>CM075211.1:3921659-4521659 GCA_037577465.1 Liposcelis bostrychophila
GTTTTATTTCGGTTTTTTCGGAACTACAGCTACCAGGAATCTTTTTAAGAATTCTCTTTCTTTCAGGTCGTTCACTTTCTTTTTGGTTTCTTCCCCCTTGTTAAAAAGCAGCAGATCACTTCGATTTTTAAAATTCTTTGTCTTCTCCTTTGCCAAAAACTTTACAAAAATTGCATACAAAGTCATCAGTTGTAAGCTAACCTTCTAGTTTTTAAGAAAGCTGGAAAAATAAAAAAAACCATAATAGGTACGGAAGCCCTTCAGAGACGCTCAACTTGATTATTGTTCATCTTCCGTTACCTTTATTGCCAGCTCCGGAAGTGGCAATGAACAGTAATTAAGTTGCGTGACCCTTCCAATATTTCCTTATAGGAAATTTATCAAATTGAAAAGTAAATAAAGATAACAGGAAAAAATTCGGAATGATCATTCGAGATAACTTTTTAGTATGTGATAAAAAATAAGTGACAGATCCACGTGGACGAGTTACGGTTTGAAAATTATGATTTTAGCTTGAAAATTAATTATAAAATAAGTTATAAATACGTTAATATAAACGAGGTGAACGAATTGAAATTTTTTTTTAAGCAATGTAACAAGTTAAAAAATCAGATCTTACTAAAGATGAAAGTTTAATTTCTACCTTTGCGTTGAATCTCTTGTCAGTACGTGTCTTTCTTTTTCTAAATTCATATTTGTTGGCGTCACTGTGTTATCTTTGCGATTTTTATTCTAAAACATCTCCTTACGGAGTTCGTCGTTTTATTTAATAAAGAAACGAAATTATCAATTCATCAGAGTTTATTTTACATGAAATTTTGAATTTGACACCAAAATGACTGCAAGTGATTACAAAACGTTGGACATTCAATACTTGGAATGTTGCAGGAAATATCGAGTAGACTTCAACGAAGACTCGTTCAACGCTTCTAAATTCGTCGTAAGTCTGAAAATAAAAGCCATTTATTTCTCTTTTTTTTTTTTTTAATCAAATTGAAATTTTTTAGATGATGCAGAAGCGTCTCGCACTTCGTAAACAGTCAATCAAAGATGTCGAAAATCTGATGAATTGGCCCTTACAGCCTCGTGATGCAGCAGGATTTTTTAACACAGGGGCATTACGATTTCCTTCCGACGAAACACTATATTCAGGAATTAGCGGTATCAGCGTGAACGTCGCTACGGGTTTCTTTGACTTTTTACTCGAACCAGCTAATGCTGATAATGCTTTATTCACTGAACGCGAAGTACAATTCATCACTGAGAACAATATATTCGACTGCTCGTTTTCTTTAGATCCAGAAAACTTGAGCCTTGCACCGCAGCCATTTCAGCAAATGTCATTTTCCCCAGAAAACTTAGAGGATACAGATTTTTTGAAAACTCTTTTAATGAGCGATTATCTGCTGAAATGTCTAATAAATGGTATTAACGTGAGTTCGCAAGCTCCGTTCCTCAAGAAACCTATTGCTTCCCTGTTAGCAAAAATGTCTCCTGACCTACAAAAAGCGCTAGTCAGTCCGAGACTGCGCCGTGAGAAGGGATCCGTTGTGCAGGTCAGCAGCAGATGCTGGATCGAATGCGAACCGGTGGCCAGTGCGTACGAACAGGACGAAAAAACTCACATCGTTTTCTTCGACAAAACCAAGTGTACCGTAAAAACTCAGCTGTTCCGTCCGGCATCAAAAGAGGAGAAAACGGACGGTAAAGCAGAAGACTACGTCCTACGCCACAATTTAGTCGAATTCAAGGGAAACGGTTCCACGGGAGAAGAACAATTCGCAGAAGCAATGACAGCAGTCTTTGATGAATTGACGGAATTTTTGCCTGTATTTAAACGACTTAAAGAGCTGACGAAGCTGTGTGCGGCAAATAAGATCTTAAGCAGTATCGGAAAGTCCCTTGCAGAAAGTTTAAAAGTACCTTATAATGTGAAAAACACGTCCTCCGTAGGGAAATGGGCAAGTCATCTAAAATCTTCGTGTGTTTTGATTCCTTCTACATTGGTGCTCGACTACTATTCACCTGCATCATCGGGTAAGATATTAATTAACTACACGGTGAAGACTAGCTGTCCCTAATTTTTTGATTTTTCGAATCTGAATGAGTCCCCTTCGGAATCTCTATGGCACATTGAACCCTAATTTTTTTTTTCAAATTTTTGACTCGACGGGAAACCTGGCGCTTCAAGGTCGGAAAATTCCCGTAAGGCTGAAAAAATCGATAAAATTTTCTTCTTGAAAAAACAGCTATTTTTTATCAGAAATTTTATGTAGATCACGAATCCGGACTCCATTTTTTTTGCCTGGTCCGGTTTTCTAACTAGAGCCAGTAAATGTGCCAAAAATCAGGACTTATTATCTTATGTCACTTTACTTTCAGGAAAATTTGATCAGGGAAAAACCGAAGATCAAATGCTTGAAAATTTGAGCAATGAAATTTTGAAAAACATGAGGTCAAAATTTTATAATCTTTCAATTTGAGCGAAAGAGCACATTTCTATTAAAATCCACCCCGAAAATTCCCGAAAGAAAGAAGAGAGAGAAAAGGAAGAAACTATTTTTTTTTGACCTGCTATTGTTTATTTTCTTCTTTTTGCAAACTTTTATTGCCGTCGAGGTAAATACCCAGGGTCGTTCACTCTTTTTCAATTCATAAAAAAAGTGTAATCTTTTTTTTTTTTTTTTTTTTTTTTTTTTTTTTGTGAATTAAAATGTAGTTTAGCTTATTTTGTCCTTCGGATTGTTTTACGATTCCCTCCATGGATCTTAAGCTCTCCCTTTTTATTATTATTTATTGGTCTTTCTGTCACCATTTACAATTTTTACAAAATACAAATTTAAAATATGAATTACGTGTATTTACATTTGTTTATAAAAATTAAAAAAAAAAAATCATAAATTACTATTGTTATTATGCTTTAAAATCAATTAGGACAAATTAGAGAGGGCCGAGCTAAAAGGAGGTAAGGAAGATAAGATGATATAGAGCATCATTCCTGAATTTTTTTCGTGCGCAAGTTTTCTTAAAGCGGTTTATAGCTTCCTCTTTGATATTGCTAAATTAATATCCTTCAGAATATCCCGGTATTTGTTCCACGTGCCCATTGCCGAATATAAAGGGAAGTGGCCCAATGATTTTGTTATGGGAAGATAGAAGAGTGAGGAGTCGTTAGATCGAACGACTTAAGAGTTTTTAAAAAAGGGGTACCCGGAAACCGATTTTATTTACTAACGTGGAGTCGTCAATACCGCCTCAAAGAAGGTCCCTCAAAAATGGTAACTGTGCATGTTTCCTTCTTGTTTCCAGTCCTTCAAAAGAATAATTGTGCTACATTAATTGGAGGAGAGGTTTTGTGTATTCTATAGTGCAGATATCTTAAGAATTTGTGCTGGAGGGATTAGATCTTCTTTAGGGACTCGATATTCTGTTTTTTGAACCTTAATCCATTTCTGCCTGGAATTGCGAGACCTAAGAATAGCTCGAGGCCTTAAGCCAGTGGTTGCTTCGCTTATAGGCTGCTGAGCCACTGTGCAAGGCCATTGCGATTTTACGCCTATACTTTTTGGGGACGGGGATTGAGTTAGAAATTGAAATATAAGAGTATTAAAAAGTATATTCTGTTTTAAAAAATAAATGGAAGACTCGAAAAACATTTATAAAGGAATAATGTGGCCTAAAGCTCGTAAATAATGTAGATTTTTCCCATCAGCTTTTTCAAAATAAAGCAGGAACGAAAAATAAATTAGTATATTTTAAAATGATTGAAACATTAACTCGCTTACAGTCTCTGATTAGGAAATTATGCTTTGGGAAAATTGTAGTAAAAGGACATTATCAGTAAATATATTTTTAGGAAAAATAGCATTAGGAATATTATTTTAGAAAAATTAGGTTTGGAAAAATGGTAGGGAACTGGAAAAAAATCTATTATGGCGATAGAATGGTCTACTACCACGTCTGATGCTTACTTTTAACAAGACTTCCAGACCTGTCTTTATGACCGTGTTATAGGCCCTTATATTAAAAGTGAATCACCAAAACCTTTTTAATTAAATTATATTTATTTCCAGAAAAAAAAACTGATCTGAAGGTGGGTGATCAAATCGATGCACAAGACGTCTTCTGTTTCTGGTTCACAGCAGAAGTTGTCCGTGAGACGGAGACGCGAGTTCGTGTCCGTTACGATGGTTGGGGTGACGAGTGGGACGAATGGTTTTCGAAAAATTCACCTCGCTTACAGCCTGTTCATACCTACACGCCTACCGGTCAGAGATCTACAGGACGTGGGTCGGGAGTGTGCGTTTGCCAGCTACCGGCACAGCAATTATGGCTCTCTGCTTAGACAAGCGATATAGGGAAGCCAAAGTAATTGATGCAAAAGATCAATCGATCCGAGTAGAATTCCCTGACAAAACAACATACTGGTGTACAGAGTTTCAGTTTCGTTTGTTCGATGATTTTGAGCCGGTTAGTGCCGAAAGCTTCAGCCGACAGAAGTTTAACGTTGGCCAAGACGTCGATGCGGTCGACGTAGCCTATCGATGCTATACAGGCACAATAGTGCTACAGTCTGCATCTGGAAATGTCAAAGTACATTTTGACGGTTGGTCTTCCGAATTCGACGAATGGATTCCGGCAGGGATGATCAAATCAAGATTATTTCCTTTGCACACATACACCGAGCCCAAGATGCGCACCGTTGCGCCCGGATCCGGAATTCCTAACGGATCGGTTGCTGTGATGCCACCGATCGGGGATAAAATTATATTCGTTAAAGATGGAAAAGCGTTTTCGGGCACCGTAGAGCAAGCCTCGCCTTGCGGTAAAAAATTTCTGGTGAGGTATCAAGGAAGAATTTCTGAATGGGTATCTGCAGACGAAGGACGCGCGCAACGAGCAGAGGTCGTAATGAACCCAGCACTTTCAGAAAACGTTGCAAATGGAAAATTCAATGTCGGCGATGATATCGACGCAAGAGATAACTGTTTCGGATGGTTTACAGCGACGGTGACAGCTGTCGACGAGGTCAGAGGACGAATCAGTGTGCACTGGCACGGATGGCCTACCAGCCATGACGAATGGATACGGATAGGAACATCACGATTAGCCCCTTTGCATACCCACACCAAAAATAAATCTCCCCCTAAGAGCTTGGGAGTGCCTGTTGCGCCGGATATCGGTGCGAAAGTCAATTTAAATGTGGACGGAATTGAGATATCTGGTGAAGTGGTTGCCAAACTCTCGACGACAACGGTGTCTGTGAAATGCGTTGATGGGGTTCAAAGAAACGCCGACGTATCGAAATATGGTTCTGTCACCGATGACGTCATAGTAGAGTTGGCATTTTCTGATCTGACAAATTATATTTATGGAGGAATCAAATTAAATGTAAGCGGAAATGGGGGGGGGATTGACCATAAACTGCAAAAAGCATTACTTTAACTAATTTTCACCCTCTTCCTCTCTGGAGTTAGCAACCCTTCCAATTCAAATACCAAAAACGACCAACGCTGTTTTGATCGTTTTTGATCTAGCCTGACCCCTTTTAGATCAAAAACGACCATAGAAATTAAAAATGATCAGTTACGATCAAAAGCGATCACGCCGAAAACGAAATTTTTCGGCTCGACCAAAATCGATCATTCATCGATCCTGGCCGAGCCAGAAAATTTTGAATATGAAGATTTAACATTCGTTAAAATTTTCGGAAACCCCATCCCCTCCTAAACTTGCTTATAGAATTTATTGACAACCCCCATGCGACTTTATAAATTTGACGATTTTTTAATTTATTCAATTTTTCATTTTAGGTCACATCATCTTTAATGAAGTCTGAAAACGAGCTTTTAAAGACAAAACCCAAAGAAACTAAAGAAAAAGGATTCAACATTTATACAAAAGCTGCATCTCTAGGACATTGTTTACTTAGGAAAAATATATTTACCTGCATCGGAGAAGTCGGGTCAGCAATCGCTGTTGGGAATGCGGCCGAAGAGCCGTCTTTGCTCAGCGGCTCAATGGTAGCAGCTGGTACTTTGGGGGCTCGGATTCTTAAAGCGTCACCAGTGTCATTATTGGTTGGTACTGGCGTCGAGTTAAGTAGCAAGGTTGTTCTTAAAGATTTAGATCGAGTATGTTGGGAGGACTTTAACGACGAACATAATGAAAATAGACCGTTGATCAGTCAATTGAGGGAACTGTTAACATGTGCAACTTACACAGTTTTGGGCAATTTACATTTGATAGATAACAGTTGTAAGCTGACAAAAGAGGAATTGGAAGCAGTGTTGGCGCAGGAAAAAGCTTTACAACAGAAAAATTAAGTCTTAACCAGTTTAATTTCTCTATCGGGATTGGATCTATATTTCGAAAAAGCCACGATGATTCGATGGAATCGAACCAACGAGAGGTCGATGGTTCGATTCCATCTTTCGCCACTTCGATTTAACTTTTCAACTGATTTCCTTTGTTAATATTTCCTGCACACGATAATCATCGTGACTTTTTCGAAATATAGATCCAATCCCAATAGATAAATCAATTAATTAAAAATAGGATCGATAAATCATTAAAAATTTTAATTTCTTTTAACGTAGGACTACGTTATTGGGCTCGGTCCTGGGGAAATCTGTCTGTCGACCGCGATGTTCGCACGCTAAGACTAAAAAAAAAGTGTCCCAAGCTTGGAGGGCGAAACCTGAGGTGTTGCGGTGTTTCACGGTAAGACTAAAAAAAAGTGTTCCGAGCTTCGGGGGGGGAAACCTGAGATGTTGCAATGTTTCACGGTAAGACGAAAAAAAGTGTTCCGAGCTTGGGGGGCGAAACCTGAGGAACGCCTTATAATTTAGAAAGGTTTTGAAGGGTAAACAAATTTTACTTTGTTTCCCCTATGAAATTTTACTTTCTTGAAAGCTAAGGATAAACGTACGAGTAAATAACGAATATTAACGAAAATTTAGCGAAAATTATCGAGAATTAACGAAAATTAACGAAAAATTAACGAATATTACAGAAAAATTAACGGAAAGGGGTCGTGCATAAATTACGTAAGCATGAGTTAGGCCCTTTTTGCACGCTTTATCCCATTTCGCCTATGCTTAGCTTATGAGTAAGATGTCAAAATATTTTTCCGAAATTAGGATTCTTTGTACCTTTTGATAGACCTCTGATCTAAAAACTAACTATATTTTTGCAAATTACATAAATAATCTTTGATCGGTTCACCGATTTAATTTTTTTATATTAGGACAGTTCCCGGGAGACGTAGTCCTACGTAGGGATATGCCCTCATATCCCAGTATGATTTTTCATTACGAAGTTGAAAAAAATGGAACGTAATTGTGCCAAATCTAGTGTAAAATCTCCAGAAAAAAATTTATGTTTAACTTAATGGCAAAAGCGATGTTTTTATTCGCGATATTTTTTTTTTTGTTAGTAGGACTTGCAACATTCATGGTAGCAAAGTATTCTTTATTGCACAATGATATTTTTCTGACTTCGTCAGTTCGGTTGCAAACGCTCAGGCGTACGGTTGAGTTTTTAAAACAATTTTTAATTTTAAAAAGAAATCCCAATTTATGTCATATTTTTTCTTTAATAATTTCGATTTTTTTTTAAATCGGGATTCGGGAGCAGTGTTTCATCAGCATTAGAGCGCGCAACTGCGTGTATCCCAGACCAGAGTCAGACCGGAGAATATTTTTCATTTTAGCACTTTTTTTTGAAAAGTATTGATTGGGATATTCGTTAGATCGGTTGCGGATTGTAATGTTTTGTAGATTTTTAAAGAAAGATCAACGTACAAGATTACAGAATGGGATCAAAATCGTTATGCATCAGTACTTTTTTTTTGTAATTTTCATTGATATTTCTTACAGGACTTACAAGTTTATTCGGTATATATTTATTTCTTAAAAATAATATTTCCATTCTTCGCTTAGATATCAGTGCGAGAGGTTCTCATTACCCCATTTTAACTTTCGTTTTTAAAAAAATTGTTTTTATCAGCTTGGAATACTCCTTTTTTGGGGGAAGTAGCCTGGAGCTAGGATTGCAATTATGAAAACAGGATTTCTTTTGTGAAAAAATTTTGAAATGCAGTTTATATGAGATTAATTAATTAACAATAATTTATATTTGTTTAATTTACCAGAAATTAAAAAAGAAAAAAACTCTTTTCTTTTTTTTTTTTTTTCTTTTTATATAACTAATTAATGTTAAATCGTGCTCGTAATTCTACGAGCACGATTAAATATTATCGGCTTGGATTAATTAATATCGGCTTGGTTTTACGTCGTTTTCTGGAGGTATTTCGGCAGATTTGGTGTTAGCAGGTTCTCATACTTCTTCCATCTTTATTTCTCTTGTCCTTTCGTAAAGTTTTTCTTGAAACTTTTTTTTTCTTTGTTTTCCATTTTTCGTCTCGTGTATTCTTTACTAAATCCTTTCTCTTCTAAGTACTTTCTCCTCGTTTTCTCCCATTGCGTCTCCTTCTTCGGGTTATATGAGATAAAAATGAGAAAAAATAAATTATTGATACTGTTTTTAGAATTATTGTGATAGATGGCGCACCTAGCACAAGCACAAGTGACAACATGGGCGCTTTGAAAACATAAATATGACATTTCGCTCCTGTTTGCCGTGGTGTTATGTTCATTTTTTTTTTTTTCAACATCAAATCGGTTTGCCACTTTTTTTTAAACTTCATCAGTTTGGATTCGACTTTTTAATGGTTCGGATCGATTTTTAAAATAATATGTACGGACTTTGTTTCCATACTCGAATGTCGTTCTTTATTTTATAAGCATTACGACATGCAACAGATAGCTCCTAGAGCAGTTAAGAAGTCGGGATTTTTTCTTGGGAAAAGTCTAAAACGCAATTGTGTGAGATAAAAATGAAAAAAAAAAAAAAAAAAATTAAATGGTGACTGGTACTGTTTTTAGATTTATTGAGGTAGATGGCGTACCAAACAAATGGCACATGCGCAAGTGTTGAGTGTTGACATCAGCGCCTTGAAAATTTAAATATGGCAGTCCGTTCTTGTCAGTCGTGGTGTGCGGTTCTTTTTTTTGATTTTTTAATGACGGGTTAATTTTTTGTTTACTTTGATAATCGAGTTGTTCATAAATTGTTTACGTTGGTTGTTTTCAAATCGGCTTGCCAGTTTTTTAAAAAATTTACATCAGTTTAACTTCGACTTTTTAACGGCACGGGTCGATTTTTAAAATAATACTTAAGGATTTTGTTTCTCTATTCGGATGTCGTGCTTTATTTTATCAGCATTAGGACGTGCAACTGATAGGTCGTCGAGTATTCTTTAATTATCAGTAAAGATCCCAAGATGGGAGAAAAGATTTAATCTAATGTTTAATTAAATCTGTTGCACGTTTGTAATGCTTTGCAGATTTTTTGACAAAGATCAGTGTAGAAGGAGAAAAAGGGGGAAAAAAAATGAAATTGATTGTAAGAACTAAAATATTTGAAGTTTTTAGGCCTATTCCATTGGTCTTTCTCAAAGAATTTGCAGTCTTTTTAGTCTTGTTTTCGTCGTTCGGAATTCTGGGTTCTGACTATCCCGGCATGGCACAGAGTTTTCACCTTGATGAAAACCTGCATTTGTCTTGTGGGGATCTCCAAGCCTTGAAAATCTATCGTCGAGCAAGACGAAAGGAAATCACTCTAAAGTTTAACATCGAGCGAAAAAGTCCTACGAGGTAACGAAGCGGTTATAGTCATGGCAATATACCTTCTGCTGGACTGAACTTGAACGTTTTTTCAATTGGGTTTTTTGGTTGCCAATTTGGTTCCAACCGTTCGGTAGTACGATTCAATCTTTAAAGTAATTTTTTTTTTCTTCTGTGAGACTTTTTTTTTTTAAATTTTAGGGGTAGCGTTATAGCGTTATAGAGTTATAGTCGTGTTTTATTTTATACTTTATCATTTCGACTTCGACTTTCCAACGGTACGGATCGCTTTTTAGGAAAATTTGAGTCTCTCGTTTTTTTGGTTTTTTTGTTATTAGGACTTTCAACATTCTTGAGATAAGGTAGCAAAGTATTCTCTACTGCACAATAATATTTTCGTCAGTTCGGTTGCAAACGCTCAGGCGTACGGTTGAGTTTTTGTAACAATTTTTAATTTTGCGCTTTAAAAAGAAATTCCATTTATGTCATATTCTTTTTTTTTTTATAACTTTCGAGTTTGATTTTTTCTGTTTTGTTTGGTAATATTCGGGATTCGGAATTCGGATACAGTGTTTTGCCAGCATTAGAGCGTGCAAGTCCATTCATCCCAGACCAGTGTCAGGCCGGAAAATATTTTTCATTTCACTGCTTTTTATTTTTTATTTTTTTTTTAAATATTGATCGGGATGTTCGTTAATCGGTTGCAAGTGTAATGTTTTGCACATTTTTAAAGTAAGATCAGCGTACAAAAATAAAGAAAGAGATAACTTTAAGCTTCACTGTTTCACTGATTTTTTGTAGAAGTTTTACAGTCTTTTTCGACGTATTCAGATTTGGGAGGTTTTATAAAAACAAGAGGCAATTTTCTTTTCTTAGCGTGAATAGTTTTAGCAAGAGCCATTTTTTTTTATTTAATCAATTCGTTTTTAATAAAATAAGTTACATACGCCGTAATTAGTTGTGAGTTAAACAATTCCAAGTAATTTTGGAAGATGGCGCAGGTAGCATGCGCATGACCATTGAATTTGTACCTATCAGTTCGTTTTTGACAGTCGAGCTGTTCGGTATCGGTTCTTTTTGAAAAATAATATTCCCATTCTTAGCTTAGATATCAGTGCGAGCAGGTCTTAATTACAAAACTTACGTTTTTAAAGAAATTGTTATCAGCTTAGAATAACCTTTTTTCAGTTTGTGCGGCACTAGGATTGCAGCTGGGAAGCAGGATTCCTTTCGTGAAAAAAGTCTGAAACGTAATTTTGTAAGATAAAAATTAAAGAAAAAAAAAAAAAAAAAAAAAGAAAAAAAGCCGGTGGCTGATGCTGTTTGTACAATTATTTGCGAACAGATGGCGTGCCTAACGAATCGCGCATGCGCAAGTGTCGACATCAGCGCTTTAAAATATTAAATATGGCAGTCTGCTCTTGTCAGCCGTGGTGTGCGGTTCGTTTTTTTTTTTTATGATCGCCTAACTTTTTATTTACTGATACTCATTTTGGCATTACACATACAGTCAAACCTCCGTAACTTTCCACCTTCGGGGCTGTAGGGGAAGGCATTGGAAAGTTATAGAGTGCCCCCACCTCAAAAAGAAAATGTCGATTACCCCTCCAAACAAATGATTTATTTTGTAAACATAGAATGTTTTTATAAAAGCGAAATGCAGTATTCTTGCGAAAGGGTTAATTTAAGTAGGATTCTCCAATCAAGCGGGCCCGTAGCCAGAAGGAGGGGGAGGGGAGCTAGAAGTTTTCATGCTGGGGCTCCAAATGGCGGTTATTAATAACATTGAAGATAAGTTTTTTTTATCAACGACATTTTTAATTTTTTTTTGTTGATAAACAAATAAATTTTTCTGCTGTCAAACCGTCAGCCATTTTCTAGTGGTGGGGGAACGTTCCATTGGTACTTTGCTCTTCAGGGAAACTTAGAGAGTGGAAAGTTATGGAGGTTTGACTGTATTTTTAAAATTTTATGAAAGCCACTAATACTTAAATTACTTAATAATTGCGTTCATTCATGTTTTTTCCGTTAGTTTCCAGATTTCTTTATGCATTTTAGTTAATAGAAAAAAAAAATGATAAGAACGTTAGTGGGCTTTTGATAATCGAATTATCCATAATTGCTTTTGGTGTTGCCAGTGTTTTTTTTAAAAACAATATCAGTTTGGCTTCGACTTTTTAACGGTACGGATCGGTCTTTGAAATATTATTTACGGATTTTGTTTTTAATATTCGGATGTCTGTGCTTTATTTAGTGAGCATTGGGACGTGCAGCAAACAGGTCCTGGAGTGTTCTTTTATTTTTTGAAAATGTCCCAAGAAGGGAAGAAAGATTTAATCAAATATTTCGTTGAAGCTGTTGCATGTTTTTTAATTCTTCGCAGATTTTTTGAAAAAGATGAGTGTAGAAGGAAAGAAGGAAAAAAAAATAAAATTGATTGTAAGAAACTAAAAATTTTAAGTTTTTGTTGTACTGGTCTTTCTTAAAGAATCTGCAGTCCTTTTCGTCTTCTTTGTTCGTTGGAAATTTAGAGTTCTGACTATCCTGGAGTAGCAGTTCGTAGTTGACAGTCGATTTGTGCGGATCATTAATTTAGTTTTTATTTATTTATCTTTTTTTTTTTTGTATTATTTATTTATTTTTTGTAGGCTACATTGGTCGTCGCAGCAAAATTAAAATTTTTAAACATCATGCTTCGTTACGATTACAACGTGCAATATTAGCATTAAAGCAAAACGTTCATTAGTATTCTCTTAAGTTTGCCAGTTCAGTTCCAATTATTCGGTGGTACGGCTCGATTTTTAAAGTAGCCTTTCTTTATTCTTGCTTTTTTTTTTTTTTTTTTTTTTTTGGCGGTACTTCGGATTATTTTTATTATTCGAGATTCGGATAACGTTAAAGATTATGACTGAATCGAATCGTTAATCAGTTTAACGTCTTTTTTTTTTCTTTTTTTTTTTTAAACATCAGTTTGATTTTGACATCTTAAGGTAACGGATCGTTATATAAGTTTTAGTTACTCGAAAAAAAAAAAAAGAAAAAGAACTTTTGTTCGTTTTTGATAATCGAATCGTACATAAATAAAATTGATTTCAATCAAAGCAAATTTTTTTTAGAGTTATTACATTTCTTAACATAACGGATGGATCTTTAAAAAACATCGTATCCTTTTTAAAAAGCCTTCCGGTAAAATGGTCCGGTAAATGGAAAATTGGAGAAAAAAAAAGTCAAGTGAAAAAGGTCAGTGTCATTTTAATATTGAAGATAAGTAATAATAGCAGCCGCTGCTTAAATGTTGGCAAACAAAAGTACCTACCTTTCGGGGCAATGAATGAACGAAGGACAAAGTCGGTTTTTTTTTTTGTAAACTTTTATCAGTTTAGTTTCGACTTCTTAACGGTACGGGTCGATTTTTAAAATATTATTTACGGACTTCGTTTTCATGTTCGGACGTCGTGCTCTATTTTATCGGCATTAGGACGTGCAACATATAGCTCCTAGAATGATCTTTTATTACGAATAAAGGTTCCCAGACGGAAGGAAAGATGTAATCTCTACAAAAACTCTTTCGTGTAAAAAAAGAACTTGGCTGGGAGCACTCCGTGCACGTTGATCAAATATTTCGATAAAATCTTGCACGTTTTTTAACGTTTTGCAGATTTTTTTAAGAAAGATCAGTGACTTAAAAAGTAAGAAGGAAAAAAAATGAAATTGATTTGAAGAAACTAATATTTTTGTCAAGAATTTTATTTAACAAAATAAAATATATTCCACATATATTTCACATATTTTTCAAATGCGCAAGCGTCGCCGTCAGCGCTTTGAAGATATTAAATATGGCAGTCCGCTCTTGTCAGCCGTGGTGTGAGGTTCACTTTTTTTTTAGGATCGCCTAATTTTTTGTTTACTGATATTCATTTCGGTCTTGCATATTTTTTAAAAATTTTTTGAAAATCTATTTAAGCTACTATTATTTAAATTACTTAGCCCTTGTGTTCGTTCGGGATTTTTCCGTTAGTTTCCAGATTTTTTAAAACATCAGTTTAAAAAAAAAAAAAAACATTGTATTTTGAAAATGTATTTTAGTTGTTGGAAAAAAAAATTATGAGACAAAGTTCGTTTTTCATAATCGAGTTGTCCATAAATTGTTTCCGTATCGGTTATTCGACACATATTTTTCAAATATAATATTTTCATTCTTCGCTTGGGTATCAGTGCGGCCAAGTCCTTACAATCCAATTTTAACTTTCGTTTTTAAAAAAATCGTTATCAGCTTAGAATAATCCATTTTTTTGGGCGGGGGTCGGGGGCTAGGATTGCACTTAGGAAAACAGGATTCCTTTCGTGAAAAAAGTCTGAAACGCAATTTCATTAGATAACAAAGAAAGAAAGTAACAACGGTGGCTGATGCTGTTTTTAAAACTAATGGCGGACAGATAGCGTGCTTAACAAATCGCGCATGCGCAAGTGTCGACATCAGCGCTTTGAAAATATAAATATGGCAGTCCGCTCTTGTCAGCCGTGGTGTGAGATCCTTTTTTTTTATGATCGCCAATTTTTTTGTTTACTGATATTCATTTCGGTGTTTCACTTTTTTTTTTTTTTTTTTTTTTTTTTAAATTTTTTGAAAGTCGATTTAAGCTAGTATTATTTTAATTACTTAGCCCTTGTGGTTCATTCGTGTTTTTTTTAAAAACATCAGTTTAACTTCGACTTTTTAACGGTACGGATCGATTTTTAAAGTAATATTTACGGATTTCGTTTCCATATTCGGATGTCCTGCTTTTATTTTACCAGCATTAGGACTTGCAACAGATAAATCGTAGAGTATTCTTTAATTATCAGTAAAGATCCCAAGATGGGAGGAAAGATTTAATCAAATAATTCGTTAAAGCTGTTGCACGTTTTTAATGCTTTGCAGATTTTTTGACAAAGATCAGTGTAGAAGGAAGGAAAGGAAAAAAAAAAAAAAAAAAAAAAATTAAATCGATTGTAAGAACTAAAATTTTTAAAGTTTTTATTCCATTGGTCTTTCTCAAAGAATTTGCAGTCTTTTTCGTCTCGTTAACGTCGTTCGGAATTCTGGGTTCTGAATAGACCGGCATGACACAGAGTTTTCACCATGATGAAAACCTGCATTTGTCTTGTGGGGATCTCCGAGCCTGGAAATTCTAATGCGTAACAAGACGAAAAGGAAAATTCCCCATTTATTCGGGATTCGGATCGTGTAAGCATTTGGGCGTGCAACGGAAACATCGTTAAATATTCTTTATTTTTCAAGATCGCAAAGCGGAAGAAAAGACAGAGTCTAAGACTATTTTAAATCCGTTGCACGCTTTTAATGCTTCTGCAGATTGTTTAAGGAAGATCAGTGAAGAAGTAAGATAGAAAAAAAAAAAAGTTGTAAGATATGAAATTTTTGAAGTTTTTGTTTCGCTGGTCCTTCTTAAAGAATTTGCAATCACTCTTGTGCTTAGCATCGAGTGAACAAGTCCTACGAGGTAACGAAGCGGAAGGTACATTGTTCATGATTATGGTCACCATGATCATGGCATTATACGTTCTGCTGGACTGAACTTGTAGACTTTTTCACTTGGTGTTAAACTCAGGAGAAATCTTGGTCTAGGCCCCTTTTCTCCTGGGGGGACCACTGGGGTACAGTCTTAGAACTATACTCCAGATCCCAGGGTGAGGGGGGCTACTCTCCTTCCTCGGGGGGGCCACTTAGGAGTGGTTTCAACCGAGGCGGGAGGGGGCGCTCTCCCCCCCCGAGTTTCCCTCGGGGGGAGGGGAACCCGGGGGGGGGGAGCGCTGTCGCCTCCTCCCCGGGAAAAAGAGGGGGGACCGCACGTCGGTCTCCCCTTCAATGGGAGGGGGCGCTGCGTCGCTTATTTTGTGTATGGGTTACCGTATTTTAAGGGGTTATATACAGGTTCCCCCCTTTTAAGAGAAGAGACCGACGTGCGGTCCCCCCTCTTTTTCCCGGGGAGGAGGCGACAGCGCTCCCCCCCCCCCGGGTTCCCCTCCCCCCGAGGGAAACTCGGGGGGGGGAGAGCGCCCCCTCCCGCCTCGGTTGAAACCACTCCTAAGTGGCCCCCCCGAGGAAGGAGAGTAGCCCCCTCACCCTGGGATCTGGAGTATAGTTCTAAGACTGTACCCCAGTGGTCCCCCCAGGAGAAAAGGGGCCTAGACCAAGATTTCTCCTGAGTTTAACACCAAGTGAAAAAGTCTACAAGTTCAGTCCAGCAGAACGTATAATGCCATGATCATGGTGACCATAATCATGAACAATGTACCTTCCGCTTCGTTACCTCGTAGGACTTGTTCACTCGATGCTAAGCACAAGAGTGATTGCAAATTCTTTAAGAAGGACCAGTGGAACAAAAACTTCAAAAATTTCATATCTTACAACTTTTTTTTTTTCTATCTTACTTCTTCACTGATCTTCCTTAAACAATCTGCAGAAGCATTAAAAGCGTGCAACGGATTTAAAATAGTCTTAGACTCTGTCTTTTCTTCCGCTTTGCGATCTTGAAAAATAAAGAATATTTAACGATGTTTCCGTTGCACGCCCAAATGCTTACACGATCCGAATCCCGAATAAATGGGGAATTTTCCTTTTCGTCTTGTTACGCATTAGAATTTCCAGGCTCGGAGATCCCCACAAGACAAATGCAGGTTTTCATCATGGTGAAAACTCTGTGTCATGCCGGTCTATTCAGAACCCAGAATTCCGAACGACGTTAACGAGACGAAAAAGACTGCAAATTCTTTGAGAAAGACCAATGGAATAAAAACTTCAAATATTTTACTTCTTACAATCAATTTCATTTTTTTTTCCCTTCCCTTCTTTCTACACTGATCTTTGTCAAAAAATCTGCAAAGCATTAAAAACGTGCAACAGCTTTAACGAATTATTTGATTAAATCTTTTCTCCCATCTTGGGATCTTTACTGATAATTAAAGAATACACAGTAAAAAATATTATGTAAATATGTTTTTAGGAGTCCACATAAATTTTTTATGTTGTTTCTGTTTATGTTTACCTTTTGGAGAAAAACAACAGAAAAAATTTATGTGGACTCCTAAAAACATATTTACATAATATTTTTTACTGTGTACTCTACGATTTATCTGTTGCAAGTCCTAATGCTGGTAAAATAAAAGCAGGACATCCGAATATGGAAACGAAATCCGTAAATATTCCTTTAAAATCGACCCGTACGAATCAAAAGTCGAAGTTAAACCGATAAAGTTTAAAATAAAACACGACTAGAAACGACTAAATAACGCTATCTCCCGGAAAAAAAAAAAAAAAAAATCCGTTCTAACGCTAACGCGGCAGTTCTAACCGGGATAGGAGTATCCCGGTTAGAACTGCCGCTTTCGAAGTGGTTTCTTCCGAGGTGGAGAGCTCCCCCACTCAGTCTGGGACATGTAAATTAATGCATTGATAAACAGTGGTCCCCTCAGTAGAGGAAGGGGCATTTACAATCCGATAAAACAAAGTCCGTAAATAATATTTTAAAGGTTGATTCGTACCGTTAAAAAGACGAAGCAGAAGAAGCCGAACTGATGTTTTTAAAAAACACTGACTAGCTAAGGTTATTGATTCAGCCCTGAACGAAAACAACTTATGGACAACTCGATTATTAAAACCGGACTTCGTATTATAATTTTTTTTTCCGACAACTGAAATATATAAATAAATCTGGAAACTAACGAATAAACACAAGGGCTAAGTATAATTTCAACAGTAGCAGCTTATATCGATTTTTAAAAAAATTTTAAAAAATATGAAAGACCGAAATGAATATCAGTACACAAAAAATTAGGCGAAAAAAAAAAAAAATGGACCTTACACCACGGATGACAAGAGCGAACTGCCATATTTAATATTTTCAAAGCGCTGAGGGCGACACTTACGCATGCGCGATCCGTTAGGCACGCCATCTGTTCACCAATAAATTCTAGAAACAACACCAGCCACCGTTAATTTTTTTCTTTCATGAAAAAATTTTGGTGATTAAAATTTTAAAGGTTGAACCGTCCCGTTAAAAAGTCGAAGCCAAACAGATAAATCTTAAAATAAAACACGAGTATTATATAAGACCCAGAACACTATAACGTCATCTCCCGAATTTAAAAAAAAAAAAAAAATTATAATTATTCCTAACGTCTTCCCGATGAAAGCAGTAATTCACCGACAAAAGACACAACCTAACCTTCTGACAAAAAAAAAAACTGGATTATTTTTAAGTTGATAAAAAATTAATTGTTTTAAAATTTGGTAGTGATTATTAAGGGCCGACCAGCACTAATAGTAATTATTAATTACACGAAGATGTAAAATAATATTTTATAAAAGAAACTCGATTCAACGGTATGTTCAGCGTGGTTGCCAAAAACGAACTGTCATATTTGCATCTGTGCATTGGCTTTAGCGAACTTGTGCGCAGGCGCCATTGGTATAGTGTCGCCATCTACCGGAATTATTTGGAAAATCACAGTAGTAGCGCCAGTAAAAGTCCGCAATAATTCTGCAATTTACGAATAAATAAATTTTAAATATACAAAGTTGTAAGTGTATAACGTTAAACGAATACCGAATTCGAAAAAAAAATACCGACATAGGAAAAAAAAAAAAAAAATTAAAAATTATTTAAAATCTGAACCGTACTTCTCAGCGGTTGAAGCCGAACTGGCAAAATTAGAAGACTAGTAAAGAATATCAACAAATAAATGTTGCACGCCCTATGAGTAACAATAAAGCTTACTGCGGCCACCTATTGAGGCCGGTAAATCCGAATGTAAATTAAAATGAAAACTTGACTTACGTTATTAAAAAAAACCGTAACCGTACACCAAGAAAAAAAAAATTAAAAAAAAAAAAAATAGATTAACTGTTTTAGACGAAACTCAAAAATTTTACACTAATACTTAGGACCGAACCAACCGTATAGATAGCCTTGAACAAATTACCGAAACCGAAACGAAGAATCGAAATGATATTTTTTTTAAAAATAAAGAAAATAACATGAACCGTGCGTTCAGCTCGACTGTCAAAAATAAACTGCCATGTTTGTCCATCTACCTTGCCGATGCCGACTCATGCGCAGGCGCCACTCCTACATCTCTGCCATCTTTCGGAATTATTGGAAACTTAAACATAGCAACGGTCTACAATTTTCATTTTTATACTTTTAAAACCAATCACTTTCAAAAAAAAAAAAAAAAAAGCTTATGAAAAGAAAGCGGGTTGAGAGAGAAGAAATATTTTTAAAAATAAAAAGTTATAAAAAACAAAGCGTACCCAAAACCAAAAAATAAAAAAATTTGATAGCACAACTCTACTATTAAAACCGACCTGTTTTTAGCATTAAAGGCGTGCAACAGATTTAATTAAACATTTGATTAAATCTTTCCTCCCTCTTGAGATCTTTACTGATAATTAAAGAATACTCTACGATTTATCTGTTGCAAGTCCTAATGCTGGTAAAATAAAAGCAGGACATCCGAATATGGAAACGAAATCCGTAAATATTGCTTTAAAAATCGATCCGTACCGTTAAAAAGTCGAAGTTAAACTGATGTTAAAAAAAAAAACACGAATGAACCACAAGGGCTAAAGTAATTAAAATAACAGTAGCTTAAATCGACTTTCAAAAAATTAAAAAAAAAATAATGTGAAACACCGAGATGAATATCAGTAAACAAAAAAATTAGGCGATCATGAAAAAAAAGGACCTCACACCACGGCTGAAAAGAGCGGACTGCCATATTTAATATTTTCAAAGCCCTGATGTCGACATTTGCGCATGCGTGATTCGTTACGCACGCCATCTGTTCACCAATGATTCTGAAAACATCAGCCACCGTTAATTTTTTTCTTTCATTTTTATCTCACAAAATTGCGTTTTAGACTTTTTTTTACTTTAAAAATCGTGTCTCCTTAAGAGCAAACCTAGCCAGAACCCCCTCCGCCCAAAAAAATTGATTATTACTGATTAAAGTTAAAATAAAACACGCGTAGGAATTCTATGACTCTTATCGCCAAAAAAAAAAAAAAAAAAAAAAAAAAAAAAAAAAAAAAAAAAAAACAACTGAAACGAAAAATTAAAAAACTATTTTCAGACTGAACCGTACTTAATGAAGTCGAAGCCGAACTGGCAAAATAGAAGACTACTAAAAGAATATTAACAAATAAATGTTATGTTGCACGCCCTATGAATGACAATAAAGCAAAATTATTTCACATTGAGAGGTAAATCCGAATGTAATTTAAAATGAAAACTTGACTTTTTTTTATAATTAAAAAAAAAAAAAAAAAAACCGTAACCGTACCCAAGAAGAAACATTAAAATCAAAACCGAATTTTTAAACAATTGGATAAACAATTGTTTTAAACGAAACTCAAAAATTTTACACGAACACTCAGGACTAAACTAATCGTATTGATAGCCACAAACAAATAACCGAAACGAAGAATCCGAAATTATATTTAAAAAAAAAAAAAAATTAATGAACCGTGCGTTCTGATCGACTGTCGAAAATAAACTGCCATGTCTCATGTCTGTCCATTTGCCTTCGCCAACTGATGCGCACTGCGCAGGCGTCACTCGTACTGCCATCTTTAAGAATTATTGGAAACTTCGACATTCCAATGGTCTATAATTTTAATTTTTGATACTATATTTAAAGCAATCACATTTAAATGAAAAAAAAAAAGCTTACGAAAAGAAAGCTGATCGAGACAGGTAAAAATTTTTTAAAAAATGATTAAAAGCCAATGCTACGCACATTTATTTATCACAAATAGAAATCTGCTTTTAGTAGGCTTTAAAAAAAGCCTGTTTTTCATCTACAATAGTCCATCTTGGAGTATCCACGGATGACCAAGCCCAACTATCTGCCCATCGCTTTGGAAGTCGTCCTTGGGATTGCTTCACGATCGGTTTCTCATCCCTTACTTTCTTAATGAGGCGACCATCGGCTCTGCCATCATGCTCTTTCCAGCCTTTCCTTCTCGCTTTTACAAATTTAGTAATGCCGGCGATATTGCATTCCCTTAGAATGTCGGTATTCCGAACTCTTGTTCTTCCCGCGATAGTACGTTGAGCGCTCATTTCGGCCGTCGTCAACATTCTTTTCGTGTCTACGGTGTCTGCTCTTGTTTCAACTGCATAAGTTAGTGTAGATCTAACAACAGCCTTGTAAATTCTGACCTTCCTTTTCGTTGGCAGGTGTTTATTTTTCCAGACGGTATGCCTAAGAGCTCCAGAGATCAGGGTTCACTGACTTGTTGACGAACTTCGCTGATATATTATTATGATCGCTGGATATTATTATGCCTAAATAATAATTACCGAATACCGAATAAATAGCGAATTACCGAAAATTACCGAAACGAAGAATCGAAATTATATTTTTAAAAAAATAAATAAATGAGTGAAACTCATCACTTGTTCTATTATTTTCCCTTCGATTTCCAGCTTACAACGGATAGGCTCTTTGGATATAACAAGGCTTTTCGTTTTTTCGACGGAAACAGCCATGTTTTAGTTGTTACGGATGGTGGCGAATTCATGGAGTAGCCGTTGGAGGTTGTCTTCCGAATCAGCTATAAGTACTGCGTCGCCTGCGAAGCATATAATGGTAAAGTTCGTGGCTTGTAGGATGTATCCCCGCTTTATTTTAATTACTAAATTGATATCAAAAACTAATTTTAAAAATAATTGGATAAGCGATTTATGTTTGAAACGAAACTCAAAAATTTTACACTAATACTCAGGACCACACCAACCATATTGATAGGCAAATTACCGACACGAAGAATCGAAATTATATTTTTAAAAAAATAAAATAAAGCGTGCGTTCAGCTCGACTGTCAAAAACTAACTACCATGTCTGTCCATCTATCTTTGCCAACTCATGCGCAGGCGCCACTCGCACATCTCTGCCATCTTTCGGAATTAGTAGAAACTTAGACCTAGCAACGGTCTACAATTTTCATTTTTATATTTTAAAGAGCAATCAGATTTAAAAAAAAAAAAAAAAACGAATTTGCGATACGACAGTTCAGGAGGAACTGCCATATTCAGTTAACATCCAAGAAGCGCTGATGTCATCGCATGTGCACATCCCTTTCATTGCCATAATTTTCTTCGTTTAAAAAAAAAAGTGGCTCAAACGGTTAAGAACATTTTGACTTAAAAAAAATAAATAAATAAAAAAGCTATAATGACCGATGCACTGCCGAAATCTTACTACCATAAGCTATCGAGTAACTGGCGCATACGTTTATCCCGATCTTATGACTTGTCATCTATGAGAATTTTTCCAAAAACCAGCGGCCTTCGCAGATTTTTTTCTTTTTATTTGTTTTTGATCATTCTATGTCTTTCTCTTTTTTTTTCTTTTAGAAATAAAAATAAAAGCATAAACAATTTGAGATTATCGAAAGAACGTTGAAAACAATTTTTTTTATAAAAATTAAATAAAATGTTTAAAAAATTATAAGAAAAAATAAATAAATAAATAAATTGAATTAAAGATACGAACAACTTGACTGCTAAGTACGAACTGCCACATTTTGGTAATATTCTTGAAAGCGCCCGTCGTCGTCATCAGATGTGACTGCGCATATTAATTCTTTTTCTTTTGGAAATTACAGAACAAACCGAACTTGTGGAAACTTCTTTTTTATTGCCCAAAATTTTTCTGATGTTAGAAAAAAAAGGGGGGTTCCGATTTAGACTTTTGATTTTGAAAAAAAAAATGACGGAAAATGATCCGCACTCCAAGCCTGCTAAAATACTGCCATAAGTTCCCGACTCTGTTTTCGGCTCTTGCGCTTGACGCAACTTTCAAACTTGCCATCCATGGGAATTATTCCAAAAAATAGTAGCCCTCTCAGCTTTTTTTTCATCTTTCTATGCCTTGAAGGGCAGTCTCCACTTGATAGCGTTCACCGCATTCGCGTTATTCGCCTTCTCGATGAACGTACCTGGCCAATCCGGGTCAGTAGACCATGTGTTAATGGGATTACTGTTTAACGAGCAAAACAGGTAGGTAAATTCTGAGGCTGTAGATGTTAACCTATGTCAGCAAGGCCAACGCCTCTCCAGAAAATTGATATTACATTTACGTTCTGGCCTTTTACTGCAAATGCATTTTTCGAATTCCTAGGGTATTGGTAGCGGCTAGTATAAATAATGCATTAATCCAATTTGCGGGGAAAAAAAAATAAAACTACTTAGCCTCAAGTTTCGGCGTTACTAGCAATTAGCGAACACTAGTTAGTAAACTTCTGAATTTTTGCACTGATTCACACACTACTTGTAATAATTATAATACTGGCTAATGGTCTAAATTACTGGCAAGAAGATCACCAAAGCCACTAATTAATTGCCGAAAGATGACTAATATTTTAGGGAAAGTAATTCTTCCCCAGCCTCGAAAATTTCATTTTGTGGCACTGAAGCCAACCACATTTGCCTACTAATCAAATATTTCATTGAAATAGAAACAGACATTTTTATTAAGATGTCCTTTAATTTTCCTTGATCAAACGCAGGAAACCGAAAAATTCATTTTCTCCAGAAAGCCTGTACATAAATGAAACATTAATTTCCCAGAGTCACCGCCCTTTCTGTCATAGTCCATCCTCAAACGCCCCAATTTAACTGCCTGTTTTGCTCATTGGTCAAAGGTAAAATGGCCCGTTTTAATCCCTTCGACCCAAAATCAGTTTGGTAAACTGTGCCGGTCGGTTAATCCCTACCTGTTAATCCGGTAAACTGGGTCGGTGCGTTAACCCCAACGCTTAATTTGGTCAAAAAAAAATTCGAAATTAACCATGTAAATGGAATTTAAAGACTCGATATGTTTTATTTTTGTTTTTAATTTTTTAACTTTATATTATTATAAAATAATTAACTTTAATTGCTTTATGCTTTTTCTTCATTATTTTTAGAACATCTATCCGAGAAAGTGATGTCTTTTAAAATCTTGAAAATTTAAATGTAAGAGGAAGAATTTAAGTCATTAACTAAATTAAAGATCTATCCAAGGAAATAACTTTTTTTTACAATTTCTAAAATTTTAATTCGTCAATTGATTTTCGATACCTTAAAACCCTTATCCGATTTTGAAAGTAATGTTTTTAAAAATTCATAAATTTGAAATTTACCGGAAAAATTCCCTTTCCATAACTAGGATCGTAAGAGTGAATGACCGGCGGTCTAGGGATGCACGATGAGACTTTCGAGAAGTGTCCGAGAAATTGGCTTAAATTTTGTTTCCCGACAAGTTTTGCTCTAAGGAGTCCAAAACTCAAATTTCTCGTATTATTTCTCGTACGAGAAATCCCATGAGAAATCTCATGAGAACGGGATTTCTCGTTCATTGTTTTAAAACCTTGCAGCTTGACCAGTCAAAAACCAATTTTTGTCATTTCTCGAAAAATTTCTCGTCTCATTCTCTCACGAGATTCTCGTCTCGTCGTGCATCCCTAATGACCGGGCGAGTTTAACTGCTTGGAAAGGGTCAATTGACCGTAACACGAAATTGAAAGTCGGCCAAGTTTACCAAACTGATTTTGGGTCGAAGGGATTAAAACGCGCCAGTTTACCCCTACCCTGCTCATTGAATTGTAATTCTATTGCAAACGATCCATTGAACCCGGATTAGCCACGTACCTGAGACAAACCCCAACAATTTACCAATTCCCAAACTGAGACCCACGTCCCTAAAAAATAAGTCAACACAGAGAAAGAGTTCAGTGCCCTTCTACAAGCAACATCCCTTCAAATTTAAGTAAAATAATGACATCATTCTCAGCAGGTATAATTTATTCTACCAGAGAATAAAGGATGACCTGTAAACCTGGTAAACGATAAATAAGACGGGTTTTTTGAAATTCCTTAGAACTGAAAATGAAAGCAAGGAAATGGCCAAAAGAGACTTTTGGTGAGCAACTTTAAAATTAGAGACCCAGAAGAAAAAAGAAACAACTTTGATGCCTGCTTCAAGTGAAATTTAACTTACAAAAGAATTGAAGTGGCTCGTTGCTCTTTCTTTTCGTTATTCTTTTGTTTGTTGTCCTATAATTCCTTCCAGAATCCCATCACTCTCCCGAGCTGGTCATCGATGTCAATGTTGACTTTTAGAAAACATAAAATCCAAAATGCATAAAGTCATGCAAATGTTTTGCTCCTCTAAAATGTACACAGTGTATTTTATAACAAATCTCAAAGAAAAATGAATATGTTAAAGAGCTATTCTACACCTTTGCCTCGTATTTAAAAATGTTTACTTCTTACAACTATCCAAAATGGTAAAATATTCTTCATCGTAGAACAAAACTTCTTTTAATATAATCGACTCAAATTCATGTCGAAGTGATTCACATTTCATCATAAAGGTTCGAAGGTTATTTTCCGCAAACAAACCATGGATCGTTTTGGATGCTGCATGCAGTCTACGATCCATTTGAAGCAGACATTGAGGTATGGCCAATTCTGGCTTTCCGAAATTCTTTCCGCCTCCTGATTTATATTTTAGTAGTTCTGCCCCGGCATCGAGAAACAATTTCATTTTGTCGAAATCAAGATCTACGACATTATGTCTAAAGTCTTCGCTTAAATTCCTTTCAAACTTGGAAAATCCTGCAGCGTCTGCTTCCTGTAACAACCAAATTTTTAATTTAAGCTACCTAATTTTTAAACAAGATCAACAGAAAAATCCTAAACGGAAAAGGTTCTTACATCTGCTTCTTTCTGTGTAGGAACTGGCCAATTTTCTCTGCAAGCTTCACATTTGCATGTGAAACGATACCTAAATGAAAGGAGATATTGACGTTCACTTTTAGGCATTTCCAGTTTAGCCCATCCATAGTTAATAAAAATCTGAAAAATTGAATAATAAAACATGATTTCAAAAAAAATAATAAAAAAGATTTCATTTTACCTGTTCATTCGCTTTTATTGGTCTCTCGGCATACAGGACCATCTTGCCATTGACTGTAATATAATTCGCGTTATTCACGCAACTGTGATTTACCAAACTGCAGTATGGTGCTAAAATTATTCCTCTTTGACTAATGCAATCAGTCTCATGTTTTCCGTTTTTGTCAGTCTCACAGACGCACGGACCGTTCTAAAAAAAAAATCAAAGAAATAAGTAAGTAAAAGTAACGATTTTACTTAGCGTGAACAATCACTCACACGAAGTCCAAATACAAATGAGTTTCCAATAAACTTCTCCAATGCTTGCGTTGTTAAGTGCAACATCTTTTCGAAGTCCGAATCCGACTCCATGGGGAGTACGTCAACGCTCAACATATAAACGAAGGGCAAAAACATCAAATCTAATTCTGTTCCTTCTTCATCATAACGAGATACCAAGCTCCCACAAGCTTCCAAGGTAAGACCATCAAATTTATCGTTAATCTTCAAACCCCTTGTGCGTTTGTCTGAAAATAATTTAAAAAAAAAAATAAATAAAAAATAAAAAAAAATATCATTATAATATTACGATTTGGGGTTGTTCACATACTAGTTCATTTTTACAAAAATGTTTAACTCCTCTCCCCCTTATAAAGGTGGCGCTCTTTATTAGATAAATCCTGACCTCTCAGAACATCTCTTTATAAAAAAAATTAAACCCTCTGAAATTTTTTCCTCAACTGAAATAGCTATTTACGTTCGAGTCTTTGAAAGTTGTGTTTTGCAACGAGGACGCAAAGTTGCAAAACACAACTTTCAAGGACAAGAAACGTAAATTGTTTTTCATTACGAAGGAAAGCCAGACTTTTTTAAAAAATTAATATGCAGCCCCGTAGCCAGGGCAGGAGCAAGGGGTAACTCAGACCCCCCCTGTGAGAATGCTTGAGCCCCCCCCAGTGGACTTTAAATCCATATGAAAAAAAAAAAAAAAAAAAGTGAAAATAACCGCTAGTTTCCTGATTATGCGCGCCCGCCCGGAACGAACTATACCAAACGATACCGAGTTGTCACGAATTACAGATTCGAGTGGGATCGTATAAAGACTCGTCGCGTTATCTACTTTTAACGTATTGGTCACGCGTCTTTCGAATCTTTAATCGAAAACAAAAAAAAAAAAAAAAAAAAGTTCAGCCTACTTTTCTTCCCCGGGTAGAAAAGTGAGTATGCGGGATGAAAAGTGAAATATTTACCCTGCTTCAAGGTCTCTTGTAAAAACCGATTATCAAGAGTAGAAACTATGTTTGAAAGAGGACTGTTTCTACTCTGAGTAATGAAAACATTAAAGCTACAGGAATTATAAGCTTGAAAACACTCATCAGCTAGTTCAACCCAATTATTTCTTACCTTGATTTACTCTGCTACCAAAAAACTTTGAATACAAATGGTCCACAGATTTGTCAGTTGTTTTTTTTATATTAAAAGTCAACACTCTCTTCAGAAGCATTAACATTATAATGAATTTGTCAACTTCAATTGTTTCAGATTTCATAAAAATTTTTAAGATCTTGCAGTAGTTGTACTTTGTGCATTCTTTATCGTGATAGCTAATCCAAGCATCTTCTTTACATTTTTCAGAACAGTACACTGCAAAAACACAGCTGTTGCATGGTATTCCATTGTAAGTCCCTTCAAGGCAATGAGAGCAAGCCATATAACAGTAAGGAGGGTGCAGATACAAAAACCCATCCTCAATCAACAAAATTTCTCCAGCGTTAATATCCCTTGTCGCTGTTAAATGCCTTCCAAATTCATCACAGTACTTTAATGCAATGGCATCACTGCCACAAGGTATTTCTCCTTTTGTAGCAAATGAAGGAAATTGTGCATTCTTTGACAATTTACCTTTTTGCCTTGCAGCAGCATATTTATTGTAAAATTTTTTCGCTGTTTCTTCAGCATTTCTTACCAACATCTTAAGGTCATCTTTTATTTTGATATTAACTCCATCAACGTTATTAAGCAAGCATTTGGCATCATTCAATATTTTCCAAACATCCAAACTCCTGTATTCATCAAGACAATAAAGCTCCCCCAATACCATGCACTCTACTTTGCGTACTAGCAATTTTACTCTCAACCAATTCAACTGGGTGACAAGCAAAGCTCGCTCAACATCTACCAAGCAATTCTCATATTTCTCAAGATGAAAAAGTAACATTGATCTGTTGCTATACCCCATGGCAAGTTCCTCAGAGCCACTTGGTGCATAAGAGATACATTTAGTGTAGCACATTAAGATCTGAAGATGAATTTTTTTATCGTGACAACGCAGGTTGTACAATTTGTTCCCTTTGTTTCTTATATCAGTTGATAATTTTCCGCACTTTTCAACCTTGTAGACGTGGGTTGAATCATTAATGAGTGGTAACAGCTTCTTTTCTGTGTCCTTAAGTTTTGTTGTAAATTCTAGGCTGTCCATTTTAAGTCTTGTATGATGTGCCTAATGTTCTGAAAATAATTCATGAGTCAATGTAATTTAAATTATAAAATTTCTTGTCATTATGATTTTGAACTGTGAACTTTGAACCCGTGATGAGTCACCTTATTATTATTCCAACTAACCTCTTGCAATAATTATCAGATACATCGAAAACAACTATAAACGAAAACGCGTAATTCGACTTGATCACTGCTTAGCACTGTCTTCTTTGTAGTGTCAACAAATGTCATTAAGAGCACGCAGTATTCGTGGCAGCAGATAAATCATATTTTTCATTTTACGGGAAAACGAAAAAAAATTTTGGAAAGAGAAAAAGACAGAAATCTTGAGAAAAAAATTTCAAAGATTTCTATCTTTTTCTCTTTCCAAGATTTTTTTTCGTTTTCCCGTAAAATGAAAAATATGATTTCTGCTGCCACGGGTATTGCGTACTCTTAAATTCCCTTTATCGCCGGCTCATTGATTCCAGGTCGATTGTTCCAAAACAGATTGCACCACAAGACATTTTGTCCAATAGCAATTGTCACAAATACAACTGGTCCAAAATTATATGTCCAAACAAATATGGTCACAAATTTTTGTGTCAAAAAAATTTAAAAGGCCAAACAATTTAGGTCATCGTTTTTTTTCCAAAAGGTCGCTAACAATATCCAACTTTTAAAGTATTAGTTAAAAACTAATACTTAAGTAATAAAAAGTACTCAAGTTTTTAAGCATTTAAGTTTTTTCTATATGTATTTAAAAACAGCGATATTTGAAAAGTTTTAGGAGCCGAGAATGAAAACCAGCACTTAGACATTCTGCAACTACTTTCGATTGGAAGTGCAATTCGAACTTCTTTCGCTGTGGAAGTTTTTGGAGTTTGTTAGGAAAGATCAAAGGGAAAATGAGATTTTAATGCAGCAGTTGGCAGCTGGACACCGGAATGTGAGACACCCCATCCAAAAAAAATACCTGTCAAATATGGAACAAATAGAAGCAATGGTTGACAATTACCAGGAGTACCAGGATGAAGGAACCATTTTAACCTACTTAAAAGCTTTGAGCTACAAGTTGAAGTTATATAAAGAGGACGAGGATAACAGCGATGATGATGATGACGACGATGAGAGCTATGATGATGATGACGATGATGAGAGTGAGAGTGAGGATGAAAACGACGGGAGCGAGGAGGATGATGACGAGGAAAGCGGCGATGATGAGAGTGAGAGTGATAATTAGATAATGAGAGTAAGCATTAGAATTGAAATATTTTATTTAACCCTTTAACGGCCAAATTTTGGAAAATTTTCCCGGAAACTCGAAGAAAATTTCCCAAATTTTTTTCTTTCTTTTCCCCATAATTTTGCGCTTAAAGTGAACCTACAACACATTAACATTTAAACCCAAATCTGTTATGGTCATACACAAAAATTGGACATCAAAATTTTAATTGGACATAAATTAACCGGATTTTAAAATTAAAATTGGGCATAAAAAAATAACTGGTCAACTGTTTTTGGACAAAATAAATAGCGGGCAAATCAGTTTTTTGGATCTAACTGTTTTGGACATTCTTTTAAATTGGACAATCAGTTTTGGACCAATTGACCGATAACCGACTCATTGCGCCTCGCACACCCGAAAATAGTTATCTAAAACAATTATCCATATTATCAAAAAATTTAGTACCGGTATATACGTAAACCGTATTCACCAATATAATTCCTTAAATTAATCACAAAAATCATATTTCTGGGTCCCGTATTCTTAAAAAAAAATCAAAATTATTAACAGGGATCAGAAGCTTGGAGATCTTGGCCGATGCCAATGCTATCAAATTTTTATAAAGTCCGAAATCGGCATCGGCACCGGCATCGCGAAATTGTTGAAGCTGGCATCGGCATCGGCATCAGTGCCGATTTCTTCTGTGGCTCTATAATTTTTTTCTACTAAAATCGGAATCAAGAGCGGCATCGGATGTAACCAAAGCTTGGTGGCATCGGCATCGGCATCGGATATTCGGACCCCTGATTACTAACGAGCTAATGGATGGACACTAGATATAGAGTCGCTTAAAAATTGGTCTATTTGATCTTTTTTTTAAAATTTAGTTTATTTAATTTATTTTCATTAAAAAAACTTGTAAATAATAAAATCGTTGAATTTCTCGACAATTTGACGCATAGTTTTCGAAACGATTAATTTTTTTTTTTTTTTTTACAGAAAAAAAGATTTTATAGCCACATATGCAATAGTTTATAAACGACAATTTTAAATTTTGATGACTGGATAAGTAAATATTATTCCTTTTTTCCTTAACATCATTCCATGAATGAACTAATCAGAAAGTCGACCGCCATTTCACAGTTGAACTACAGATGTCAGCTTTCCAGTCCATTTTTTTCTTGTAAAAATCCTTATTATTTATGTACCCAACTAGCAAGTGGCATTTTTACTCAACCTTTTCTCAATTTCAATGTGTTGAGGTGAAATTTCTTTTGCTATTTTGTTCCTAACTTAGTATAAAATATATAAATTAAGGCACGCACATATTACTCAACACAACACGTCCTGTGGAGAGTTTTGGCGGAATATTGCTTCCCAGTAGCGCTGCATGTCATTACCTGTAACGAGTCCATATTCACCTTATCACAACTTAAGCTTTGTTTGGCTACCCGTTGAGGGCATTTGAACTTGGCGGAATAATTTTCCATCGAAGATCCTCGCTGGTATTTAAAAAAAAAAAAAATTACATTTTCGAACAACTGACTGTAATGTCGAAGTGTTCTTCGTCGTAGTATAAAACTTCCTTAAAATGCTTAACTCCTGTGCTACTTCAATTGAACCAGAAGATTTCATTACAAAGCTGCGAAAAGAATTTCTTGCAAACAAATCATTGATTGTTTCGGTTATTGTATCTAGTTTACGTTCTAATTCAAATAAAAGAGAATGGCCGACCAGCTCCGGCCTGGTTCTTCCTTCATATTTTGCGTGTTCAAACACCCACTTTCTCGTGCCAAAATCAAGTAAATCCAGCTTATCATGCAAACGTTTCTTTGCATTTCTGCGAAGCATTTCAAATCCTGCGGCATCTGCTTCCTACGAAAGATAATTTTAAAATTTCAATCACTCAATTTGTGAACAAGATTTTAAAAAATATATATATATATATAGCGGAAAAGGTTCTTACATCTACTTCTTCTTTTGTAGGAACTGGCCAATTTTCTCTGCAAGCTTCACAGTTGCAAATGAAATGATACCTAGAAGAAATGGCCTGCCGACGTTCACTTGCAGACATCTGCAGTTTTGGAAATCCATAGTTAATAAAAATCTGAAAATTTGAATCATTCCTTTTAATGTAAAAAGTGAGATTTGGAGAGGATTTCAAAATTTTACCTGCTCATCTGCTTTTATTGCTCGTTGGGCATATAGAACCATCTTGCCGTTGACTGTAATAAAACCCGCGTTATTCACGCAACTGTGATTTACCAAAGAGCAGAAAGGTGCTAAAATGACTCCCTTCATCCTGATACAATCATCAGGATGTGGTTTTCCATCACTTCTTGACTTCCCTTCAAACTTGCAAACGCATGGAGAGTCCTAAAAAAAAAAAAAAAAAAAAAAAAAAAAACTGTAGCATGAAGGTTTTATTTGGCGTATGACAATCACTCACTTACCCGAAGTTCATAAGTATAGGAATTTTGAGTAAATTTTTCCACAGCTTGTGTTGCTAAGTGCAACATCTTTTCAACATCTGAATCAAACTCCATGGGGAGTAAATCAACACTCAACATATAAACGAAAGGCAAATATAATAAGTCGGTTTCATTTTTGTCAAAATGAGATACTAAGCTACCACAAGCCTCTAAAGTAAGACCATCTAATCTATCAGCAGTCTTCAAACCTCTTGTGCGTTTATCTGAAAAATAAATAAATAAATAAATTACTATTCAAAATATTGCGAATTAAGGCAGATCACAAAGTAGGTTGTCACTTTTACCACCTATTTTTGACCATCTCCCTCTCATTAGCTCTTATTCGTTCATTGCCTAACATGCTTAAATTTATTATTATTATTATTATTATTATTATTATTGATTTTTAAAAAAATCTAAATTTTAAAAGGGTGGCCAGAAGTGCCATGAATTAAAAATTTAACATTTTTTTAAATTTTTTGACCCCAAAAAGGTCAAAAATTTAAAAATATTTACTCAAAACATGTAAAATTTTTATATGGATGTAATCATGCCTTATTTTAACTCAATCTATTAATTATATGGATTTACTTACCATTATCTGCTCCATTCCCAAAGAATTTAGAATACAAATGATTCACAGATTTGTCTTTTGTTTTTTTCATAGTTAATATCAATATTTTTTTTAAAAGCATTAGCAGTATGATGATCCTGTCAGATCCTGTGAAAGTTCTCATAATTTTGTAATAGTCATACTTTGTACACTCTTCATCGTGATAGCTAATCCAAGCATCTTCTTTACATTTTTCGGAGCAGTACACTGCAAAAACACAGCTTTTGCATGGTATTCCATTGTAAATTCCTTCAAGGCAATGCGAGCAAGCCATATAACAGTAAGGAGGGTGCAAATACAAAAACCCATCCTCAATCAACAAAATTTCTCCAGGTTTGATATCCCTGGTCGCTGTTAAATGCCTTCCAAATTTCTCACAGTATTTTAATGCAATGGCATCGCTGCCACAAGGTATTTCTCCTTTTGTAGCAAATCCAGGAAATTGTGCGTTCTTTGACAATTTAGCTTTTTGTCTTTGAGCAGCATTTTTATTGTAAAATTTTTTCACAGTTTCTTCGGCATTTCTTACCAACGTCTTAAGGTCACCTTTTATTTTGATATTAACTCCATCAACTTTATTAAACAAGCATTTGGCATCATTCAATATTTTCCAAACATCCAAACTTCTGTATTCATCACGACAATAAAGCTCCCCCAATACCACACATTCCACTTTGCGTAATAGCAATTTTACTCTTAACCAATTCAACTTGGTGACAAGCAAAGCTCGCTCAATATCTACCATGCAATTTTCATATTTCCCAAGATGAAAAAGTAACATTGATCTGTTACTATACCCCATGGCAAGTTCCTCAGAGTCACTTGGTGCATAAGAAATACATTTGGTGTAGCATGTTAAGATCTGAAGATGTATTTTTTTATCATGGCGATTCAAGTTATACAATTTGTTCCCTTCGTTTCTTATACTGGTTGATAATTTGCTACACTTTTCAACTTTATAACCTCTACTGTCATCGTTTATAAGAGGTAACAGATTTTTTTCTGTATACTTAAGCTTGAATTTGAGACTGTCCATTATAAATCTTGACTGATGTACCTGTAATCTGAAAACAATTCAAAACAGTATAATTATTTAATTTGAATTGATATGTTCGTTATGGTAACTGAATAGTTAGTTTTTAATGAAGTACTCCATGAACTATTGAATGAGTTTCACTTATTGGGGAAGAAATATACTGTATATAACCTATTGCAATAATAGGAATTACCGAAAGATTTTACTTCGTTCAGAATTGAACGATGCAGATTATTCGAACCTACCTTTAATAGTTTATAAAACTATTAAATATCGAAAAAACTTAGTATATCGAACGAAACAAGTCATCCGATCTGATTCCGACTTGGAAGTGACTACACCAAATGACGTGGTAATAAAACATACTTACGACGTGTCAATAAATACAACGAATTTCTCACTCTTCCGCTAGGTGACGCTAGTTGTATTTTCCTGTATCCCACTTTTAAAATTTTAAATCAGCGCCTGAATTTACATATTGGCACGTGCCAAATATCATCATCTGAAACAATTATCCATGATACCAAAAAATTACTACGTAAATTACATTCCACAATATAATTTCATAAAAAATGGATGATTGATTAATTTGCATGGAAAAACATGGAAAAAGGCTAAAGAAGACCGTTTGGGGCTTGTGGACCGTGAAGCATGATAAAAACTTTTATGTGGTAGAGGAATAGCGTTTTTTCAAAGCTCAAACCAAAGCCAATGTTTTTCTTACCTTTCACAATCATTTGACAGCCTTCTCGGAGATTCGAAACTTAGAAACAGAGCCATTATTTTGCCTAAAGTCATAAATTCATCGTCATGCCATGCGAAAACCTTGACTACGTGGCCGTTGCTTTTTCTGACTTAACTCGGATCGTTTCGATCGATTTTCGCTTGCCTTTTTGTTTCAGCCTTCTGAAATAATAAAAAGTAAATAAAAAAGATTAAAATGATAGGTTTCATATAATATTGGTAAATAAGGTAAGGATTTTTGGACAGTATAGGGATCTCCCAGAGACGTAATTTCCGATGTGCAGAGTGGTGCAGTTGCACCACACAAGATTTTAAATTTTTTTGCAAAATCAATATTTTTTACTGTGATAGTACGGACTTTGATTCAATCGAGCCTTGACAGAAGTAAATACGGCAATGTTTTGTGATCAATAAAAAAAAGAAATTAATCCGTTTGGGTCGAACGGTCACGTACAATCTCATTACTTTCAAGTATGCATACCTGAAGGTCCGTCTTGGAAACCTTCTTTATAATATTATACTAAAAATCCTTTTATGCGGGTTTATTACCCTTCATAAATGCCTTCTTTCTTTAGGACGGCGGTTGAACTATTCCCAAGTCTTTTTAAAATAACAATCTTTGACCATAACAAATCTAGTCGCTAATTTTTTCATAAATAAAATCTAAAATACGAATTATTATTAAAAAATACCTTAATTTAGCAATTATTAATCAGCGTCATCAATTTCTAGGGAAAAAATAAAAAAAATGTAAATATTGACATTTTTTTTAAAATTTATTTGGCAGCCATCAACATCGAACGCAGTACTGTGCGGCGGGCTTTTCAAAATTTATTGTGAAAAGCCAATCAATGAAAGAAACAAATTCAAAATAAATTGGCGCAATAAAGTGTTTTCGTTCGAAAAGAATGGCTGCCATATAAAATTTCAAAATGGAGCCCTTTTGTTTATAATATTTTATTTTTGTAAAATAATTTATAATGCTGGTGGTTTAAAGATAAATAAGGGCTCTTTCTGTAAGTACTTTTCACTTTAGATTCGATTTTTTTAGAAAATAACGACTAGATTTCATCGGTCAATAAAATTCGATTGCAGTATAGGCGTTCCGCCCGCCTACTTGTTTCGTTTTTTTTTCTTTGGCGGTTTCATTTTCGGTTTTCTCGGAACTACAGCTACCAGGAACCTTTTTAAGAATTCTCTTTCTTTTGGGTCGTTCACTTTCTTCTTCTGGTTTCTTCCCCCTTGTTAAAAAGCAGCCGATCACTTTGATTTTTAAAGTGCTTTGCTTTCTCCTTTGCCAAAAACTTTACAAAAATAACATGCAATATCATCAGTTGTATGCTAACGATTTAAATTAGCGTTAGTTAAATTTTTCGATCGTAAAAATGAAGCGTTCAAAAATGACTGATTTTTTTTGTTCGGAAAAAAGTGAAGGAAAATAATTTATATGTCTTGTGAACAAAAAATAGAATCTAAAAATAATTCGAAAATTAGTGACTTGAAAAATGAATTGAAAATAAATGATGTTGATAATTCTTATGAAAGTATGAAAGAAGAATCGAAAATTGAAAAAACAAAAACCGACGATATCAATTAACTTTTTTAAAAACTGCGTCAGAGGCGCTATCCTTTGCTGAAGGTAAGTTAGTAGAAAAAACTCATAAAAATTCACAAAGAGTTTGCACCACCCAAAAAAATGATGAAATTACGTCTCTGGGATCTCCGACGAAATTCTTAAGGGAACGTTTAAGTATTACGTAAGACTTTTTTCCGGGTTTTGGACCCCCTCCCTTCGGTTGTAAGACATTTCGCAATACTTAGCTTATGGCGAATGGTTGATGCAGACCCCCTCCCCCCCTAAAAATCTTACGTAATACTTGAACGTTCCCTAAGCTGAGATTTTAAGCAAAAGGCAGCCTCATTAAAAATTTGGGGGGGGGGGCGTAAGGAAATAAATTTTAAAAAAAACGTATCCTAAAATGATTTTTACTGCTTTTTTGCATTGAAAATGAAGCATTTTGAGAAATTATTGGGTGAGGGGGAGGGCAAAATCCAACATTGGAGGGGCAATGGCCCCCCCCCCCGAAAAGGGCCTAGCGACGCCACTGAAGTTCGGGAGATTATAAAGGTGAGGGGCCATTCAAATATGACGTCATTTTTTGAGGATTTTGGGACCCCCCCCCTCCCCCCTCGTCATCATAAAATAGGCTTTTCTTATGGACATTTAACATGGACGTCATCATTCTGAAGACCCCCCCTCCCCCCAAAAATGATGATGTCATATTTGAACGACCCCTGAAAAATTGTCCGAAAAATTCTGCACACCAATGACTTGGACGCTACTTTGTCCAAAAGTTAAAAATTATGGTTGACGTGAGATTGAGGAAATCCCAGGCAGGAAATTTAATATGGCGCCGAAAATCTAATTATTGTCATTAAAATGGCTCCAACATATTGAATGTTAATTTTAAAAAATTCTGATTTCAGATCAGAATTTTCTTTCCGAGAAAAATAATTCTTTTTTTCTAACAGCAAAAAGGCTTTTTTAGAGACAGTTTCAATAACATCGATATTCTAAAAAAAGCTTGATTGAAAAACATAAGCGACCGATTTTTATCGGTTAACTTATGGGAAAAGAAAACCATGCTTTTTTTTATGGTTATTTCCTTGACCAGCGTTGATGGAATTGGCCCATAGGATTTTAATATGTAAACGGAGTACAAAAATTTTTAATTTCAGGATTTTTTTTCAGAATATTTTAGTAGGCTAAATTTCTTCTCTCATTTGTGTTAGAAAACCGTTAGATTTTCCAGTTTTAAGTCTCCGTATGAAATGTCTTTCTTAAAAAATCTTTGTAAAAAACCCCTCCTGTCAGGATTCCTTAAAAGCAGTTGATCCTTCAGCAAAAGAACGAATACAGTTTTTTTTTAAGGGCAGTTTTGCATATTAATGCGAAACGAAAACGAAAACAATACAAAAATAAGTAAACAACGTTAAAAAAAAATTTAAAAAATGTTTTTTGCAAGATGATTAATCATCGACGTAATAAAATTTATGATATCATATCATTTGATGCTGAAAGTTCGTCATCATCACCTCTGACACTGCTTATTTACGTCGAGCGGCCTAGTCTAATATTATTTATTATTTTTTTTTTTTAAACGAATGCATATTAGAAATAAGTCCTGGGGCGGCGTACCTGAATTTTAAAAAAACCAAGCGGCGTTGGCGTAGGGCTGCCGCTGCGTCCATATTTTTCCGCAGTTCTTCGGTAGTGGGAGCAGCATACATAACGCTTTACAACGATGGCTAAATTAAGGGGGAGGGGGTGGGGGTAGGGGTAGCTATCAACATCAAGGCACAACTAGGTTGGGATCTGTGTGGCTCGCATCTCCCGCTGAGAAGCACAGCAGGAGATATACTTGTTGTTGGCGATTTTGGTCTTGACATTGGGTTATCTCGACTGATAACGCCAATAAATATATACACTGGATGGATGTTAGCCATAACCATTCTAATTAACCACTTCGGTAAGATAGGAAGTCAGTAAAGTTAGTACAAGTGAACAAGTGAAAATTTTGGAGTTGTTGGATTATTTTTGCAATCAGGTACGTTTAAATTTTAAATTAAAATTGTAAAAAAAAAAAAAAAAAAAAAAGTTATTGGTTGTAGGAGTTAACAATATTTAGTTTTTTGAGAAGTATAATTTTTGGAAAAATTTAACGCCCAGTTCAAAAGTCCCCTTTTATTCAAAAAAAAAAAAAAAAAAAAAAAAAAAAAAGCAATGCAAATATTGATATGACACTAATTAGCGATATTACGAATTTAAGAGATTATCACGAGCAAAAAAAAAAAAAAAAAAACGAAACCGTCTGTGTCAAGGGTCAGCAGCAGATAGTGCATACTGCATTTAACACGACTTTTTAATAATAATAAAAAAAAGTCATCAATTTAATATGAAATTCTTATTTTTATTTTATATTTTTTTCAGCAAACGATGCATCCTTCATATTTTTATTCAATCGATACCAATGCTTATTCCGTCCCAGTAGAATACTCTATTCCAATGGAAATGCCGGCAAACGACTATGAGAACTTTTACGATGACAACAGCGGTTGTCTCAAACAATTCAATGATGACTTAGACTTTCTAGACAAATTTCTTAAGGAAAAATTGGAGGAAGAATTCCCAAGCATGACCGCTCCTATTTCTTCCTGTGAACAGCAAATGGGAAATACCTACCTTGCACCCCCGACTCAAAATCCGGAATTGGAACTTCCGGAATGCCATCGCTTGTTGGAACATATAATAAATTTTGAACAAATGAGAAACGAGCTGGATCAAACGGTACCGGTTCAGGGCGAGATTAGTGCGGATTATTTTCAAAGGCCTGAGTCTTACCAGTACACAGATTTGAACAATTCACTGTCCCAAACCGGAAACTTTGAAACACTTGGAGACATTCAATTTCTTGCACATCAAGGGAGCGGACTTACAAATGTTGCACCAGCGAACGCATATTATACGAGTTTTGGCAATGATTTAACTACGTATGAGAACTTTAGTCAAGTATATCCCTACCTCCCAAGTCCGGAAACCAGCGATTTGGACGGAACCGAAACGGTTTCGCCGATTAGCCAGGAAAGCATTTCTGAAGTAAGCGACACTGAAGACGGTCCATTAAAATGTAGATGGTCAAACTGTTCAGAAGGATTTTCCAGCTTAGCCAAACATCTTAAAGATAGTCACGTTAAAACCATCCAACGAAAAAATTTCGTATGTCAATGGGAGAACTGCTCGAAACGTCTTAGCTCCAGTTACAAATTATTGGCACATTTGAGGATTCACACAGGGGAAAAACCTTACAAATGCACAGTAAGTATATATATTATAGTCTGACATACTAAGTCAAATCAGCAAAGAATCTCCTGCCTTTTAGTTTTCAGTCAATCACCGTCAATTTATTCAGATTTCAATTAATTTTTTTCTTCAGATTTCAGGATGCAACAAAGCTTTTACAGTCGCCGAAAGCCTTAAAATCCACATAAGAAGTCACACCAAAGAAAAACCATGCAAATGCAGATTTTGCGACAACGCATATACGAATACCTCAGACTGCAGAAAGCACGAAAGGACTCATTTCGACAGAGTAAGTATTAGAAACCGAAGAAAACTAACATCTCATAATTCAATTTTTTTTTTGAAAGAAATCTAATTCTTTTTTCTTTATTAATTATTACAGAGGCCCTATGCTTGCCAAATAAATGGCTGCAACAAGCGCTACACAGATCCCAGCTCACTACGAAAGCACAAAAAGCAACATTCTGCTAAGAACTGCAGCAATTAACGCCAAAAAGACGACGAAGATCTTACAAAGCGAGCCATTATGCCAATCAAGTACAAAAAGACTCTAGTCATTGAATTTTTCAATTTACGATTTTTAGTTCGCGAATAGTCAGTGCGGATAAAAAAAAACTTTTACAAAAATACATAAAGACGGTAGTTTTATAAAGTGCAGGAGCATTATACGACTTAAACAAGCTGTGATAAAAGGGGAAAAGCAACCCTTCATTTTAAAGACAACCCAACCATAACCTGTGATCGCCTTATTTGAAATTTATTTCTAATTAGGCTAAATGTTTTTTTTTATACATTTTTGCACTTTTTAATTTAATTTAATTTAATTTAATTTACTTTATTTGTTTGTACTTTTTTAATTCATTTAACTTTGCACTATTTTAATTTATTTATTTGTTTGTCTGGTCCTATTTTTGTAAAATAATTTATTAATTAATTTGAATATTTCAACTGTAAATATTGAAATCGCAAAGCCAATCACTGCCATAAAAAAATTATATAAACAATATTAAAAAAATATAAATAAAAAAACAATTAAAAGCTAAATAAAACTTTTTTTTGAATTCCCTTTCAAGCCTAAGTTTTTTTTGTAGATTTCATATCAACCGCAATGGTCTGCAGATAAAAAGCCTTATCAAGTTAAATGCAGCCTAGATTATTCAGTACCTAGATTATTCCTGTGAAGAGAAACCTACTTAAAAATTTGACTAGGGGTCGTCCATAAACCACGTTAGCATTATTTTGGCCATTTTTGACTCCCCCCCCCCCCCTAACGTTGCGTTAGATTTCGGTTATTCCCTTACTTTTTTTTTTAACCTTAATATCAACATTAAGAAAATCTGAAATTCATCGGAATTTAAATTTTGCAAAGAAAAGGTTTTTTTTTTAACTTAGAGCAAATGCGCGGGTAAAATTGAAATGGTTTCTTCTTATTTTCCTTTTTTTTAAAGTGAGTTAGATTACATAATTTAAAAATTTAAATTATTTTAATTTTTTTCACGTTCATTATGTGAGACAAATGCTATTGTTAGATATTGTAAGCGAAGCGGCAATACTAGAGCTAGGCCTCACGAGGACAAGTATTGTAGCGGAAAAAAAATTCCTGCTTTATGCGATAACTCTTAAGAATATTGAGGAGGGAAAAGTTCTACAAAAGATGTTTGACTCTAAATTAGGGACCGGTATTTGGCATGCAGAAGCCAAAAGCAGACTAGAAGAACTAGGACTGGAGAAGTGGCTAGCCCCCCACGTCACGAAAAGGAAGGAAATAAAGACCGAACTAACGGCGAAACTAGAGGAGAGGAAAAAAGTTAGGGTGAGGTCATTATGCACGAGTAAGAAATCCTTATTATTGTTCCAAAAGTTCGAGGGAGGGAAGGGAAGTGTATACAGATTTAGACAGGGAGAAGAGGGGGGGAATGGCGTGGTTTAGGTTAGGATCGTGGATGTGGGAGGGGAAGAAAGGGGAAGATGGTAAACGGTTATGCCCCCTATGTAATAAGCCTGATGGGGCAGAGCACATACTCCTGGAGTGTGAGGAATTGAACGATTTAAGATCTAAGATTAGGCGAACATCTCGGAATTCAACTTGACTCATATACTAAAAATTAAGACATGTCAATCTTAAAAGAGTTAGGCTCCTTTTTAGCCCAGGTAAGAAATAGAAGGAAGGAAAAGAGAGGGAACGGTTAAAGGAGATGTATTTATAAGTGTGTATTTTACTCTACATTCCACGCATAGCAGAACCAACCGTAGGATAAGACAATTTGTTATATCCGAATACAATATAATAATACAATATAATAATAATAATATTGTTAGATATGTAAACCCCCCCCCCCTATTAGCAGAAGTGAGCATTTGAAAACCCCCTCCCCTTCCCCCTAACGTGCTAACGTGGTTTATGGATGACCCCATAGACAACAATGAAAAAAAAATGTAATAGAGGACTTTTCCGTAGACAATCCGAATAGCATTCTGGGACTGAAAAGGGACAAACAAGCAGACGACGCGTCGTCGTATTTGATAAGTTAAGAATAGACGGAATAGTGATTTAAGCTATTTAAAGAAATTGTATTTTCGAAATTCTCATAATTGATGCCTATTCTGTCTCTAAAATAATTACGGAGTCAAACCTACAATTTTTTTTCCTAAAACGGAAATAAACTAGATTTTTAACCACTGTGCAATGCTTAGCTTATGGGAGACTTCCTTTGTTTGTCTCCTCCTAGCAGACGAAAAAAAATGATACCCATAGTTCTTAGCGCGAGAGCGAAAGTCCTCTATTACCAATTTATTTATTTACTTGACCTTGAACGGTTTAAGCAGTAAAAATTTATTGGTTAACCATTTCATTTTTATTGATCAACTGCAAGAAGCATTTCTCATGAGGTCTATTTACCCTTCACTAAATTCTAGGTTCATACTATTCAATGAGTCATAAGAGAAAGAGTGTGGTAAATAACAGTCACCGACTACTAAACACTTGACCCCCTACATATAAATATTCAAAAATGACTAAACATGCAACCATGAACTAGAATTTGGCATTGAACTTGGCTCATCAATAAAATTAGATAAAAGTGGATTTATTTGTTTCTTACAATAATACGATTCAAGGAGAACCTTTAAAATAGCAAATGTATGTTACAGCGGTCTCGGTGGAGTAATTTCGGAAAGTGCCCCCCCCCCCCTTGTTCCAAGTTTCTTGTTTAAAAAAAAAAAATCAAAATAACTTATCTGTTTTTTTACCAAAAAAAAAAAAAAAAAAAAATTAACCTACATCAACACATTAATAAATGCAGGCATGATTATTTCAACTGCATCAAACCTATGCCTTGTTAAATTCAAATGCAGATGCAGCCTACAGTGATGAGCAATAATGACAACTTTATAATAAGAACTAATCTCACAAACGCAACCTAATTTCCCTCAAAGTCGATTAGTAAGAGCTTACTAATCCCCTCTCTCCTAACATATCTACGTAATAATGGAATGACTTTACGCATTGAGGTATAGTATATATTACGAAACGGAGATCAGAAAGGAGACGAGGCTGGGTACAGGAAAAAAAAACTTAGTGCGAAAAAAATTGGGCATCAATTTTTTTTCTGGATTTTCGTTTCACAGCGCTAAATCTTTCGAAGTCCAGTGCTAAGCTTTCTTTTCCTGTGCACGGTCTCATAGTATATGCATCAAGACATCAGTTTACCTCTCGACAAAAAGGCAAACCAGGTCAGCTAATGAATAATAATTTTGTTACAGCCAGTCTGATGTTGGTTATTTTATACGAAAATTTTAATTAATTAGTTTTTTTCAATATTCAATATCAGGTAAAAAGTCACCACATTTCGGGAAATTTTTCGGCACCGATGGTATGTCGGCTTGTTCTCCGACATGAATTACCAAATTCATCCCGGTGGCTGTATGATAAGTAAAATGACAATGAAATAGCCAATAACCTGAAAACATAGTGTCAGCAACACAAGGCTCTTAAGTCGAATTCATTTCTGACAAGCTAACAAATCATTCGCTTCAGTCAAAAATTTATATGGTGCATTTAACAGACCAAATGTTTTTCGAAACATACCTGGATTATCTGCTTTGAATCGTAAGATCGCATAACCATCTGAAGGAACTGCGACGGTATCCTTTTTGATTGGAGATTGCAAATTTCTTTGAAGTAAACCTTGTTGATCCCACGACTTGATGATTTCTTGAGTGAGCGTTCCTTTCTGATATTTCACAGGATATTGGTCTAACTTCAAAACGTAGAAATGTTGACCGTGAAGATGAAAAGGGTGACTATAAGTAGACTTGGGATCTGAAGAGAATATAAAATTTTAGTTCTTAGATTAAAAGCAAAATATTTTGACCTACCGTCGTCCACCAAAATTATTTCCACAATCCCGTGCAAAGGAACATCGTACATGTGGGTGCAGCTACAATTTTTTGGACAATTCTCAGGCCGACTGTCACCGTTGCAGAATTGCTCCTGTGGGATGTCATCGATTTGCGAAAGAGGTGGAGAAGTCGGAAATTTGAATGAGATTCCATTTACTAAACTCACGACGTGTTCTCCAGTTTCAAAAACTTTCAAAAATAAAACGATTTAATGAAAATTTGAGGAAATTATTCCGAGCTGAACACTTGTTACCCAAATATTGGTTGTAATGGTCCTCTACGAATAATTCTTCATTTGTGTAGTACAGAAATGTGAAAGGTAAATACAGCCTAACATCGGGTTCGTTCTGAAGGACGTACTGGTCGACGGATTCTAAGCTTTCAAGTTGGTCCAAACAAATGTCATTAGAGTTATTTTCTTCGCATTTAGAATCGACAGGATTCAATACCTGAAAATATATAATTATTAATATAAAACTATATCCAAAATAGTTCTCGTTGTTGGACTAATATTCTTGTCACTTGCAACGAAACTTACCGAACCTACTGGAAGTCCGGGTCATACTTCGGCTTTTCGATGGAATGTTGGAAATCCGCTCCTATGTATTTCAAAACCGCAAGCTGCTGAGTTTCTAATGGTGCACACGCCCCCAAACCTCTTATTTGAATCCAGTAAAAGGAAATGTTTTGATTCGTCTTAATTATGAAGTCATATCTTTCTCCCGAAAAAGATATGATGGAATCAACCTCCACCGGTTCAAAAGATTTCCATCGCTGGCTATCGCGGATATTTTATGCCCTTCGACAGACAAAATTGCTGGGCAAAAGGTGGCCATTGAATTGATTAATCTAAATCGGTATCTTCTGTCCGGTTCGACAGCGAAAACTTCTAATGGAGTAGAAGTGGTTGTACCCGTTTTTATGTCCTAAAATGCAAAAAAAAAAAAAAAAAAAAAAAAAAAGATTGAATTTTACATGACGTTCTTGAGGTCAAACGCAGTCTTACGACTAAGCAATATAGGAATGAAAAACCATTGTACCTCATATTGACCCTTTCCGTTAATAAGTAACGTCGCTGGGACTTGACCTTGAAATGGAGCAGTTAATCTTCCTGGAAAATGTTCGGAAGCGTCTTCGTGCAACGCATCGCTGAGTAGCAAAGCATGCTCCGGGAGATCGAAATCATAAAAATCTCCAACGACGTCTTCCGCTTGAGGTTCCCGAACCACTAAAGTTCCGTAAAGTCCATTCAACTTGTGCAATCCTGTGACAACATATTTGAACACAGTAAAAAATTTTATGTCAAAATCAACATAAGTCAACATAAGTAGGTCCACATAATTCTTATGTTGTTTTTGTTTATGTTTACCTTTTGGGAAAAACAACAGAAAAAATTTATGTGGACCGCTTAGGACATATTTGCATATTTTTTACTGTGAATAAATCCCCTCCTTTTCTTCTATTGCCCAAAATAATCATTCGCCCTTACCTGTGTGGGAGTGCCAAAAGTAAGTTCCTGCGTCGCTGGCATTCCAAGCGTACCTGAATGTATTTCCGTTTTCGATGGGGCACTGAGTGAGATGTGGGACCCCGTCGGAATAAGGACTGCCCTGTTGTGTTATTCCGTGCCAGTGTATAGTCAAACCGGAACCGTAAATGTCGTTCTTAACGTCAACGATCACTCTGTCGGATTTGCACACCTATGAGTTGATAAGGATTTTATCTGAGAGGCTTAAGTGTGTTAGATATGCTTTTCGTCTGGATTATTTAAGTTCGGAAACCCCATTTGAGTAAAAAAAACGCTTGTTCGGCATTGTCCATAAATTACCTAAGCATGGTTTGAGGGCGAAAGAGTCTCCAAAAATCAGAGCTAATATGTTAAATCAATCTTCATAAAAAAGGCTAATTTTTTATTTACAATTGGCGGCAGTGGGAGGAGGGTCAAAATCAACCAAAATAAATCTAGCGCGTAACGTAATTTATGGACGACCTCTGGGCCAAGTAAATTAGCCATATAAAAAAGGGGATCACCAAGCTTATTAAATAAAGAATCCTCACCTGAATTTCCGGGCCGGGGACCTTTCTGTTGGCTGAAAAAACGCCTCGTTCCACTCCGTCTCCTAAGATACATTGAGGGTTTTCGCATATGGTGTTGTATTCATCTACAATGCACGCTGAACAAGCTCTGAAAAATTTAAATAAATTTATTAGCTGCTTGAAGGTTTAGTATGTCATTCACATACATCCGAGATGCATTTTTTGATTCCTCAAAATCGAACCAAACATCAAATAATCTCTATGTCACGAATGTGCCGTAAATTGTATCATAGCAGGTCGAATTTAAAGGAATAAAAATGAAACGTTCATATTACCCTCCTAAAGAGTTATAGCGCTCCAAAATAAATTTATAATAGCATGTTCGAGGAGGTTCCCCTGCGACGCATGTTCTTGTACATTCCTCAGGAGTGTTTAGCCTAGTAGTTATTTGGCTTCTTCGAAAAGATTTGGAATTGTCTGCACCTGCAAAAATAAATGCAAAAAAAAAAAAAAAAAAATTATTTAAAAACTGTCTTTGAACCCAAAGAAAAGCGGCTTCTCTTTTTTTACTGGCAATCTTTAGAATCAGGATAGAAATGTGCTATTAGAGTTAAAGCTATTAGCAGAAAATCACACAATACAGAAGGGATAATTCAAGTAATATAGAATCAGCTAAGTGAGGGAAGGGTATCCAAACTAGGGATGCACGACTAGACGAGCATCTCATCAGAAAATGAGAATTTTTTGAGAAATAGGAGAAATGTTGGTTTTTGACTGTTTAGGCTAAAAGCTTTTGAAACTGAAAGCGAAAAATCTTGTTCTCATGAGAGTTCTCGTGAGATTTCTCGTACGAGAAATAATTCGAGAAATTCGATTTTTTGACTCCTTGCTGCAAACTTGCCGCGAAACAAAATTTAAGCCCATTTCTCGGACACTTCTCGAAAGTCTCATCGTGCATCCCTAATCCAAACTTCCACTCTGATTAATTCACATATCTCTAAAAAAACACTTTTGCTTATGAAAGAGGGAAAGGGCGAAAAATTACCCGAACCTGCTATTGAAATTCTGCACGTATTACGTAACCAAACGTAGGATGAAGTGAAAATCTTACAAAATGTTTAAATCTAAATAGGATAAGTTCTATTTTACTCTTACGCACAAAAAGGGGTTCGAAAATTTCAAAAATTTTTATTACGTAATATCTACACTGCTTCTACTTCAGTATTTAAAAACTTGAATGATTCCGAACAAATTTTCTACCTACCATCGCTTTTTACAAAACAGGCTGCTGCCAGCAAAAATAAAACAAGAAAAATTGTGAAAAATTTCATTTTTTTCTCAGTAACTCCTCAAGCCACGGTTCTGCTGTCCTGACAGAGGTACATTTTATATGAGTACATCTTTATGATATAATAATGGTATCTCATCCGGTTAAATTCATGGAAATTGATAAGCTAAATCTCGATCCATTGTTTTGATTTTCAATTGAAGTGGAAGGCCGCGATGAAGTGGGGAATCAGTGATCGTATTTTTGAATTTAGGTTAGTAAAATTCTATAATACCGTGGTGTGGGGTAATGTTGAACTGTGAATAAAACTATGAATCTTCTTTCAGCTATTTTTAAAAGTAACTAGATGAATTTAAAAGGTGCCATTTAACATTACGTAAGTATCTTTGGGGAGGGGGCGGGATTGGCTTCAAATTACAGAATTTTGACCTAGACTAAGTATTGACAAAGAAGGGGAGAGGGTAAAAAATTATTTAAAAAAAAAAAAGTTGCATAATACTACAACTTCCCCTTAAAAAATTTATTCGGTCTCCGTTTTTTCAGCCACTGCAAGTGTAAAGGGCCATTCAAGTATTTAAAGCATTTTCAATCCACTGGACATCCTGTGGATTGTCCATTAGATATCCACAGGATATCCAAATCCATGGGATATTCATAGTTAAATCCAATGGTCCTCCAATAAATACCCTCACGAAGTCCTGAAGACGTCCTCGGGATTGGATGGACTTTGCTATCTGGGTAAGGACAATGCGGGGAATTCTCGAGTCCCTGTTCCCTATTCCTTTTTAGTCAGTAAAACAGGCTTATATTATGGAAATATAATCGATTTTGGAGACCCCCTCCTCCTTGCTGCTAACGTAATACTTATTGTGTGATTTCTAAACGATACTAAAAATCTGACATCTTTATGATCTTTAAAATGGATTTCAAAATAACGTCATCTGACGACTTCTTAAAAACAGGTCCTTAAACCGCCGCTTTGATAGCTGGAAGAGTTTTTCACAGGTCGCTCAACTTCATCTATTCGCCCGAGTTCACCCGTTTCACGGTATTTTTGATTGGAAAACTTCAAAAATGGTCCTATTTTGATTTTGTTTCCAGTTGTTCAAATTACCAAAAAATTTTTGTTTCTTCGTCCTGTTTGTTCAAAAATACCAACGCGTTTTTATCGTTCTTGCATTTTCCCAGGTTTTGAAAACGCAAGATAATAATCGAAATGCCTGAATCGTATCTCTCTTTTTTTCCTTTATTCCGTGATAACCGTTCTGGGAACAGTACATTAAAAGATGGAATGAAACCAAGGCGGATGACCATTCAAAAAAATGAGCTATAATAAATTCACAATGGTATCTAATCGCTCCCGTTTTTTATGATCGTGTAAAACAGAAATATGTGCTTTGTTTACATGTAAACAAATATTTTGTTCCACGTTTATCTTACGTTAAAAACAGTCATATTAAAGGTTGGTTTACAAGTAACAAAATCAACTAAAACAACTACTAAACGGTAATTATTTCACCTAAATGCAAGTCACAGATTTCATTACATGAAAAATTTTGAAGGTTGCCTAGATAATTGAAAATCGTCTTTTTTCTCAGAAAAAAGCTCCAAATAATTATCACTGCTGTTTCATAATTATTGATATCTAATCCGATACTAGTCAGCCAACCACAAAAAGGAACAAACCGCAACTGAATTTCTGTATTTGAATCAATAATTAAAACTATTTGATATCTATTCGAAAGTTTTTTTTTTTTAAAACAAAACTTGTGTATTACGAGACTATTACTAACTTAAATTACAGGATCAATTTCAAAAAGCGTCCGAAATTAGCTCCTTAATTGAATGCTATTATTTTGCGGAAATAACTCATAATTAGACTTTAATCTAGTATTTTAAAAGTTATATCTAAAGCATTAAAACCACGGAAATGGTTTTAATGACCGCATTTTAATGATTGGCGAGATTAAAATGGCTTTTCTACGATAATTTTTAAAGAAAGGTAGCCAATCTGTTGAATAAGGAGTAAGGACGCCATCAGTTATCTACATTTTTATTGGAATCTGGCTACGTTAGAATTTCGTTTTCTATTTTCATTGAACTTTGATCTTACAAACTGATTGGAAAAACTAGGAATGATTATTGACTATGGAGCAGCAACATCAATTAATTAATTATAACCCAGCATTATCTTTACTGCGCAATACTTCAAGTTGAAACTTATTGCAGAGACATCGTCAGGATAAAATTAATGTTTCAAAAGGGAAAAAAATAAATATCGTTCATGATAAAAATATCATGGTGCATTTCTGGAAGAAAATCGAGCTCGCCAGCTTGAATTTCAGTTCCTCTTAATTGGAATCACTGTATCAATTTTCGACCAAAAAAGCGTTAGAACTCCAGTCGGAAAATTAATTTTTAACTATTTTAGGCCAATAAGAACACCTTATCTAGGATAGTTATACAGTGATTCACAGTAACATTTTTAAATTGCTTCATTTCAAAGCACAACGACAATATGTTAACCCAGATAGCATTCTCAATCCATTGAGCATTCAGCGGATTGCTCGTTAGATATATTCCACAAGATATCCAAATCCGTGAGATATCCACAGGACGTCCAAAAGACGCTTTTTGGATCCGTGGGGACCCAGGTAAATCCAACGGCCGTCCAATAAATATCCTCAAGACATTCTGAAAACGTTCTCAAGACTAGATCGAGTTTGCTATCTGGGAAATGTTAACATTTAAGTTTTTTAATGTTTTAATTAATGAGGGTAATTAAAATATTATGTTCAAATAATTTTGGCCATTTTGGTGGCCCTTCCCCTATGATTTCCATCCTGATTTTTTCCCCAAAATCGATTAGTACTAGTTTACTAATCTCATCTCCCTTAACAGGTTTATTTAATAATGGAATATGGCTTCATCACAGATCGAGGTATGTTGTATTACGACACGAGGATCGGAATTGACGTGTGATCATGTACAGGAAAAAAAAGCTTTGTGCGAAAAAAAGTCGACATCAATTTTTGATCTGTCGCTAAGCTTCTTATTCCTGTGCATATGATATCATAGAATATACATCAAGACTTCAATTTGCCTCTCGATAAAAAAGCAAACCAGGTCATCTAATGCATGATAATATTGTTGCAGCTAGTCTGGTGTTAGTTATTTTTTATGAAAATTTTAATTTAAAATTCGTAACTTTAAGCAGCTTTTCTCAAAAATCAATATCTGGTAAAAAGTCTCCACATTTCGGAAAGTTTTCCGGTACAGGTGGTAAGTCGGCTTGCTCTCCGACATGAATTACCAAATTCATCCCAATGGCAGTATGATACGTAAAATGACAATGGAATAACCAATAACCTGAAAATATAGTTTCAGCAACTCAAGGTTTTTAACTTAAATTCACTCTTTAAAAATTCTGATTTTGATATGTCGGTTAGCTTTTTTGAGAAGGCTGACGGATTTTAATGAAGCTCATCGAAGAAACTTAAAAATATTTTTAAACATACCTGGATTATCTGCTTTGAATCTTAAAATAGCATACCCATCTGAAGGAACTGCGATGGTATCCTTTTCAATTGGATATTCTAAATTTCTTTGAAGTAAGCCTTGCTGGTCCCACAATTTAATCTTTTCTTGAGTAAGTGTTCCTTTTCGATGCTTCACAGGATTTTGGCCTAATTTTAAAATGTAGAAAGTTTGACCGTGAAGATGAAAAGGATGACTATGAGTGGAATTGGGATCTGAAAAGAAAAATTTAAAAAATTAGCTTACTCATTTGGTCGAAACTAAACCGAAACCTCGGCTAGACGTACCGGCGTCCACCAAAATTATTTCCACGATCCCGTGCAAAGGAACATCATACATGTGGGTGCAGGTACAATTTTTGGGGCAGTTCTCAGGCCGACTGTCACCGTTGCAGAATTGTTCCGGTGGGATATCCTCGACTTGCGAAAGAGGGGGCGAAGTCGGAGATTCATATGAAATGCCATTTATTAAACTGACGACGTGTTCTCCAGTATCCAAAACTTTCAAAAATAAAACGATTAAATAAAAATATTGTTATTGAGAAAATTATTTCAAATTCAACACTTCTTACCGAAATATCGGTTGTAATGATCCTCTACAAATAATTCTTCATTTGTGTAGTACAGAAATGTGAAAGGTAAATAAAGTGTAACGTCTGGTTCACTTTGGAGGACATTTTGATCGACGAATTCCGAACTTTTCAGTTGATCCAAGCAAACATCATCAGAAATATTTTCTTCGCATTTAGAATCGACAGGATTCAATATCTGAGAAAATAAAAGTATTATTCTTTAAAAGAATATTTATTTACAACAGATATTCAACTGTCTTATTCAGGCAGATGAAAAGAGATTCAATATACTCTAATGATCCTCACTTAAAAGTAAAAAAACCTAGCTCTATACTCGTTCTTTGTAGCCAATCTGTTTTTCCATTGAATATTTGAAATTTTTTTGGCTATTCGAAAGATATTCTTGTTACTGGCACAGAAACCTACCGACCCTAATGGAAGTCCCGGGTCATATGGCGGCTTTTCGACTGAATGTTGGAAATCCGCTCCTACGTATTTCAACACCGCAAGCTGCTGGACTTTCGCTGACGCACAATTCCCTATACTTCTTATTTGAATCCAGTAAGTAGAAACATTTTGATTCGACTTAATTATGAAGTCATATCTTTCTCCCGAGAAAGATATGATGGAATCAACCTCCACCGGTTCAAAAGATTTCCCATCACTGGCTATAGCGGACATTTTATGACCTTCCACAGTTAAAACCGCTCCGCAGTTGGTGGCCATTGAATTGATTAATCTAAATCGGTATCTTTTGTCCGATTCGACAGTGAAAACTTCTAATGGAGTAGAAGTGGTTGTACCTGTTTTTATGTCCTAAAATGCAAAAGAAAATAAAAAGATTATACATTTTAAAATATTGGATGAGAAGATTTATTGAGATCAAACGCAGCCTTACGACCAAACAATAATAACAATCACACCTCATATTGACCCTTTCCGTTAATAAGTAAAGTCGCTGGGACTTGACCTTGAAACGGGGCAGATAGTCTTCCAGGAAAATGTTCGGAAGCGTCTTCGTGCAACTCATCGCTGAGTAACAAAACATGCTCCGGGAGATCGAAGTCATAAAGATCTCCTACGACGTCTTCCGCTTGAGGTTCCCGAACCACTAAAGTTCCGTATAGTCCATTCAACTTGTGCACTCCTATGACCAAACTTTTGAATTAGTCCCCCCTTTTTTTTCTACTTCAAATAATTTCAATTTACCAGAGTGAGAATGCCAAAAATAAGTTCCCGGATCGCTGGCATTCCAATCGTATCTAAATGTATTTCCGTCTCCAATTGGGCACTGAGTAAGATGCGGGACTCCATCAGAGTAAGGACTACCTTGTTGGGTTATTCCATGCCAATGTATAGTCAAACCGGAACCGTAAATCTCGTTCTTAACGTCAACGATCACTCGGTCGGATTTACAAACCTGTAAATTGATATGGGTTTTTATGTTAAAGGATTAGGATTATTTAAATTCGGCAACCACATTTCATTTACAAAAAAAGCACATGTGAAGGAGGGCGCTGTAAGGTTGCTCATAAAGATATTAAGGTGACCAAAGAGTTTCGAAAATTCTTAGGCTGATGTTGAATGTCCATAAGAGTAAGTCAATGTCAAAAGTCAAAATCAGCCAAAATGAATCGCTAATGCGTAATGTAATTTATGGACGACCTCTGGGCAATGTAAATTAGAAATCTTAAAAAGGGGATCACCAAGCTTATTGAGTAAAGAATCCTCACCTGAATTTCCGGGCCGGGGACCTTCCTGTTGGCTGAAAAAACGCCTCGTTCTACTCCGTCTCCTAAGATACATTGAGGGTTGTCGCATGTGGTGTTAAATTCGTCTATAGTGCACGCTGAACAAGCTCTGAAAAATAAATCAATTTAGCTAGCTGCTTTAATGTATAGTATATCATTCACAAACATACAAGTTGAATATTTTGATTCCTCAAAATCGAACCGAAAATCCGATAATCTATATGTCATGAATGTACCGAAATTGTATCGTAACAGGTCGAATTTAAAGGAATAAAATTTTTGAAACTTTCATATTACCCTCCTAAAGAGTTATAGCGTTCCAAAATAAATTTGTAATAGCATGTTCGAGGAGGCTCCCCTGCGACGCATGTTCTTGTACATTCCTCAGGAGTGCTAATCCTTGCAGTTATTTGGTCTCTTCTTTGAAAAGATTCGGACTTGTCTGCGCCTGCAAAAAGAAATGCGAGTTATTTATTTAAAAACTTTCTTTGAACCCAAAAGAAGATGTCTTTAGTACTAACAATTACAATTTCCTCGTTCTTTCACAAGCAAGATACAAAAGCCTGCAAAAGTTTCAATATTTTTTTTTAAATTCTAAAAAAGCCTGATAATAAAAAAATTTAGAAACGATATTTGGAATGTTAGTACTCTTTTTGATTTGAGTCTCCTGAGTAAAAAAGGCAAATAAATATTCTCCGCATATTTCATAGTTGCCAAGCACAAACTATAACAGCTTTTTGGTAAAAAAAGTCGTTAAAAAAATTTGGAAAATAATAAGAAAATAATAAGAAAAAAAATTTTGTTTCCCCTTTTAACATGGTTTCTTACCAAAAAATAAAATTCTGGAGTTATTTTCACAGCGATACAGTAACGGTAGTACATTTTAGTCGTTTTCGTTACTTAAAAACTTTTGAGGGGGAGGATAGAATTTATGCTTTTTTAAATTTGTCATTCTTTATGCTCTTTCCCGGAAAGAAGTTTTTCATCGGACATAATTTTTTTAAAGCTCAATATATGCCCATTGCCCAATACTAAGGGGAATTGCCGTTTTCAAAAGCGGATTGGTATGAGCTTTCAAATATTTCACTATTTAAAAATAATTTTGAGCCATAAATTCTTTAATGACCTGAAAGGCTTCTAAAATTTTTTTTTAAATCTAAAAAAAAATTAGGGTGACCCTAAATAACCATATTTTTAATGTGGAGCAAAATCGAAAAAAGATAATTTTTTTAAAACACCCTAATAGAAGGGATTATTCAACCTAAAAAGTGAGAGGGAGGGGATGTTTGTAGAAAACCAATACTCATTACTCTTCTCATTAACCCGTACCTGTCGTAACAGTATTCCATACTAAAGAAACCAAAATTGCCCTAATCATGCACATAGTACGGCATGTGTCTGTGTAAATCATTCGCAAAGTTAAATCCCCACAAGAAAACAAAGATTATTTTATGCTTACAAAGGGAGTCCCTAAAATTGTGCTTTGAAATATGAGCGCGACTCCTTACTTAAATATCTGATAACTTGAATGGCTCAGAACAAATTCTACTTACCATTACTTCTTACAAAAAATAAAATAAAAATAGTGAAAAATCTCATTTTTTTTTTTTCTCGTCACAATTCATACAATAACTCATCAAGACACGATTCTGAATGTGCTGACAGGGATCCTTTTATGCCAATTAATGATGTAATTTTATGATATCATAATTAAGGAGTACCACTTAAATTCACAATCAAAACAAAATATCGAGATTGATACGAGACTGAATCTTCGAGATCGGTTAGTGAATTGATAACCTATTGATAAACTAAAGTAAATCTCGACACATTGTTTTCACTGTGAGTTGAAGTAGAAGTACGTGATGAAGAAGCAAATCCGGGATCATGTTTTTGGGTTAAACCAATAAAAGATTTTTATACCGTAATGTGGGGTAAAGCTGAACGGTATGATAATGGTCTTGGAATCAGAAGTCTTTTTCAAGGGGCCGTCCATAAATTACGTTAGCAAGTTAGGGGAAGGAGGAGGAGGAGGTATTCAAACTGCTAAGTTTTGCTAACCAGGGGGGGGGGGGGAAGGGTTTTACATATCGTTAGGGTTTTACATAACGTTTTACTAACGTTAGCATTTGCCTCATGTAATAAACCTGCAAAAATAAATATGATTTAAATTTTTTATTATGTAACCTTAACTCACTTAAAAAAAAAAAAAAAAAAAAAACTACCATTTTAATTTTACCAGCGCATTTGCTATAAGTTAAAAAAAAGGCCTTTATTTTGCAAATTAAGTTCCAAAGAATTTCAGATATTTTTTAATGTTTAATATTAATTTTTTTTTTTTAATTTTCAAGAGGGGATCCCGAAACGCTAAACTTTGCTTACAAAGGGGGGAGGGGGTCGAAAATGGCCAAAATAATGCTAACTAGGGTGGTTCGAAAATCAACTTTTTTGGAATTTCAAAACTCCTATATTGGGAAAAGTTTCTTTATAGGTAGAGTATCAACCCTGAATTTTTTCAGATTTTTTGAACTACATCCTGAGGTGTCAAATCGGCCTTGAAATTTCCAAAAAACCCATAAAAGGCCCAAAAATGAACTTTTTCTTTTTTTGCATAAAAGACCATCGATTCCTATCGGAAATTTTGCGTAGATTACGAATCTGAAACCGAAAATTAGTTTTGGTGTATAATTTTTGAGCTACAGGCCGGATTTAAAAGCTCTAAAAACCTGGTTATGGCGTTTTGCCTGTTGCTCAAAAACCGTGCACCTAAACTAATTTTCGGTTTCAAATTCGTAATCTACGCAAAATTTCCGATAGAAATCGATGGTCTTTTATGCAAAAAAAAAAAAAGTCTAGCTCCGAAGATGGCCGTTATAAATAAAGCCGAAACGTCAGCGCAAACATAGTATTATTTTTTCCGTTCCAAACTCCAATTAACCTTCTTATAATAATCAAGAGGAACGAGTAACCTTCTTCACAAAAAAAAAAGTTCATTTTTGGGCCTTTTATGGGTTTTTTGGAAATTTCAAGGCCGATTTGACACCTCAGGATGTAGTTCAAAAAATCTGAAAAAATTCAGGGTTGATACTCTACCTATAAAGAAACTTTTCCCAATATAGGAGTTTTGAAATTCCAAAAAAGTTGATTTTCGAACCACCCTAATGCTAACTGCAAACTGTTAGTCGGTAGGACGTTAGTCCTTTAATAACTAACGCTGTCGATAAATACAAAAACCAGCGCTTGCGAGACCTTGCGTTCAAATTTTCAGACATTGCGCCTTAACCTAAGCTGCGTTAGGGACTATTCAAGTATTACGTAAGCACGATTTTGTTAATTTTCGGCCCTCTTCCCCTCGGCAATAAGCAAAAATATGCTTCCTCTTATGGATTAGGCTATCTCGCAAGCTCTGATTTTGCGCTCGCAAGTTTCTTGCAAGCTTTTACTACCGATTAGTGAAAAAAAAAAAAAAAAAAAATGAAATTTTTAACGTACCGGGCTAACTTGAATGGCCGTGCATATTTTGGAAAGTCAAAAGAAATTTAGAAGGAAATTTTCGGATCGCATTATTTTAATTAAACAATCGGATATCGGGCATATTGATCCAGGAAAGAACTTGATTAAATATCAAGTTTTAAAATTCAATTTTCTCTTATCCTTGATATTTAATCAAGTTCTTTCCTGGATCAATATGCCCGATATCCGATTGTTTAATCAAAAGAAATTATTATTATTACACTGGCGGATTTGATTTACTGCAGGAACTCTAATTAAAAAGAACCGGAATTCATCCTGGCATGCTTCATTTTCGGCTTAATTGACTTCGGCATGCTAGTGGAAAGTTCATTAATTAAGTTCTTGTTATCAATCAAAAACTTACCATTTCGGGTCGTTCAAAATTCATGTAATCAGGAGGGACTTCAATTCAGAGTTGCTAAGCTTGATTTTCGTTCAAAAATGCAGAAGCACGGATAATACAACCAGATAGGCTCCATTATCAACCAAAAAGACCCATCAAGCTCCTGAAAAGAAAATGATAGTGTTGTAATTTCATTGAAAAGAACGCCAATTTTGGGACCAATCTTGAGACCAGTCTCAGTCGTGGTGATCTAGGGGGGTTCAATAAAGAGTTATAAAGCTTTTCTTTTGTTTAGAAATGCACCAGCAGGCAGGCTCCTTTTTCGACCTAAAAGGCACCGGCAGGATCGTGGAAGGTTAAAGAATAGACCAATTTTAATGAATTAAGAAAAGAACTAACCATTTCGGGTCGCTCTACAGCCATTTTAATTACAGGGGACTTGAATTTCAAGTCGGGAAGTTTATTTGCTTTCAAGAAAGCACCAGGAGGCCAAATCCAAGCAAGCCCATTCTTCATTATCGACCAAAAGAACACAGGCAGCGGCATACATTTTTTTTTCTCTCGATTAATTTTGGACAAAGACTGTTACTAAAAGTCATATTTTCGCTGTTAGCTTCTTTCAAATATATAAGAAAAATAAATAAATAAATAAATAAATAAATAAATAAATAAAAAAGTAAAAATAAAAATTGCATGGGGTGGCAGCACTTCTGGATAATTTTACAATCATTGTAACCAGTACAGGGACTTCAGTCAAAAGCTGCGGAACTTTATTTGCTTTCATAATACTTCTTACTTTTGACATGATTCACTTTCTTGCAATTTCGCTTTCTGGATCGAGCTGCAATCGAACTGAGAAATTCTCATCTGGTTCAGGTTGAAACTCGACCCTTATTATAAAATATTCGGGATGTGAAAGGAAAAAAAATTCATAAATAAAAACCAGCGGTATACGACAAAATGTACATAAAACAATTGCTCAAACTAATGAAAGGAAATTATTTCCTTAATATAAATCGTTCGATGAGTGCGCCATATGTACAGTAATGTTATGCTAAGCTTGACCCATTATAGGTCATCCAAGGTTATCTACTTTTAAAGAAGATGCGTACTGTTTGGCAGCAACTTAGTTGACAAATTCATTTCATTTTTATTTTTAAGGTAAGAATGTAATTCGGTTTTTAATTTTAAAATATTTTGAAAATCATCTAAAATTAATTTTCTGCTGACTTTGATAGGCATTCATTTCAATACGGTAAGTACTGAGGTAATTTTCACAAATTAACTTAATGTTTAAAACGGAAAAAAAAAAAAAAAAAAAAAAAAAAAAAAGTCGCCAGGACTTGATTTTATTCAGTTAAAGGCCTATAACAATTTTTTTTTTTTTAAATAACATTCATAGGTACACCAATCAATGCAATGTTTTACTTTTAGGGAGCAGTTTCGAAATGCCTAAACCAACAAAAAGACGTAAACTTTATGAAGAAGAAAAACAAGCAGAAAAAATCGAACCAAATCAACTCGAGAGTGAAGAAATGTTTTTGACTGCTATGGAACTCAAAATAAAAGAATTTCCATTAATGACCGAAGTCGTTTCATCAATCATCGATCCATTGTCTGAAGTATTTGAGGACAAAGCGGTGAGAAAATTTGAGGAAGAGGAACTACATTTAATGAACTGGGCAAAAGAAAACATTGACCGGATGCTAGGATTGGCTGTAAAATACGAAAAAATTGACATAGTTAATTTCTTGATAAAATGCGGAGCGAAAGTTAATGCGACCGACGGTGACGGAAAAACTGCGGCTGATTATGCTTGGATGAACAAAAAGTACGGAATTTTAATGTTACTAATTAAAGCTGATTCGTTTTTTCCTGCTGGATTTAATTTAAGTGAACTAAGCGAAGATGATGATGGGGACAATATTAGGCAGTTGTTTGGGAAAAGGAGTAAGCTGCACGAAGCTATCGAAAATGGTGAAGTTGAAGATGTGAAAAATTTGACGATGGATGAAAATTCGAAGTTATTTTTAAACGACAAAAATGAGTCAGGAGCGTACATTGCTTTAAAGCATAAAAAATTTGTTATTTACGCTTATTTGAAATCCATAGGAGCCGAATTCGGCAAGGACGGGGAAGCGGGAGTATTAGATACTTTTGACTTCAAAGAAATCGTTGCGTTACAAGAAGCCATGGTTGCGTATTTTCCAGGCGTAACTGACGCTCCCATCCACTATTTAATATCAAAGACTAGATCTCACAAACCTGTGCTGAATTTAACCGACAAACTCAAGTACCATTATAGCTTTCTAAATGAAATCCCGGAGATTTCCCTCATTTTAAAAGTCGTTCAATATGCAGATTACTTAGATATCATATTCGATTTCGACGAAGAAGAAATTTCAAAAGTGTATCCTCATTATACTTCCAAAGATTGCATGCGAGGCATAACTCAACAAAGAATCGGTAGAATTTACATTGCTGCGAGTTTAAGGAAAAGAAAAAGAGTTGAAGTGTTAGGGACGGTGGCTCACGAGTTAACGCACATGGCAATGCAGATGCTGTTCGAGAATGACTGCAATCCTTACGGAAAAGATAACTTAGAAAAAGAAGTCTTAGACACTGTTAGCTTTTTTAAACGATTTAAAGATCGAATTCGCCAAGTCTCTGGAGAACCCTCAAAAATCTTATTAGACGCGATTGATAAATATAAAGACTTTGACCACGACTCGGAATTAATCGTACGCGTTCCTCACATTCTTGCTCAATATGAAAACGGAAGAGATTGGTTGAAAACACAAATTCCGGAGTTTCTAAAATTTTACGAGCAGAAAATCGTGCCAAAATGTCAGGACTTCATTCGTGAAAGCGTCATTTTGAAACCGAAAAGTATGATTAAATCGATAAATGACAGCGTAGGAGAATTACAGAAATTAAAAAGGTGCAAGATGTTTTTCAACGACGCTCCAAATTTATTCCAAAACACAAACAAGAAAATATTTGTGATAAAAGTGGAGAGCACATTATTAGGAATGTTAAAAGTCCTTCAAAGATTGTACGGAAGAGGTTACGTAAATTTTCATAGTCATTTTTTAGTCCTCAAATTCGGAAATTTCGTAAGTCAATTGACCGAAATAAGTCAAGCGTTTTTCTTGGAAGGATGCGAATGGCTGATCATTGAGATTTCTTATAAGCCGACCGAAGATGAGTTGGAGAAAGTTTGCTACAAAATATCGCAGCTGCTCGACTATAAACCGCACAAAAAGATTATATTTGTTGTCCATCCAAAAGTCACAAAATATTTACGGTCGGAGCTAGACGGAAATGGATTATTAAACATTACTGACGAAATCTCTGACGATTATTTACGTCTTGATGATTTAGGCAAAAATTCTCAGGAATTAATTTTAAGAAACAAAGTATTTTTTCAAGGGAAGTCGATTTTTTTAAACAAATTGATTCAAGTGCCGGAATTATATCAATTTATCAATCCTCAAATAATTGAGTCGATTCTCGAAGGAAGGAAAGTCAACATCGGCAACCGAATTTTGGGGTCTAGCAGCTTGGAAGGGCCTTACTCTGACATCATTCGAGAAATGGACTTCAATTCTTTTGTTCGCCACGTTGAAAATTCAAGAGATATTTTCATAATGAGATCCAAACCTACCCAAGCATTAACAAAGTACCTCAATGCGAATTTTAAAGAAAAATGGATCAGCACTGAATTTTATAAAAGTCTGATATATAATTTCGAAAGAAAAATAGGAAACGAGGAAAAAATATTACTGGTGAATGATCGGTTTCGAAGTGACGACTTGAAAAATTTTTGCAGGTTGAATCCTGGGAAAAAATGTCATTTGGTCGACGTGAAAGGATTAAGCACGGGCTCGTTCGTTTTAAAGGAAATATACAATCCGAATTTTTACCTAAAAAGAAGGATGAAAAAAATATTTATAAACTCAGATAGAATGACAAAATTAATAAATGAAAGTAAATCCGAAATTTTTATATTAAGCAGCGTGGTGGGGTCGAAGAGATACATTTTTCAAGGTCACACCAACGTAAAGTGTTTGGAAGACATAGAAGCTGCAGAAAATTTTAAAATTTTAAGCCAACAGCATAAGGACGTGCACTGGTTCAAAATGGAAAACGAACAGTTTATTTGGAAAAATTCACACGGGCCCACAACAAGTATAAAATATATTTTCAAAGAAATCAAAGCAGACGAAGAATCTGAGGAATACGACGAGGACTGGGAAGCTAACTTACCCGAAACTGACGAGGACGAGTCCGATCTAGACCATTCAAACGAGTACCAGAAAGAGTTACGAAAGCAAAGGGCAGAGAGCCGAGTGGTTAAGGAGGAAAATTTAGTTTCTGAAATTCTTCATAAACGAATTATGTTAATCTCGGACAATCCAGGTACGGGAAAATCCACCACGATTACCAAATTATACGAAGCCAAAGCTATCGCTGACACTCACTGGATAATCCGAATAAATTTGAAGGATTATCTCAAAGTTATAAGATTTAATATTACGTCCAAGGAGCTCGACATCGAGAAAATTGTGAGATTTCTGCAAGATATCGACCAAAGTTTAAAGGACGAATTGAACGAAAATTTATTGAAGGAAGCGCTGACTAGCGGGCACAATTTCCCGAAATGCTTGTTACTCGCTTTTGACGGGTACGATGAAGTTATAGACGATGAGGACAGAGAGAAAGTGATAGATTTATTGAAATTTCTGAAAAAGGAAACTCAATGCAAAATCTGGATCACTTCCCGTTTGCAGTACAAACAAGATTTGGAGTACCATTTGGAGACGTTCGCTCTTGAATTCGACCCGTTCGACTATGAAATGAAAAAAATGTTTGTTGAAAAATATCTAAAAGACCGGCTGAAATTGATTTTAACAGAAAATTTATTTTCCGAGATTTTCGACGGGGAAAAAATTGGAATTTTTGCAAGAAAATTGCTATCGAAAATGAGGAAGATTTTCATGAAAGATTTAACCAAGTTCGTAGGGACGCCTCTGCAACTGAATTTAGTCATGTTTGGATCTCTGGATTATTTCATCAAGTGGATACAAGGAGATGAGCAGTCCGCATCTTTGGATTTTAATTATTTAGGGAACGATCTGCAAGGCGTGTACGAAAATTTCATCAGACAAAAGTACGAAATTTATTTCAAAAAATGCGACATAATAATACGAAAGCGGCAAAAAAGGGATAAAAGGATCGCTGAGGAATACCACAAAGATCTAGCCGAATCCCTAATTTACGAAAGAAAAATGCTGGCACCTGACGACGACGACAAAGAGCTAAACCTTCTGGTGGGATTGATCCAGTCCCAAGGGGAAAATAACTTCGAATTCATCCACTTCACATTTAGAGAATATTACTTCGCAGAAACTTTCGCAGATTACGTCATGACCGAAGAACTGATGGACGAAAATAACTCCAAAAAGGTCGTTTTTTTGTTTCGAGAAATTTTCGTGAAGCGCGAATTCGAAATGATCCGAAGTTTTTTCAACATTCAATTTAAGCGGAAAATTCCGGACGAAAATATCAAAGAATTAAAAAAAACATTTTCCGACAATAAAATTATCGGGTTTTACACGACTTTGGATTCGGTGTTGGCCGTCGCCGCTCAAGAAGGGTGCGAAAATAATTTCAACTTTTTTTACTCGATTTACAGTTACGTTTTCTCTTTCGCTCCGTCATATGAGATTACGAATATTTTAAATCGCCCTCTTTTTTCTGTTTCCGCAATCGCTGGGAAATCGGAAATTTGGGAATCGCTTTTTAGAATTTTGAAAGACATTAAGTTGGAAAAAAAATGGGAAGAGTTTTATTTTAAATGTTTAATCTCGGAAAGTGCTCACTATGCAACGGAAACGAAATTTTGGAAACTGGCGAAATCGCTTTTGGAAAACATGAAGGAAACCTTTGCTCCAGGCGAAATGCGAGACTTTTTGACGGCACTCGACACAAAATATGCAACGCCTTATAAAATCATGGAAAAAGGAAGCTCCGCGGAAGTTTTCGAATTCGTAATGGAAATACTCACGAAGCAAGAGCAGTACAAATTTATAACAATGCCGAACCAACATGGACCTTCGGCTCTTTTCGCAGCTGCGAGAAAAAAGGACCCGAAATTCATGGAGTTATTGCTGGAAAAAAGCGAAGAGCTGATGGTACCTGAGGATTTCATTCGTTTCATTTCCTCACAAAACAATGTTGAAAACTGGTTGAACCACACTTTCAAGGCAACAATTCTCCACGAGGCTGCTTGGGCCGGAAGGTTAGAAACCATTCGTTTAATATTCGACAAAATCGAAAAACCTTTCGACGTAGATCAGCAAATCAAATTTTTTATGGCCAAAAATGATAAAAATCGAAACGCGCTTTGCAATGCCGTTTTCCAACAGCGTATCGCGGTGGTACAATTTTTAATTTCCAAAGCAGAAAAGATTTTAACCGATGAGCAACTCTGGGAATACATTACAATAGCAGATAAATGGAATAAAACCATTTTGCATTTATCCCTAGATTCATCCAATAAGATATACATTGACCTAATAAAATTCATCATTCAAGAGGCCAAAAGAATTTTGCCGCAAGAAAAACTAGAAGAATGGATGATGATGGTAGAGTTTTTGCGGCCAGATTGGGATTTATCTGGATCCGTTCTTCACCGGGCTTGCGTACTGGGGGACGTTGAAATTTTAAAATATCTCCTGCTAGAAGCTCATGAAATTCTCCCTCCGGATAGATTCCAACAATTTATAAAAGCTAGGAACGGTTTAGAATCCAACGTCTTCCATTTAATTTCGAAACCAAACAAACCGGATGCAGTGAAAGTTTTATTTGAAAAACTTGAAGTACTTTTGACACCCGATGACATAATTCAGCTTATAATGGCGAAAAACTGTTACGGCACCATCCTGCATGAAGCTTTGTTCTGGGGGAAAATGCAAACGATAGAAACTTTTATAACAAAAACCGAGAAACTCTTAAATCCAAGCCAATTCCGCCAACTTCTTATGACAAAAGGAAGCAAGAGATATTTCGAAATGATATTTTTGCGATGGGTACTCGTTAACCCAATCGAACTAGTCCTCTTTGTTTGGGAGAAAATTCAAAACGTTATCATTCCGGACGATTTACGACAAATTCTTTTGGAAAAAGATATGCAATATCCGAATGCTCTTTATGTTGCTCTTTCGAATGAAGATTCAAAAGTTTTGGAATTCGTTATGGAACAAATCGAACGGGTTTTAGACGGAGATAAACAAAGAGAATTGCTGATGACGATTGGATTCAGCAAGCGAACAATTCTTCATACAGCAGTAGTGAAACATCTTCCGGAGTCGTTGAGAGTGATGCTTGAAAAAATGAAGGACTTATTAACTGAGGATGAACTACAGCAGGTAATTAGTTACATCATTTGCCAACATTTTGGAAAACGGAATAAAAGCGAATACAACACTGAGAGTAATACTACCGTTAGTTTAAATGATACTGATTCAGGGCTACCCTACAATATTCGGGTCCAAACTTTCAGAGATTTAAATAAAATAAGTTGATCACGAGAACTAACAAATCCGTATCTAAGAATTAGAGCAAAGATTAAAGAAGACTACCTAGAGAAGTACGGAATAAAAGCTTTTTCGATGAAAAGATGATAAAACTTTGGTTTAGGATCACATCATGTTCAGCTTATAAAAGAAATGACGTCATCCGTAGGCTGAACATAATGTGATCCAAAACCAAACCGCTCATAAAAGTTGCACCCCCTGAATCAGATTCTGGTCATGGGGTCATCTGTAAATTACGAAAGCTGATTTTGATCACCTCTCTCCGGTAATAAGCAAAATAGGCTTCGTCATATGAAGTTTTGGCATTATAGCATTGTAGCATAAGATTTTCAGAGATCTCACCCTCTTCCTGTAAACATGCTTAGGTAATTTATGGAATTTATGGACGGGCCCATGTAACTCATTCGGCTGACTTTATGCAGGGTTCAGTTTTAAAAAGAACGAAGACAATTGAATGAATGCTCATTGAATGCTCGTGTCATTTGAATGCTCGTGTCATTTGAATGCTCGTGCAGGCTATGGAGGACAATCGTGGATCTTAACACTTCTTCCAGACCTACCTTTGCATTGCAAAAGGTCAGAACTATTTTAACATCCTGGCGAGAAGATCGATTTATTTTATTTTATTTTATTTTTTTGTCTTCAATCTGTCTCTTTTTTTCTATTCATTCCCCTTCCGTCACAAGACCGGGCCCGTAGCCAGAACGAAAAGCCGAACAAAGTGGGGGAAGTTAAGCTTGTTAAGGGGGGTAGTAGGCCTTCACCCCCTAGACCTGTCATGATTAGCCAATTTACTCCAGGGGGGCACCAAGTCAGGGTGGGGGGCAATCCCCCCCTCCCTTGGCCAAGGACCCGCACAATGCCTCAAATGTATATATATCCATGTAAGACAATTTAAAAACTTTAAATACTTACTGTATTTAGAGACCGAAGTGACTAAATTTTCAGGGATGGCATTATACAAGTTTGCTGACTTGTCTGAATGTAGATGACCTAAGTTCCGCAGACTAATGGTAGAAAGTAGTCGTCAAAGCCAATGAAACTTAAACTGAGTCGAACTCGACCATTCTTCAAGGTGTAGTAATAACGACCGTTGTGAATTCATTTTTCTGATGCGCTTAACTAGAAAGAAAAAATGAAAGTAAAAAATGATAAATCTTTCATCTCGATCATTCTCATTCAACCTTTAGCCTCATTTCCTAATCTCTTTTTTATTTCTCTTTCAGGTGCTAATGAACCAAGATACCGACGGCAACACAGTTCTTCATGCAGCTGCTGCAGATGACAATCCGGACTTACTGAAAGTTTTTTTAGATAAAACGAAAGAAATAGCTTCCGAAAAACAGCGTGCATTGTTCTTGTTGAAGAACAATGACAATGAATACTGTCTTAGCGCTGGCAAAATTGTTGACGTTAAATTAGAAATAATAAAATTACTGTTTGAACGCATTCAAGAAATATTTCCGGCACAAGACCAAAGGTTGTATCTTTTGGAAAGTAACAACAGAGGCACGATTTTTCATAAAGCTGCAGACTTCGCCAAGGGTGATGTTTTGCATTTCCTATTTGACAAAACCGAAGAGATACTCTCATCGAAAGACCGTAGAAGGTTAATGACAGAAGAAATTAATTTTCGTCCGCATTTCCTTATGATCAATTTCACTATGATCCCGGATTTCCGAAATACGATTCTGCATATAGCCGCTTGTAGCGGAAAATCAGAAATGATAAAAACATTGCTGAAAAATATCGATAACGAATACGAGCGGCAACTTTTTATGTCCCAAAACCAGGAAGATCAGACTCCTCTTCACGCGATTCTCTCCAGTTGTTTTTCAATAGAAATCGAAGCAGTTGAATTGTTACTGGAAAAGTTGAATCAAATTTTGACGCCGGGGGATTGGTTTAAATTGCTGACTATTAAAGATAAAATTAACGGCACCGTCCTTCACAGCACCGCTTTAATGAACGAAATAGAAATTGTGATATTAATTTTGAACACAATCGAAAAACATTTAACCGCCGAAGGTCTAGGTCAGTTGCTTTTGATTAAAGACGAAGAACTCGGCAGCGTTTTGCAAGCTGCACTTTATAATGAAGATCCCAAAGTAGCGAAATTCATTTTGAACAAAGCGAAGGAAGTATTAAATAAGGAGGAAAGATCCGCACTTCTTGTGACGACGGATAAAAGCAGCAGAACCGCTCTTCATACAGCTGCTAGTGCGGAAGAGCCTGAATTGAAATGGGGCAGGAGGGAGCTAACCCTACAGTCGACCCAAGTTGAATTTTTAAATAAACTTAATGACAGAATAGAATTCGTCTATTTTTTTCTTAAAGAGGCGGAAGAATTAATGACAAAAGAGGAACGTGGTCGCTTTCTCGATATGAAAGATAGTAACAGTAAAACAGCTCTTCATGCAGCTGCTCAAGACGGAAAATTGGAAGCGGTGAAGTTGTTGTTACAAGAAGCGGAGAAAATTTTGGACGGAGAAGCCCTTACAAATTTTGTAACGGCCAAAGACAGCGGTGATGAAACGGCTCTTGATTTAAGTTCTAGTGCAAATGATTATCTGATACGGAATTTACTAGAAAAGTTCACAGAGGAAAAAATTAAATGAAAAATGTCAAGATATTAAAAACTATTAGTGAATACCGTTAACTAACGGTATTCACAAACTCTTCATTGGAATCTATGACCTTTGATCGAAACAGAAAAATATAATGAAACGAGGAAAACAAAAACTGCGCTAAATACAAGTCGTATTGCATTAAGCGAAAAAAGGTGGAGAATTGTAAACCAATAAGAAAATAAATGATGTCTTTAAAATTTCATGTATTTATAAAGCTTTTTCTCAAATAAAATAAAAAAAAAATAAGAAAATGAATTAGTGTTAAAAACCGAAAGAATTCTGATGCTAAAACTGTATTAAATAAAAAGCTGAATACCCGGACAGCGAAGTCTACTCAGTCCCGAGGACGTTTTCAGGACGCCATGAGGATATTTATAGGACTTCCATTTGATTTACCTATGTCCGCACTCATCCGAAAAGCGTCCTTTAGACGTCCTATGAATAACCCGTGGGTTTGGATATCCTTTGGCTATCTAATAAACAATCCACAGGATGTCCAATGGATTGTAAATGCTATCAGGGTAATTACGATCGAACTTCACTGACAGGCAAGTTCGTTTAATCGGTGAATTTGCAAGCAGATATTAATTAAGCAAACTTATACGCATGAAGCAATAAACAAAGGGAAACCTACTTCAATAGATAATTAAATGGTCTGATCATATATTCGGAAAAAAAGCTTTTTTTTTGTCATTAATTATGAACATATCATAAGTGATATAACTACTATCACTGATGACCGATATCGAAGTTTAAAAATATCTGCAATTTCCTCCTTACATGCATGCTATCACTTCGGGGAAAAGCTTTACAAAAATAAATAACAATCAATTATCTATTTTTTTTTTTTTTTTGAATCTGGGTACGCTGTTGGAAAAAATTTAGGTTAGCGTGGTAGGAATTTTGAGCAAATGCTTTTCAATATTACGGTAATCCCCCACGACCGTTGCAAACTTTGAATGCTAAGCAATTCATTTTAAACGTCAGCTCTTTTTTAAATTCAATACCGATACTTACCATAATCTGAGGTTCCGAATTTCCGCAGTCAGACACTCGACCGTAAAGTTTAAATTCCTAGGAATGCATGGAGCTGTCAGAATTCTAGGATCATTGTATTGGAACCTTCGCATTTCGATTTCCCTATGGGCATTCGATTGCAGTAGCCTAATGAAAAACAAAAAATTTCAAAATTAATAAAACTTCATTTTGACTCATTTTGTCACTTTTGTTCATTTGGATCGTATAACTGTAGTATGAACACAATCGATTAAATATTCAAATGAAAGCATACAAATGAATACAATATTTTAATTTAGCCTATTTTAATTTTTAATATCGTGTTTTATTTTAATAAATAAAACACAATTCGTATATAATCACATGATATATCACTTTCCGCTAATTAGGCTGTGGATAGACTGCTCCGAAATTTCAGTCCGAACTCCTTGGGAAAATTTAACTCCAAAATAGGGTTACACTGCTCCGAACAAACGTTCGGAAGTGTCCTATCCGAAGGTGTTCGGAGTCCCATTACGTGTTTGTGGTCGTTCTCATAATTCGTAAGCATGTTGAAGGAGTGGAGAAAGAGTGCCAGAGTTGAGTTCTTCATGGGGAATCAGGGAAAATACATGGGTCAGAAAATTTTCCAGGGACGCGATAAGAGCAACTTATTAAAGTCATTCGAATCAGGTTCCTTAAAAAAAAAAAAAAAAAAAAAAAGCCCGCTTCTAACGGAAATTATGCAATGTTCGGAAATCTAAAGTTCGTTACTTGATATATGGTTTCGGTTTTACGCCATAGGAAAAAATATACTAAAAAACTTATGAGACCTTATGAGACATGTCCCCTTTTTCAAATTAACGATTCATTTATTCCATAAAGCAAAATTTTTAACTTAGTTCGAGGGGTTCGGCACTCCCGCATTTCGGTGTACACTTGGAAATTACTTTTGCATTACTCGCATTACATTGCATTACGACGCATTACAGTGCATTACGACGCATTACTTTGCATTACGATGCATTACTTTGCATTACGATGCATTACTTTGCATTACATTGCATTACAGCGCATTACATTGCATTACAACGCATTGAAACGCGTTACCTTGCAATATAAAACTATAATTGTACGATGGCTGCACATCGACAGAGCCAAAGCCTATTGCTCGAAACTGTCGACTGAGCCAGTGCTTTTTGGGTATAAATGCTTTTCAGGACTCGTTTTAATGCAAAAAATGACACAATTTTATTTAAAATATCATACATTCGTCAAAATATTTTTTAACTTACGTTGTCGGTCAACATAAAATACGGAAAAGTTTAATCATTTGGCATTTTTCCAGTACAGGCTTAGGTCCATAAAAAATATATATTTATTCAAATCTTCAACGGCTGCCGCCCTTGTATAATTCGAATAAAAATATCCGGGCGTACTAGTACTTAAAGGGGGGAGGGCGGAGCTGGAACAAAAAATTAACTCCGAAAAACTAATAGGTTTATACAATGTAAAAAAAAATTATGAAGTGCAATTATAGGTTGGAATAATTCAGAGATTACTATAATGAATAAAACTTGAATCTACGGGCTTTTGAGGGTCCGGATTTCAAATAATCTGATATTATTTTTTCAAATTAGGTTTCTTTAAAGAGAAAAAAAAAAGCAACTCTTAGAGTTATTTTTGGAAAAAAACCTGTTATTGAAAAATGGATTTTTGTGCCATAAGTTTAACATAGGGGTACTATTTTTTTAAAGGTGTATTCAAACGATCCATCCCCGCCGGAAACATCTCTATTGTTATTCATCCTTTAATTGACATCACTTTGCCTCAAAAAAAAAAAAAAAAAAAAAAAAAAAAAAAAAAAAAAAAAAAATTGGTGTACATAATTGCAAGTGAAGAGGAATTCTGGGGAAAAAGAATCATTTTTAAAAAGCCTATTAAAGAGGTTATTCAAGGGATTAAAGGGTCATCGGCTTCGAAGAAATCTATACAACAATAAGTAACCTAACATAGCCCAAACTATGTCAGGTAGGCCGTGAGAGCTCAGAAAAAATAAAATCCGATTGAAAACTCGAGATTCAAGGAAGTTAATAAGTTTACAAATAAAGTTCTAATTTTCAATCGTGATTATCTGTAACTTATTTTTCAAAAACACTCCGGAAAGAAAACTTTTTTGTCCATCCAATTTTTCATCTCATTTTTAAGTAATTGCTAATCTTACGTTCAGAGTAAACTTTATCTAAACCGACTGATAAAAAGATAATTTAATGTTTTCATTATCTAAATAATCGCTTTACGGTAAAAACCAACTCGTTATAAGTTTTCCATAAGCTAAACATAGATTTACAGAGGAAGATTTTCAGTTTTAACTGTGTGCATTACTTTTGCATTTCGATGCATTACTTTGCATTACTTTGCATTTCAATGCATTACAGCGCATTTCAATGGATTACTTTGCAGTACAGCGCATTACTTTGCATTTGTAACTGTTAGGAGGAGTCTAAACGTTCTACGAGTGATAAAAAAAAAAATAAAAAAATAAAAAAAAAGATAGACAACAAGAACCTAGGGTCAGTCCGAGAATTATCCGAGAACAAGGTAAAAAAATACTAAACTTTTAAAGAAAAGAATTAATAACGAAACAACAAGAGTAAATATATTCGTGGCATAACGGCAAAAAAAAAAAATGTGACAAAAAAAAAAAATCATTCGACTAAGGTATTACAATAACCATAAAAAAAAATAAGAATAACAATGTAGTCCCAGGAAAAAAAAAACTAATAATCATAACCTCACTCCGATCATCTAATCATAAGGGAAAAATAAAAAAATGGGAAAAAAAAAAGATAAAGTAAAAAAAAATCAGTAAGCCCAAAAAAAAAACAAAAAAAAATTTGGATTGGTGTACTTCGCCGGACTTTACAAAAGCTAAACTGGAAATTTCTAACTTGTCCTTCTGATGGATGGAATAAAATAAACGGAGCTGATCTTGACGCGATTTCCTCCCCTGGTTCCAGACAGAATCCATGCTCTAAAAATCCGAAGCCAAGATCATGTCAAGAACGGAGAGTACTTCTCGACAAGGATCAGCCTCGGTACTCCTTTACCTGGTTCCGGCAGAAGGCTTCCTGAATTTCAAAGCTAACAAATCCGACCACGAAAAACAAAAAAACCTTCCCCTACTCCCAAGAAAGTAGTACCGGGTTTCGGTCGGTTTACGATTAACTTAATTCTTAAAAAAAATTTTTAACATGAAAGTTTAATCACGACAATTCGATAAAAAAAAAAGAAGAAAAAAAATTTAAGAAGGCCAGGTTAAAAATTTAAAAAAATCCTACTCGAAATACACCAACCCGACGCAAAAAAAAATAAGAAGAAAACGCGTGTGGGGGCTACATTGCGACCCTTACTTTCCTTAAGTCACCATTTCTTATATAAAATAAAAAAAAAAAAAATGAATAACAATAAAGCACAAACAAAAAAATAAAACTTCGAAATCGTTTGCCATAGACCAAAAAAGTGTGTCGTCACATCCGCCTTCCCCTCGACGCCATATTGGCTGTTTACACCGCGAAATTTAAACGTGGTTCCCTTGGTTCCAATAGTGCATTAGAACGATATTGCATTTCATTATTATTTGATTTTTACGGAAGAAATAATAGAAAACTTGCAATTATTTATAGTTAACTCGTTACTATAAGTAACTGGAAATATATATGGCTTTTATTTCGAAGTGTTAAACGTATTTAATTTATTAATTCATCATTTTTGGTGATAAGGAAGAATCAGGTTATACTGCCGTCTTAGCTATTATATTATTAATAAGGTTCGTCTAAGTGATGAATTATTTTATATAATTTGATGCTATAAGTAGATGGTAGAAATGTATGATAGCAATCATTTTGATTGTTTAATTGTTTATTTGTAGGCAGTAATGGCTACAAGGAAGGCAGTCTTTATGGAAATAATAAAAAATTTATTTTTAGATTATTTCTCCAATGCTAAGGGGAAATAATGCCCTAGCATCTTGGAACTTTATCTTTTCGACTGTAATTTAAAAAAAAAAAATTTACTACATCTTGACAAATTCAGCATTTGATTTTCATTGTGCATTTTTCCCACCCTCACATGACTTAAAATTGTTAACCTACATACTTTACTAAATCAATTCATTTTTCTCTCCTTTTAGGAGATTTTATTATTTTATTATATTTGAAAATCAACAGCCAGTCGAACCAGTCTGCTACAGATTCTAGTAATAAAAGAAAAATGTACTTGTATATTAATAATGACAAAAAAAAAAAAAAAGAATAAAGAAAGAAACGTTTCTTTATTCTTTTTAGAAAACAATAGAAATTTTTTTATTTTCAATTCATCGCCTAACAGTAAAACATTTGAAGTCAGTTGCATTCCCTACAAAATAATATAAATATAAAATTAAACATAACCTAACCATGTTAAAAAAAAAAAAAAAGTTTCATGTGCAAATAAAACACTTAGACAGAAAACGCCTAATAACTTTCAGTAGCAGTTTTAACAAAGTAATTTATGAGAATTATAAAATTTAATTTAGCGTAAAAAAAATTGATGTAACTATTTAAAATGATTAAGATAATTTTTTGAGTGATTTTCGTTTTCAAATAACCCGGTGTAAACAACCAATATGGCGCGGAGGGGAAAGCGGATGTGACGTAGCCACTTTTTTGGTCTATTATTTACGATTGCATTAACAATAAATAAAAAAATCCGGTCGCCCGCCTAGCCCCTTTTTCCAAACCTTAGCCCATCATCCTGGATCTGAGAACCGTTTTTACAATTTCAAAAGTTCAACCATCGTCAACGCAAGGATCCTTTTAATACACATCTGGGAACTAATATGACATCTACCAATAATTCGTGGTTTCCATGGGCTGACGGCGACGACGAAGTCGGATTTTCGACCCCAAAAAAAAAACCCTAAGAATAATTACAAATGAATTAATAATAAAATAAAAAAATGCAAGGAAGTAACGGATTGAAAAGCGTTCAGACTTTTAAATAGGAATTTTTCAAAAAGCACGTGGCACGTGGAGCTTTCCCCGGAATCGAATTCGAAAAAAAAATCACTCTTCAACTCGTCACTCCTTCTAAATACGACAAAAATTAAACAATCTAAACCTTTTCGGTCTTTTCAAAAAAAAATTAATCGAATCGAATTTAATTCATAACATAACAACATTTTTGATCAATGCGGTTTCGTCAGGACTTGTCGCTGCCTGTGCGACACATTGTAAATTTTCACAATTTAAATAAAAAAAAGATCACCTTAATAAAACCGCATGATTTAAAATAACAACTAATTAATCACATATTAAGGAACAAACTTACTCGATCACGAGGTTAAAAAAAAAATAAAAACCAATGAAGTTATCTTCGCATCAAAAAAAAAAGTCATCCGTTTGCAACGACGATTTCCAATGAGAATGAGACCGGAAATCACGTCACTTTCCATTGAGTAATACCTTGGACCTTCCTTTTTCTTCTCAATGGAAATCGCATTTGCGCGCGAACGAAAAAAAATGATCGCTCTTACATTTTGAATCGATAAACAAAAAAAAAATTTGCTTCGAATTTTTAAAATATAAAAAATACAATTATTTTCCTTTTTAAATTAAGCCCGTTTTCCTTTCAGTGTCGTGTTTAGGATTTAGGGTCGTTACACATTACAGCGCATTACTTTGCATTACAATGCATTACTAATGCATTTCATGCATTACACGCATTACTTTATTTTTGCATTTCGGTGTACAAATAATTTTGGAGTGCCGAACCCCTCGACTTAGTTCAAATATCCCCAATATGAATAATTGAATATTGTCCTGTAAGTGTTACCTGGTGTCACTTTCTCAGTCAAGAATGACACTATTTCAGAGAAAAAGTCAAATATAAATTTCTGTTAAAGTATTATAACAGTACCGATGAAATCAGCAAACTAGGTATCATTCAATTCATATTCAATAGACATATATCATTCAGTTAAGAAAAGTATCTGTCAATTTTAGACCACCTCACCCCCGTCGTAAGCAATGGTAAGAATTTCAAAATATCCACTGAAATAATTACGTTTAGAATACGCCGTTTTTGAAGCTCAAATTTTGATTTTAGACTTTGGAAAAGCTCATCGCGCTCGAAGCAAAGCGAGAAATCGAGCATCATTGTTTCCACGTTTTCTTTTATTTGTACGATCAACATTTTTACCAGGGTAAAAGGCGTCATATTTAGCCCCTTATGCACCCAGAAAAAGGAATATGCCTCGTTCGCAATACAAGCGATGTTGCTTAGAGACAAAACAAATATGCTTTGCCGCAAAGCAACATGGCTCGACTTGTCGACATTATGCATTGCGGCAAAGCAATCACGAGTTTTTGCACAAAACATTTATTCTGCTTAGACCTAAGTTATGCAAAAATGCTTTGTAGCAAAGCATTTTTGCTTAGACCCAAAGCAGCATTTTTCTGGGTGTGGGCTCGATTTTTTGAGAATAGATTTCCGGAAAACTTTAAAAGCTTTTACAAAACCATAGGTAGGAAGCAATCAGCGAGGAAAAGCTCTTTGAATGAATAATTAAAATGATCTGATATTTACATAAATAAAAAACTTTTTTTTTTTTTTTTTTTTTTTTTACTTGAATTTTTCTCTTTTCCATGCAGTTATTTCGCATAGAAGTTTGAAAAAAGTGGGTTCAATATTTAGTTCGGCTGAAGTGGAATAAGCTCAATACCTGTAAAGTGATTTTAACACAATGGAAATGATGAAGTTGCTTTACCATTCCACGGTATTTCTCCTCCTAGTCATACGTAACGGACGCGTAATCACAGCCAGAGCTATATTCAGCAATAACGAAGAAAACGTGATAGTCGATTTAATTAAGCATTTAAACATCCGACTTTGTTACATCGCGGGAGAGAAAAGTTCGACCACTATCAGCTTATCTATCTTGAAAAAAATATCTATTCTGAACGCTTACGCCGCTGTCAAAACAGAAACCGAATCTTTTCTTTCAGAATTAGCGAGAACAAAATTCGAACATAAAACCATGCTAATTTACAAATCCGTTAATAATATAGCGATAATTAGAAATCATTTTAATGGAACTGTAAAACCAGTGAAAGTAAGTGGATAATGCATACTCCCTCTGTCCCAAAATACTTTGTGTGTTTCTCATTTTTATTTCCCATTTCGCAAGCTTTTGATTTTTGCCGGAACTGTTTGTACCACTTTACCCACCCACCCAAGCACTATTTCACACCACCCCCCCCCATCCCCCCCCCCCAGGGGTCCCCCCCTTTGGGAAATAAATTACCAAAAAAAATGGAAAAAATTAAAAATTTCTATTATTTTCGTTTCGTTTCAGAAACGAAAGCGAAAAATTTGAAAGTGGTTGGAAATGAAAGAGTACATTACCCTAAACAAGAATCCCCCATGAGAAAATTTTTTTCATTTGTCGCAACCCCCCAAAAAAATTAAATATGTCGAGGGTCCGACCAAGGGGGCGAATTTTTAAATCTCGATTAGATGGTCGCGAAACGTTTGTTACGGGGGTTTTTTAGGTCGCTGATTTCGATTCTGAGGTCCGTTTTTAAAAATTCAAGATGGCGGATCCAATATGGCGGACCTTTTCTTAATAAATCGATTGTTTTTCACTAAAACACGTAATCGGGGGGTTATTGAGGCCGCTGATTTCAATTCTGAAATCGGTTTTTGAAAATTCAAGATGGCAAAATGAGAAACACACAAAGTATTTTGGGACAGAGGGAGTAAATAAATAAATAAAAATAATAAAAATAATAATAATAAGTCCCGTGCGGGGCCGGGCGCTCTACGTCTCCCAGAATGCTCCCCGAGGTATTCCCTGCCTGTCGTAGGAGGCGACTAAAAGGGTCCCACCCTCTCCTAAATAACAACCAAATAATGAGCCGTTTACCCTCAGTTGTGGGGATTATAAATATCTATAAAACAAAAACTAAATAACAACCTAATAATGAGCCGTTTACCCTCAGTTATGGGGATTATAAAGATCTATAAAACAAAAACCTAGTGAGAGAGGGTGGTAACGCAAGGGCAGATATTGGCTCCCAGAATGATGGCTCTCCTGCTCTTGCCTTATGTCTTTTGAACATCTTTAATAGTTAAGCTCACGGGCTCCCGCGGTTCCGTCGCCACCCTCGGGATGACGGAGTTAGTTCTTTTCAGAACTCTCGTTGGTGGCGGCGGGACCGCGGGGGCTGTACGTGTCTAACGCGGGTCACATTGGTATTTGATAATAGACTAGCAAAATTGCAGATAATAATTGAACTTTGATTAAGAATTATAGATTTGATTAAGGTATTGCGTCTTAGTTTCTGTATTTTTAACTCCAAAACTTTATAGATTATCATTTATCTTACATTTTAAAATTTAACTCTGTTCTATTTTATTCTATTTTATTTTGTTTTATTTCGTGTTATTTTGTTTTAATTATTATTTTAAATATGAAATTCGAGAGGTCTAAAATACGAGGAGACGGAAACTGTCTTTTTCGGGCTGTAAGCCTGTTCTTGTATGGCCACCAGAACTGCCATGAAGCTCTTCGAGAGGACGCGGTGGAGGAGATCGCCTCCCATTGGGAACAACTAACCAAAGATTGGCCGGGTTATAAGGAATTTTTAACACAGGACAACCCTGTCAATATGTCAGCCGCCAACTACTCCAAACATATGGCTAAGAAAGGAACATATGGAACCAATGTAGAAATCATGGCTCTCTCTGCAGTTCACAGTATGAAGTTTTATGTATATTCAATTCCCAAGGCTACCTCAAAGATAATCGAAATAAAAGACGATCCAAGAATAATTGTCAACCCACGAATAAACAACAGCCGCTGCAAGCAGGAAATGTACTTGCTACTCAAAGGAGACCCAGATGCAGGTCATTTCGAAATGATTACACCATACCGGGAAATTCCAACTACTCCGAGTGTGAATGGACAAAAAATGAGAATGATATAAAGGATCAAAACATGAACCCGGTTCCTTCGAAAGGAAACCCGCCAGTTCATGATGCCCAAAGGGCAAATCATATGAACCCAACCCCTGCTAACCCAAAATCACCGGAAAAAAAAGAAGGGGAAGAAGTGCACTTCACCGATTCATTTCAAGGAAGTCTTCAACCCCAAGAAGATCTGCCCGAAAGTAATAAATCTCCAGCGATGGAAAAAAAAGCTAGGGTAAAATGGCAAAAGGAAGAAATTTGGGAACTGATGCGATGTTATTACATCGCGTTCGAGCAGGAGAACGCTTCTGAAAAGCTAGTGTATTCAATTTGGAGAGAAAGAAACCCTAACTTGAGACCGCATATCGATAGTAAAAAGCTGAGTGCCCAGCGCAGATATCTTATAAACAACAAAAAACTATCCGAAGCCGAGCTGGAACAGCTACATATGGAGGGAAAGGAAATTGCCAGCAGAGCACCGCAGAACACACACACACACACACACATATGGCTTTTACAGGGCCTGGAGCCCTATCGCCGCGCTATAAACTTTCTTCCAATCAGGCCTCTCCTGGCAGGCATCTCGCCAGTCGGGCACTCCCAACCTTCTCGCATCTGCCGCCACGTTATCTTGCCCTCCAGGACCTGCCGGATATATAGAGCACCGCAGAACATCACCGCAAAAAAGAAAAAGCCAACTGAGAACGATCCAGGCCCGATGCAGAATGGGACCAGCATGGAGATAAAAAAAGGAGAGGAAAATAAGCCCAAGCGAATGACGAAGAAAACATGTCAGGCTGGACAAAACACAGAGTGGTATGATAACACTGCAGAACTAGAGAAGGAAATCAGGGCGGAGATAGAAAAATCTAAAAGCACAGAAATCACAGAACGGCTCCCTCTAAAAAAACTAAGGGAAAATCGTAAGGTTAAGGATTTGATACGTAATGCTAATCATGCGATTGGGAAAATCACAGAAGATGGTATGAAGCTTGACATTACAGAAATAAACCACATAATATATGGCACAGCAGTTGTTGTAACAAGAAGAATTTTAACCCCTAGTTCGCAGCAAAAAGCCCAACATCAAAACCAGCAAACAAGAATGAAAGAACAACAAAGGAGGAAGGCCGTAACTCGAAAGAAACGGAAGCCATGGCAACGGCGCATCCAGGAGCGAATTGATAAGCTTAGAGCAGAACTATCCTTACTAACAATAAAAGACAAAAATAGCGTCTCGTTTAAATGCAAGGACAAGATTAACAACATTGAGAACAAGTACGGCATAAAAACTGTAGAAGATAATACTCGAGTAAAAGAAGTCATCAAACAGAAGATCAGTCGTTACGCGCAGAGACTAAGGCGCTATACGAAACGGAGCAAGTACTACCAGCAAAATAGAATGTTCACAAACCAACCGAAAAAGTTCTATGAGGAAATCATGGGGAGGAGAATTGAGACTACAACTAAGTGCTCCAGAGAAGAAATGTAAGATTACTGGAAAAAATTATGGGAAACACCTGCAGAACATAACCCTGAGGCGGAGTGGTTAGCAGAAGAAAAATCAAAAGCACAGGCAACTCCTCAAATGCTGCACCAAGAAATCACCGAGCCGGATGTCAACCGAGCGATTGGGAAAACACTGAACTGGAAAGCGCCAGGACCGGATCAAATTCAAAATTTTTGAGTAAAAAAATTAGACTCTCTTCATAGCCACTTGGCGAGCGCTATTAACGACTTGCTGCATAAACCAACTGAGATTCCGACCTGGCTTACTCTGGGAACCACCCACCTTATCCCGAAAAATTTAGAAACAAGCGAACCTAAGAACTATAGACCTATTACCTGCCTCCCTGTACTGTATAAGTTGACCACCTCCATCCTCTCCACTCAAGTCTATGACCACCTAGCAAAACATCAGCTCCTCCCCGATGAACAAAAATGGTGTGTTAAAGGATCAAGAGGGTGCAAGGAACTACTTGTTTTAAATAAATTGATCCTGGAAGATGCTAAAGCAAAACGGAAGGACCTATCAATGGCTTGGATAGATTACTGTAAGGCATTCGACAGTGTGCCACACAGCTGGTTACGGGAAGTAATGGAACTCTATGGTATAAATCCCCTGATCACTCAGTTCCTCAGCGAAGCGATGAAGCAATGGAAGACTAGACTAAGCTTTCAAACTGCGGAGGGATTTGAAAGATCTGGAGTTATTCACATACGCCGAGGAATTTTTCAAGGAGATTCCTTTTCCCAACTTTTATTCTGCATGAGCCTCTTTCCGCTCTCAAGAAAATTAAACTCCTTAGATAAGGGATACCAATTAGCTCAAGGGCAAACCGTCGCTCATTTGATGTACATGGATGACTTGAAACTGTACGGAAGGGGGGAGGAAGAACTAGCACAAATGTTAAAATTTGTCAAAAGGTTTAGTAAGGATATACGAATGGCGTTCGGATTAGAAAAATGTGCCAAGATCACCATAAAGGCGGGTAGACGACAAGAATCGGAAAACCTCAGACTTGACGACTCCACCGAAATAGCATCTCTTGAATATACTGATATATATAAATATCTTGGAATCGAAGAAGGTACAGAGATCCAACACCAGCAGGTAAAAACGAAACTTAGAAATGAATACTACAAACGAGTTAGAAAAATACTAGGAAGCGAGTTGTCAGGAAAAAACAAATTTGAAGCCATAGGAACCCTAGCAGTGCCAGTCCTTGAGTATAGTTTTGGAGTTGCAAATTGGACGCAGGAGGAACTAAAAAACTTAGACCGTAAAACGAGAAAACTGCTCACGATGCACGCATTGTTGAACCCTAAGGCAGACGTGGACCGTTTGTATATTAGCAGAAAATATGGTGGCAGAGGACTACGACAAATAGAGAGCGCTCACCAAAGGGCTATAGTAAACCTCGCGGCATTTATCACTTATAAAACGGAGCCACTGGTGCAATATATAAAGACATCAGAAATGGAAAGAGCTGCGCCAACCAAGACCATAACTGGCAAATCCAAAGCCATCAAAGAAAAGCTAGGAATTGCATTTGAAAAACCAACTTTAAATTTAGCGCCTGGAGACCTCCTTTCAAAGGAAAAAACTAGTATTAAGAATGCCTGTGCGGAAAGGCTCAAACGTAATTGGGAGCAAAAAGAGATGCACGGGCAATTCTTAAAAACAGTAAAAAAGCCGGGAATAAGTGAATCAGCTAGCTTCCAATGGCTAACCAAAGGAATAGTCAAAGGAGAAACGGAAGCCCTGATCACCGCCGCCCAGGACCAAGCTCTAAGAACGAGGTATTACGAAAAAAACATTTTAAAGACAGGCGCTGACGGCAAATGCAGAATATGTAAAGCTCGGGATGAAACTGTCCACCACATTTTAAGCGGCTGCGAAGAGCTGGCAAAACGAGACTATGTAGAAAGACATGATAAGATCTGCAATTACCTTCACTGGCACATTGGGCAAGCATTTGGGTGCAAGGTGTCAAGTAAATGGTATGAACATAAGCCACCCGCAGTCATCGACAACAATAAAGGAACCACCATCTTATTTAACCAGCCCATCCACACCGATCGCACTATAAAAGCAAATAAACCAGATATTGTGGTTCGGAGTAAGAATGAAAAGAAGTGCTGGGTGATAGATGTGGCTGTTCCAGCGGATCACAATGTCGTCGCGAAGGAAGCTGAAAAGTCCCTGAAATATCAAGATCTTGCTACTGAGATTTCACGCATGTGGCACACAAAAGTATGTGTTGTACCAGTTGTTGTAGGATCACTGGGCACTATTTCCGAAGCACATCGCAAGCATCTAGATGATATCCCAGGAAATGTCTCAGAGGTGGAGATCCAGAGATCTGTTTTATACGGCTCAGCACACATCATCAGAAGGGTTCTGGGCTAATTTCTAAACTAAGGCAAATGGGGTCAGGTCGACTTCCCGCCTAGGTAAAGATGACCGGAAGACAAAAATGCCCGTGATCGTCGAAAGCGAAATAATAATAATAATAATAATAATAATAATAATAATAATAATAATAAAAAGCGGGCATCGTAGGCTAGTACGTAGCACCCTCGACTCTCACACTCGAGACCCGTGCTCGTGCTTGATCCGATGCTCGCTTAAGACATAGGAGTGAAACCATACTTTCTAATTATTGGATTTATGGTACTTAACCTATGCAAGAATAAAATATCTTACAGAGAGAGATTTTATGATAATCGTAAAATCTTCTTCTTCTCTGGCCGACCTGGTGGCAGTGAATGCCAGGCCTACCCCTCATGCACTCGTTCCGAAGGGTTTGGACTAAGTTTCCCCCCTATCTCGGAGGAGCATATCATTAAAAATGGCGCTGTGTACTTCGTATGCACAGGTCTCGGGTATGTTCTAGAGTGCTGACGACACGGGATGGCATCCGCAAAACAGTCATCTGGCTGTTAACTCACCGCTGACCGCCAACATCTGAGTCATGTGAGCATAATCCCAGGGAAAATTACCGCCGTGACTTGTATTTAATATAAAAAATAAGCTCAAGATTAGGTGTAGTTTGGGTTAGCAACATAATAAAAATGATTGCTTCCCCCTCCCAAAATCCATATCAACGTGTAAATTTCGTGCAAAAATCCGAAAAAGTTCAATCCCGTTGAGTTAGCCGAGCTAAAATCATAATCATGCAAGTCCGTAAATGTTGTGTTTGCCAAAAAGCCCACACATTTATATGGCGACCCCTGTACGAGGGAGCGAAAAAACCAAGATAATAATAATAATAATCTCATAATAATAATAATTAATAAACTCAACCAGTATTTTACACAAAGAGCTAACGAATCGGAATTGCATAGGGCGATCAAAGCAACTGACGAACAGCTGACTCCTCTTAATATGAGAGAGAACCCATTAAAACCAACGGAAACGGATCTAGAGCGAATTGAAAAATGGAAAGCCAAAGCCCTTCACGGAAAATACCCAAATAGAATCGATGGCGCAGATATTGACACCGCAACAACGTTTGAATGGTTAAAAAGAGGACTGCTGTATGCCGAGACAGAAGGCTACGTACTAGCAATACAAGACGGAGTAATCGCCACAAAAAATTACAGAAAATTTATTATTCGAGATCCAACGGTTGTGAATGACACCTGCAGATTGTGTAAAAGGACGAGCGAAACCATCGAGCATATATTAAACGGATGTCCGATGCTAACGCAATCAAAGTATAAAGTAAGGCATGACATCTTCGGGAAGATCATACACTGCAACGTCGCTCATAATCTCGGATTTATTGAAACCATTACGCCGCATTATAAATATATCCCAGAGAAAATCCTCGAAAACCAAAATTTCAAAGTCTACTGGGACCGTGCGATCCTTACAGACCAACAGGACGACATTGGCATAGCAAACCGACCTGACATGTTAGTAATAAATAAAGCCGAGAAGAAAGCGACAATGATAGACTTTGCAGTTCCGCTCGACAGAAACATCAAAGATACGGCAGACACGAAAATAGCAAAATACCAGACGCTAACACAATATCTAAAGCGAATTTACGATCTCGAACGAATTGAAATAATACCAATGATCATCTCGTCAACTGGTACGATCCCGAAAATTACAGTCGAAGGAACCCGGAAGCTAGACCTTAAGCCGAAGATCCTAACGATAGCTCAGGAAAATGTTCTGATTAGCTCCACATCATTGGTCCGAGATTTTCTCGGCCAAAGCGCAGTATAAACAACGTTTTTTTTTTTTTTTTTTTTTTTTTTTTTTTTTTTTTTTTTTTTAAGTGATTCGGGAAATATCAAAAATGCAGTTTTATGCTTGGTTCAACCCGCATAACCTGTTTAAAAACTACAAAAATTTAGTGTTAAAGTTTAAAATAATAATCTTCTTCTTCTTCTCTGGCCGACCTGGTGGCAGTGAATGCCAGGCCTACCCCTCATGCACTCGTTCCGAAGGGTTTGGACTAAGTTTCCCCCCTATCTCGGAGGAGCATATCATTAAAAATGGCGCTGTGTACTTCGTATGCACAGGTCTCGGGTATGTTCTAGAGTGCTGACGACACGGGATGGCATCCGCAAAACAGTCATCTGGCTGTTAACTCACCGCTGACCGCCAACATCTGAGTCATGTGAGCATAATCCCAGGGAAAATTACCGCCGTGACTTGCATTTAATATAAAAAATAAGCTCAAGATTAGGTGTAGTTTGGGTTAGCAACATAATAAAAATGATTGCTTCCCCCCCTCCCAAAATCCATATCAACGTGTAAATTTCGTGCAAAAATCCGAAAAAGTTTAATCCCGTTGAGTTAGTCGAGCTAAAATCATAATCATGCAAGTCCGTAAATGTTGTGTTTGCCAAAAAAGCCCACACATTTATATGGCGACCCCTGTACGAGGGAGCGAAAAAAAACCAAGATAATAATAACAATACTATTTGATCCATAGCTACTAACTAGTGCCACCACCCTATACAGATTTGGTTTCATTAAACTCGATATAGATATTGCGCATAATTTTAGGATTAAAATATAGGAAAATAATGCTTAGCCTCATGGATAAAACACTGTTAGTAATTTTAACTTATCTTATTAGTACAGTAATAAGAAAGAGAAAATTACTAATAGCGTTTTATCAGTGCTTAGCCTGACTAAATTAATCATTTTTTCCAGTTGTATTCCCTGCACCTAGTTAGCAAATTAACATGGCTGTTGTTCATTCAAGAATCAGAAGTAGAAGACATTGATTTTTCCATTCCGTACAATTGCGAATTTTATATTATCCATCCGTTTGAGTCATCCAGTTTTAAAATAACAAAAATTCGCAATTTAGGAGAGCACTTGATATATCAAGATTACGGAATATGGTACGGCATCCAGGACCATAATTTTGCTGTAATACCACGGTTTACTGCAGGAATGGACGCTAACAGAACTATATTCTATAGTGTGGATACAGATTGCCCAATGGTAAATTATGAAATGTTAAATATAGCTCTATAAATATAGCTCTTAAATATACCTCTTTTTAATGAACTGTCAAATAGTCGGTAACCTAGTTTTATATGGAATTTGGCAATGGTGCAAAAAAATGCATCTTTAAAGTCTCCTTCTAAGTCTTTCACCTTGAACAGGGTGTCGCGTGTCAAATTTATTGGGTTGAGTCATAAGAGAAGCGGCGCTATATCTTTGATGCGAAATTATCCCTACGAGAAAATTTTTACATAACTTTATTTTTATTTTTACTTTAAATTTTCAATGCCAACATTCTTCAAATTGATCGGGTGCGGACCAGGTTCACACATGAAAAGCAGCATTGCTCAGAGCATTTTCCTTATTTTTGGTTGCATTTTCTTGGAAACTTTTATATTTTCTGCTATTGGGCTACTCAAAGCACCGATTTTTGGTTTTTGCTTGTTTTTACTCAGTCAGACTCGTAAGGAACCCCGCACTAAATATATGTACCTCGTGAATGGAGGAATATTGTTCTTAAGGGCGATTAGAGGTGTAAAATATTATAATAAACCGAAATAACCTTATCTTTACGATGATGAAAACTCGTTTTCATTGACTTTTTCTATAAAAAAACAGGGACTATTTTTTATTCGGAAGCGGGCTACGACGCCATTTTGACGTAGCCTATTTCGCCGTTTGAACGGCAATATCTGAAAAAAAAAAAAAGGAATGATTAGCGATAAATGACCTACCTGTATGATTGCGGTCCCGTTCCTCAATAAATGCACCCTATATCACAACGTAACACTTTTTCAAAAACTTTTAATTAAAAAAAAAAAATTTAAATGTGTAAACAGTAAACAAAGCAGAAGTTTTTCGAAAATAAAAACTCTGTGTTGATGTTGGCATGTCAAAGGAAAAGGCCCTAGAACATGGGCAAGTGTTATTATTATTTAAATAAGCTTAATTATGTTAAAATAAACTTACACAAGTTTCTATGAACTTAATTTAACATAATTAAGCTTAAATAAGTTTAATGAAACTTCAATGAACTTAATTTAACATAATTAAGCTTAATTAAGTTTAATGAAACTTCAAACTTCAATAAGCTTAATTATGTTAAATTAAGTTCATAGAAACTTGTGTAAGTTCATTTTAACATAATTAAGCGTATTTAAGTTTCATTAAACTTATTTAAACTCAATTATGGTTAATTAAACTGTTTTACACTTATTTTAACATAATTAAGCTTATTTAGGTTTCATTAAACTTATTTAGACTTAATTATGTTAAATTAATTTCATAGTAACTTGTACAAGTTTATTTTATCATAATTAAGCTTATTTAAACTTGGTGGAAACTTAACATAAGGTTGACTTCAAGTTGATGGCAACTTTACTTAAACTTGACGTCAACTTGGTGGTAACTTGTTATAAATTTTACTTCAAGTTGATGGCAACTTTATTTAAACTTGACATCAGCTTGATGGTAACTTGCCATTAATTTGACTTCAAGTTGATGGCAACTTTACATAAACTTGACGTCAACTTGGTGGAAACTTATCATAAGGGCCTTTTCCTTTGACATGTCAACATCAACACAGAGTTTTTATTTTCGAAAAACTTCTGCTTTGTTTATTGTTTACACATTTAAATTTTTTTTTTTAATTAAAAGTTTTTGAAAAAGTGTTACGTTGTGATATAGGGTGCATTTATTGAGGAACGGGACCGCATGCGGTCCCGTATGATTGCGCGCAATCATACAGGTAGGTCATTTATCGCTAATCATTCCTTTTTTTTTTCAGATATTGCCGTTCAAACGGCGAAATAGGCTACGTCAAAATGGCGTCGTAGCCCGCTTCCGAATAAAAAATAGTCCCTGTTTTTTTATAGAAAAAGTCAATGAAAACGAGTTTTCATCATCGTAAAGGTAAGGTTATTTCGGTTTATTATAATATTTTACACCTCTAATCGCCCTTAAGAACAATATTCCTCCATTCAGCGAGGTACATATATTTAGTGCGGGGTTCTTTATAACTTATTCAGTATTTTCGGAACTTCCGAGCAAGTGAAAAAAAATGGCTGATCGTAAAGCAAAAAAGACGAATAAGGTATAGAATTTTTTGTAGTATCGGTACTGGAAAAATGAATACCGAAAATACCGGAACTAGAAAAAGTTATGCATTTTGCAATCATTACCTGTGGCTCGAAAACCATAGGGTTTTTGGAAATTTCAAGGTCAGTGCGACACCTCAAGATGCTGTCCAAAAAATCTGAAAAAAATTCACGATTGATACTCTACCTACCTATACAGAAACTTTTGCCGATATATGAATTTTGGAATTCCGAAAAAGATGGTTTTCGAATCACCCTACTTAGTAAGCTTTATTGAACCGGCTACGTTAATTCTTTATCATTACCAAGATGCAATCAATCAATTAATCAATCAATCAATTAATCAATTAATAACTTAATTAAGAAAGCTCCTTTAGGGTTGCCAACTCTTAAATTTAAAAACAATAAGACGTTTCAATTTTTTTCTCGAAAAGAGATACTGTGTATTTTCAAGGCGCAAAATTTGTTGAACCATTTCGGGAAAAATAAAAATCTCCAAAAAAACAATTCCTTGTGAAAAGGTTCAGCCAAGTTAATCTTACAAAAAACCGAAATGCCCTTAAAAGTTCTGATATCAAAAAGGGCAGCCAAGTTTTTTAACGACAGCTTTCATTTACAATGCCGTTTTTCTACAAAATACATTAAAACTTGGCCGCTTTTTTTTTTTTTTTTTTTTTAATAATCGTAGTAACTGAATAGTTTAAAATTCGCTTGAATTCTTTTTACAAATTAACAGGGTTGTTGTGGGGCTCCAGACGGTTGTTAATTCCATGCTTATTATTTTATTTGCTTAAACTTTGATTTTTTTTTAACATTTTGTAAGTTGGAATTGAGAGCCTAATAATGAAAAATGTGATGTGTGCACATTACCCACAGAAATCCATTGTAAATCTAACTTTTGTAAGTCGAAATATGAATTACAGTATTTATTGTGACTCGTACAGGTACGAACAGTATTATGGTTGACATTAATTTCTCATTCATTTTTAATTGTATTAGTTTTAGAGTAAATTGGAAATAGTAAATCGAAAAATAGAATGTTTTTTAACTTTGTTAAATAATACGCGTCGTAATGATATTTTGGAAGGGCGAAGGGGGGTTCGCAAAAAAGCGGCCAAGTTTTAATGTATTTTGTAGAAAAACGGCATTGTAAATGAAAGCTGTCGTTAAAAAACTTGGCTGCCCTTTTTGATATCAGAACTTTTAAGGGCAGAAGCATTTCGGTTTTTTGTAAGATTAACTTGGCTGAACCTTTTTACAAGGAATTGTTTTTTTGGAGATATCACGAGTTTTTGCAAAATTTTAATAATTTTTACAAGTTGTTCCAAAATTTTTTACCTTTTAAGTTAAAATTATTTGTTAGCAATAATCTCTCACACTCAATTTTTTTTCTGCCTGCAAAAAATGGATTTTGCAAAAAATAAGAACTAGCAAAAAACATGAAACTTGCCAAAACAAACCAGGTCTGTTTAAAATTGAAATGACTGAATTCAATTTGTCTTTTCTATCGTGATTTGGGTATATATTGAACTATGTGGGTTATATTGAATGAAACTGCACGTTTTTATTTAACAAATATTTGTTCGTAGCGTCAGTCGTTTGACCATAGAAATAGCGTTGTAAACCCTTTAGATTATAATCGCCATTTTTAATTTATAAAAACTTTCAAAAAAAAATTTTTTAATTTTACTTTATGTTTATCATTTTTAAAATCAATGTTTCGGTTTGAGATGACTTTTATTTGAATAAAAAAAAAAAAAAATTCCGCTATATATAGTGGAAATTTTTTTTTTTTTCCAAAAACGTAGCATATATGCTACGTTTTTGGCCTTTTTATTGTTCTTCAGTTAGGTTAAGGCATTCCTGCCTTTAATTTACAGTAAATTCAATGGGTTTTGCACTCATAATCAATCATAAATAAAAAATAATAAAAGGGAAAAGAGGAATAAAAAATTAATTTTTTTCTCTAAAATTCACGAAAAAAAAAATGCCGTTCAATATAATCCAAGCATGGGGTTATACCGGACGAGATAAAAAAGGCTCAATAAAATACGCGAAAGTATCTGTTTTTTCCGCTCATAGTGGAATATATTCTCGGTCATTAAGTTAACAAATACCCCTATCACCTTTTTAAATATTATTGAAGCAAATCACAGAAAATTTGTTCGATGTCTGAGAAAACGTTCGTTCAATATATATCCAAATTAAGGTATTAAATTCAGTACAATGCCTCAAAATGAAATATTCTCAACTTTTTTTTTTCAAAGTTATACCCCTAAAAATTTGAGACTTAGCTAATTGGTGACAGCCGCATGATGTTTTATTTCTACATATTAAAAAGCTAAAGATAAAGTCCGTGAATAAAAAAAAAAAAAAAATATAAAGCCCGATAAAGCCCAACTGAGAAAATTACACCCCCGCCTTAAAGTAGTTTTAGGTTTGTTGGAAAAATAAAAGAAAAAAAAAAAAAAATAATAATTATCAATGAAGAAAAAAAAATGCCCTTTCAAAAAAAAGTCCCCTTTCAAAAAAAAAGTGCTCCAGGTATGAAAACACATGCGACAATATAAAGGAATGAAGCAGAGGGTTCTTTATAAAGTTCGTCGTCCTCACTACAAACATTTTTTTCGTTCAATGTTGAGGGTTATCTAATCTCGATACTGCAGGCGAATAAGAAAATCGGCTTTTCTCGGCCCCCCTTTAATATTTTTCGGGTTTTTGGACTTTTTCTGTTCATTACTAATTAAAATATATTACCATGCCAAGTTTCAACTTTCTAAGTGCCCCCCAAGTACCCTAAACATTATGCTCTCTATCTATATACATATATATCTGACGCTCAAAAACCGTAATTTTAGGCCCTAATATCTCGAAAAGGGCAAAAGCTAAAAATTGAAAATTGGAACATAGAGTCCCAAGGCAAGCGGTAACAAGATGGTGAATCAGAAAAAAATTAGCTCTTTTATTTCTGGAGGTAGGGGGGGTCTGAAATCGGCCGTATTATGCGTACGGTAAAGTAGGCACAGGTCGAGTGCCCCGGTGAGGCGTGAGGTTTTGTCGGTACCGTGTTAGGTTCGGGTGTTTGTATTTTGTTTCTTTTTTAACTTGGCTGGGGGGCACTCTGTGCCCCTCAATACCTCCCAGTTCACCATATCACCAATTTTTGGATTACATTACTTCTAGGAAGGTTTATGATCGGAATTAGGCTGTTTTACCGATCTGGATGAAGTTATTTAAAGAACAAAATAAATTTGATACAGTGGTAGGCCCTTATCAAGGATTTTTCCGGGGGTTCACGGAAACATCAGAGGAAACAAACAACAATTCAGAGTCTTCCAATTCGAGCGTTTTATTTAACAAGAACGAGCAAACCATCGTAATAATTTACTATAACCGAAACTAAAAACCCTGTAACAATAACCCATTGAAATAATCAAAACCACATTTGACACCTTTTTTTTCCTTTAAAATAAAACAATTCGAGTAAAAAAAGCTTACCCATTTCGGGTTTTATAAAAAATTTATCCTGGCCTCAGTCTCGTTGCAGGACTCGGGGTCCTGGAACGCTTTTAACCTCTTAGTTTTAAAAAATGAGATCGGAGAACCGATCAAATTGCTTTATCGACTATTTAAATAATTTTTATTGCATTTTTAACGGGATATGGATCTTTTTATAAGCAAATCATCATCTTTCGCCACTTCGATTTAACTTTTCAACTGATTTCCTATGTTTAGCTTATTAAGTTCACGAACTTTTAATCGTGATTTGCTTATAAAAAGATCCATATCCCGTTAAAAATGCAATAAAGATTATCAATTAGGATCGAAAATAAAATCAAAAATTTAAATAATTCTCAAAAATATGGTTAGTTTTTCGATCGGAGATCTATCAAAGCCGAGTACGGGCATAAAGAATTCGAATTTCGGAAAAATAATTTGGAATTCGGAATCCTCTATCCCGATAATATTTTCAAAAATATGCTTAGATTTTTGATCGGTGGTCCACCAAAGCCGCAGTACGAGCACAAGGAATCCGAATTTCTGAAAAATTATTTCAGATTCAGAATCCTCTACCCCGAACATATTCTCAAAAACACACAAGACTCAAAGAGAGTTGGACATTTTGAGACCGAGATTCAAAAGAGAGGCTCGGACCAAAATGACAAAATAAATACCACTCTTCGGGTACCTCTGCTGTATTCTTTTACTGAACATTACCCCGGTTCCCTCTTTGATCCTGATAAGCCTATAAAGTCCAAATGAGAAAATTATACCCCCCCCCCCCCCCCGCCTCAAAAGCAGTTTTAGGTTTCTTGGAAAATTTATAAAACAGAAGGGTTTCTCGGACAAAATAAAAAGGTTTTCAGTTTAAATGGTGGTGACAACGGATGAAAAAATAGATAAAAGAACAAAACTAGTACCGATAATACTTATATTGAATGGCTTGATAGCTAACGCCCCTGATCCTCAAGTCAGCGACTCGCCTATGACGAATATTACTGACGCGAGCATCAGGCTGACGATTGAACTCGATCTTAATTGATTTTTTATATATCAACATTTTTCGTACCATATCAGCGGGAGAAGTACAAATTTAATATAGTCCTCATCTAGCATGAATGGTTCGACTAAAATCGTATTGTTCATTTTCCGAACCTTCCGGTTTGAAGAATTTCATTAGGAAAAAATAGCAACGTACATAGTATTTTCACTGCAACTAGACTCTCTTTACACCGAGTTTTTTCCTTTTGATTATTCAGTCGAAAGGAGGTTTCACTGCGTTTTTAAACATAATATTTATTTTATATAACAGCGGAACTTTTACTCTTTTTAAGGAACCGGAAGATCCCCTTGTACCAGCAGGCTTGTCAGGTGGAAGTTGTGTCAGAGAATATTTCATCAGAGACATGATAAAATCGATGAATTTCGAGTAAGATTATATTTAAATTAAAAAAAAAAAAAACGTCAAGTGTTGAGGTACAATTAATAATTAGTGTTATTATTTTGTCAGGTATAAAACGAAGAATTATGATGATATTGACGATTCTCTCGACTTTGACATTTTATTATTTATCACATACAGTTATCCCGGATTTTTTGAGAAATATGAAATTTATAAATATGACTACATCGGTAGATGGTCGAATTTACTCAATTACTGGGCAAAGCAAAAGTAAGAATTCCAGTGTATTAATCATCAGCCTGTCCTACAATTAAGCCAAATGTATGCCAAAATGACTGTATATTCTAACACTTGCCGAAAAAGCAGGCATTTGGAGCCGAAATATTTTTTTATTTTGTAAATTAAAAAAAAAGTTACGAGTGCTGCTAAAATGGGAAACGAAAACTTTTAACAAAATCCTTTCATTTTTTGCAAACCGGTATTAGGATGCCCATTTTCCAAGCCAAATTGGTCCACAGCATGAGCGGCCAAATTCATCGTGTATTAAGGTCTTCATCACAAAAAAAATGCCCGTTACGAGGGATAGAAAATATTTTTGTGGTTTTCAGTTTTTGTTCAGTTTTTCGCCAAAAAATCATAAACTTGTTCACTTTAAGTGGATAGACAACAGACAAATTTTGAGGTAATGATAGAAATAAAAACTCGGATGTTTGCTGAAAACGAAATGGTAATGTTATTGCTAAAATTATTTGAAAAATCGTCAGGGGAAGAAAAAAAAGGTACAAAAAGGTTTTTGTCACGCGACTAAACCTCTGAACATTACTCATTGGTTTGACGTCATCGGTCTAGTCACGTGATTACTATTTATCTAAGCTCATTGAACCAGGTATGTTCGTTCATGCAGAATACTTAGATAATAGAATCCATAGATAGGACAATAGCGTTCGGACACGGGTCGTATAACTTCGGGTGTTTCCGCGAAGTAGGCGCAATTTTTTGTTTACATTTGAAAAAAAAAAAAAAAAAAAAAGAATAACGAATTTAACCTCTAATTTTTTTATTGTTACACTGCCCCTGTAAGCGATTTCAGCGTATCTCCATTTTGTAAATAATAGCTTCTTTCTGATGTTTAGCTTTTGTCAACAACGGTTCTATTCGAGTTGTTTTCAAAATGGAGTTACGCTGAAGTCTCTTACAGAGGCAGTACAATAATTGAGAAATCCAACATTATATGGTTTTTTTTTTCAAGTATTTTAATGTTTCCTTCAATCCCTTAAAATGCCGAATTTTTCAGTATTGGGACGTGGTGCTAGAACCGGGAACACTTATTCACTTTTATTTAAATCCAACCTTCATTTGTCAGTCTCTTTCCTATTCGTCCAACTATGGTCTTTTTTTTTAAATTATATTAAAATTGAAATCATGAAAAGAAAAAAAAACCTGCAGGGTTCGAGTTCATTGGTAAACAAAAATTTTAAAAAGTGAGCCTGCTTGTTTTGATACACCCCTTACAACGTAAGGGATAGCTATTGGCTGCGGTCGAGAATACGATGCTTTTAATGTGCAGCGAAAACCGCCAATGTTAAACTTATATGACGTTTTGCTGCACATCAAAAACATCGTATTCTCGCCCGCGGATCATTGTCGTATCTATGGATTCTATTTCTATTATCTAAGGCGGAATACGACTCAAACCAGGTCAAACTACGTCAAATATATAAGCATACAAAAAGAACATACGCAAAGCTAGACCGATGACGCCACGACTGTTTTAGCGCGAATTAAAATTCCAAATTTTTTTCTCCCAGTTTTATTGTAGAATTCCTTATCGGTGAATAGAAAAAATAGCAATTATTATTTCCTTAGACCTCATAGATTGAGAAAAAAAAATGCAGCTCAAAACATGTCTGTTGTCTATTGAATTAATTTATACAAAGTTTTAAAATTCAATTGTCTAACGCGACATTCTGTAAAGAATAAGAGGAGATGGAACGACAAAAGACAATAACAGCAAACGAATCGCCGACGGTTTGGTTATGTGGCATTAGCTAAACACATGGCTGTTTCCTGTTCAGGGTGTCTACTGAAAATCATTTTTGAAATTCAAAGTTTTTCAAGGTTTTCGAGGTTTTCGGGGTCGGTAGACACCGTGCTGTTACTCGTTTATCAATTATTTTTAAATATTCAATTTCGTTATTCATAACGTTTTTAATCGATTTGTTGAGTAATTTTACGCTTTTAATAATACCGAATATGCTTTTTTTAAGTCTTGGTGTAAAAAGTAATAGATCGAGAAATAACCTAACTTTGTGGGTCCAGTAATTTAATATTGTTAATGTTTCTATAATTGATTTATTTCATAGCCTTGATGATGGTTTTATAAATTAAACGAAACGACGGCGATTCGATTGCTCACGGTACTCCTGAAGCAAGATATTATGCGACAAGTGTGCAGAAAATCTGACTATATAGAGTCATTTAGTATCATATAGGTGGTCAAAATCCGCTTTTACCCAAATCGGATCCGCTTTTCGTCATCCAGCTTTAGTCAAAGCATTCAAAACAAAAACATGTACTCTGATCCTTTTTTTCCCGCTTGCTATTCAGTTCATATTGCATTTAACGAGCAAAATTTATTGACCATCCAGAAAACTTATAATTTAAATTTAAATTTAAATTCAAGTATTTTTGAAAAAAATAGAATGGAGAACAAATATTAATAAAAAAAAACTTTTTTTAATTAATCGATTTTATATGGGCTTTCGATTTCACCGTGACGATATTTATGTGCTAAGACGTTTGACGTTAAAGCAAGAGTCGACTTCAATATATTTCTGTACTAAAAAAAAATTAGGTTGCAGATAATAATTAAATATCCGGAAACAGAAAATGCTAATGATTTCTACATCAGACCTTTCAAATACGATTTATGGTTTGCTTTGATATCTACAGTAATAACAGCAGGACTATTATGTGCTCTAATGAAACAATTGGAGAGTTTTTACACCAAACGAAAAACAGCATTCAACATAATAGACTACTTTCTGATGCCTTACGGATCAATGTGCAGTCAAGGTCAGTAGTGCCATCTCACATCCCTCACCTATAAAATATATATGTTACGCCCCGTTTGTGAAATTGCCCAGTTCATGAACTGGGTAGGCTGCTTGCAGCTTGCCCCGTTCATGAATCGGGCAGCTAAATTGCTCAGTTCATGAACTGGGCAACCTAATTTTGGCTAATTTCATGAACGGGGCAGGCATAAAATACTAAATTACACGATCGGGGCAAGGGGTTTGCCCCGATTCAAAATCATTTCTTTGAATGAAACTAAAATAATATTTTGACCTAAATACATATGAGACATAATGGAATGATTTAATGAACAAATGCAAGATTACATAATGAAATATACTGAAACTTGAAATATATGAAAAATAATTTTATTTTTTCAAGTTTCCTTGCAAGTTATTTTTTCCCCCGCATGAAAACCCCGGATGGCATGCTGAATGGCAGGGCAAGCCGATTTTGTTGCATTTGCAACATTCGGTGTGACACCCTTTTTGCCAGTTGCACCTTTGATAGCCCTATTTATTTTTCAGGCATTTAAATACTACACTGGTCATTCAGATGCTTTTATAACGTAACACTGGTTCTAACCCCCCCCCCCCCCCCCTCTGAAAAATATTTAAATTTCGTATTTAGAAGTCAAAAAAATTTTCAGTTTTATAGTAAATTTTAATCAGGTTTTACGAGCTGGAAAAATTTTTAATTTTTTTATTTTGAGGATCCTCAAAATAAAAAAATTAAAAATTTTTCCATTATTTTTCCAAATTTTTCCATGGTAAAAATTTGGCCAGACTGGCCGATAATGGAAAATTTGACTGAAATGTAACAGTTATCAGTCTGGATTCGAGTTGGATTTGGATGGAAATTGGAACCAATACTGATCCAAGATCGATATTGTTGATCTAGATTGATTCAATAATGAATCAAGATTGAAAACAGTTATATTTCAGTCAGGTTTTTCAACTTGAATCAAAGCCGGATCAGTAATGTTAGGGAATAAATTTTTACCACGAGAATAATTGAGAAAAATCTTTTTTTTTAAAAAGTGAAATAAAATTGCAATAAGTAATTTTAATATTAAAATTACGTAACACATAGCCCAACTCCCTGGACGGAGCAATTTTGCTGCCCGATTCATGAATTGGACAATTCCACAAACGGGGCGTAACATATATACAACAATTAGCATCCAAAATTACATTTTTTCGATTTCCTTTAATTCAGGTGAAATACAAGATAAAAATCTTTATCTTAGAATAAGTTGTTTATTTTCATCTCTATTGGCCATGTTTATTATACCCTCTTACTCGGCGGATTTATTTGCATATTTATCGTTGCAAATTTTGAAATTGCCTTTTCGGAATTTGGAAGAATTTATAGAAAATGACGAGTACAGACTCTTATTCAAAGAAGAGGAGGGTGATTTCAAACTGGACTATTTTCTGGTAAGGACATTGACGATACGTCAACTCATAAAGATTTTAGGATCGGCAGAAAAAGACTATGTTTTTACGATGATAGGGCGTAAAACATTCTAAAACGCAGTTGAGTTTAGAAAACTATCAGGCATCCTTGCCAACCATTCCTAACATGACAATTACAGTTGGTGCGTAAATTAAAATTAGTTCCATCCTTTGAGTTAATGAATGTAAAATGCGGAGTTTAGTCTTCAGGTGAAAATGATGCGAGTGATACATTTTAAGCATATTTCAAATTTTAAGTCAGCATTTCTAGGGGGGGAAAGAGGAAATCAAATGCTGACACAAATGTTTAAACCTTCACAAGAAAGGATGTACAATATATTTCACAAAAAGGGGAAGGGGGTTGAGAATTACAAAAATTAAGCTGACATATGACTCAAGAGTGGGGTGGTACAGAAATCAACTCTTTTAGAACTTTAAAACTCCTATATCGGCCTCAGCTGTCGGTGCCGGAATCGGAATGAGGATCGGAAGTTAAATAAATAATACGGCGTCGGCATCGACTAGAGCATCGGCACCAACATATCGGCATCAGCACCAGCATCGGATTCGAACCGCTGCAAAGTTATCAGATTGGATTTAAAAACTCTGAAAAGGTTTTCAGAAACCTACTACGGGATAAGCCCGGGCTTATACTGCTTACGGGCGCCCGTAAGCAGTTTTCCCGCCAAAATTTCTTAGCATTTTCCTATGATGGGTATTAAAAAAGCAGTAAAGTATCAACCCTAAAATATACCTGCTGGGTATTAAAAAAGCAGTAAACAAAATTTATTCTCGTAAATTTTAAATTTCAAAACTTGCCACTTTACAAAAGAAAGAGAAAAAAAAATTGTACCTAGGCAATTAAAGAATCTAGGGCACTGTGGACAAAATATTAAGCAATTTAGAAGAAAAGAATTACTTAATTATTGAACGAAACGATAACCAAAGCGGTTAGAAATGCTTAATGCTGAAATACCGTTAAAAAAAATTTGAACAAAATTCAATGTTGATACTTTACCTACAAAGAAACTTTTCCCGACATAAGAGTTTTGAAATTAAATAAAAAGTTGTTGATTTTCGAACTACTTTATTCAAGAGTATCAACCACCCTGTCAACCAAAGCTATCTCTCGTATTTAGCTTGTAACTGGTTTTAACTCAAACAGAACCATTTTAAACTTTCTACCTGCTAATTTGCATCCTAGATACAGTAGTTCAAACATTTTCAGGCAAGAAACGACTCGATTTCCCAAAAACTAAGAGACCATCTCCTGATGAAATATTATAACACCTCTAGTGAAAGAAACGAGCTACTTTGTAGTAACGATAAATTTGCATTTCCCTTTTTTACGGGAAATTATTTGTTTAAATTATCTTGCAAAATCGTTGTGATACCTGAAATCATAACTACTTTAACTCCCTACATTTTTATGAATCCACAAACAGGATATCAAAGTGTCATAAATCGTATGTAAGTATAATTATTATTTCCACTAAGATATTTTTACCCCCGCCATTTTTGTACTGATTTTTCTTTCAAGGTTATTTAAAGCTCGAGAAAGTGGGATAACTTCAAGAATCGACAACAGTTTCACAATGTTTTGGAATGAACAATTTAATTCGGAAGAACAGCGAAATCTTCAAACAGTCGGGATCAATCAATTGGTCTCGGTCTTTTCATTTTTTGGGTGTGCATGTTGTATTGCGCTGACACTTTTCCTTTGCGAATTGGCAGTTAAACGTATTGCACGAAAAGGAAATAAAAAAATAATTAATGCAATGAAAAATTCGAAACAGCAGCTAATCAACCTCTTCTTTCGCATAATGCAGTCCATTTCTGTTTCGTGGCATAATGCAACGAAGTTCTGTTTACAACGAAGATCAATTTCGAAACTACTACTAAATCTATTTGATCGTATAAGAAAGTCGATCTTATCCTTGAAAACAAGTATCCAAGGAAAATACTTTGTACGAGGCGCAAAAAAATGTGAAACTGAAAAAAGAATTAAGAGAAATATAAAAATTTAAATAATATTACGCTTAAAATGTTGACCAGAATTTCGGTTATTAGAGCAACACTCCAAGATTAACTCTTAAAAAACATTTCGTGAAATGTCAGCACTAAAGTCGGTGTCAAGTGAATTATTTCATGTATTGCAAAGTAGATGTATATCTAAAAACCGTACGAAGATAAACCATTTTTCATGATTTTTGGTGGAAAAATCTGATTCGATTTAACATTAAAGTGTTGGAACCTGCTTTTATTCAACCAAAAAACAGCACTTGGAAATACGATAAACTGGTACATCAGATTACCAGTTACAATTTGCTGCAGCATAGCCACATTCTTAAAAATAATCCTGGTGGAAAAAAAAAAGAAACTTAATGTTTACAGCGTATGTTGATATCAATCAAAATCATGAAAAGATTTTTCCAAGCTGTTTAACAATTTGAAAACAATCACTGTTCCTCTGAAAAAAACTGAATTTCAAGGAGGCCAGACGACCAACTCATTTAATTTTTTTTCTGCTTCTTTGGTCTGACTCACATTATTCTACGGCTTTCCAAGGTTTGCCAGAAAAAAGGAAAATTCAGTGAAAATTGAGCATCGAGAAAAGTCGAGTTGACTGAAACCCTCAAACTGGAACTCTCAGTGTTGAGTATAGAGTCAGTTCAGTACCTGGAGCAGAAGACTGGTTACCAGAAAAGGGTAACCGTGGTTCGTGTCCTCGACTCGACTATACTCGACGCAATTTTTTCAAAACTTTCCTTTCCTCTTGCATTGCATATTTTGAAAAATCCCAAGTATTGATTCAAAGTATTGATTCAAAATCCCAAGTATTGATTCCTTAAAAACTTTAGGAATAAACTTTTGGAACGAGATCAAGAATTTGAATTCTTTTTAATTCTTTAAGAACATTCAGGAAAGTTTCCTCGACTTTCAAAAGCGTCCATAGAATATGCTCATCCTCTACCTCGTAATTTTCGATTCTTTCCACTCAATTTTTTTTTCGGTATCAGGAAAACTATTGGGAGTGTGCTCCGAATATAAAAGTGGTCACTTTATTTTTCCATAAAGCAAAATTTTTAACTATTAATTTATCCAACACACTACTAAGTTAGGGGTTAAGTCGGCATGCGGGTCATAAAGAGGGCACCGGGGAGATGTTCAGTCAAAGAATACACCAGATTGTACCCGAAGAGTGGACTTGAACCACCGACCTTCCGTTTTCATGACGGCTGCTCTACCACTGAGCTACCTCGGCTCTGATGCATCTCCTACTGAACTGGGTTACATAAGATTTAGGAAATATTCAAATATGGGACTTGCTATATGCTAAGTATACCTCCCACGAAATCATTAACTAAGTTCAAATACTTCCAGTACGAATATTGTCCTGTAAGTGTTACCTAGTGTCACTTTTTCAGTCAAGGAATGACACCGTTGCCGATAAACTCAAAGATCTCCGTGAAAGTATTACAACAGTATCTTTGAGATCAGCAAACTAGGTTATCTCTCAATTCATAATCAACAGATATTATTCAATCATTTCGTAAGCGATGCTTCTGTCAATTTTAGACGAGTAATTCCATTTGGAACCGACCAAGAAAAAGGAAATTTGAACCGGACCCTTTCCGATTTTTTTCATTTTTGGTTTGTCATTTGTACCTACCTAGAGGTGTTCAGACCGATTTTCAAAAAAATTTTACCCCCACGGGTTCCAGAGTTACGGGCTTAAAAAAATTTGAATAATGTAGGGGCCCAACCTTCTTTGATTCGATGTAACTCCGGATAGGCTTGAGATACAGAGTCGTACTATGGCTCATTTGAAAGCTCATTTGAATACTTTCGGGGTAGAGGATTCCGAATCTGAAATAATTTTTCTGAAATTCGAATTCCTGGTGCCCTTACTGCGGCTTTGGTGGACCTCTGATCAAAAATCTAACCGTATTTTTGAGAATATTCTCGGGGTAGAGAATTTCGAATATGAAATAATTTTTCCGAATATTTATTTAACTGTCGATAAAGCACTATGATCGGTTCACAGATCTCATTTTTATTTTTTTTTAATCTGGGTACGCTGGTGGAAAACATTTAGGTTAACGTGGTAGGAATGTTACGCAAATGCTTTTCAATATTACGGGAATCCCCCACGACATTGCAAACTTTGAATGCTAAGCAATTCATTTTAAACGTCAACTCTTTTTTAAATTCAATACCGATACTTACCATAATCTGAGGTTCCGAATTTCCGCAGTCAGAGACTCAACCGTAAAGATTAAATTCCTAAGAATGCATGGAGTTGTCAGAATTCCAGGATCATTGTACTGGAACCTTCGCATTTCGATTTCCCGATGGGCATTCGATTGCAGTAGCCTAATGAAAAACAAAAAAAATTCAAAATTAATAAAACTTCATTTTGACTCATTTTGTCACTTTTGTTCATTTGGATTGTATAACTGTAGTATGAACACAACTGATTAAATATACAAATGAAAACATACAAATGAATACAATATTTTAATTTTTAATATCGTGTTTTATTTTAATAAAACACGATTCGTATAATTACATGATATATCACTCTCCGCTAGTTAAACTGTGGATAGACTGCTCCGAAATTTCAGTCCGAACTCCTTGGGAAAATTTAACTCCAAAATAGGGTTACACTGCTCCGAACAAACGTTCGGAGGTGCCCGGACCTATCCGAAGGTGTTCGGAGTCCCGCTACGGGTTTGTCGTCGTTCTCATAATTCGTAAGCATGTTGGAGGAGAGGAGAAAGAGTGCCAGAGTTGAGTTCTTCATGGGAAATGAGGGAAAATACGTGGGTCAGAAAATTTTCCTGGGACGCGGTAAGAGCAACTTATTCAAGTCATTCGAATCAGGTTCCTTAAAAAAAAAAAAAAAAAAAAAAAAGCCCGTTTCTAACGGAAATTTTGCAATGTTCGGAAATCTAAAGTTCGTTACTTGATATATGGTTTCGGTTTTACGCCATAGGAAAAATATACTAAAAAATCTTATGAGACATATCCCTTTTTCAAATTAATGATTCATTTATTCCACAAAGCAAAATTTTCAACTACGTTCAAATATTCCCAATATGAATATTGTCCTGTAAGTGTTACCTGGTGTCACTTTCTCAATCAAGGAATGACACTATTGCAGAAAAAAAGTCAAAGATGAATTTCTGTTAAAGTATTATAACCCCGTACGAAAAAGGGATGCATAAAACTTGTATTATTTATACAAAAATTATACATAAAATATACAAAAAATTGGACATGCATAAAAAATGCATAAATTATGTATAAAGAACTTATATTTTTTTATCCTACAATATGATTATACATAAATTATGTATAAAAAACTTTAACTTTTTTAACAAATTTTTTTTTTTATCCTCGGGGATGATTATGCATAAACTATGTATAAGAAACTAAGAAACATAAACTTTTTCAACAAAAAATTATACATATAATTATATATAAATTATACATAAATTATACATAAATTATATATATGATTATACATAAATTATACATAAATTATACATAAATTATGTAGGTCCAAATTTTTGTATAAATTATACAAAATTAATATATATTTTTTGTATTTATTTTGCAAAAAATTTACATATTTTATGCATCTCTTTTTTGTACGGGACAGCACCGATGAAATCAGCAAACTAGGATCATTCAATTCAATTTGTATTTCGAATTTGAAACCTAACGTTTCCTCTTTTAACGCGAGAAGCGATAATTGAAATAAATAAATAAATAAATAAATAAATTAGATATATAAGAGAGAAAAAATTCCCAGTCTGAGCCCATTAGCCGCGAGGAATCGAACCCCGATCTCTCTCCGTTTGCCGGACGGAAGCTCTACTCTTTAAGCTACAGCTCCTGGTCAAAGACAGAAAGAATAATTCATTCTTTTATACCTGAGACTCCTAACCGAAGCATCGATCGACCCCCCCCCCCCCATCTCTAGTTGCAAGAACGCGCACTTTACAAAACACCGGGACGATTTCGCTTTCACGAGTCAAATTCAATAGACATCATTTAGTTAACCAAAGTTTCTGTCAATTTTAGACCACCTCACCCCCGTCGTAAGCAATGGTAAGAATTTCAAAATACCCACTGAAATAATTACGTATAGAATACGCCGTTTTTGAAGCTCAAATTTTGATTTCAGACTTTGGAAAAGCTCATCGCGCTCGAAGCAAAGCGAGAAATCAAGCATCATCGTCTCCAGGTTTTCTTTTATTTGTACGATCAACATTTTTACCAGGGTACAAGGCGTCATAATTGAATCTGAATATAAAACCTTATGGGCTCGATTTTTTGAGAATAGATTTCCGGAAAACTGTAAAAAGCTTTTAGAAAACCATAGATAGGAAGCAATCAACGAGGAAAAGCTCTTTGAATGAATAATTAAAATGATCTGATATTTACTCAAATATAAAACTATTTTTTTTTTTTACTTGAATTTTTCTCTTTTCCATGCAGTTATTTCGCATAAAAGTTTTAAAAAAGTGGGTCGGCGTGATAAAGTGGAATAAACGCAATACCTGTAAAGCGATTTTAAGACAATGGAAATGATCAAGGTGCTTTACCATTCCCCGGTATTTCTCCTCCTACTCATACGAAACGGACCGGTAATCACAGCCAGAGCTATATTCAGCAATAATGAAGAAAACGTGATAGTCGATTTAATTAAGCATTTAAGTATACGACTTTCTTACATTGCGGGAGAGGAAATTTCTACAACTATCGGTTTATCTATCTTAAAAAAACTATCCAATTTGAACGTTTACGCCGCTATCAAAACAGAAACCGAATATTTTATTCCAGAATTAGCGAGAACAAAATTCGAACATAAAACCATGCTAATTTACAAATCCGTTAATAATATAGCGATAACTAGAAATAATTTTAATGCAACTGTAAATTTCTTGAAAGTAAGTGGATAATGCATAAAATATTTGTATTATTGTACAACTTTGAAATGGAGCAAATTTTTGAACTTTCGAGTTCTTTCGCTTTATAGAGGGTGTCATTCTGCCGTTGCTAGCTGTTTTTACGTCTGTCCATTTTGGGTTTGAATGTCTGTTGACATGATATAAAAATAGGAAGCAAGGATACCTTACTCAAAAATAAACAGGCATCAAAATCGCTTGCAACGGCAGCATTCCCCTTTAGTGTAGACCCTATTTCTCTTTTTTTCTTTTCGGATAATTGTCTTCTACCGAACTCTTAAAAGTTTCAAACTCTCATAAGATCCGAGAAAATTATTATTTTTTTATTTTTACTGAGAAGCATTTTTTTAACTTCTTGCTGCAGATTGCGCGAAAATAAGGTTAAAAAAAAAGATAGGGCAAGCGATCGATTCTGAACGTGTTCAGACAAGTCAAGTTTATATTTAGGATTTTTCGTATTGCTTCTGCTATACACTACAGATCGATACTTGTGAATCGTACAGTGAAATCGTGTAAAATTACTATTGGGCGCCACATGGTTTGAAACTCGCATTGGCAAACTCGAGATTTTCCAGCAAAAGTAATAACCATCGCCATTTTCTCGCCTTAAATGTTATTTAATTCAACCTAGGTTAAGCTAAGTGGCCTAAAAAACTGCCTACTGAGGCAGTTTTTATTCATGTTATTGTTTCTTTTAAATGTTTTACTCATTGTTCTCTATGTGAACAGATCGTAAAAATAAACAGGAGATATATTTAAAAAAAAATAAATAAATAAAAAAATAAAAAAAATGTTATTTCGTTATGATCAATCTAATCTACAAAATATTTTCAAATGAGTAAAACAATTTAAAAACAGGGTCAAATCTTTTTCGCACATCTACCTAAAGCTCAGGGTAAATTTTATATATAATATTGGCAATGATTCTGAACCATAAGTATGGTGAAAATGACATTAAGTAAGGTAAAAATTAATATATATAAAACTTACACCCCAGCTTCAGGTAGGTGTATAATTACTAATAAGAAAGAGAAAATTACTAATAGCGTTTTATCAGCTAATTATGACTGACTAAATTAATCATTTTTTCCAGTTGTATTCCCGGCACCTAGTTAGCCAATTAATATGGCTGTTATTCATTCAAGAATCAGAAATAAAAGACATTGATTTTTTCATTCCGTACAATTGCGAATTTTATATCATCCATCCTTTCGAGTCATCTGGTTTTAAAATTACCAAAATTCGCAATTTAGGAGAGCACTTGACATATCAAGATTACGGAATATGGTACGGCACCCAGGACCATAATTTTGCTGTAATACCCCGGTTTACTGCAGGAATGGACGCTAACAGAACTATATTCTACAGTTTGGATACAGTTTGCGCAATGGTAAATTATGAAATGTTACCTCTTTTTAATGAACTATCAAAAGATGTTTATTCGGTAATGTAGTTATATCTGGAATTTGGCAATGGTGCAAAAAAAATACATCTTCAAAGTCCTCCTTCTAAGTTTTTTACCTTGAACAGGGTGTCGCATATCAAATTTGTTCTCGGACAAAATAAAAAGGTTTCTAGTTTAAATGGTGGTGATAACGGATGAAATAATAGATAAAAGAACAAAACTGGTACCGATAACCCTTATATTGAATAGCTTGATAGCTAACGCCCCTGATTCTCAAGCCAGCGACTCGCCTATGACGAATATTGCTGGCGCGAGCATCAGGCTGGCGATTGAACTCTATCTTGATTGACTTTTTATATTTCAACATTTTCGTACCATATTAGCGGGAGAAATACTTTAATATAGTCCTCATCTAGCATGAGTGGTTCGACTAAAATCCTATTGTTCATTTTCCGAACCTTCCGATTTGAAGAATTTCATTAGGAAAAAATAGCAACGTACATGGTATTTTCCCCACATCTTAGATTCTCTTTATAGCGAGTTTTTTCCTTTGGATTATTCAGTCGAAAGGAGGTTTCACTGCGTTTTTAAACATAATGTTTATTTTTTATAACAGCGAAACTTTTCCTCTTTTGAAGGAACCGGAAGATCCCCTTGAACCAGCAGGCTTGTCAGGCGGAATTTGTGTCAGAGAATATTTCATCAGAGACGTCATAAAATCGATGAATTTCGTGTAAGATTATATTTAAATAAATAAATAAAAAAAATAAATAAATAAATAAATAAAAACGCCAAGTGAGGTACTATTAATAATTAGTGTTATTATTTTGTCAGGTATAAAACGAAGAATTATGAAGATATTGACGATTCTCTCGACTTGGACATTCTATTAAGTGTCGCATATATTTATTCCGGATATTTGGAGATATATGAGGTTAATAAATATGACTACATCGGCAAATGGTTTAATGTACTCAATTACTGGGCAAAGCAAAAGTAAGAATTTCAGTGTATTAATCATCAGTCTGTCCTACAATTAATACAAATGAATGCCAAATTAATGTACATTCTAACACTTACCGAAAAAGCAGGAATTTGGAGCCGAAATAGTTCGAATTTGTAAATTCAAAAATAATGTTGGAGTGCTGCTAAAATGAGAAACGAAAACTTTTAACAAAATCCTTTCATTTTTTGCAAACCGGTACTAGGATGCCCATTTCCAAGACAAATTGGTCTGCAGCATGAGCTGCCAAATCCATCGTGTATTAAGGTCTTCATAATAAAAGCAAAATGCCCGTTACGAGGGATAGAAAATATTTTTGTGGTTTTCAGTTTTTGCTCAGTTTTCCGCCGAAAATCATAAACTTGTTCACTTAAAGTGAATAGACAACAGACACATTTTGAGGTAATGATAGAAATAAAAAGTCGGATGTTTGGTGAAAACGAAATAGTAATTTTTTTGCAAAAATTATTTGATAAATCGTCAGGGGAGGAAAAAAAAAGGTACAAAAAAGGTTTTGTCACGTGGCTAAACCCCTGAACATTACTCATTGGTTTGACGTCATCGGTCTAGTCACGTGATTACTATTTATCTAAGCTCATTGAACCAGGCATGATCGTTCAGTTAAAAACATATTATACTTTTCAGTACAATATGGAGGTCAATTAGCGGTATATCATTGCAATTTTTTTTATCAATTATTTTAATTTATTATTTTAAAAATATATAAAAAGGGGAAACGATGGAAGTTAGTTAATTTGATTGTTTGATTGTTCAAGTATTCACGATAAAAATGTCTATTTATATCTAGTCCTTTTATTTGATGTCAGTGACCTAGAAATCGTCGCATACGCCTTGATAATGTTTTAAAAATAGAACGAAAACGGTCGGCAACTTTACGCGTATTTTATTTCAATAGTTCCTAGGATCCAAGAAAATATTTCAATAATCGAAACAGAGTTTTAGTTAAAAAATGGTTCATTTCTATTCTTTAAAAACTTAGGTCCATCAACGATTTCGCATTTCTCCATAACGACTTCGTCTTATGCGGAGTGCTGCACGACAGTTAACTGCATATGGCTTTTATATTTTTATTAAAAATATAATTACGATTGAAGAGTAAGAGGGAAAAAAGATCAGAGTCCAAAACTTAAAATTTAAATTTAAATTTAAATTCAAGTATTTTTGAAAAAAAAAAAAAAAAAAAAAAAAAAAAAAAAAATAGAACGGAGAACAAACATTCATGAAAGAAACTTTTTTAATTAATCGATTTTATATGGGCTTTCGATTTCACCGTGACGATATTTACATACTGAGACGTTTGACGTTAAAGCAAGAGTCGACTTCAATTTATGTACTAAAAAAAAATTAGGTTGCAGATAATGATTAAATATCCGGAAACAGAAAATGCCAATGATTTCTACATCAGGCCTTTCAAATACGATTTATGGTTTGTTTTGACATCTACCGTAATAACAGCAGGACTATTATGTGCTGTTATAAAGCAATTGGAGAGTTTTTACACCAAAGGAAAAACAGCATTCAATATAATAGACTACTTTTTGATGCCTTACGGATCGATGTGCAGTCAAGGTCAGTAGTGCCATCTCACATCCCTCACCTATCATATTTAAAATATATACAACAATTAGCATTTAAAATGACATTTTTTCGATTTTCTTTAATTCAGGTGAAATGCAAGATAAAAATGTTTATCTTAGAATATGTTGTTTGATCTCATCTCTATTGGCCATGTTTATTATACCATCGTACTCCGCGGATTTATTTGCATATTTATCGTTAAAAATTTTGAGATTGCCTTTTCGGAATTTGGAAGAATTTATAGAAAATGGCGAGTACAGATTCTTATTCAAAGAAAGCGGCACTGATTCCGAACTGAACTACTTTCTGGTAAGGACATTGACGATATGTCAACTCAGAAAGATTTTAGGATCGGTAGTGAAAGACAATGTTTTTACGATGATAGGGCGTAAAACATTCTAAAAGGCAGTTGGGTTAGATAACTACCAGGCATCCTTGCCAACCATCCCTAACATGGTTAAATTACGATTACCGTTGGTGCGTAAATTAAAATTAGTTCCATCCTTTGAGTTAATGAATGTAAAATGCGGAGTTCATTCTTCAAGTGAAAGTGATGCGAGCGATACATTTTAAGCAAATTTCAAATTTTAAGTCAGCATTTCTAGGGAGAGAAAGAGGAAATCAAATGCTGACACCAATGTTAAATCTTCACAAGAAAGGATGTACAGTATATTTCACCAAAAGGAAAAGGGGGTCGAGAATTACAAAAATTAAGCTGACATATGACTCAAGAGTGGGGTGGTACAGAAATCAACTCTTTTAGAATTGCAAAACTCCTATATCGGCATCAGCGGTCGGTGCCGAAATCGGAATGAGAATCGGAAGTTAAATAAATAATACGGCGTCGACATCGACTAGAGCATCGGCACCAGCATATCGGCAACAGCACCAGCATCGGATTCGGACACCTGAAAAGTTATCTGATTGGATTTAAAAACTCTGAAAAAGTTTTCAGAAACCTACTTACGGGATAAACCCGTAAGCAGTTTTCCCGCCAAAATTTCTTAGCATTTTCCTATGCTGGGTATTAAAAAAGCAGTAAACAAAATTTGTTCTCGTAAATTTTAAATTCCAAAACTTGCCACTTTACAAAAGAGAGAAAAAAAATCTGTACCTAGGCAATTGAAGACTCCACGGTTGGACCAAAAATGATCAGGTTCCATGTTTTTGTTTTGATTGTTTAGACAAAAGGTAAACATAAGAGCTAAGTGTAAACAAAAAAATGGAATCTGATCATTTTTCCCGTGGAGTCTTCAATTAAAGAATCTAGGGCACTGTAGACAAAATATTAAGCACTTTAGAATAAAAAAATTACTTAATTATTGAACGAAACGGTAACCAAAACGCTTAAAAATGCTTAATGCTGAAATACCGTTCAAAAAAATTTGAAAAAATTCAGTGTTGATACTTTACCTATAAAGAAACTTTTCCCGACATAAGAGTTTTGAAATTAAATAAAAAGTTGTTTTTCGAACCACCCTATTCAAGAGTATCAACCACCCTGTCAACCAAAGCTATCTCTCGTATTTAGCTTGTAACTGGTTTTTAACTCAAACAGAACCAATTTTAACTTCCTACCAACTGATTCATGCGAATTTGCACCCTCGATACAGCAATTTCAACATTTTCAGGCAAGAAACGACTCGATTTCCCAAAAACTAAGAGACCATCTCCTGATGAAATATTATAACACCTCTAGTGAAAGAAACGAGCTACTTTGTAGTAACGATAAATTTGCATTTCCCTTTTTTACGGGAAATTATTTGTTTAAATTATCTTGCAAAATCGTTGTGATACCTGAAATCATAACTACTTTAACTCCCTACATTTTTATGAATCCACAAACAGGATATCAAAGTGTCATAAATCGTATGTAAGTATAATTATTATTTCCACTAAGATATTTTTACCCCCGCCATTTTTGTACTGATTTTTCTTTCAAGGTTATTTAAAGCTCGAGAAAGTGGGATAACTTCAAGAATCGACAACAGTTTCACAATGTTTTGGAATGAACAATTTAATTCGGAAGAACAGCGAAATCTTCAAACAGTCGGGATCAATCAATTGGTCTCGGTCTTTTCATTTTTTGGGTGTGCATGTTGTATTGCGCTGACACTTTTCCTTTGCGAATTGACAGTTAAACGTATTGCACGAAAAGGAAATAAAAAAATAATTAATGCAATGAAAAATTCGAAACCGCAGCTAATCAACCTCTTCTTTCGCATAATGCAGTCCATTTCTGTTTCGTGGCATAATGCAACGAAGTTCTGTTTACAACGAAAATCAATTTCGAAACTACGACTAAATCTATTTGATCGTATAAGAAAGTAGATCTTATCCTTGAAAACAAGTAACCAAGGAAAATACTTTGTACGAGGCGCAAAAAAATGTGAAACTGAAAAAAAATCTAAGTGAAACATAAAAACTTAAACAATATTACGCTTAAAATGTTGACCCGAATTTCGGTTATAAGAGCAACACTCCAAGATTAGCTCTTAAGAAACATTTCGTTACATGTCAGCACTAAAGTCGGTGTCAAGTGAATTTTTTTTAGTATTGCAAAGTAGATGTATATCTAAAAACCGCACGAAGATTAACCATTTTTCATGATTTTTGGTACGAAAATCTGATTAGAGCCAACATTACATTGTTGGAACCTGCTTCTATTCAACCAAAAAACAGCACTTGGAAATACGAAAAACTGCTACATCAGATTACCAGTTACAATTTGCTGCAGCATAGCCACATTCTTAAAAATAATCCTGGTGGAAAAAAAAAACTTAATGCTTACAGCGTATGATGATATCAATCAAAAATCATGAAAAGATTTTTCCAAGCTGTTTAACAATTTGAAAACGATCACTCCTCTTCTGAAATTGCGACAGTCCTTACGACAGACTTGATTAAATGAATAATCTAGTTAGGGATAAGTTAGGGTGGTGGTTTCAAAAAACTGAATTTCAAGGAGGCCAGACGACCAACTCATTTCATTTGCCAAGGTCGCTAGTGAATATCGCCTGCTACAACGGTCACATGGTTGTTATCCAATCCAAGAGTTTTGTATACTTTTAAATTAATTGCGTGACAACTATATGGCTATAATAGCAGAAGCCATTCATTAGCGACCGCGGCCGATGCCTTTAACTTCTGTTTTCCCCAAAGAGCGACGAAAAGTATAAACCGGGTAAAAGCGCTTTAGATTTAAAAATTAGATTTTTCTGCTTCTTTGGTCTGACTCACATTATTCTACGGCTTTCCAAGGTTTGCCAGAAAAAAGGAAAATTCAGTGAAAATTGAGCATCGAGAAAAGTCGATCGAGTTGACTGAAACCCTCAAACTGGAACTCTCAGTGTTGAGTACAGAGTCAGTTCAGTACCTGGAGCAGAAGATTGGTTACCAGAAAAGGGTAACCGTGGTTCGTGTACTCGACTGGACTTTACTCGACGCAATTTTTTCAAAACTTTCCTTTCCTCTTGCCTTGCATACCTTGAAAAATCCCAAGTATTGATTTGACGAGAAGATAATTATTGGCATTCTTTTTATCGGATGGGAGGTGGGGAAATAATTTTTCGCAACACTTAAACAAAGCTCTCGGAAATACTAATAAAACCTATAATTAAAATAATCTGATATCAATTTAAAGAAAAAAAATGCTTCTTTGACATAATAATGCATGTTATTATTTCGTGGAAAAGCTTTATAAAGGTGGACCCAAAATTCAGTTCGAATTTTAAAATGTGGAATATAGCTTATCTTAATATTTCTGACTACCCATTTTCAAAGCAACACACAAAAAATACAAAACTTTGATGTAAAAACCGAAACTAATAATTAAACCAACTAAAATATTAGCTGGCTGTTTCTTGTCTTTTCTTTTCAGTATCAATAAAGATAATTTTAAGTATCAATAAAGATAATTTTACCACTATTAAATCCTCACTTTGTTTCATAAAAAGGGTTCATTCACTATTCCAGTAGTCATTTTATCAACGGAAATTTTACAATGTTCGGAAATCTAAAGTAAGTTATTTGATATCTGGTCTCGTTTTCAAGCCAGAGGGAAAAATATACACTAAAAAAATAGACTTTAAGTCGCCAAAATATGAAGAAACGGATTTCAGATTCGTCATTCACGCAAAAGTTCCGACATAAATGTGCTGCTTTTTACGAAAAAAAAAAATTTAAAAAATGAAAAAAGTCCACTCTTCGGGTACCTCTGGTGTATTCTTTTACTGAACATTCCCGGTTCCCTCTTTATGATCTAACATGCCGAAAAGTCCTCCAACTGAGAGAATTACACCCCCTTTGCGCTTAAACGCAATTTATACGGCTTTGTTGGAAAATAATAAAAAAAATTCTTCTTTTTTTTGTTCTTGGAATATTTAAATTTAAATTTAAAGCTCACATCAGCACTTTTTTAAATTGCAAATGTACCCAGAAACGGGTACAATTCAGACTGAATATTTACGAGTAAGAACCGGCCCGACATACTTATCTATCAACATGATGAAACCTTGTCATGTTCTGACTTAATTGTCACTTGATAATATTTCTACATAGGCTATAAGTTGTAGCTAACGTAGTGAATTCATTTCCGCAGAAACGATATCGGAAAAACAAGTTTCCAATTTTAAAATTAAATTTTTAATATTTTTTCTTTTTCCTTCTAAAGCTGGTACTGGTTCTCGGGATTCGGGGATTCAAGGACCAAGAACCAAGAACCAGTACCAACTTCAGGAATAAACTTTTGGGATGAGATAAAGAATTTGAATTCTGCAAGAACATTCTGGATGGCTTCGAAAGTTACCTTGACTTTCAAAGGCGTCCATAAAATATGCTCATCCTCTTTTTCTACTTCGTAATTTTCAATTACATATTTCCAATTATTATTTTTTCGGGACCAGGAAAACTATTGGGAGTGTGCTCCGAATATAGAGGTGGTCACTTTATTTTTTCCATAAAGCAAAATTTTTAACTAAGTTCAAATACTCCCAATATGAATATTGTCCTGTAAGTGTTACCTAGTGTTACTTTTTCAGTCAAGGAATGACACCGTTGTCGATAAACTCAAAGATCTCCGTTAAAGTATTAAAACAGTATCTATGAGATCAGCAAACTAGGTTATCTCTCAATTCATAATCAACAGATATTATTCAATCATTACGTAAGCGATGCTCTGTCAATTTTAGACCGCCTCAGCCCCGTCGTAAGCATTGGTAAGAACTTTACAATACCCACTGAAATAATTCCGTACGTCGGAGGTGAACTAAAGTATCTCCATCGTAAAGATGATTGAAGACAGTCTGTTTCGAAATTTTATGAAAATCACCTGATCATGCAACTGCAAGTCTACACGCTGCTGTTACCGAAAACTTGTGGTCACGTGAAACTTTCACGAGACGTCGAAACAGACTAATCCTAATCATATTTACGATGGAGATACGTTAGTTCACCTCCGATGAACGGAATTACGTATAGAATACGTTGCTTTTGAAGCTCAAATCGGTTTTAGACTTTCTGAAAAGCTCAAAGGATGCCAGAAATCAAGGATCATCGTCTCCAGCTTTTCTTTGTACCGTCGGCATCTGTATTAAGATAAATGCCTCATATCTGAATCTGAATAGGCCCCAGTTTTTGAGACTAATTATCTGGAAAACTGCAAAAAGCTTTTAGAAAGCCATAAATAGGAAGCAATTAACGAGGAAAAGCTCTTTGAATGAATAATTAAAATGATATCATAATGACCCAAATATAAAACAACTTTTTTTTTTTCATGAATTGTAATTGTGTCCAAGCTGTTATTTCTCATAAAAGTTTTAAAATAGTGAGTCCAGTATTCAGTTCGACGTGATAAAGTGGAATAAACTCAATACTTGTAAAGTGATTTCAAGACAATGGAAATGATCAAGTTTCTTTACCATTCCACGATATTTCTTCTACTACTCATACGTAACGTACCCGTAATCGCAGCCAAAACTCTATTCAGCAATAAGGAAGAAAACGTGATAGTCGATTTAATTAAGCATTTTAACATCCGATTTTGTTACATCGTGGGGGAGGAAATTTCGACAAATATCAGCTTATCTGTCCTAAAAAAAATATCTACTTTGAATGCTTACGCAACTATCAAAGCAGAAACAGAATCTTTTGCTTCAGAATTAAAGGGTACAAAATTCGAACATAAAACCATGCTAATTTACAAATCCACTAAGAATATAGTTATGATTAGAAATCATTTTAAAACATCCGTGAAATCATCGGAAGTAAGTAGATATTGCACAAAGTATATGTATTATTTTAACAACTTTAAGGAGGAAGGAATATAAAAATAGGAGATAAGGGTGTGAACACGAGAATAAACATGCATCCACGGTGGTGTTGAACAAAAATATTATTTGACTAAAATGCCAAAACAAAACTCCTAATGACGCTTTGTTAAAAAACATGTTAACTGCCAAAATCAAAACCTTACCTGATTGTCGAAGCCTACCCCCCACGACCCCTTGGCCCCTCAAATTTTTATCAAGACTAGTTACATATCATATGAAAATCCATTGTAAATGGTTTAAAATGAGACCTTGCCGAGCTTTTTATTTTTTACCTGGACGGAGATATCGTCGTTTGAATAGCCCAAAATTAGACAAATAATTTTCGCCCTCTCAAATTCCAATTCCAAGCCAAGCCATATCAGTCCAATTCAAAGCCTCCAATCTAATCTTAAATTAATTAATTTTCCTGCAGTATTTTCGGCACCTAGTTAGCCAGGTAACATGGCTGTTATTCATTCAAACATCAGAAGTAAAAGACATTGATTTGCTAATTCCGTACAATTGTGAATTTTATATTATCCATCCTTTTGAGTCATCCGGTTTTAAAATAACAAAAATTCGCAATTTAGGAGAGCACATGATATATCAAAATTACGGAATATGGTACGGCATCCAAGACCATAATTTTCCTGTAATTCCACGGTTCACTGCAGGAATGGACGCTAATAAAACTACACTCAATGTTATGGAATTGGCTTGCTCAACGGTAAATTATCAAATGTTAATTATAGTGTAACCTCTTTTTATTGAACTATCAAAAGAAGTTTTTTCGCAGTTTTATCTGGAATCCAGGCATAAAACTGTTCTAGCATTAATAAATGAGGGACTTTCGGGACCAAAATTGGGAAATCAGGGACCTTTTAAGGACCAAAAACATTTGATTTTCGAACTTTATACTTAGGTTCAAACTTGATTTGACCCCCTAATGCCCTGTTTTGATCCACTTTGACCTTCACGAAAAAGGCCGAAATTTAATGTTTAAAAGGGAAATTTAATAGCAACCTTTGTTCGGAGGACTTTAAGAATTACGTGGTTCATTTTCATTCAAAATTGCTGAGACGGCTCAAAAAGTTTTGATTCAGCTTTAGCCATTTTTTTAAGTAACAATTTTCACCAAAAAATTGCACTCACTTGCATTTCTTTAGTCAGGTTATGACGAGCTTCTTGATATAACTACAACGAAATATTGACCTGACAACTGTATCACGGCTCAAAACTAAAACGAAGAAAAATAGTGACTTTTTTTCAAAATAAGGATCTTTAGGAACTCATGTTAAAAATAGGGACTTTTCCAAAAAAAGGGACTCGGTTCGATGCCTGGAATCTTGCAATTATGCAAAAAAATACATCTTCAAAATCCCAAAATCGCGTAGCGATTTCGGGATTTCGGGAAAAATCTCCTCCCAACGAGCTTTGCGCGCGAGAATCACCTGCCGCCGGGCAGCCGGAGAAAGGAGGTACAGCTAAACCGTCGTAAGAACCGAAACTCGGCCTTTGGTCTCGCCCCAGAATCTTGGTGACGGATGGTATGCTAAATGGTCGTAAGGCCCTAAATGATCGCAGCGTATCTTATGTTTTACCCACAACTAAGGTAAGTGAACCTATTACCGGCATGTACCTATTAACGGCACCAGGTAAGCTGAATATGTTTTCCTTAAATGGCAATCATGTTTAGCTTACCTGGTGCAGGTAATAGGTACATGCCAATAATAGGTTCCCTTACCTTAAATTATCTTTATAACGAGTTTTTTTCTTTGGATTGTTTAGCCGAAAGGAGGTTTCACTGCCATTTTAAACATTATGCATACTCTTTTTGGTACTTAACGGAGTTTTATAATTTTCCTTCAAACTATGTATACTGTATATATATTTTTTTATAGCTGCGTTAATTTAGCGAACATTTTTTATATAGCGTTAGAGAAAATTTTTTCTTTTTAAGGAAGCGAAAGATCCTCTTGCACCAGAAGGCCTGTCAATTGGAAGTTGTGTCAGAGAATATTTCATCAAAGACGTGATAAAATCAATGAATTTCGAGTAAGATTATAATTAAATTTTTAAAAAAAATCCAAGTCAGGTACAATTAATACTAGTAATTAGTGTTTTTATTGTTTTTATTTGTGAGGTATAAAGCGATGGGAGAAGATGGTTGGGACTGGGACATTTTATTAGTGGTCGCGTATGTTTCTCCCACATTTTATGACTTGCTCGATCCTAATGATCGTGATGCAATCACTAGATTTTTCAACTTCGTCAACTACTGGTCAAACCAAAAGTAAGGACTCCATCAGTCTGTCCTGCAATTATGCCAAAAAGACTGTACATTCTATTACCTGCCGAAAAAGAAGGGCTTTGGAGACAAAATAGTTCGAATTTGTAAATTAAGAAAAAAATGTTGGAATACTCCTAAAATAGGAAACGAAAACTTTTAACAAAATCCATTCATTTTTTACAAGCCGGGGATGATCTTTTTCAAAACAAAATTGTCTACAGCATGAGCGGCCAAATCCTTCGCGTATTAAAGCCTTCATCATGAAAACCGTTGTGAAGGGTAGAAAATATTTTTTTGGTGCCCCTTCCCCCCCCCCCCCCTTCGTTTCAAAAATCTCCAAAAGAATATGAAATAGAGTATGTAGAACTCAGTTAATGTCAAAATTAACTCAGTTTTCCGTCGAAAAATCATAAACTTGTTCACTTTAAGTAAACTGAATTAAGTTATATCTTATATAACAAGCAAGATTTATGGACTAGTCACAAAACTTAAAATTAAAATTTTAAATCCAAGTATTTTTTGAAAAAAAACAGAATGGAGAACAAATATTCATGAAAGAAACTTTTTTAAATAATCGATTTTGTGTTGGCTTTCTATTTTGCCGTGACGATATTTACGTAATAAGAAGTTTGGCGTTAAAACAAGAGTCGACTTCAATTTCTGTACAAAAAGAAAATTAGGTTGCAGATAATAATTAAATATCCGGAAACAGAAAATGCTAATGATTTCTACATCAGACCTTTCAAATACGATTTATGGTTTGCTTTGATATCTACAGTAATAACAGCAGGACTATTATGTGCTCTAATGAAACAATTGGAGAGTTTTTACACCAAACGAAAAACAGCATTCAACATAATAGACTACTTTCTGATGCCTTACGGATCAATGTGCAGTCAAGGTCAGTAGTGCCATTTAACATCCCTCATCCTTCTTCTTAGTCCTTACTCGATTACGAGCGTGGTGATCTCTCACATACACCTGTGCGTGCGCTCACAGGCATATGGGACCTACAGTTTAACGCCGGTTCCGTTTTGAGAGATTTACGAGGCAATTACCGCTCGGTGGTTTGCCATTGCCTTCCGAGGGGTGGTGACCGTTGATTTTCTGACTAGCGGACTAGTTTTGACCTGAGAAAAATTCATAGCTGTGAAGTAGGATAGAAGCACGACGCGTTGCATCTCATGATTGAGAGTCGAGCGCGGTATGAACTAGGCTAGGGACCACCCTCATCCTATCCTATTAGAATACAACAATTTGAACGAAATTTCATTTTTTCGATTTCTTTTAATTCAGGTGAAGTACGCGATAAAAATGTTTATCTAAGAATATGTTGTTTGATCTCATCTTTGTTGGCCATGTTTATTATACCGTCGTACTCGGCGGATTTAGTTGCATATTTATCGTTACAAATTTTGAAAATGCCTTTCCGGAATTTGGAAGAGCTTATAGAAAATGGCGAGTACAGATTCTTGTTCATGGAGGGCGAACCTATAGACGAGGCATATTTGACGGTAAGTGTATAGGTGACATTCACCATATACCAACTGAGAATGAAATTAATGATCGGTAGAGAAAGAGGATGCTATTAGGACGATAGGCCGTAAAATACTCCAAAAGATAGTTGGATTTAGAAAATTATCGGGCATCCTTGCCAACCATCTCAAACATGTTTGAATTACAGTTACCGTTGGTGCGTAATTTAAAATTAATTCCATCTTTTGAGTTAATGAATGTAACATGTAACATGTAAAATGTGGAGTTCATTCGTCAAGCCAATGGTGCCAGCGATAGATTTTATGGATATTTAAAATCTTAAGGCAGCATCTCCAGAAGAAGAAGACGTCTTTTGTGTGTGTTAGGTGTCGGGGCAAACGGCAGAGAGCCACAACAAGGTTTTCAGAGTTTATGAATAAGATCTGTGGCTCGAAAACCATGCTCCAAAACTAATTTTCGACTTCAAATTCGTAATCTACGCAAAATTTCCTACAGGAATTCATGGTCCTTTTATGTCAAAAAAATTTTCATTTTTGGCCCTTATGTGGGCTTTTTGCAAGTCAACAAAAATGATGCGGTTCAAAAAAGCCCGAAAAAATACAGCGTTGATACAGAAACTTTTCCAGATAAAAGTTTTGAAATCCCAAAAAAGTTCATTTTCAAACCACCGTCCTAAAGAGTATCAAGAACTTGTCAATCAAAACTATCTCTCGTATTTACCTTGTAACTGGTTTTTGACACAAACCGAACAATTTTTCATGTGAAGTTGCATCCTTCATACAGCAGTTGCAACATTTTCAGACAAGGAACGATTCGATTTCACAAAAACTAAAAGACGATCACCTGGTCAAATATTGCAAAACCTATAGACAGAGAAAAGAGCTACTTTGTGGTAACGAAAAATTTGCATTTCCCCTTCTTGAGGGATATCACATGCTTGAAATACCTTGCAAAATCGTTGTGATACCTGAAAGTATAACTACTTTAAGTCCCGTCATTTTTATTAATCCAGAAAAAGGGTATCAAAGTGTCATAAATCATATGTGAGTATAATTATTTTCACTAAGACATCTTTATACCCGTCATTATTGAGCCCATTTTTGTTTTAAGGTTATTTAAATCTCGAGAAAGTGGAATAAATTCAAGAATAGAAAAAAGTTACAAAATTTATTGGAATGAACGATACAGCTTGGAGGAAAGTCGAAATCTTCAAACAGTCGGGATCAATCAATTGGTCTCAGTCTTTTCATTTTTTGGGTGTGCATGTTGTATTGCGTTGGCACTTTTCCTTTGCGAGTTGGCAATTAAACGTATTGCACAACAAAATCGAGAAATAATTAATGCTATGAAAAATTCGAAGCAACAGCTAATCAATCTCTGTCGTTGCATAATTCAGTCCATTTCTGTTTCATGGCATAATGCAAAAAAGTTCTGTTTACGACGAATATCAATTTCAAAACTACTACTAAATATATTTCATCGTAAAGAAAGTGGATCTCATGGCTGGAAACAAATAACCATGGAACATTCTTTGCAACAAGGCAGAGACGCATCAAAATGTGAAACAGAAAAAAAAGCTAAAAGAAATACAAATATTTAAAGAATATCGTGCTTAAAATGTTGACCCGAGTTTCGGTTATGAGAGCAGCACTCCAATTTCGCTAAATGTCAGTACTAAACTCTACCAAGTGAATTATTTCATGTACCGAAACTGTAAAGTAAATAAACCATTTTTCATGATTTTTGGTACGAAAATCTGATTAGAGCCAACATTACATTGTTGGAACCTGCTTTCATACAACCAAAAACATCAGTCGGAGATACGGAAAACTGCTACATCAGATTACCAGTTACAATTTGCTGCAGCAAAGCCTGACCACATTCTTGAAAGTGATCCTGGGAGGAAAAAAAAAACTTTATGTTTACAGCATGTGTTAATACGCTGAAAATATTTTTCCAAACGAAACCGTTTAAGAATTTGAAAATGATCACTGTTTCTCGGAAATTGTAACGGTTCTTACGGCAGACTTTATTAAATTAATGACTTAATTAGGGACATGTTAGGGGGGTGGTTTCAAAACAGTGAACTTCAAGAAGACCAGACGACCAACTGATTTGCCAAGGTCACTAGTGAATATCGTCAGCTGTAACGGTCACATTGTTGCTCTCCAATCCAAGAGTTTTGTATACTTTTAAATTAATTGCGTGATAACTATATGGCTATAATAGCAGAAGCCATTCATTAGCGACCACGGCGGATGCGTTTGACTTCTGTTTTCCCCAAAGAGCGATGAAAAGTATAAACCGGGTAAAAGCGCTTAAGATTTAAAAATTAGATTTTTCTGCTAAAGAAAGATTTTTTTTTTTTTTTTTTTTTTACACAAAACGTTCAGACATCTCTTTTTAGCTCTCATCAGCTTTTCATCTTTCATTTAATACCCAATTTAATTATTCATAGTTATTTCAACAATTTTAATAAAGGTTCGAATTTTAATAAACCAAATTTTAAAAACCAATTTTATTATTCATAGTTATTGTAACAAAACAAAAAAAAATTAGTAACGAAGTGATGTTTTGTATTTAAAAAAAAAAGGGTAAGTTTTGTCACATATATTAGCATATTAATATCTCAGTAAATATAGCACGAACGCTAATAAAACATCTCAAACAGAAGGATTTTTATAAGGAATCGATTTTTGCCCGTAAAAGGAATAAATTATTTTTGCGAATAAGAAATTAATTAATTGTTTTTACGGAACAATAATTATGTCGGCAAAATTGTGGACAAAGTCAAACAAAATAATACTAATCATTTAATGCGTTTTGAATATGCAACCAGCAATAGAAATGTTAGAGACAGTGTTCGAAAAAATTCATCAGCTACATGTAGCTGCACAGCAGATGAATTTTTAGCTGTATACAGCTATAGTGAAGCTCCAAATTTTAGTTTAGAGCATTCAATAGTCAATCTGGGGTGCACCATAAAAATTCTTTTGATCTAGATTTGCTGCAGCAAAGCCTGGCCACATTCTTGAAAGTGATCCTGGGAGGGGGGGAAAAAACTTATGTTTACAGCATGTGTTAACACGCTTTAGATCCTAATTAAAGCATTTCGGATATGCACATTTAGATGGTTAGTCTTGTACTGACTTTTAACAGTTTATGGGCTAAGGCGAAAGTAGTAGGAAAGCTGGACTGGACGTGACAAGACTACGCTGCCACTGCTAATGCTAATGGGCTTTAGCCCTGTATCTAGATCCTCAGGAGTTGAATTTTTATATATGATTATTTGGAACACTTAAAAAGCTTTTAGAGAACGATACGCAGCAGAGATGGTATGCCGATTAAAAGAAATTTCCGACAGAAACCCCCCTTAGCTTATGGTAGTGGCCACTGATTGTAATTGGCAGCAGAATCGGCATCACACATAAGCTAAGCACGATTTTGGTCGGAAGCGGCATACCGTCCTTTCAGGAAGCAATGAATAAGGAAAACTTAACTTTTTTTTTTTTTTTTTTAAGGAAAACGTTTTTTTTTTTTTTTTTTTTTTTACTCGGACTATCCTTAATTGCATGCTTTTATTTTCCGTCCAATATCCAGTACGAAGTTGAAAAGTGGAATCAAGTCAACACATATAAGGTTATTTCAATAATTCTGTACATACACGGACCAATATCTCTGGGTGTTTTAAACGGAAATGTTTAAAGCACTTTTCAATTGCATCATGGGCCTCTTGGTACTCATGAAAGACGGTTCCTTAACCACTGCGGAATCGATATTCGGCAACAACGAAGAAAACATTATAGTTGACTTAATTAACCATTTAAACATACGACACTGTTACATTGTAGGGGAGGAAACTTCGACAAATATGACTTCAACTATTTTTAAAAAAATTTCTAAATTGAACGTTTACACCGTTTTAAAAACAGAAAAAGAATTTTTCGTTCCAGAATTATACAATACGGGATTTGAACATAAAACGATGATAGTTTACAAATCGCTTAATAACATAGCTACAATGAAAAAGAATTTCTCTTCAAAAGGGCGCAAAGTAAGATGATTACATCAGTAGGACGTGTGCAATATATAATTATAGAAAATCGAGAGGCAGCGTGGCATTGTGCAGTCGACTATATGCCATCATCCTAAAAAAAACAACATAATTCTAATATTAATCTAACAAATTAATCATATTTCCAGTTGTCTGCCCTTTATGCAATTGAACGATTAATTTGGGTCCTGTTTATTCAACAACCATCTGAGATCAACGACATCAACTTTTTTGTCCCGTACAATTCTGAATTTTTTCTCGTTTACCCTTTCAACTCCCCAGCTTTTAAAGTAACAAAAGTTCACAATTTGGGAGAAAATTTGAATTATATAAATTACGGAATATGGCACGGTATCCAAAACCATAATTTTGCAATAATACCACGGTTTACTGCAGGGATGAACGCAAACGGAACAAAACTCAATGTTTACGAAGGATTTTGCCAAAAGGTAAATAATTTCAACACTTTAACATAATTACTTTGAAACTTCGACCTATAGCTCAAAAATTGATCAACAAGACTTAATTCTGTCCATGTAAGCAAAATGACCTTAACTGCATTTTTGTAAACAATGACGATTTTGGTACCGATTGAATCCTTATAATCTCACGAATTACACCTAAATAGTGAGGTAAGAAGAGGAAAAAAGCTTATTTTTATAAAATAAAAAGTAAATAAAAAAGAAAAAAGACGATCTTCATTATGAATACAAACAAACAAAATATTTGTTTACTTTTTACTATTGTTTTTATTGTCATTATCTCAATAGTTAAAAAAATGCAGTTAAGGTCATTTCGCTTACAGGGCCAGAATTTCAGACTTTAAATTCGTAATCTACCCAAGATTTCCAAAAAGAATCGATAACCTTTTATACCAAAACATTTTTAACCTTTATAGGGCCTCCTTGAAAGCTTGAAGGTTAATCTGCCATTGCAAGATTCCGTATAAAATGTCAGAAAAATTTTGGGCTCATATTCCGCCTATAAAGATATTCCGCCCATGAAGGAGCTTGGGAATCCCAAAAAACTCTTATTATCACATTAACTTCTTTGGAAAGGGGTGTCTCCGTGCATATTATAATTTTACTAATCTGCATTTTTATTATTATTTTAAGGTGCCGGATGATCCACGTGCACCAGCGGGCTTATCAGGAGGAACCTGTGTCAGAGAACATTTTATCAGAGATGAGATACGATCGATGAACTTTGAGTATGTTTAAATTTATTTTCCTAAAACAAATGTACAATTAATGACTATTCATTCTGTCAGGTATACAGAGATCAATGAAAAAGAAGTTGAAAGTTTCCCCAACCTCTTAGACATTGCATTAGGGGTCGGATACGCGAATGCCGAACTTTATGATAATTACGGTGATGATATCAGATGGGTGAACTTTGTCAACTACTGGAAAAAAAGAAGGTAAGAGATTTTAATGAAGTTCGCCCTAAATGAAACGAAATGAAATATATCAAGTCTACTGTAATAACTAATCAATTTCAAAAAGTTTCTGGGGTACAAACACCTTACAGCTAGGGATATTTGCTGTAAAATTGTTTCTTTGAACTCAAAAAGGGGGAGGGGGAGGCAATCACTTGCCATCAAGCATACGCCCTAAGCAGCAAAAGTCGTATGAAAATTATGTTCAGTTTATGTGTCTTAAAAATCAGTGTATAATTGGTGGAGAGTAAGCGAGTAAAACACGTACTAGTTTTGTTCCCTGGGGCTGTAATATACGATTACAGTGATATATATTTTGCTTCCAAATAAGATGCACGTAACACAAATACTGTATAATAGGAGATCAGTTAGTTGACCTCAGACACATGGAATTATTACTCACAGAAAAAATTATTTACAGCTTTCAAATGGTAATTAAATACCCGAAAACAGAAAATGCCGATGACTTTTACATCAGGCCTTTCAAACACGATCTATGGATTGCGTTAATATTTGCCGTAATCGTAGGAGGATTATTTTGCGCTATTGCAAAACAATTAGAAAGCCTTTACACAAAACGTAATGAAGCGTTCTACATAATACACTACTTCTTGCTGCCCTATACATCAATATGCAATCAAGGTCTGTAAATGCGTCACTCCAAATATATACAACAATTAGTGTCCAAAAATGTTGACTATAATAATACAGTAAAACTTCTGTAAAACAGAAAACCGAAAAAAAAAGTTTTTTTTTTCGATTGAATGTTTGGCGATCCGTTTGGCAATCCCGCCAATCATTTTTTTTTCTTTTTCGTTTTCTAGACAGTTGAAAAAAGATTATTTTCTCGCAAAAAAAAAAAAAAAAAAATGTTAATTATGCTACTAAACTTTAATCTTTCCACAAAACCTATGTTAGTTTTTCGCGAAATGTTCCAGCAAACTGGGCTGGAGAAAGGTGAATAACTTTATTTCTTTTTCCGTTTCCACATCAGGCAGATTTCAGTCTTATGGAGGGGAAAAAACCTCGGTAATCCTTTTTTTTTCTACCAAAAACCAAAAAAATTTTCGATTAAGATAGTTTGCCGGGAAATACAAGGTCCGTTTTAGAGACGTTTTACTGTACAACGGTACTAGTGATGTGCACAATTTGAAATCAACAGATCTGTCAAATTTCTTTTAATTCAGGTGAACTATATGACAAAAATATTTATCTTAGAACCTGCTGTTTCATTTTATCTTTATTGGCCATGTTCATCATTCCATCGTATTCTGCGGATTTAACTGCATATTTATCGCTACAAATTTTAAAACTACCTTTTCGGAATTTGGAAGAATTTATGGAAATTGCGGAATATAAACTTTTATTCTCAGGAAATGATAGTCTTGAATATAATTATTTTTTGGTAAGAGCCATTCCCGCAGTCAGACTAAATTCGCAAAACTTTCTCACCCATAAACTTAAAGGAAACGTTCAAGCATTACGTAAGACTTTTTCGGGTTTTTGGACTCCCTCCCCCCTGTTATATTACGTAAGATTTTCTGAAGTAATATTTTTCTCAAATTTAGATTGAGTTTATTTCTTTAATTCGGTAAAAAAATTAAAAAAAAAAAAAAAAAAAAAAAAAGGAAAATTTAAATTCATTTTTTGAAATTTAAAAAAAAATTCTGAACAATAAATTATACTAGAAATTCTTAAGTAAGATTTCCTAAACCCTCCCCTATGTAAGAAATCGTATAAATTTTTCAGTACTTTCTCACCCCTTCCGGCCTTACGTAATACTTGAACGTTCCCAAACTTCCCAAGTCGGCAACTTTTTTCTGAGGAGGGGAGGGGGGGGGGGGGGGCAATGCTCCCCTCACCCCCATCCTCTTTCTTACGTAAGTAGGGATTTAGGGATTAGGGTCTCCATTATTTTACAAATCTTCGAATTGGAAACCGCACCGAGCCGAATTCCGTTCTCACATACACCCTTATATTTTTCGGATCTTTTACCCACCGGAAAAGCGTGTCGAATTGAGTTTATCGGCGCAAGATTTTAAAAAGAAAAAAATCGATCTTTTTCTTTTTTTTTTCTTTTTTTTTTTCTTTTTTTTTTTCGTGAAAAACAGTCGCTTCCCATTAGAATTTTTAATAGGTCAAGAATCTGAAGTCCTTTTTTTATTGTCTGCTTCGAGTTTTGGATGGAAGCCAAAATCCGTCGAAAATAGACCGTAAAGTGACAACACTTTTTAAGTTCTTCGTTTTTGCTAATATTTTGGCTTCCAGCTCAAAAACCGAGCCAGGTATTAAAAATCGCACTTCAGATTGGTTACTTACGGGCGATAGAAATCAACTGCTTTTTCATGAAAAAAAAAAAAAAAAAAAAAAAAAAAAAAAAAAAAAAAAAAAAAATATCGGGATTATTCCGTCCGATGCGACTTCAAATTCGAAAATTCGTAAAATACACAGTAAAAAATGAAGACATCAGTGGAAAAAGGAGACCGTTCAGGTTCCAACGAAAAACTGTAGTCAATAAATGAAAATCAAAAGAGGATCTAACATTTTACTACTGCTTGTTTACAAACAGTACATAGAAAATCCTATCGGAATCAAAATGGTTTCCAAAAAAAAAACAATAGAAAATAGCCTGTTGTCTGAATTTTTTTTCGAGAGGTCCAACGGTCTCCTTTTTCCACCGATGTCTTCAAATATTATGTAAATATGTTCTAAGAGGTCCACATAAATTTTTTATGTTGTTTCTCCCATAAGGCAAACATAAAACAAACACAACATAAAAATTATGTGGACCTGCTTATGTTGATTTATGTTGATTTTGACATAAAATTTTGTACTGTGTAGGAGGGGAGGTACGAGCATGAGCGGTATGTCAACCGAGAAAGGCATGAAGATTGATCTCGAAACGTTATTTTACAATGTTGATTTATAAAATATTTTGAAATTCAAACTGAACTTAACCTACGTCAAAATTTTACGACTCTGTTTCTCAATTGTATGAACATGAGCCCTAATCCTACAATAGAATTTTCAACTTTTCAGAAAAGGAATGGCTCCATCACAAGGGGACTGGAAAATGACTTTCGGGTAAAATATTATAACGATTCTGATGAGATGAATAAACTACTTTGCGGTAACGAAAAATTGGCTCTTCCTCTTCTGATGGGTTATCGTATCTATGAGATCAACTGCAAAATCGTTCTGATACCTGAAATCATAAGTACTGAAGTTCCTGCAACTGTTTGTAATCCAGAAATGGGGTTCAAAAATGTCATCAATCATATGTAGGTCTTTAACATTTGTTGATTAGGGTGTACAGAAAAAGAAAAAGTGTTTGGAATTTTGTTGCTCACCGAAAAAATAGTTTCATTGGGGGGTAAAAACCTCAAAAATTTTGAAACATTTTTTTTTTTTTTTTGCCAGCTGGAGGTCGCGCTTGCGGAAAAATGACCTAAGCCAAGAATTTTTTGAAAGCGTTCAATTAAGTTAATATTTAGCGCATTTTTCTGTAATCGATATTTGTAAAAGGGATCTAATTATATGTTTTTGAGGTCGTAGAACACGAATTTCACCATCCCGATTTTCTCCGACCAATGCCTGAGTCGCTGTTACCACTTTTTTAGCGTTTAAGCCTGATTTTTCGGGCTCAATTTTTATTTATGTCCAAATTTGGAGCCCCCAAAATTTTTTTTTCCTTTTAAAGTTGCTTATACTTATGAAAAAAAGCTTGAGGAACACGAATTTCACTATCCCGATTTTCTCCAACCCTCGCCTGAGTAGGGGTATAAGTAAGAATTCGGTTTTTTGAGCCAAAAACTAATTTTTTTGTAAAAAAATGGCGTCAACTCCTCACCAGTTCGAGTTAGAGGTCATGTTCTATGACATTTTTTAGTCAGAACACTCTAATTAATAAGGTACTTTTGTGTTTCGGATCAATTTCCAAAATTTTCTTACGGACGAAAAAATCTACCAGTAATTTTTTTGAAATTCCAAATTCTTTTCGTCCGTGAAAAAATTTTGGTAATTGATCCGAAACACAAAAGTACCTTATTAATTAGAGTGTTCTGACTAAAAAATGTCATAGAACATGACCTCTAACTCGAACTGGTGAGGAGTTGACGCCATTTTTTTACAAAAAAATTAGTTTTTGGCTCAAAAAACCAAATTCTTACTTATACCCCTACTCAGGCATTGGTCGGAGAAAATCGGGATGGTGAAATTCGTGTTCTACGACCTCAAAAACATATATTTAGATCCCTTTTACAAATATCGATTACAGAAAAATGCGCTAAATATTAACTTAATTGAACGCTTTCAAAAAATTCTTGGCTTAGGTCATTTTTCCGCAAGCGCGACCTCCAGCTGGCAAAAAAAAAAAAAAATGTTTCAAAATTATTTTGAGGTTTTTACCCCCCAATGAAACTATTTTTTCGGTGAGCAACAAAATTCCAAACTCTTTTTCTTTTTCTGTACACCCTATTGTTGATTTTCCACTAAAACCTTTTTACTCTTCATTATTGATATTTTCTTTAAGATTTCTTCAAGCTCGAGAAAGCGGGATAATTTCAAGAATAGATAAAACTTTTGCAAATTTCTGGATAAACTCGAATGAAGGGGGTTCAAATCCCCAAACAGTTGGAATCAATCAGTTAGCCTCAGTTTTTTCCTTTTTCGCATTTGGCTGTATCATCGGGTTTGTCTTTTTCGCTTGCGAGATAGCAATTTCAAAAAAACAGACGCTCAATCTCTTCTATGGCATAGTAAAATCGATCTCATCGATTAAGCTGAATTGCCGAGAGAAATGGTTTCTTCAAGGTAGAAAAAAAAGCTCAAAACAAAAAAAAAGTAAAAGAAATATAGAAAAATTCATCCTTGAAGAAATATAGACATTTTCATCCTTGAAGCATTAGCTCGAGCCGGAGCTATGAGAACAATCCAAGCTACACTCTTTGAAAAAAATTTTAATCCTATCGATAAATGTTAATACAGTATTTGTCAACAGAGTTATCACAATTAACACTCTTAACAAATATACAAATTGTTTACAATTTTTTGTGCGAAAACCAGATTAGTACCATCCTTGGCCAGGATGGAAAGTCTGTGTGTGTGAGAAGGCCTGGCAAAGCACAATCAATTGTAATTTCTCATTGGCGTACCCAAGTAGGGCTGCCAACTGTACGCTTTTTACATAGTTTAGAACTAGAAACTATGTCGTCACCGATATGATGACTTCGGACCCTGTAGAACTGGAAGAAATTGGAGAATATGGGCAAGGTTAAAAATGAGTTGAAAGCATGGCTGCCGGTATAATCTAATCAATCGAACACTACTCAATTTCTTCTGGTTCTAATATTTACTTATACCTCCATCATTTATTGTAATTTATTACTTTTTTTCTTTTTTTTTTGCTGCCTATGCTTAAATGTCAGTTACTGTAACTTTTATTAGGAGCCTACAGATAGATCTTACTGGTAGCGCACCTTGTAAACTCTACGGCAGAGTTTGCATATTTCCATATCCAAGTAAAATATTTTTGGATATGAAGCTTTAATTTGTTAATATCAATCAATAATAATTGTTAAGGTGAAGGCTTCAGGAAAGCTGGACAAACTTAGTCGTGAAAAGCCCAGGCTGGAATCGATAAAGTGCACGCCTTATATCTGAATGCTAATTCTAATTGGTCCCAATTTTGGAACAAATTTCCCAGAGCACTTGAAAAAGCTTTTAGAAAACCACACGTAGGAAGTAAGCAATGAAAAAAAACTATTCGAATCAATAATTAAAATGATCTGATATTCAATCAAATATAAAACTATTTTTTTACGTGAATCATCCTTTTCTTTCATGCTATTATTGTTTTGCGGTTTATAAAAATGGATCCAACATTCAGTTCGAAGGGGAAAAGTGCGATAAGCTCAACCCTTGTATAATTATTTCAATCACAATTTATCCCTAGCGTATTTTTTGAAAGTAAAAGACAAAAAAATGGTCAAAGCACTCTTTAATTGCACATTATGTGTCCTGGTGCTCTTAGGAAACGGTTCTATAACAAATGCGGAACCCATATTCAGCAACAACGAAGAGAACGTAATAGTAGATTTGATCAAACATTTGAAAATCCGAATTTGTTACATCGTGGGAGAGAAAACTTCGATAAATATAAACTCGTCCATTTTGAAAAAAATATCTACTCTGAACGTTTTCACCGTTATTAAAGCAGAAGAAACCGAACCTTTTATTCCAGAAGAACCCGAATCATTCATTCCGGAGATATGGAATACGACACTTGATTATAAAACCATGCTAATTTACAAACCCGTTAATAATAAAAATGTAATTCAAAATCATTCATTTTATATACGCTTAATCTAATGAATTAATTATTTTTGCAGTTGTCTGCCCTGTATGCAGATAGCCGATTAACATGGCTAATGATTATTCAACCATCAGAAATGAAAGACATCGATTTTTTCGTTCCGTACGATTGTGAATTTTTTATTATCCAGCCTTTCGGGTCATCCGGTTTTGAAATAACCAAAATTCGCAATTTAGGAGAAAACTTGATACATGAAGATTACGGAACATGGTCTGGCATGCAAAACCATAATTTTCCAATAATACCACGGTTTACTGCTGGGATGGATGCTAACAGAACAGAACTAATTGTATTCGAACATTGGGAACAATTGGTGAATATATACAGGCTAACTGCAATGCAGTTCTTTAAAACAAACCTGTATTTACGGATTTTTCTTCGTAACGTCGTTTTTCACAGAACTACAACCTAAAATAACTGCCTTTAAAGTATAGGATTAAGAAAAAAAAATGGCGAGGAATGCTATCCCAAGACGATTTATTATTATTTATTATGACATATCAGCATTTTCTCGCAACCCTAACTTCGTGATCATTATAGAAGATTACGGGTCGAATCACAAGTAGGGTCCACTGAATTTTGAATACCCTGAATTTAAAGATACGTTGTTTCTCAGGAGTTTCAAAAACATTATGGGCCTATCAGAAATAAACTGCTTTACAAGCCAATAATGCCAGACTAGCTTGAATGGGGGCCGAATTGAATTTGATCGCTGTTCAAATTTTAACGAATTCCTTTGAGAAAAATCCGCAACAAGGACGTTTTTCCTAAAAAAAATTTTTCTTTCTGTAAACGAACGTCTTTCCCTTGACTATTACATCAACTTCGTTAAAAGGAGGTTCAATGTTTTTATTTTTTCATACTACATATATTTTTTTAAATAATCGGTTCTTTTCTTATTTTTAAGAAACCGGAACATCCGCTTGATCCAGCCGGCTTGACAGGAGGACTCAGTGTCAGGGAACTTTTTATGAGAGATGTGATCAGATCGATGAACTTTGAGTATATTAACAACTTTTGAATTTCCATGTTCTTGGAATAAGCAACAATGAAATTTGATAACAGATGGAAATATAGGTGGAAGAATAAATAACCGATACCGAAGACACTTATAATGAATAGTTCGGTGGCCATGGCCACTGATCCTCAAGTCAGCGACTCGCTTGTGATGAATATTACTGACGCGAGCATCAGGCTAATGATTGAACTCGATATTGATTGATTTTTATATATCATGCTATTTCATACTACATCAAATTATTTTACGACTTCATTGTTCCTTATTCCAAAAACTTCGAAATTCGAAAGGAATTCAAAGGAATAAGAGTCAGAAACATTGAAGTATTTAAAACTTTTCAAAAATCAAATGCCTAGAATGAACTTATTTTTCCAGGTATAAAGTGGTGCATATTGAGGACGTTGAAAGATCCAGCTACTTTGACGTCGCATTATACGTCTCATATGGTTATCCCGAACTATTTCGTAGATGTTGTCTTTATAAAAATAGTTCCATTGTCAGATGGTTACATTTAGTCAGCTACTGGAAAAAACTCAAGTAAGAATTCCAGACTAGTAATCAGAAACGAGCTTTGTGATGCCAATGAGTCATGTTTTATCATAAAACTCCTTAAAACATAAAAATTGTCACTTTATCGAATTTCCATGTGTGCTATTGATCCCTCTCCAACGAAGAGGATACGTTCCCCACTTGTAATGATACCACATTTCATGACACGAACGTAGGGGAAAGAAATGGTCGTTGACCGATCTACTAGGAAGTTTTTGAAAAGTAAAAGTTAACCAAATGTTAAATAAACCTCAGCTTTATTTGTTAAAATTTTTATCATTTTTGGTGGAATACCAAATTATTAGAATTGAATTGAATTGAACCTCACATAATTCCGTGCGTCGGAGGTGAACTAACGTATCTCCATCGTAAATGTTATTGGAGATAGTGTGTTTCGACCGTTTGTGAAAATCATGTATCGCAAGTTTACACCAACATAAACTTGTAAACTTGTGGTTACATGACATTTCATAAATTGTAGAAACAGGCTATCTCGAACCATATTTATAAGAAAGGATGATAACCATATTTATAAGATGGAGATACGTTAGTTCACCTCCGACACACGGAATTATGTGAGGTTCAATTCAATTCAATTCTAATAATTTGGTATTCCACCAAAAATGACAAAAATTTTAACAAATAAAGCTGAGGTTTATTTAACATTTGGTTAACTTTTACTTTTCAAAAACTTCCTAGTAGATCGGTCAACGACCATTTCTTTCCCCTACGTTCGTGTCATGAAATGTGGTATCACTACAAGTGGGGAACGTATCCTCTTCGTTGGAGAGGGATCAATAGCACACATGGAAATTCGATAAAGTGACAATTTTTATGTTTTAAGGAGTTTTATGATAAAACATGACTCAACTAAAAAAGTTATGGCAAAAAAAAAAAAAAAAAAAAAAAAAAGTACAATGGAAATTTCCAGTGGAGTGGGTCGAAATTGACAAATTTTGGAAATTAAAAACTCCTGACAATGGAATGCGTTCCTTTTGGCATCACTATTAACCCCAATTTTTTTCAGATATTGTGAAGATCATCTTGAGGTTGCGCAACGACGTTGAAGTTTTTGAAAGGTTATTTAAGGGCAAAAAATAAGAATTTTTTCTGCTGGAAAAAGTACCATTTCCAATCGGAAATTTTGTGTAGATTATGCATCATTTTTGTGTGCGGTATTTTCAGTTAAGGGGGGAAAAGTTTAAAGAATTTCTGGTTAAAAAAAAAAAGACCAAACCTCAAAAGTGGTACTCTAGAAATAACTATGGAATTCATATTCGTAATCGACGAAAATTTCCAATAAGAAAAGATACTTTTTTCAGCAAAAAAATTCTTATTTTTGCTCTTTGTAATAGCTTTCGTATGAAAAACTACCCCCCCCCCTCCCATTCTCCCGAAGAGCCACTCTTTTGGCTCTGCCTTCAATGTTAACGGAGGCACCCAAAACTCAAAACAAAATCTAATATAGTCTTCTTTGAAATTCATAAGTATAAAAAATTAGGTTGCAGATGTTGATTAAATACCCGGAAACAGAAAATGCCAATGATTTTTACATAAGGCCTTTCAAATACGACTTATGGTTTGCTTTGATATCTATCGTAATAACAGCAGGACTATTCTGTGCTGCTATAAAACAACTAGAGAATTTTTACACAAAACGTAAAGCAGCATTCAACATAATCGACTACTTCTTGATGCCTTACGAATCAATGTGCTGTCAAGGTCAGTCAAATCTTTCATCAAATCGTATTTAAAATATAAAATATATACAACAATTAGCATCCGAAATGATATTTTTTCGATTTCTTCTAATTCAGGTGAAGTACGCGATAAAAATGTTTATCTTCGAATATGCTGTTTGGTCACATTATTATTGGTCATGTTTATTATACCATCGTACTCCGCGGACTTGTTTGCATATTTATCGTTACAAATTTTAAAATTGCCTTTTCGGGATTTGGAAGAATTTATAGAAAATGGCGAGTACAGATTCTTATTCACAGAAGACATGGGTGATTTAGAACGGAACTATTTTCTGGTAAGGATTAGCATATACAATACTGTAATACTGGATGTGCCAATTTAGAAAGGAAATATGACCGAAAAAAGAAAATGATGTTTTTAAGACGTGAATTTATGCCCTCACGATGTTTCCCCATCATAAAATACAGTATAACATTTTCAGAATAGGAACGACACCATTGCCGAAAAAGTCAAAGATGGCGTCCTGGTAAAATATTATAACACTTCTGCTGAGAGGAGGAAACTAATTTGCAGTAACGAAAAGTTTGCTTTTCCCTTCGTCTTGGGAAATTTTTTGTATGACATACCTTGTAAAACCGTTCTAATACCTGAAATCATAACTACTTTCACCCCCACTGTTAATATAAATGAAGAAAATGGGTTTCAAAATGTCATAAATCATATGTAAGTATAATTATTTCCACTAGGAAAACTTTACACCTGCCATTATCACGCTCTCTTTTCTTTGAAGATTATTCCAAGCTCGAGAAAGTGGGATAACATCAAGAATCGAGAACAGTTTGACAAAGTTAGTCACTAAATGGCATAACTCTGATGAAAGGCCAAATCTTAAAACAGTTGGGATCAACCAATTGGTTTCATTTTTTTCATATTTTGGGTTTGCATGTTGGTTTGCGTTGGGACTTTTCCTTTGCGAGATGGCATATAAATATATTGCACAAAAAAATGGAAAAAGAATGGATGCGACGAAAAATTTGAAACAACTGATAATCAATCCTCTTCGTCGCATAATGCAGTCGATCTCATCGCTTGCAACGAATTTACGTTCACTACGAATATCATTGTTGAAACTACGGCTAAGTCTATTTTGTCTTATAAGGCACTCGATGTTATCACTGAAAACGCTTTTCCGAGGGAAATGCTTTGAACGACGTGGAAAAAAAATACAAATAAACAATGCTTAAATATTTTCAAGCTTAAAACATTAACTGGACCCCAGGTTATGAGAGTAAGACTCCAATGGAGGGGATAAAATACAGCTAAAGTTTTTACGACCATAAAAACTATTCAAATTAGAGAATGAAAAAAGCTTGAAAATGAAAATTACGAGCTTGAAATTTTTTGCTTTTTGTTTTGTTGACTACTTTAAATAAGAAGACATTAAGGTAAACTTACAATACATACTGCAACTTCTTTTGACTTTGTAAAAAATTGCGTTCGGAAGCATGAAGAGCTGACACCATAGATCACCATTAGTCGCAATTTTCGGCACAATCTAATAATTCTTCGAGTAACTCTGAAAATATAAAACACGAATGGTGTGTATAACTACTGTACATGATGCAAAAACACAATATAATTATTTTTCTAAATTAAAAGCAGTCTTTTTGTCTTTAAAGCTCAAATTTCAGTTTAGACTTTTTGAAAAGCCTAAAACAAGTTTGGGATCTCTTTTTTTTCCTTGTTCAGGTTTTCACTGTACGGCCATCATTACCAGGGTAAAAGGCATTAGTGGTGGCACCAGAAAAACGTTTTAGAGCAGAACCTGGAAACACTTACAATCTCCAGGCTTCAAAACTAGATCCGTTGATCTAGCATGAAAAACGATAAAAAGTGACTTTGGCGTGTTTTTAACTGTAGGATAAGAAAAATCATTCTGGATAGTTTCCACCATGTTAGGAAAATCCCTAATGACATCATTATTTTTAGGAGCCGTGAAGATTGTACTATCCAGATTGTTAGTTTGGGACAGTCAACAAAGGTAGAGTCGCTGTAAAAAGCTGTAAAAATGCGATCGGTGAACCGATCAAAGTGCTTTATCGACCATTTAAATAATTCTCAAAAATATGATTATTTTTTCGATCAGGAATCCACCAAAGCCGCAGTACGTGCACTATGAATCCGAATTTCGCAAAAATAATTTTAAATTCCGATTCCTCTACCCAAAAATATTCTCAAAAATACGGTTAGATTTTTGATCAGAGGTCCACAAAAGCCGCAATACGGGCATAAGGAATTCGAATTTTGGAAAAATTGAAATTGTTGAAAATTCAACATTTTCACTTACCGCTTCCGAATCGCTGAACCGATTTGGCTCAAAAACTAATCAGCACCTACATTTCATTAAAGTTTCTACCCACCAAAAATCATTGACATCCGTTCTTTCGTTTTTCTGCTTTTCGACGGACGCAAGACTTTTTATTTCATACATATATTCATACACACATACACACATCCACACATCCAGCCACCATACAAATATTGCTTTTTTCGGTATCAGGGGACTTCAAAACGTGTGAAAATATCGAAAACTGAAAATCTGAAATTTGTGCTAAAAACAATGCTTTTTCTCCCTGCGGTCGATAAAGCAAAAACTGTAAAAAGCTTTTAGAAAGCCATAGGTAAGAAGCAATCAACGAGGAAAAACTGTTTGAATCAATAATTAAAATTATCTGATATACTCAAATATAAAACTATTTTTCTTTTTAACTTGAATTTTCCTTGTGTCCATGCTGTTTATTTCGCATAAAACAGCAAAAAAAATATACAAAAACACGCCTGTTGATCAATATAATCACTTAATAATATATAATACACTATTAATAAAAGCTTTAAAAAAGTGGGTCCAATATTTAATTCGACGTGATAAAGTTCAATAAGCTGAATATTTGTAACGCGATTTCAAGACAATGGAAATAAACAAGTTGCTTTACCATTGCACGTTATTTCTCCAGCTATTCATAAAAAACGGACCCGTAATCACAGCCAAAAAACTATTCAGCAATAACGAAGAAAACGTGATAGTCGATTTAATTAAGCATTTAAACATCCGAATTTGTTACATCGCGGGAGAGAAAAATTCGACAACTATCAGCTTATCTATCTTGAAAAAAATATCTATTTCGAACGCTTACGCCGCTATCAAAACGGAAACAGGATCTTTTATTCCAGAATTGGGGAGTACGAAATTTGAACATAAAACCATGCTAGTTTATAAATCAGTTAATGAAATAGCGATAATTAGAAATCATTTTAACAAATCCGTAAATTCATTAAAAGTAAGTGGATAATATTATAAGTTATATGTATTATTGTACAACTTTAAAGTAAACAAAATTTTTAAACTTTCGAGTCTCCCACTTTAATAGTGGCTGTTATTGATCATTTCGTTTAATCTCATAAAAAAAAAAAAAAAATGAGAACTATTTAAGACGACTTTCATTTCTTAAAAACTTTTTAAAATTTAATTAGCTTCAAAGCAACATCAAGATTTAAAGCATTAAAGCTCTTTTAAAATAGAAAAACAAAAAAAATCTCACTGGCCGACATTTTCCCGCAAAAGTAATAGCCATTGCCATTTCTCCACCCTACATGTTATTTCATTGTGATCACTCATATCCAAAAAATATTTTCAAATGACTAAAAACACTTTAAGAAGAGGTCAAATCCTTTTCGCTTTTAATGCATTTTCCCTAGACATATGACTATTTCTTAAAAAAATTACCGATGAACCGCAATTGAACAAAGAGAAACTAGAAAATTCATTTACGGATAATAACAATAGCATGGTACAGTATAGTCGAAAAGATTTTGTTGTCAGACTGATCAGGGTTTGAGAAATAGTCATGATTTTGTATAATCTTAGGATTAAGATGGCCGAAAATAATAATTAAGTTATTATATTGATCAACAGAATTAATTCCATAGAGATCAGATAAAATTAAAAGTAAATAACAAATTAGAATAAAGCAAGACAAGAGTAACAACAGTTTAAAGTTAAAAAAAAAAATAAAAAAAAAAAAAAAAAAAAAGATTAAATTAAATTTAAAAAAGAGAAAAAGCAATTAACCCTCGACTAGTAAATTTAATATAGCTTTTTTAAATGCATTAAGACTGAGGACGAAGGGATCTATATCATCGAGCTTTGTGTTAAAATCGCGTAGAATCCCATCGATTACTGTACAACTGGAGTAATAAAAGAGATTCCGTTGACGAGTAAAACGAATAGGAACCCGAAATCTAACAAGACCAAGCAAAAACGGTGAATCAATCAAGCTATTAAGCAGTTTAAATAAAAAAATATAAGCCGATAAATCCCTTCTATCCTGCAGCCTCAAATAACCAAATTCAGCTCGAAGCTCAAAGCTCCTGACCGGATGATTCCTGTAGTGGGGGTATATATTATGAGTTTTAAAATAGAGGAAACGGAGAAATCTTTTTTGAATACACTCTAATCTTTCTCATTGCGATTGATTAATATCTCGCCATATTACAGCCCCATATTCAATCTTAGACCTAACCAAAGAGTTGTATAATAATTTGTAGACGGTCAAGTTGTTAAAATTTTTAGAGATACGAAAAACAAAACCTAAGGTACTAGAACATTTATTTGCTAAGTCAAAAATGTGAATAATGCTTAACCTTACTTAGCCTAACTAAATTAATCATTTTTCCAGCAGTATTCCCTCCACCTAGTTAGCCATTTCACATGGCTGCTATTCATTCAAGCATCAGAAATAAAAGACATTGATTTTTCCATTCCGTACAATTGCGAATTTTATATCATCCATCCTTTCGAGTCATCCGGTTTTAAAATAACCAAAATTCGCAATTTAGGAAAGCACTTGATATATCAAGATTACGGAATATGGTACGGCATCCAGGACCATAATTTTCCTGTGATACCACGGTTTGCTGCAGGAATGGACGCTAATAAAACTGCATTAATTGCTTTTGAATCAATTTGCGGAATGGTAAATTATTAAATGTAAATTACAGTGTAACCTCTTTGTAACGAACTATCATAAGACGTTTTTTGGGTAACACAGTTTTATCTGGAATTTCGCAATGGTGCAAAAAAATACAACTTTAAAATTCTCCTTCTCATTCTTTTTTTACCTTGAACAGGATGTAGCGATGCTTTTGAGACGTGGCCCGTTTTGCCTGATCCTTTCAAGGTACTAAATCCTCTGCCATGTAAAGAATCCACCTAAAATAATGATTTTAGAACTAACCAATTTCATGTGCATCTAACTCATCGAAAAGATGAGCCTTTTCTGACTAAAAAAATCTTAAGATATCTCTGAGCAGCACAAAAGCCTTTGTTAATTGTGTATTTTGAGATATTTTGATCCCCCGATATCTTCATACCAGGCAACTATATGAGGCAAAACCATCCTAAGCCAACAACGAGGCCTAGTAAGTTAAGTGGTTCGAAAGTCAAATTTTTTGGAATTTCAAAACTCCTATATCTAGAAAAGTTTCTTTATAGGTAGAGTATCAAACCCAGGTTCCCTCTTTAAGAGAATATTAAAGTGCACTTATTCCCTTTTTTTCACTAAACATGGCAACGGGTTATTTAAATGGACCGAGCCGGAAAACTTTAAACACTTATTAAATCATGAAATGGCTTCTAAATCGAACAACTAATGTATTTCTAGATCCCTAAATGGATTCTGGAGCGCCTGTGGAACTCGAAAATGACAATTAAAGCTTTTAAAATCGACAAATAATGAAAATAAAAGAAGCAAATCGTTGCCGTTTTCCGACATTTTTTACATAATTTTTACTGCCACTACGAGGCCAAATCTTAAAAATCTACGTCCCACAGGCGCTAAATAATTGGTTTTAGATTCTATCTACGCTTACCGTACTTTTTCAAGGGACTTCGTATGCACAGGATTTCAATTAAAAATTTATATTTTACACATTTTAATATTTTTGGAACATCCATTTTTTTTAGGCGATAAGTTTTTCGTCTGCTCTTTTGTTTATATTTACTTTCCCCTTTTTTTTCGAAAAGGTCGATTATAATGCGAAACTTGGAGCTAAAAAGCTCTATAAGAGGCAGATGCTTTGAAATTGGCCCGTTTTTAGATCTTTTTTGTTATATCAAAGCAAAAATTTGATATATCTACCAACGTAAATATAAACATAAACTTCAAAAAAGCTGCAGACGAAAATTATTTTTCAAAATTTAAGAACGTCAGCATTTTAATGATAAAAGGGATATAAGTGACTTTAATATTCTCACCCAACTAAAAGAATCACATTTCTCTGCCTCAAAAAGTGGATTTATATTTGTTTCCAAATCTCATGGCTCATTTTTGAACCTTCCGATTTCAAGAGTTTCATTGCAAACATTTTCATCACAACGTACATTGTGTTTTCCCCACAACTAAATTCTCCTTCCAACGATTTATTCTTTTGGATTATTCAGTCGAAAGGAGGTTTCACTGCGTTTTTAAACATCACATATATATATATTATAGGGAAACTTTTCCTCTTTTTAAGAAACCGGAAGATCCTCTTGTACCAGCAGGTCTCTCAGGTGGAATTTGTGTCAGAGAATATTTCATCAGAGACGTCATAAAATCGATGAATTTTGAGTAAGATTATAGTTAAATTAAAAAAGTAAAAGCCATGTGAGGTACAATTTATAATTAGTGTTTTTATTTGGTCAGGTATAAAGCGATAAATTTGGAAGATGTTGTCAGTATTCACCATATTGACGTTATTCTATATGTCGGATATAGTTATCCCGAATTATATGAGCCCCCTAATTTTGATGAAAATGATTTCGAAATTAAATGGGTGAACCACCTCAGCTACTGGACAAAGCAAAAGTAAGTATCACATCAGTCTGTCCCACATTTAAGCCATTCCAAAATTACTATAAATTCTATTACTTGCCGAAAAAGCAGATTTTTGGGGGCAAAATAGTTCGAATTTGTAAATTGAGGAAAAATGTTGGAATGCCTAAAATGGAAAACGATAAAATTGAACAAAATCCTTTCATTTTTTGTAAACCGGTATTAACATGCCCATTTCCAAGCCAAATTTGTGTACAGCATGAGCCATCCATGCCAAATGCTTCGCGTATTAAGGTCTCCATCATGAAACAAAAGAACAACTTTTCCAAAAGAAGAACTCTGTGTCAAAGCTTAGTTTTCCACCACAAAGTCGCATCATAACAGAGCCATTGGAGCCTTAACTCCAATTACAAGCGGCTATTTTTTTAATTCAACTCCATTCAAACATTATATAATTAACAACGGAAACACATCAGAAACCACCGAGCACTTTAACAAACAAAACGGAGTTTTGCTTAAAAAATGGCAAAAATTCTATTCTTTTTAAAAACTTAAAAGTAGGTCGATCAATGATTTCTCTTCTCTCCATAAAAACTTGGTCTCATGTAAAGCGGTTTCGTGGTACGGGCTATGATGCCGGAAACTTATCCCCCGTGTTGGACGACTAGCATTAAAGAACTAATCTTCCTTAAATGGGAAGATTTTTAAACTAGTGACGAAAATTATAAAAGTAAAATTTTAAATCGAAATTTTAAATCGAAGTACTTTTGAAAAGAACAGAATGGAGAAGAATATCCTTGAAACTATTTTTACAAAACGATTTTATATAAGCTCCAATTGTAGCTTGACAATATTTACGTACTAAGAAGTTTGACGGTAAAACAAAAGTCGGCTGCAATTTTTGTACTAAAAAAAAAAATTAGGTTGCAGATGTTGATTAAATATCCGGAAACAGAAAATGCTAATGATTTCTACATCAGGCCTTTCAAATACGATTTATGGTGTGCTTTGATATCTACCGTAATAACAGCAGGACTGTTATGTGCTGTTATAAAACAATTGGAGAGTTTTTACACAAAACGAAAAACAGCATTCAACATAATAGACTACTTTCTGATGCCTTACGGATCTATAAGCAGTCAAGGTCAGTATTAGTGATGCCGATATTTTATCGATATATCGAAATATCGAGATCGATGTCGGAAGGAAAAAAATCGATTTTTTTTTCGATATTAAGTTTCACATCGATATGCGATAACGATATTAAAATGCCAATATCGAATATCGATAAAATTTCATATTTTCAAATTTTATTTGAAAATTTTGAAAAGTTTTCTTTTTTTGACTCTTTAAAAATCGGAAAAAGCATTTATTAGCTTTGCTGATTGTAAGAAAAAAATTAGTGCGTGACTAAAAAAAGGGTCTTTTCTGACATAAATATTGAAATATCGATATCGAAATATCGATATGTTTCTCCCCGATATATCGATGCGGCGATATTTTATTTTTCGATCTGTATCGATACCGATTTCGATATTTCTTTAAAATATCTGCATCACTAGTCAGTAAAACCATCTCGAAACCCTTATCCTATCCTATTTCAAATTGTACAACAACTAGCATCCGATATTGCATTTCTTCCATTTCTTTCAATTCAGGTGAAGTACGCGATAAAAATGTTTATCTTAGAATATGTTGTTTGATCTCATCTCTGTTGGCCATGTTTATTATACCATCGTACTCGGCGGATTTATTTGCATATTTATCGTTACAAATTTTGAAATTGCCCTTTCGGAATTTGGAAGAATTTATAGAAAATGGCGAGTACGGATTGTTATTCGCACAAGACGAGCATGATGTAGAGCTGCACTATTTTCTGGTAAGGACATTCATGGTATGCCAACTGAGAAAGAAAGGATCGTTAGAGAAACACAATGTTCTTACGACGATAGGCCGTAAAAAATTCTAAAATAAAGTTGGATTGAGAAAACTATTGGGCATCCTTGACAAGCACCTCTAACATGTTTACATTACAGTTACCGTTGGTGCCTAAATTAAAATTAGTTCCATCGTTTAAGTTAATAGATGTAAAATTTAAAAAGTGGAATTCGTCAAGTGAAAAAAATGCGAGCGACAGATCTCAAGGATAATTCAAATTTTAACTCAGCATCTCCAGGAGGAGAAAGAGGTTCTCAAATGCTGACACCAATTTTAAATTGTCATACGAAAAAGTATATATAGTTCACAAAATGGGGGTGGGGGAGGGGGTCAAGAATAACAAAAATTAAGTTGACATTAAGGTTGAGAAATAAACTATTTAAGAATTTTAAAACTCCTATATCGGGAAACGTTTCCTTATACATAGGCCAACTATAACGTGAATTTTTTCAGATTTTTTGAATGGCATCTTGAGGTGTCACATTGTCTTTGAAATTTCCAAAAAACCCATATAAGGACCAAAAATGAAAATTTTTTTTGGCATAAAAGACCTATCGGAAATATTGCGTAGATTACGAATTCAAAGTCGAAAATTACTTTTGGTGCAAGATTTCGGAGGCACCGCCCGAAAGCCATTGCAAGGTATTCAGAGTTTTTCAATCTGATCTGTGGCTTTAAAACCGTGCTCCAAAACTAATTTTCGAATTCATCATATTCGTAATATATGCAAAATTTTTGATAGGAATAGATGGTTTTTTTAATGCAAAAAAAAAAAAATATTTTTCATTTTTGGCCGTTACATGGGCTTTTTGGTTTCAAGGCCAATGCGACGCCTTGATATCGTAGCCGTGAAAGGAGAAGATGATGAAAAAAAGAACTGAAAAAAACTGTTTGAAATGTCGCGGTAGACTCCTTTATTCGAAACTCCTCGCGACCCACTAGCTACCTGATTCAGTTTTCAGGCCCTTCACCTATGTCCTGAATCAGCTAGTTAGCTGGGTCAAACTCTTAAGTCGATTATTATTAAAAGATCAGACTATATTAGCCTCAAGATGCCGTTCAAAAAACCTGAAAAAATTTAGAGTTGATACTCTACCTATAAAGAAACCTTTGATGGTTTCCACGCATGATGCAGCAGTTCCAGCATTTTCAGATAAGGAATGACTCGATTTCCCAAAAACTGAAAGATCATCACTTAATGAAATATTACAATACCTCTAGTGAGAGAAAGAAGCTACTTTGTGGTAACGAAAAATTAGCATATCCCTTTCTTACGGGAAATGGTTTCCTTGAAACACCATGCAAAATCGTTGTGATGCCTGAAAGCATAAGTACTTTCACTCCCATCTTTTTTATGAGCCCAGAAACAGGGTATCAAAGTGTCGTAAATCATATGTGAGTATAATTATTACCAGTAAGATATCTTTATCCCCAGCATTATTGTACCCATTTTTCTTTCAAGGTTATTTAAAGCTCGAGAAAGTGGGATAACTTCAAGAATCGAAAACTGCTTCACAAGTTTTTGGAATGAACGATACAACTCGGAAGAAAAGCGAAATCTTCAAACAGTCGGGATCAATCAATTGGTCTCGGTCTTTTCATTTTTCGGCTTTGCATGTTGTACTGCGTTGGCACTGTTCCTTTGCGAGTTGGCAGTTAAATGTATTGCACAAAAAAATCGAAAAATAATTAATGCAATGACAAATTCGAAACAACAGCTAATCAACCTCTTTCGTCGCATAATGCAGTCGATCTCTGTTTTGTACCATAATGCAACGAAGTTTTGTTTAAAACGAATATCAATTTCAAAACTACGAATAAATGTATTTCGTCGTGTAAGAAAGTCGATCTCATCTCTGAAAAGAAATAGCCAAGGAAGACACTTTGTAAGAGACGCAACAAAATGTGAAACAGAAAAAAAAAGCTAAAACAAAAATCGAAATATTTAAACAATTTCATGCTTAAAATGGTGACCCAAGTTTCGGTTATGAGAGCATCACTCCAAGTTAAGTTCTTTAAAAACATTTTGCTAAATGTCAGTACTAAACCCTATCAAGTGAATAATTTCATGTAAATGAACAGTTAAACCCCTCAAGAAAGTAAACCATTTAACATTACATTATTGAAACCTTCTTCCCTTCAACCAAAAGCAGCATTCGGAAATCAGAAAACCGCTAGATCAGATCACCACAAAAACTTATTTTTACAATTTGCTGCAACACAGCCTGACCACTCACTATCTTGAAAGTGTTCCTGGGAAGAAAAAAAAATCCTAATTTTTACATAAACTTATGTTGAAAAGATTTTTCCAAACTGTTTAACAATTTTAAAATGATCACTATCCCTCAGAAATTGTGACATAACTTACGTATATTTATACTTAAAAATGGTCCATTTTCACGTTACATAGGTGTCGCGATATATGGTTTTCTTTATCATTTTGCAGGGTGCATTATATGGTTTTCTTTATCATTTTTTTGCGGGGCCAGGAAAACTTTTGGGAGTGTGTTTCCAATATTGAGGTGGTAACTTTAACAGTCTTGATTGACCGCTGCTCAGAAAAGACCTAAAATTTTTAACCAAGTTCAAATACGCCTAATATGAATATTGTCCTGCAAGTGTTACCTGGTGTCGCTTTTTCAGTCAAGGAATGGCACTATCGCAGAAAAAGTCAAGGACGGATACTGTTAAAGTATTATAACAGTGCCGATGAGATCAGCAAACTAGGTATCATTCAATTTATATCCCATAATTACGTAAGCAAAGTTTCTATTAATTTTAGACCACCTCACCCCCCGTCGTAACCAAGGGTAAAAGTTTCGCACTACTCGCTCAAATAATTACGTATAGGATACGTTGTTTTTGAAGCTCAAATTTCGGTTTTAGACTTCTGGAAAAGCTCAAAAGTTTCGTTGTACCATCGGCATCTTTACCAGGATAAATGCCTCTTATTTCAATCTGAATATAAATCCTTATAGGCCCCATTTTTTGAGAATAATTTTCCGGAAAATTGTAAAAAGCTTTTAGAAAATGATAGGTAGGAAGCAATCAACGAGGAAAATTCTAAATCGATATTAAAATAGTATTTCTTCTATCATTCTTTTAATCAATAATTAAAATAATCTGATGTTTACTCAAATATAAAACTATTTTTTACTTGTATTTTCCTCGTGTCCTTGATGATATTTCGCATAAAAGCTTTAAAAAAGTGGGTCCAATATTTTGTTCGACGTGATAGAGTGGAATAACCCAATACTTGAAAATAAATTTTAAGACAATGGAAATGTTTAAGTTGCTTTACCATTACACGTTATTTCTCCTGCTACCCTTACGGAACGGACCCGTAAAAATCACAGCCCAAATTCTGTTCAGCAATAACGAAGAAAACGTGATAGTCGATTTAATAAAGCATTTAAACATCCGAATTTGTTACATCGCCGGAGAGAAAAATTCGACAAATATCAGCTTATCTACCTTGAAAAAAATATCTATTTTGAACTCTTTTACTGCTATCAAAACAGAAACGGAATCATCTATTCCAGAATTAGGAAGTACAAAATTCGAACATAAAACCATGCTCATTTACAAATCCGCTAAGAATATAGCTATGATTAGAAATCATTTTAAAACATCCGTCAATTCATTGGAAGTAAGTGGATATTGCATAAAATATATGTAGCCTATTACTGTACAATTTTAAGGTGCAACGAATTTTTAAAATTTTGAACTTCTCACTTTAATAGAGGCTGTCATCCTATACGTCAGTACATTTTGTCAGTATATTACTTGAATTGAACGTCCGTTTACAAGATATAAATGATATAAAAATAGGATTCAAGGGTGCCCACAGGAATAAACATGCAAAGGCAGCATTCCTCTTTAGTTTAGACCCTATTTTTTTTTTTTTTTTTAATTTTTGGATGTCTCCTACAAAGACCTCTTGATTCTTGAAAGCTTCTAATTCTTATAAGATGCGAGAGATAAAAAGTTTTTTATTTTTACTAAGAAACAATTTGTTTTAAAATTAGTTCTTGCTGCACTGTAAAAAATTTTGTGTATTTTTAACAAACTCGGTCTACACACTTTGTTTGTTATTCTTTTTATGTTAATTTTGACAAACACTTATTGTTATTTTAACACATGTTGCTAGGCAATATTTGTTATTGTGTTATTATTGACAAATAAAAATGTGTGGACCGTTTTTGACTTATAAATTGTGTTAAAATTACACAAAATTTTTTACAGTGTGCAGATTGCGAAAATAAGGTTAAGAAAAAATATAGGGAAAATAAAAGGCTTTAAGGGTCCCCCAGACTAGTCAGTTTATATTTAACGCTCTGGGCTCTTGAGTAGATAGTACTTTCCCTACTGCTGTCAAACATGTGGAAAGATTCTTCGAAAGATTCCCTCACCAATAACGGCTGATTTAATACGTCATTTATCAACAGCAAGTCATTATATCGAACAGTTCAAACATTTTTTCTGAATTTGAAAACTTTCATAATTTTTCACAGAAAATAAAACCGGCTTAGCCTAACTAAATTAATCATTTTTCCAGGAGTATTCCCTGCACATAGTTAGCCGGCTTACATGGCTGTTATTCATTCAAGAATCAGAAATAAAAGACATTGATTTTTTCATTCCGTACAATTGCGAATTTTATATTGTCCATCCTTTCGAGTCATCTGGTTTTAAAATTACAAAAATTCGCAATTTAGGAGAGCACTTGACATATAAAGATTATGGAATCTGGTACGGCATCCAAGATCATAATCTTTCTGTAATACCTCGGTTTAGTGCAGGAATGAACGCTAATAAAACTACATTCACTGCTTTTGAATCAGGTTGCGGAATGGTAAATTGGTAACATATTAAGTGTTAATTATAGTGTAGTCCCTTCTTAATGAACTATCAAAGTAGCACGAAAATGAGCAAAGTACACTTCAAGTGCCTCTGGTGCTTACTTTGCTCATTTTCGAACCTTCACTTCCGATTTGAAGACTTTCATTAGAAAAAATTCGCAACGTACATGGTGTTTTCCCCACAACTAAATTTTCTACAGGGATCATACAAGTATTACGTAAGCATTATTTTGGCCTTTCAAGACCCCCCCTCCCAGGTAGTAAGCAAAAATAAGCTTCTTCTTATGGAGATTTAGCATTAGCGTAAGCCGTTAACCGAAAAATTAAAAATTTAAAAATGGTCACGGCTTTCTCCGTGGGGTTTTGACTCGTCAAGACGAAATCGTTCCGGGGTAGGGATTAGATGCGCGTACAAGCACTATAGGGGTTCGATCGATGCTTCGGTTTGAGTCTCAGGTGTAAGAGAGAGGATTGTTCTTGCTGTCAGGGACCAGGAGTCGTAGCTTAAAAGGTTAGATCTCTCCGTCCGGCAAACGGAGAGATCGGGGTTCGATTCCTCGCGACTACACTGGCTCAGACTGGGAATTTTTTTCCTTCTTATACCTGAATTTAATTTAATTTTCAAATTTCGCAACCGGCGTTAAAGGTAGTTTAGGGAATGAATTTTTCCGAAAAATTAAAAAAAAAAAAAAAAAAATTAGCGTAAGCATTTCGGAGACCCCCCCCTCCCCTGTTCAGTGCTTACGTAATACTTGTATGATCCCACATGAGTTTTTCTCTTTGGATTATTCAGTTGAAAGGAGGTTTCACTGCGTGTTTTTAAACATATTATTATTGATTGAAGTATTATATTATTATATTATTATTTTTTCATAATAATACCGAAACTTTTCCTCTTTTTAAGAAACCGGAAGATCCTCTAGTACCAGCAGGCCTGTCAGGTGAAAATTGTGTCAGAGAATATTTCATCAGAGACGTGATAAAATCGATGAATTTCGAGTGAGATTATATTAAATTAGAAAAAAAAAAAAGTCAAGTGAGGTACAATTAATAATTAGTGTTTTTATTTTGTCAGGTATAAAGCACTAAATATTGAAGATGCAACCAGACACTATTCTGACGTTTTTTTACTTGTCGGTTATGGTTATCCTGAGCTAATTGACAGCTTTAACTATGATGAAGATGACTACATCATGAAATGGGTGCATTTCCTCAGTTACTGGACAAAGCAAAAGTAAGAATCCATCAGTCTGTCTTACAATTAAGCCATGCCAAAATTGCTGCACATTCAATTACTTGCCGAAAAAGCACATTTTTGGAGCCAAAATAGTTCGAATTTGTAGATTGAAAAAAAAAAAATGTTCGAATGCTGCTAAAATGGGAAACGATAACTTTTAACAAAACGGTATTAGGATACCCATTTTCAAGTTAAAGTCTACAGCATGAGGTATTAAGGTCTCCATCATAAAAACAAGGTGTCCGTTGCGAGTGGGAGTAAATTTTTTGTGGTGCGGCCCCCCCTTGTTTTAAAAGTCTGCAAAAGAATTGTAAATTTAAGTACGTAGAATTCAGTTGGTGTGAAAAAAAACTCATTTTTCCGCAAAAAAATTATAAAAAACTTGTTCACTTCAAGATAATTCAATTAAGTTATCCAATGTTTTAAAATTCCATTGTCCACCGCGACATCCTGTAAAGAAGCTTCAGGTGTACATACGAGGTTTTGTTTTTAAGAACAGAAATTAGCGGAGAGCGGCCCTAACTCCGTTGTTTTTTTTTATATTCAACATCAACATCATTTAAAGAATTATACATATAATTAACAACGGAATCCCATCAGCAATGACAGAACTTTAACAAACAAAACTCAGCTATCGTACAATAAACCAAATGTGTGACGAGGACTTTAAGGTGTTTTTTATTCATTTAAAAATTAATCGTCCTCTCGAGCTCAACTCACTTCTAAACAAAACTCAGTTTTACATAAAAATAATTAATTTTTATTCTTTAAAAACTTTAAAATAGGGTCAAGTGGGGGAAAAAACGGCCATTGAAAATTTGAGGTAAAAAAAAGACACTTGAATATTGGATTAATTACAGATCTTTAAAGTTCCGAAAAATTCATGGTAATAGTTTGAAGCTTATATTTCGCTATGTCGTTAAGAAATTTTCATTTCCTCCTATATTTTTAGGTAAAAAAAAATTATTTCTTAAACTTTCGGCTTTGTTTTGAAAAAGCAATTGTTGACACTTGTTTTAAAATTACATTTTATTCGAAAAAAAAAACAAAACAGGTGAAAATATTACGGAACGTAAATAAACAATAATGACTGAGGAATCATTATGTGGTTCGAAATTTACAAATAACTGATTTTAGCACGAGTTATATAGCTTTAAAGTTGTGGGGTAAAAACGAGACACCATCACGGGTAAAAAAAAGCCATTCGATATATGGCACTTTGCATGTTCGGAAAAAATCGACGCCATATTGAGTGCAATGTTTTGGTTTTGTGAAAATTGTGAAAGATGACGAAAAAAGTGCTTTTGGGAAAGGTAAACGCTTTATTACGATAAAATATCATTTCATAATAATATTATCTTGCCTTGTACCGCGAAAAAAATTTTCTAAAACTCGATGTGGTGTTAATTTCGCAAGTGTCCCGTTATTACCTCATGTTTGGCTCGTTTTTGCCCCACTTTGCGGGTAAAAAAAAGGCAGCATTTTTCGGAGATTTTGACCATATTTGGTTAAACAGACGCATATTTGCTTTTGAAACATAAGCTAGATATAAAATTAGAACTTTGTACCGGAAAAAAAATTTTTTTAAAACATTAATTGCTACGTTATTCATAATTTTCAAAAATTGGCTTTTTTTTCCCCCACTTGACCCTAGGTCCGCAGACGATTTTCCCTTTCTCCATAAGAACTTGGTCCAATGCATAGCGGTTTCTCGGTGCGCGGAATGATGCCGCAAACTTATACCCCGTGTTGGACGACAGTTAACAGAAAATTGCTTTATTTGACTTAGAATTAAAATTAATGTTGCCTTTAAATAGCAAGATCTTCAGACTAGTCACAAAAATTAAAATTAAAATTAAAATTTTAAATCCAGTATTTCTGAAAAGAAGAGAATGAAAAACAATATTCCTTGAAGAAACTTATTTAATTAATCGAATTTGCATGGGATTAAACTGTACCATGACAATATTTACATACTAGAACTTTGACGTTCAAACAAGAGTCAAATGCAATTTGTGTATTAAAAAAAAAATTAGATTACAGATAATAATTAAATATCCGGAAACAGAAAATCCTAATGATTTCTACATCAGGCCTTTCAAGTACGATTTATGGTTTGCTTTGATATCTACCGTAATAACAGCAGGAATATTATGTGCTATTATAAAACAATGGGAGAGTTTTTACACAAAATGTAAAACGACATTCAACATAATAGACTACTTTTTAATGCCTTACGGATCGATGTGCTGTCAAGGTCAGTCAAAATCAGTCCATGATTCCATCTCAAATCCTTCATCCTTTGTTACTTCAAGTATAAAATACAGAAATCATTTAGCACCCAAAGTCACATTTTTTCGATTTCTTTTAATTCAGGTGAATTACACGATAAAAATGTTTACCTCAGAATATGTTGTTTGATCATATCTCTAATGACCATGTTTATTATACCATCGTACTCCGCGGATTTAATTGCATATTTATCGTTACAAATTTTGAGATTGCCTTTTCGGAATTTGGAAGAATTTATAGAAAATGGCGAGTACAGATTCTTATTCGCAGAAAGCATGGATAATTTACAACTGAACTATTTTCTGGTAAGAGTGGGTAAAGAACCACAAAAATTAAGCTGACGTCTGACTCAAGAATATGGTGGTTCGGAAATCAACTTTTTCGGAATTTTGAAACTTTTATACCGGCAAAAGATTCCTTATGGGTATCTACCCATAAGGGGTCGGTATATTTTGCATGCCCACGCGAGTATTAGCATGCCACCCATTTCCGGTCAAAAAAGCTTGCATGCCAATGCGGAATATGGTACTGCCAAACGAGTACGTTAATCCTTGCGCAAGAGCTTTCGAAAAAAAGCTCTCGAAAATGAGCTTTATCGAAAAAATCGATTTTTCGCAGGACCGAAGCGTTTTTTCGCGCAAATGAGACCGGACTCGTGTTCCTCACGCAAAACTACCCCCGAAGAGACCGAAAAGCACCGAGCTTACTACTCAAAAGCTCGAGATTTTGGGATTTTAAAATTTCGAAAATTCCACCTTGCATGCCACCCCAGTATATCAAAAATAACACGAAGCCGAAGGTACTGCTCGACTCCCGACGGCTTTTTACCACTTCTAGTATCAAACGAATTTGAGCTTTGACTTCAAAGCTCGAGCTTTCGGGACTTGCAAAACTTCGAGGCTGCATGCCAGCCGGATGGAGGGCGAATTAGGTGCATGCCAAGCAACTGCTGAATTCCGGACGGCTTTTTACCCCATCCAGTAACAGACGAATTTGAGCTTTGACTTCAAAGCTCGAGCTTTCGGGACTTGGAAATTTCGGAGCTGCATGCCAAGCTACTGCTAAATTCCTAATGGCTTTTTACACCCTCCAGTAGTAGACGAATTTGAGCTTCAGCTTGAAAGCTCGAGCTTTGAGGACTTGGAAATTTCGAAGCTGCATGCCAGCCGGATGGAGTGCGAATTCGGTGCATGCCAAGCTACTGCTGGACTCCCGACGGCTTTTTACACCTTCCAGTATCACACGAATTGGAGCTTTGGCTTGAAAGCTCAAGCTTTCGGGACTTGGAAATTTCGGAGCTGCATGCCAGCCGGATGGAGTGCGAATTCAGTGCATGCCAAGCTACTGCTAAATTCGTAATGGCTTTTTACACCATCACGTAACAGACGAATTTGAGCTTTGACTTCAAAGCTTGAGCTTTCGGGACTTGGAAATTTCGGAGCTGCATGCCAGGCGGATGGAGGGCGAATTCGGTGCATGCCAAGCTACTGCTAAATTTCTGACGGCTTTCTACACTGTCCACTATCAAACCAATTTCAGCTTTGGCCTCAAAGCTCGAGCTTTCAGGACTTGGAAATTTCGGAGCTTCATGCAAGCCGGATGGAGTGCGAATTCGGTGCATGCCAAGCTACTGCTGAGTTCCTGACGACTTTTTACACCGTCCAGTATCAGACCAGTTTCAGCTTTGGTCTCAAAGCTCGAGCTTTCGGGACTTGTAAATTTCGGAGCTGCATGCCAGCCGGATGGAGTGCGAATTCGGTGCATGCCAAACTACTGCTAAATTCCTAATGGCTTTTAACACCATCCCGTAACAGACGAATTTGAGCATTGACTTCAAAGCTCGAGCTTTCGGGACTTGGAAATTTCGAGGCTGCATGCCAGCCGGAATGAGTGCGAATTCGGTGCATGCCAAGCTACTGCTGAGTTCCTGACGACTTTTTACACCGTCCAGTATCAGACCAATTTCAGCTTTGGCCTCAAAGCTCGAGCTTTCGGGACGTGCAAAATTTCGAGGCTGCATGCCAGCCGGATGGAGTGCGAATTCGGTGCATGCCAAGCTACTGCTAAATTCCTAATGGCTTTTTACACCATCCAGTATCAGACGAATTTAAGCTTTGGCCTCAAAGCTCGAGCTTTCGGGAGTTGCAAAATTTCGAGGCTGCATGCCAGCCGGATGAAAGGCGAATTCGGTGCATGCCAAGCTACTGCTGAGTTCCTGACGACTTTTTACACTGTCCAGTATCAGACCAATTTCAGCTTTGGCCTCAAAGCTCGAGCTTTCGGGAGTTGCAAAATTTCGGAGCTGCATGCCAGCCGGAAGGAGTGCGAATTCGGTGCATGCCAAGCTACTGCTGAATTCCTGACGGCTTTTCACACCTTCTAGTATCAGACGAATTCGAGCTTTGGCTTCATAACTCGAGCTTTCAGGACTTGGTATATTTCGAGACTGCATGCCCGCCGGATGGATATCGAATTCGGTGCACGCCATGCTACTGCTGAATTCCCGACGGCTTTTTACACCATCTAGTACCGGACGAATTTGTGTTTTGGCTTCAAAGCTCGAGCTTTCAGGACTTGGTATATTTCGAGGCTGCATGCCACCCGGAAGGAATGCAAATTCGGTGCATGCTGGATTCCTGACGGCTTTTTTCACCATCCAGTATGAGACGAATTTGAGCTTTGTATTCAAAGCTCGAGCTTTCGTGACTTGGTATATTGCGAGTTTGCATGCCAGCCGGATGCAGTGCGAAATCGGTGCATGCCAAGCTACTGCTAAATTCCAGACGCTTTTTTACACCATATAGTACCGGACGAATTTGAGCTTTGGCTTCAAAGCTCGAGCTTTCCGGACTTGAAAATATCGAGGCTGCATGCCACCTGGAAGGAATGCAAATTGTTTGCATGCCAAGCTACTGCTAAATTCCTAATGGCTTTTTACACCATCCAGTAACAGACGAATTTGAGCTTTGACTTCAAAGCTCGAGCTTTCGGGACTTGGAAATTTCGAGGCTGCATGCCAGCCGGATGGAGTGCGAATTCGGTGCATGCCAAGCTACTGCTGGATTTCCGACGGCTTTTTACACCATCTAGTACCGGACGAATTTGAGCTTTGGCTTCAAAGCTCGAGCTTTCCGGACTTGGTATATTTCGAGGCTGCATGCCACCCGGAAGGAATGCAAATTCGGTGCATGCCAAGCTACTGCTGGATTCCGGACGGCTTTTTACAGCTTCTAGTATGAGACGAATTTGAGCTTTGACTTCAAAGCTCGAGCTTTCGTTACTTGGTATATTACGAGTTTGCATGCCAGCCGGATGGAGTGCGAATTCGGTGCATGCCAAGCTACGTACTGCTAAATTCCAGACGCTTTTTTGCACCATCTAGTACCGGACGAATTTGAGCTTTGGCTTCAAAGCTCGAGCTTTCAGGACTTGGTATATTTCGAGGCTGCATGCCACCCGGAAGGAATGCAAATTCGGTGCATGCCAAGCTACTGCTGGATTCTGGACGGCTTTTTACACCTTCTAGTATCAGACGAATTTGAGCTTTGGCTTCAAAGCTCGAGCTTACAGGACTAGGTATATTTCGAGGCTGCATGCCCCCCGGAAGGAATGCAAATTCGGTGCATGCCAAGCTACTGCTGGATTCCTGACGGCTTTTTACACCTTCTAGTATCAGACGAGTTTGAGCTTTGGCTTCAAAGCTCGAGCTTTCAGGACTTGGTATATTTCGAGGCTGCATGCCACCCGGAAGGAATGCAAATTCGGTGCATGCCAAGCTACTGCTGGATTCCTGACGGCTTTTTACACCTTCTAGTATCAGACGAGTTTGAGCTTTGGCTTCAAAGCTCGAGCTTTCAGGACTTGGTATATTTCGATGCTGCATGCCAACCGGAAGGAATGCAAATTCGGTGCATGCCAAGCTACTGCTGGATTCCTGACGGTTTTTTACACCTTCTAGTATCAGACGAGTTTGAGCTTTGGCTTCAAAGCTCGAGCTTTCGGGACTTGGTATATTTCGAGGCTGCATGCCACCCGGACGGAATGCAAATTCGGTGCATGCCAAGCTACAGCTGGATTCCTGTCGGCTTTTTACACCATGTAGTGTAAGACAAAATGCAGCTTTGTCTTCAAAGCGTCAGCTTTTCGGGACTAAAAAATTTAGAGTCTGCATGCCTGCATGCATTGGAGTGCAAATTAGACCCTGTCTTAGATACTGCTGGACTCCTGAATGTTTTTTACCCGTTGCAGTGTAAGAGAAAATGCAGCTTTCACCTCCGAAGCTGTAGCTCTCGGGACTTGGATCTTTTTATTCTGCATGCCACCAGGGTGGAGTAGAAATTCGAAGCAGGCTAAGCTAATTTGAATTTCCGACCTCTTTCGTCCTCTTTCAGTGTGAAAAATAAAACCGTCTTCCCCTAGAAAGCTGCCTCCAGCTTTCTAGGGTTTAAAGTTTAAAGTTTTGAGTTTGCTGACCATCTTTTGGAGAGGTTTTTTGAAGTAGGCCAACACACTTCTGGAATTTTGACTGGTTGTGACCCTTTTTTTTCCTCTCTAACTTTCATTTTGTTCTGTTGGGGGATTTTTTTTGCAAATTTTATTTTGGATGCAAAATTATCGCTTGAAAAAATTATCGTTAACGTGCTTGAGCATCCTTACGAGCATCCTCACGAGTAAACTCGAGCAGTCTCTCGAGTATGGCCGAGCATCTTCGAGTAGTCTCGCGAGTATGCTTGAGGAACCTCACGAGTATCCTCGAGCACCCTCGCGAGTACCCTCGAGCACCCTCGCAAGTCAGTCTCACGAGTATGCTTGAGCATGCTTACGAGCATCCTCACGAGTAAATTTGAACAGTCTCACGAGTATGCACGAGCACCCTCGCGAGTATCCTCGAGCACCCTCGCAAGTATCCTGAAGCAGTCTCACTAGTATGCTCGTATGCACGAGTAATTTCGTGGGTATGCATGAGAGGTTATTCCACATTTCTTTTAGAATTACATGAAATCAGAAAAAATGGTTTATTTTTCTTATTATAAGAGCCGTCGACTGGATACGAGACCAGTACTTCTTAAGTTTAAAATGGCTTGTTTAAATGCTTTTTTATTCGTTTTTGTCTGTATTTTTTACGTTTTTGTCAGTATTTTTACTAAATTGTCAGATTTAAATCTAAATGGTCTGTAAAAGCATGGTCAGTATAAAAACTTTTTGGTCTGTAGAAGAACTGTTTTGTCTGTAAAATAACTTTTTCGTCTGTAGAAAAACTTTTTTGTCAGTATTTAATTTTAAAAAAAGCAAGAAAGAAACATTTTCGTCAGTAAAAAAAAATAAAAGTAATTAAACAATTACGAAATTTTGAAATTTTTTGGGTCAGTGAAGTTGGCGGTACAATTTTAAGCTCAAATTTTTGACTATAACCAAGATTTAGAGCTTTTTTTGAGCTTTCTGAAAAACCAAGTCTCCAAATTTGAGCAAGCATAATCAATAATGTACCGCTAAATTCGCGGGTGGTGGAATATGTCGCTCAAATTGGAAGACATACGCCAATGTATAGCTCTAAATTTGAGCTTTTAGTAACCAACATACCAAATTTTTGGCTTTCAAATTAAGGCTTTCACAAAATTGTTTTTAACATTCAAACATTGAAATGTTTGTATAAGAAGGAAAAAAAAATTGTTTTTAACATTCAAACATTGAAATGTTTGTATAAGACGGAAAAAAAAATTGTTTATACACTTTTCTTCCTTCTTTGACTATGAATTGTTGTAAATTTTGGAAAAATTTGCATGTCAATTTCGATTGTCGGTAAAACCGACAAAGGTTCGAACCAAAGGACGACTGTCAGGTTAATTTAATTTACTTTTTATTTAATTAAAATTAGAAAAATTTAATGAAAATGAAATTAGAAAAAAAAAATTATCGCGGAAAAAATGAAAAAAGCCAGACAGACATTTTTGCTTCAATATTTCGAAAAAAAAAATTAAAATTTAGTAAACTGTGCAATTCTAATAGAAAAAAAATTTTTTTACGTCACCTCTATTATCTGGAATACTGTCTATGACGGAAAATTATCGCGGTCCCAAGCGATTCCGTCTTACAGAGGTTTAACTGTACTGCCAAAAATAAATATTTTTACGGACCAAATCTAATTTAATTGCAGGCAAAAAAGTTTTTTTACAGAACAAAAGAGAATTAAGTACTGACTGAAAAATTACAGATCAAATTAGAAAAAAAACAGGCCAAATAAGTTAAAGCCGTTTAAAATTTGATCTTTTTACAAATATATTTCATCTTTTTCCACATACGGAATGGAAAAATAATAATTTTTTTTAATTTAGAATTGTTTTATATGATTAACAGGTACCGTAAACTGGGGTGAGATTGACCGCCGGGGCGAGATTGACCGGCCTAAAAAAAATTAGTAACAACGGTTAAATTATGTTTTCTTTAAATAAAATTACTAGAGGACTTCCCTTTCTTTCCCCTCTAACAATCAGATTTTAAAAAATTCAGTCAGAACTACCTTTTTTTAGGCCGGTCAATCTCACCCCAGTTTACGGTAGTTAAAAGAAGGGGCAACAACCTTTTTATGTTTTCAAATAAAACAATTAGTTCTAAAGTTAAAAAAAAAAAAAATATATTCTTTTTCCACTGCGAAAAAATATTATTCGGTTTATTTCGACTGCTCCGAAGAACAAGTACCTATTTTTTTTTAGCAGTACAAAAAGAACCTATCTCTTTTTGGACAATTGAAAAACTACCTATCTTTTTTTTGACGACTTATAAACGGTCTATTTAAATGGTCGTTACTATATACGATAGATCATTTTTCCAGTAACACAAAAAAGATGGGTAGTTTTTCAAATGTCCAAAAAAAAAAAAAAAAAAAAAAAAAAAAAAAAAAAAAAAAATAGGTACTTTTTGTACGGCTAAAAAAAAAAAAATAGGTACTTTTTGTACGGCTAAAAAAAAAAATAGGTACTTGTTCTTCGGAGCAGTCGATTTGAAAAAATAATATTTGAAAAAATATTATTTTTTCAAATAATTGAAAATTCTTCGAGAATACGGCTTGGGCAGCTGGGGCAGCGCAAGGGTCGGGGTCAGGACAGCGGCGGTTATTTTTTTTTTTTTTTTTTATACCCCGGTCATCTGAAAAAAATATAGGACACAAAGGAAAAAAAAATTTGTATCAAGGATTAGCTAACGCTTTCGCCCGTGATTTTCTTAAAAATTTTATTAGGGTGAACAAGAAAAAAAAAAAAGTTTCCGATTTTGTTCCTTACAAAAAAATGTTTTTATTTCAGGGTTAAAACGCAAGAAAAATTGTACTATCTTTATTTTATTTTTATTTTTTCAACCATCTAGGAATGGCGCCTAGCAGAAAAAGGGCCTAAGCCATAATTATTCTTCTGAGCATTTGAAATGAAAATTTGGCGCATTTTCCCGTAATTGTAGTCCTTCCGGGTGGCATGCAGCTTTGAAATTTCCAAGTCCGGAAAGCTCAAAGTTTTAAGCCAAAGCTCGAATTCGTCTGATACTGGATGGTGTAAAACGCCATTAGAATCCAGCAGTAGCTTCGCATGCACCGAATTCGCACTGCATCCGGCTGGCATGCAGCCTCGAAATTTCCAAGTCCCCAAACCTCGAGCTTTGAAGTCAAAGCTCAAATTCGTCTGTTACTGGATGGTGTAAAAAGCCATTAGGAATTTAGCAGTAGCTTGGCATGCACCGAATTCGCACTCCATCCGGCTGGCATGCAGCTCCGAAATTTTCAAGTCCCGAAAGCTCGAGCTTTGAAGGCAAAGCTGAAACTGGTCTGATACTGGACGATGTAAAAAGTCGTCAGGAATTCAGCAGTAGCTTGGCATGCACCGAATTCGCACTCCATCCGGCTGGCATGCAGCCTCGAAAATTTGCAAGTCCCGAAAGCTCGAGCTTTGAGGCCAAAGCTGAAATTGGTCTGATACTGGACGGTGTAAAAAGTCGTCAGGAACTCAGCAGTAGCATGGCATGCACCGAATTCGCACTCCATCCGGCTGGCATGCAGCCTCGAAATTTCCAAGTCCCGAAAGCTCGAGCTTTGAAGTCAAAGCTCAAATCGTCTGTTACGGGATGGTGTAAAAAGCCATTAGGAATTAGCAGTAGCTTGGCATGCACCGAATTCGAACTCCATCAGGCTGGCATGCAGCTCCGAAATTTCCAAGTCCCGAAAGCTCGAGCTTTGAAGGCAAAGCTGAAACTGGTCTGATACTGGACGGTGTAAAAAGTCGTCAGGAATTCAGCAGTAGCTTGGCATGCACCGAATTCGCACTCCATCCGGCTGGCATGCAGCTCCGAAATTTCCAAGTCCCGAAAGCTCGAGCTTTGAGGCCAAAGCTGAAATTCGTCTGATACTGGACGGTGTAAAAAGTCGTCAGGAATTCAGCAGTAGCTTGGCATGCACCGAATTCGCACTCATCCGGCTGGCATGCAGCCTCGAAATTTCCAAGTCCCGAAAGCTCGAGCTTTGAAGTCAAAGCTCAAATTCGTCTGTTACGGGATGGTGTAAAAAGCCATTAGGAATTTAGCAGTAGCTTGGCATGCACCGAATTCGAACTCCATCAGGCTGGCATGCAGCTCCGAAATTTCCAAGTCCCGAAAGCTCGAGCTTTGAAGGCAAAGCTGAAACTGGTCTGATACTGGACGATGTAAAAAGTCGTCAGGAATTCAGCAGTAGCTTGGCATGCACCGAATTCGCACTCCATCCGGCTGGCATGCAGCTCCGAAATTTCCAAGTCCCGAAAGCTCGAGCTTTGAGGCCAAAGCTGAAATTCGTCTGATACTGGACGGTGTAAAAAGTCGTCAGGAATTCAGCAGTAGCTTGGCATGCACCGAATTCGCACTCATTCCGGCTGGCATGCAGCCTCGAAATTTCCAAGTCCCGAAAGCTCGAGCTTTGAAGTCAAAGCTCAAATTCGTCTGTTACGGGATGGTGTAAAAAGCCATTAGGAATTTAGCAGTAGCTTGGCATGCACCGAATTCGAACTCCATCAGGCTGGCATGCAGCTCCGAAATTTCCAAGTCCCGAAAGCTCGAGCTTTGAAGGCAAAGCTGAAACTGGTCTGATACTGGACGATGTAAAAAGTCGTCAGGAATTCAGCAGTAGCTTGGCATGCACCGAATTCGAACTCCATCCGGCTGGCATGCAGCTCCGAAATTTCCAAGTCCCGAAAGCTCGAGCTTTGAAGGCAAAGCTGAAACTGGTCTGATACTGGACGATGTAAAAAGTCGTCAGGAATTCAGCAGTAGCTTGGCATGCACCGAATTCGCACTCCATCCGGCTGGCATGCAGCCTCGAAAATTTGCAAGTCCCGAAAGCTCGAGCTTTGAGGCCAAAGCTGAAATTGGTCTGATACTGGACGGTGTAAAAAGTCGTCAGGAACTCAGCAGTAGCATGGCATGCACCGAATTCGCACTCCATCCGGCTGGCATGCAGCCTCGAAATTTCCAAGTCCCGAAAGCTCGAGCTTTGAAGTCAAAGCGGAAACTGGTCTGATACTGGACGGTGTAAAAAGTCGTCAGGAACTCAGCAGTAGCTTGGCATGCACCGAATTCGCACTCCATCAGGCTGGCATGCAGCCTCGAAAATTTGCAAGTCCCGAAAGCTCGAGCTTTGAGGCCAAAGCTGAAATTGGTCTGATACTGGACGGTGTAAAAAGTCGTCAGGAACTCAGCAGTAGCTTGGCATGCACCGAATTCGCACTCCATCCGGCTGGCATGCAGCCTCGAAATTTCCAAGTCCCGAAAGCTCGAGCTTTGAAGTCAAAGCTCAAATTCGTCTGTTACGGGATGGTGTAAAAAGCCATTAGGAATTTAGCAGTAGCTTGGCATGCACCGAATTCGAACTCCATCAGGCTGGCATGCAGCTCCGAAATTTCCAAGTCCCGAAAGCTCGAGCTTTGAAGGCAAAGCTGAAACTGGTCTGATACTGGACGATGTAAAAAGTCGTCAGGAATTCAGCAGTAGCTTGGCATGCACCGAATTCGCACTCCATCCGGCTGGCATGCAGCCTCGAATTTTCCAAGTCCCGAAAGCTCGAGCTTTGAAGGCAAAGCTGAAGCTGGTCTGATACTGGACGATGTAAAAAGTCGTCAGGACTTCAGCAGTAGCTTGGCATGCACCGAATTCGCACTCCATCCGGCTGGCATGCAGCTCCGAAATTTCCAAGTCCCGAAAGCTCGAGCTTTGAGGCCAAAGCTGAAATTCGTCTGATACTGGACGGTGTAAAAAGTCGTCAGGAATTCAGCAGTAGCTTGGCATGCACCGAATTCGAACTCCATCAGGCTGGCATGCAGCTCCGAAATTTCCAAGTCCCGAAAGCTCGAGCTTTGAAGGCAAAGCTGAAACTGGTCTGATACTGGACGATGTAAAAAGTCGTCAGGAATTCAGCAGTAGCTTGGCATGCACCGAATTCGAACTCCATCCGGCTGGCATGCAGCTCCGAAATTTCCAAGTCCCGAAAGCTCGAGCTTTGAGGCCAAAGCGGAAACTGGTCTGATACTGGACGGTGTAAAAAGTCGTCAGGAACTCAGCAGTAGCTTGGCATGCACCGAATTCGCACTCCATCCGGCTGGCATGCAGCCTCGAAATTTCCAAGTCCCGAAAGCTCGAGCTTTGAAGGCAAAGCTGAAACTGGTCTGATACTGGACGGTGTAAAAAGTCGTCAGGAATTCAGCAGTAGCTTGGCATGCACCGAATTCGCCCTCCATCCGGCTGGCATGCTGCTCCGAAATTTCCAAGTCCCGAAAGCTCAAGCTTTGAAGTCAAAGCTCAAATTCGTCTGTTACGGGATGGTGTAAAAAGCCATTAGGAATTTAGCAGTAGCTTGGCATGCACCGAATTCGCACTCCATCCGGCTGGCATGCAGCTCCGAAAGTTCCAAGTCCCGAAAGCTCGAGCTTTCAAGCCAAAGCTCCAATTCGTGTGATACTGGAAGGTGTAAAAAGCCGTCGGGAGTCCAGCAGTAGCTTGGCATGCACCGAATTCGCACTCCATCCGGCTGGCATGCAGCTTCGAAATTTCCAAGTCCTCAAAGCTCGAGCTTTCAAGCTGAAGCTCAAATTCGTCTGCTACTGGAGGGTGTAAAAAGCCATTAGGAATTTAGCAGTAGCTTGGCATGCACCGAATTCGCCCTCTATCCGGCTGGCATGCAGCTCCGAAATTTCCAAGTCCCGAAAGCTCGAGCTTTGAAGTCAAAGCTCAAATTCGTCTGTTACTGGATGGGGTAAAAAGCCGTCCGGAATTCAGCAGTTGCTTGGCATGCACCGAATTCGCCCTCCATCCGGCTGGCATGCAGCCTCGAAATTTTGCAAGTCCCGAAAGCTCGAGCTTTGAAGTCAAAGCTCAAATTCGTCTGATACTAGAAGGGGTAAAAAGCCGTCGGGAGTCGAGCAGTACCTTCGCCTTCGTGTTATTTTTGATATACTGGGGTGGCATGCAAGCTGGAATTTTCGAAATTTTGAAATCCCAAAATCTCGAGCTTTTGAGCCGAAAGCTCGGTGCTTTTCGGTCTTTTCGGGGGTAGTTTTGCGTGAGGAACACGAGTCCGGTCTCACTCGCGCGAAAAAACGCTTCGGTCCTGCGAAAAATCGATTTTTTCGAAAAAGCTCATTTTCGAGAGCTTTTTTTCGAAAGCTCTCGCGCAAGGATTAACGTACTTGTTTGGCAGTACCATATTCCGCATTGGCATGCAAGCTTTTTTGACCGGAAATGGGTGGCATGCTAATACTCGCGTGGGCATGCAAAATATACCGACCCACCCATAAGGAATCTTTTGCCGGTTATCAACCCTGAATATTGTCAGCTTCTTCGAATGGAGTCTTGAGGTGTCGCTATGGCCTTGAAATTTCTCAAAAGCGCATATAAGGACAAAAATAAAAATTTATTTTTGGCAAAAAAAAAAAAAAAAAAAAAAAAAAAAAAACATCTGTATTCCTTTTGGTACATGCGTACATCACGATTTTGAAGTCCAAAATTATTTTTGGTGCATGGCTTTGAGCTACAAGCCATCCGGCCTGTAGTTTTAAAAGCTCTAAAGATCTTAATATGGCTTTTTGCCAGTATCTCAAAATGTCAAAAACATTTTTCAAAACAAATTTTCTTCTTCAAATTCGAAATCTACGAAAAATTTCCGATAAGAATAAATGGTTTTTTATGCGAAAAAAATTTTAATTTTTGGCTTTTACTGTACATGGGCGTTTTGCAAATTTTAAGGCCAATGCGAAACCTCAAGATGCCGTTCCAAAATTCTGAAAAAATTCAGGTTTGATACTCTACATACCAAAAACGAAACTTTTCCAGATATGCGAGTTTTGAAATTCTAAAAAAGTTGATTTTCGAACCACCGTACCTAAGAGTGTCAAGCAGCCTGTGAATAAAAGCTATGTCTTGTATTTACCTTGTGATTGGTTTTTGAATCACCGAACTAATTTTAACTTTCGCACCGACTGATACCCTTAAATTTGCATCCTCGATACAGAAGTTCCAACATTTTTAGAGAAGGAACGACTCGATTTCCCAAAAACTGAAAGATCATCTCCTCATGAAATATTACAACACCGTTAGTGAGAGAAACAGGCTACTTTGTGGTAACGAAAAATTTGCATTACTTTTTGTTACTGGAAATGAATTGCCTGAAATATCTTGCAAAATCGTGGTGATACCTGAAAGCATAGTTACTTTAACTCCCATCATGGCTATGAATCCAGAAACAGGGTATCAAAGTGTTATAAATCATATGTGAGTATAATTATTTCCACTAAGATATCTTTATACCCGCCATTATTGGACCCATTTTTCTTTCAAGGTTATTTAAAGCTCGAGAAAGTGGAATAACTTCAAGAATCGAAAACAGTTTTACAAGTTTTTTTAACAAACGATATATTTTGGAAGAAAGGAGAAATCTTGAAACAGTCGGGATCAATCAATTGGTCTCAGTCTTTTCATTTTTTGCGTTTGCATGTTGTATTGCGTTGGCACTTCTCCTTTGCGAGTTGGCAGTTAAACGTATTCCACGACAAAACCGAAAAATAATTAATGGAACGAAAAATTTGAAACAACAGTTAATCAACCTCTTACGTCGCATAAAGCAGTCTATCTCTGTTTCGTCGCATAAGGCAACAAAGTTCTGTTCACAACTAATATCAATTTTAAAATTACGACTAAATCTATTTCGTCGTTTGAAAAAGTCGATTTCATCTCGAAAACAAATAACCAAGGAAAATACTTTGCACGAGGCGCAAAAAAATGTGAAACAGAAAAAAAAAGCTAAAAGAAATATAAATATTTAAACAGTTTCATGCTTAAAATGTTGACCCTAGTTTCGGTTATAAAAGCACCATAAGCTCTTAAAAACTTTTTCGCTAAATTTCAGTACAAAACACTGTCAAGCGAATAATTTCATGTAAATGTAGCGCACGAAAATAAACCATTTTTCACGACCTTTGGCACAAAAATCCGATTAGAACCGACAGTACATTATTGGAACCTTATTCCATTTAACCAAAAACAGTATTCGAAAATACGGAAAACTGCTAGATCAGATCAAAGACAGTTACAATTGGATGCAACACAGCCTGACCGCTTTCTTGAAAGTGTTTCTGGAAGGGGGAAAAAAAAACATGATTTTTACATCGGCGTATGTTGGAAAAAGTTTTCGAAGCTGTTTAACAATTAGAAAATGATTACTATCCCTCAGAAATTGTGACAGTCCTTGCGGCAGGCTTGATTAAATGAATGACCTATTTAGGGACACGTCAGGGCGGTGGTGTTTAAAAAAAAGTGGACTTCATTTCTTTGGGACCTATATTTACTTATATACCTCCATCATTTATTTTAATGTAATTTTAATGGATTACATTCCCTCTTTTTTTGTTTGTTGCATATACCTAATTATCAAAAAATTACTGTAAATTTAATTGGAGCCTACATATAGATCTTCCTGGTAGTGCACCTTGTAAACTGCACGGCAGAGTTCACATATTATTTCAATATAATCGAGTGAAAGATTTTTGGATATGAATCTTCAATTTAATTGTTAATGTCAATTCCGAAGGTTTAGGCTTCAGGAAAGCAAGACTAACTCGTGAAAAGCCCAGGCTGGAATCGACAAAGTGCTGTACGCCTCATATCTGAATGCCGATTCAAATTGGTTTCAATTTTAGAATCAATTTTCCGGAGAACTATAAAAAGCTATTAGAAAATCATATGTAGGAAGCAATCAACGAGGAAAGGCTCTTTGAATCAATAATTAAACTGATCTGATATCTACTCAAATATGGAACTATTTTTTTTACTTGAATTTTCCTTGTTTCTATGCAGTTATTTCGCATAAAAGTTTTAAAACAGTGGGTTTAATATTTAGTTCGACGTGATAAAGTGGAATTAGCTCAACAACAACAACAACAAGCTTTTACAGGGCTTGGAACCCAATCGCTGCATTGACAACAGTCCGCCATTCAGACCTATCCTGAGCCGCCGCCCGCCAGTCTGGCACCCCTAGGCAACCGGAGTCCGCGGATACATTATCCTCCCACCTTAGCCAAAGGTCTTGGACTAGTAGGACGATCATCCAAAACGCGTCGTGCATCCGGCGCCCATGCCACGTGTCCCGCCAACCGCAGCCTCATAGACTTGATCACACCAGGGATATAAGGCTGCCCGGTTAGCCTTCGAATTTCTTAGTTAGTCTTGACACGGACGCGTCCGGATACGGGGTCTATATTTGGACCAAGGATCCTCCTAAGGAATTAGTTCAATACTTGAAAAGTGACTTCAAAACAATGGAAATGATCAAGTTGCTTTACCATTGCACGTTATTTCTCCTCCTACTCATACGAAACGGACCCGTAATCACAGCCAAAACACTATTCAGCAATAACGAAGAAAACGTGATAGAGTAATTCCATTTAAAAACGACCAAAAAAAAAGAAAATTGAACCGGACCCCCTCCGATTTTTTTTATTTTTAGTTTCTTATTTGCACCTACCTAGAGGTGTTCAGAACGATTTTCAAAAAAATTTTACCCCCCCGGGTTTCGGAGTTACGGACTTTGAAAAATTTCAATGCTGTAGGTACCCAACCTTCTTTTACTCGATGTAACTCCGGAATGGCTTGAGATACGGAGTCGTACTATGGCTCATTTGAAAGCTCTTGAAATAGGCTTTCATTTGATATGTATCACGCTTGAGTGATAACGATTGACCTTTTGGGGTCATTGACCTAAACCTTTTGACCTTGAAAAGTTCGATTCGGACACTTTTGAAAATTCTGAAAAAATTCATGTGCATTCGCACCTTTTTGAGGTACCTCCACAAAAAATTTCAGAATGGCTCTTCAAAAGATAAGGGAGTAATTAATTTTTTACTAAATTTAAAATTCGCTTTTATGGGCGATCCCTTATTAAACAGCTTATATTACGGTTTTCTATCGTTTGAACGGCATCGAATATTGAATGATGGTCGTGTACATGTAATAGCATTTGGGAATTAAATTTCCTTTGGTATGCCATTTTAATTGGGGGACCGGGTGGGGGGGGGGGAGGAGACTTAAAAAATATTAATGAAATACATTATACAAGTAATATGTCATTTAAAGGGCTCTCTTTTATTAATGATTTGTAAATCCTTTCGTCAATACTATTGCTCATTTATTTATCTCGGTCATTCCTTATTTTTATTAATTTTATAGGTCTTGGTGGTCATCGAGAGTCCTTTACGAATCCCTAAAGGTAGCAAATGCAATCTGCCAAAAGAATAAAAATCGAAAAATTAAACTTTTTTTTTTTTTTTGAAATGATAATTCATAAACTTAGGAGAACATACCTTCAAACTACATCGTGCAGCATTACTTTATTCGATTTTGAATAAAACTTAGTGCTAATTAAAGTTTCAGTCATAGGAATAAAGCAGTGGAATTTCTGGGTTCCATGGACGGTTTTTGAAGAATCAGACCGTTCCTTAAGGTTTTCTTCGGTTTCTAAGTATTCGTGATTTGTGCAGTAAATAAATTTTACTGACGTGATGTTTTCGGCTGCCCAGTCACAGAGTTGTTGCGGTGTCATTATTTGGTTATCGTAAGGACGCTGAAGGCTGGCCTTTGCTGCCAATCTTTTTACGGAACCTCCAACTCCGTCGCAAGCTCCTTTACCGTGGGCTGTCGCGAAGAAGTGCCACTGTGCTTCGATGTCAAAATCTTTTCTGTGGTAACATAAGTTGACGAAATTTTTTCTGTTCTTATACTGGGCAGCACAGCCATCCGAAAAATAATAAATCCTTCTTAAATGTTTAATTAATTTAATTTTTTTAACTTCTTCGATCATTTTTTTAATGAATAAATGAATTAAAACGGTATCATGTTTTAAACAATCGGAAATGCAAACGATACTTTTGTGTAAAGTTTCCCCATCATTTTTATAATAAATTACCATCGGATGCACTGTAGCCATAAGGTTATTCCAATGGAAAGATTGTGCCTCATCTTGGAGTACAAAACTGTAATTTTCGGCGAAATCGCAAGCCACCACTATTTCGTCGTCTCTAAGATTTTGTTTTAATTCATTGTAATATTGCGCCTGTTGTTTAGCAATGAAATCGTGTCTTCTTAAATCAGCGAGTTGATTGCACAAAGAATCTATGAAATCGTCAGAATTTCGAGTTATGGTTTCGAAAGTGCAACGGTCTGTAGAAATCCACTGCTTAAAAGTTATTGTATCTACCATTTCATCATCGAAATGCTCTTGTAATTTTTTTTTTAAAAGTTCGACACTGGGACACTTAACACATTCTCCGAGATGGCAATTTGTGCTTGGAGTCTCACATACCAATTTGGCCAAAAAATCTCGATAATGAGACAAAATATTTCCGTCAAAATTAAATTCATTAATTTTTGCCCCAATAATCATCAACTTGGAGTTTTGATGAATTATGCACACACATACGGTATGTGTCCCACTTGCCCCAGCTAGGATGCAGTGTCTTGGGCGAAGCTCCGCAAATTTTGAAAACCCTACTTTTATTCCAGGATTTTGATTTTTAAAAAGTTCGTACATTTCTCCCAAATCACCTAAAATTAATCTCTTTTGCTCGTGAACTCTTGATCCATCTTTCTGCTTCACCGACACAAAATCTTTTTTCCCCGGCATCTGCCTACTAACATCGTCATTATCGTAAAAGTTTAAAACTAAATCTATGCATGTTTGGCTAAGGGTATGCCTAGGCTTTACATCAGGCGTTGACAGAATCCCCTTTTCTTGAACAAGTTGTTTGGCCTTTAGTGCCATGTGATGAGTTGTTTCAAATTCCCTCTCAATTTTTTTACAGGACCATCTTTTTGGCAGGACTGTCAAAACTAAAAGCTTCTCATTCCTGCTACTCGTTTCTTTAAATTTTTTTTTTAGTTGCTGTAACATATCGTATTCATCTTCTTCTGCGGAGCATTCTTCGTCGTCCTCCAACAAGTTACAAACAAGTAGATTTTCAATAATTTTTTTCTTGATTTTCTCTGATTTTTCTTTACAATATGACTCCGTTTTAATTCTTTTTCTCACTATAGGCGATTCACCGATTGATGTTAGAGCGGAATTTAAAGTTTGAACCGTTGAAATCACGTCAATAAATAAACTTTGATTTTTTACTAAATCCGTGCGCTTTTTTCCTGTTTCGGAATCACTTTCGCTGTCTTCCGGAATTTCCAAAGCACCGTTTATTTCAACATTTTTATTCACAGAACTAACGTTTGTAGTATTTAATTGACACCTACAAGGGTTGCAAATTTTCATATCTTTTTTTATGGGATAATTCAAACTGCACATCCACTCGGTAACGGTTCTTAAATGTTTTTTAACTAAATGATTCGGCTTATTCAATGGATTGCAACACCGATCAGTCCAAGACTTGGTCTCAGCCATGGTAACTGGATAATACCCGCGTTTAATGAAAATCTTAAAAGTCTTAAAACGAACCACTTAACAGACTTTACCACCGCACTAACAAATGTAACAAACGATCTTCACCGAGCAAAAAACGAACATAAACTGAGACCTAAGCCTAGACTTAAAATTCCTAACGGTTGGCTTCTTGGTTATGGCTAAATATGAACAATAATCTCAGTACAAAAAAGAAAAAAAAATTAAGTTGCTTGACCCCATGCCAGGTAGTAAGTCAAATATATTTCCGCTGCCTAAAAAGGATGCTGTGCTACGCATGGCTTATTGCCCTCTGAAGAACGCTGTGATCAGCCTTACATAGGATAGTTTATCTCAAATATAGAAATATACAAACGTAATTTATTTTTCTCTAGAATCATGAACAATTTTGGGCTGAATTAAGTTACAGAAACTTTTCTAAAGTATTACCAAAATCCTTTAAATGACATATTACTTATATAAAGTATTTCATTAATATTTTTTAAGTCTCCTCCCCCCCCCCCACCCGGTCCCCCAATTAAAATGGCATACCAAAGGAAATTTAATTCCCAAATGCTATTACATGTACACGACCATCATTCAATATTCGATGCCGTTCAAACGATAGAAAACCGTAATATAAGCTGTTTAATAAGGGATCGCCCATAAAAGCGAATTTTAAATTTAGTAAAAAATTAATTACTCCCTTATCTTTTGAAGAGCCATTCTGAAATTTTTTGTGGAGGTACCTCAAAAAGGTGCGAATGCACATGAATTTTTTCAGAATTTTCAAAAGTGTCCGAATCGAACTTTTCAAGGTCAAAAGGTTTAGGTCAATGACCCCAAAAGGTCAATCGTTATCACTCAAGCGTGATACATATCAAATGAAAGCCTATTTCAAGAGCTTTCAAATGAGCCATAGTACGACTCCGTATCTCAAGCCATTCCGGAGTTACATCGAGTAAAAGAAGGTTGGGTACCTACAGCATTGAAATTTTTCAAAGTCCGTAACTCCGAAACCCGGGGGGGTAAAATTTTTTTGAAAATCGTTCTGAACACCTCTAGGTAGGTGCAAATAAGAAACTAAAAATAAAAAAAATCGGAGGGGGTCCGGTCCAGGGTCTGGTCGGTTTTAGATGGAATTACTCGTTAGTCGATTTAATTAAGCATTTAAACATCCGATTTTGTTACATGGCGGGAGAGAAAATTTCGACCACTATCAGTTTATCTACCTTTAAAAAAATATCTACTTTGAACGCTTACGCCGCTATCAAAACAGAAACCGAATTTTTTATTCCAGAATTAGCAAGTACAAAATTCGAGCATAAAACCATGCTAATTTACAAATCCGTTAATAAAATGGCTATAATTAGAAATCATTTTGATACATCCGTAAAGTCATTGAAAGTAAGTGGATAATGCATAAAATATATGTATTATTGTACGACTTTAAGGTGGAACAAATTTTTAAACTTTTGAGTCTCCACCTTTAATAGGGTCCATCATTTTGCCGTTGCTTGCAATTTTTATGTCTGATCCATTCTGGAATTGAACTGATTCTGGGATTGAATTTGTTTACATGATATAAATGATATACTGTATAAATAGGAGACAAGGGCGCTAACTCGAGAATAAACCTGCAACAAAATCACTAGCAACAGCAGCATTCCCCTTGAGTGTAGATCCTACTTTTTTTTCCAAATTTTTGGATTATGTCTTCTAGAAGGACCTCTTAAAAGTTTCAAACTCTCATATAAGATTCGAGTAATAAAAAATATTTTACTTTGAATGACAAGCAATTATTTAAAAACTAATTCTTGCTGCAGGTTGCGAAAATCAGGGGTCGACTGGGCATAAGGCCCATTCGGGCGATTACCTGAAGGTCCGCTCTATTAAGACCGCCTGATATTCGGTCTGATAGACCGACTTGATATTCGCAAGATAAAAAAAATGGGGAAAAAGTATACAGGTAGTTTAGCAGCATTACTACATCTTTAAAGATGTAGAAATTTATTCGAGTAAATTTACTCGAATAAATTTTTAAAAAGAAAAATTTTTTTTACAAATTTATTTAGCCGGGGGGAGGCGCGTCTAAATAAATTCTATGGATCGGTTAAAAGTTTTACCAGGGACAGAAAGATTTCCCAGTCCGCCTTTGGCGAAATTAATGCCTAACCTTAGCCTAATTAAATTAATCATTTTTCTAGCAGTATTCCCTGCACATTGTTCGCCGGCTTACATGGTTGTTATTCATTGAAGCATCAGAAATAAAAGACATTGATTTTTTCATTCCGTACAATTGCGAATTTTATATTATCCATCCTTTCGAGTCATCCGGTTTTAAAATAACCAAAATTCGCAATTTAGGAGACCAGTTGACATATCAAGATTACGGAATATGGTACGGAATCCAAGACCACAGTTTTCCTGTAATACCACGGTTCACGGCAGGAATGGACGCTAATAAAACTTCATTCATTGCTTTGGAAACAGTTTGTGGAATGGTAAATTACTAAATGTTAATTATAGTGTAACCTTTTTTGATGAACTATCAGAAAACGTTTTTTCGGTAACGCAGTTTTATCTGGAATTTTGCAATAATGGAAAAAAAAAATTTTTAAGTAATCTTTTACCTTGAGCAGGGTGTAGCGATGCTTTCGAGACGTGGTCCGTTTTGTCTGATCCTTCCAAGGTGCTTAATCCTCCGCAATGTAAAGAATCAACCTAAAACAATGACATTAAAATTAACAATTTTCATGTGCATCTATCTTTTCCAAAAGACGAGCCTGTTCAGACTAAAGTCTTACGACATCTTTGAGCAACACAATCTTCTCCTTAGTCCTTTACTCGATTAGATGTATGTGATCTCTCACATACATCAGTGCGTGCGCTCACAGGCACGTGGGACCTACAGTTTAACGCCGGTTCCAAACGGCCATTTTTGAGAGATTTACGAAGCAGTTACCGCTCGGTGGTTTGCCGTTGCCTTCCGAGGGGTGGTGACCGTTGATTTTCTGACTAGCGTACTAGTTTTGACCTGAGAAAAATTTCCTAGCTGTGAACTAGGATAGAAGCACGACGCGTCGCATCTCATGACTGAGAGTCAAGCGCGCTATGAACGAGGCTACGGGTCACCACACAACACAATAGCCTTTGTTAATTGTTAATGTTAAGATGTTTGGATGCCCTGATATCTTCCTACGAGGCCACCAAATATCGATAAAAGTTTTCTTATAGAAAGAGTATCAACTTTGAATTTTTCCAGATTTTTTGAATGACACCTTGAGTTGTTCCATCAGCCTGGTAATTTCCAAAAAGTCCATATATGGGCCAAAATAAATTTTTTTTTTTGGCATTAAGGGCTCCGTTTCGCAGCAAGCCGCAGACCGCAGCTTTTTCAAAATTTTTTTTGAAATTTTTTTTTCGAACCTTAATTTTTATATTAAAAACTTGGCAACGGGGTAAAATGATATAGAAAAGGAATAAAATAAAATAATGGTTTTCCTGTTCATATAGACTTGATTCGGCATGTAAATGACATTATTTAATGATATATTTTTTTAAAAAATATCGAATTTTATTTTTGTTTACAGGGAAAAAAAGTGGCGTGTCATTAGAGATTTTAAAATGGCTTCGTAAACAAAAACAAAAATAACATTCGATAGTTTTAAAAAAATATATCATTAAATAATGTTATTTACATGCCGAATCAGGTCTATGGGCTAGTCTCGGCAAATTGGACTTATTTGAAAAAACTTTTTGGATTACATTATTTCTAGGAAGGTTTATGATCGAATTAGACTGTTTTACCGCTCTAGATGCATCATTAAATTTAAAATTCAAAATAAAAAGTTTTCTCGTTCAAATGGTCGGAGAAATACAAATTTAATATAATCCCTATTTAGCATGAATGAATGGATCAAATCATATCGTACTGTTCTTATCCGTTATTTTAAACATTGTTTTAAAATAACCGTTTAATACCGTTTTTTCAAACAGTATTTTTTTTATAGTAGCGAAACTTTTCCTCTTTTTAAGAAACCAGAAAATCCTCTTGTACCAGCAGGCCTGTCAGGAGGAAGATGTGTCAGAGAATATTTCATCAGAGACATAATAAAATCGATGAATTTCGAGTAAGTTTATATTTAAATTTTAAAAAGAAGCCAAGTGAGGTACTATTAATAATTACTGTTTTTATTTTGTCAGGTATAAAGAGAAGAAAATTGAAGATACAGACAGTTCCTCCCAATTCGACTTTGTGGTATTTGTGGAATACACTTATCCCGAATTTTTAGAGAGCCATAATGTTTATGAAAGTGACTACGTCTATGGATGGTTCAACTTTGTCAACCACTGGTCAAAACAGAAGTAAGAATTCCATCCATCTGGCCTACATTTATCCGAATATATGCCATCACTATACATTCTATTGCTTGCGGAAAAAGCAGGCTTTTAGAGCCAAAATATTTCAAATTTGTAAATTGAGAAAAAACGTTGGAATGCAGCTGGGAAACCAAAATGCTTTTATTTTTTACAAAACTGGTATTAGGATGCCCGTTTTTAAGTTAAATTTGTCTTCGGCATGAGCGGCCAAATCCTTCCAATTAATTAAAGTCTCCATACAAGGTGCCCGTTACGAGGAGTAGAAAATATTTTTTTGGTACTACTAGCTTTACTAGCATTAGAATTAATTTTGACTTTAAATAGCAAAATTTTTAGACTAATCACGAAAATTAAAATGAAAATTTTAAATCGAGGTATTTTTTAAAAGAATAGTGTGGAGAACAATATTCTTTTAAGAAACTATTTTAATTCATCGACTTTACATTTGGTTTCGATTTTGCCGTGACAATATTTACAAACCAATATTTACAACCAAGTTTGACGTTAAAACAAGAGTCGAATTTAATTTCTGTACTAAAAAGAAAAATAGGTTACAGATTATAATTAAATATCCGGAAACAGAAAATGCTAATGATTTCTACATCAGGCCTTTCAAGTACGATTTATGGTTTGCATTGATATCTACCGTAATAACAGCAGGACTATTCTGTGCTCTAATGAAACAATTGGAGAGTTTTTACACAAAACGTAAAACAGTATTCAACATAATAGACTATTTCTTGATGCCTTACGAATCAATGTGCAGTCAAGGTCAGTAGTACCATCTAACATCCCTCCTCCTATCCTCTTTCCGCTATAAAATACATAAAAAAATCAGCATCCGAAATTGCATTTTTTCGATTTTTCATTCAGGTCAATCAGGCGATAAAAATGTTTTTGTCAGAATATGTTGTTTGATCACATCTCTATTGGCCATGTTTATTATACCATCGTACTCAGCGGATTTATTTGCGTATTTATCGTTACAAATTTTGAAATTGCCTTTTCGGAATTTGGAAGAATTTATAGAAATTGGCGAGTACAGATTCTTATTCACAGAAGATGTGGATGATGTAGAGCTGAATTATTTTCTGGTAAGGACTTTCACGAATCACGATATGCCAACAGAGAAAGAAATTGATCGATAGAGAAAGACAATGTTCTCACAATGACAGGCCGTAAAACATTCCAAAAAAAAGTTGGATTTTGAAAACCATCGAGCATCCTCGCCAACCATCTCTAACATGTTTGAATTACAGTAAACCGTTAGTGCGTAAATTAAAATTAATTTAAGCCTTTGAGTTAATGAATGTAAGACGTAAAATGTGAAGCTCATTCGTCAAGTGGAAACGATGCTAGCGATACATGTCAGTCAAGGATATTTCAAATTTTAAGACGTCATTTCCAGGAGAAGAAAGAGGCTCTCAAATGCTGACACCATTGTTATATCTTTATACTGCCCATGTAAGCGAAAATAGCGTATCTTCCTTTCCGGAATTGATTGTTTGTTTACATAAGTTAAAAATACGACAGACGTGCCAACTCCGAAAATGAAGATACGCTACTTTCGCTTACATGGGCAGTATAAGAAAAGGTCTATATTTCACTAAAAGGGGTGTGGGGGTGGATAGTTAAGAATTACAAAGCTTAAGACATTATTAAAGATCACTTATTCCCTTTTTTTCACTAAACATGGGTTATTCAAATGGACCGAGCCGGAAAACTTTAAACACTTATTAAATCATGAAATGGCTTCTAAATCGAATAACTAAAGCATTTCTAGATACCTAAATGGATTCTGGAGCGCCTGTGGAACTCGAAAATGACAATTAAAGCTTTTAAAATCGACAAATAATGAAAATAAAGGAAGCAAGTTGTTGCCGTTTTCCGACACTTTTTACATCATTTTTACTGCCACTACGAGGCCAAATCTTTAAAATCTACGTCCCACAGGCGCTAAACAATTGGCTTTAGATTCTATCTACACTTACCGTACTTTTTCAAGTACGTAAGTACTCAAGAGACTTTGTAAACAAAGGATTTCAATTCAAAATTTACACCCAGAAAAAGGAATATGCCTCGTTCGCAATACAAGCGATGTTGCTTAGCGACGAAACAAATATGCTTTGCCGCAAAGCAACATGGCTCGACTTGTCGACATTATGCATTGCGGCAAAGCACTCTTGAGTTTTGACACAAAACATTTATACTGCTTAGACCTAAGTTATGCAAAAATGCTTTGTAGCAAAGCATTTTTGCTTAGACCCAAAGCAGCATTTTTTGGGTGTATATTTTACACATCTTAATATTTTTGGAACATCCATTTTTTTTAGGCGATACTTTTTTCGTCTGCTCTTTTGTTTATATTTTGTTTCCCTTTTTTTTTTCGAAAAGATCGATTATAATGCGAAATTTGGAGCTAAAAAGCTCTTTAAGAGGCACATGCTTTGAAATTGGCTCGTTTTTAAATCTTTTTTGTTATATCAAAGCAAAAATTTGATGTATCTACCAACGTAAATATAAAAAATGAGATCGGTGAACCGATCAAAGTGCTTTATCGACGAATTATGAAATGTATATTATAAATAATATACATAACGGTTAGATTTTTGATCAGAGGTCCACCAAAGCCACTGTACGGGCATACGGAATCTGAATTTTGGAAAAATAATTTTAAATTCGGAATCCTCTACCCCGAAAATATTCTCAAAAATACGGTTAGATTTTTGATCAGAGATCCACCAAAGCCGCATTACGGGCATAAGGGATTCGAATTTCGGAAAAATTATTTCAGATTCGGAATCCTCTACCCCGAAAATATTCTCAAAAATTCGGTTAGATTTTTGATCAGAGGTCCACCAAGCCGCAATACTGGCATAAGGGATTCGAATGTCGGAAAAATTATTTCAGATTCGGAATCCTCTACCCCGAAAATATTCTCAAAAATACGGTTAGATTTTTGATCAGAGGTCCACCAAAGCCGCAATACTGGCATAAGGAATTCGAATTTCGGAAAAATTATTTCAGATTCGGAATCCTCCACCCCGAAAATATTCTCAAAAATACGGTTAGATTTTTGATCAGAGGTCCACCAAAGCCGCAGTACGGGCATAAGGGATTCGAATTTCGGAAAAATTATTTCAGATTCGGAATCCTCTACCCCAAAAATATTCTCAAAAATTCGGTTAGATTTTTGATCAGAGGTCCACAAAGCCGCAATACTGGCATAAGGGATTCGAATTTCGGAAAAATTATTTCAGATTCGGAATCCTCTACCCCGAAAATATTCTCAAAAATTCGGTTAGATTTTTGATCAGAGGTCCACCAAAGCCGCAATACTGGCATAAGGGATTCGAATTTCGGAAAAATTATTTCAGATTCGGAATCCTCTACCCCGTAAATATTCTCAAAATTCGGTTAGATTTTTGATCAGAGGTCCACCAAAGCCGCAATACTGGCATAAGGGATTCGAATTTTGGAAAAATTATTTCAGATTCGTAATCCTCTACCCCTAAAATATTCTCAAAAATACGGTTAGTTTTTTGTTAGCTCCCACGAGAAACCCGCCAATCAGCATCCAAATCGCTTTGTTGACGTAATCGATGACGTCATATCGTGACGTTTCAAAAGTTGGAGATATCGGTTTTTAGGCCTATACCCATACTTTAAGCCCTGCTCACCGTTTCTGAACCACTCAACAGAATTTAACCAAATTTCAATGGTAGCGTATCTTGATGAATATCTACTGCAATACCAAAATCGGACTCTATCGGTTGTTGCGTTTCCGATTTATAGTCAAAAAATATCTTGAAATAGCTGAATATTCAACATTTTTACTCACTGCTTCCGAATCGCTGAACCGATTTGGCTCAAAAACTAATCAGCACCTACAATTTATTAGAAGTTCCTACCCACCAAAAATCATCCACATCGTTCTTCCGTTTTTCTCTTCTTTTTCGACGGACAAATTTTTTTGCACATATATTCATACATTCATACATTCATACATTCATACATTCATACACACACACGGCCACCATCCAAATTTTGCTTTTTTCGGCATCAGGGGACTTCAAAACGTGTAAAAATATCGAAAACTGAAAATCTGAAATTTGTGCTAAAAACAATGCTTTATTCTCCCTGCGGTCGATAAAGCAATAAAAACTTCAAAAAAGCTGCAGACGAAAATTATTTTTCAAAATTTAAGAACGTCAGCATTTTAATGATAAAAGGGATATAAGTGACTTTAATATTCTCTTACGCTGCCAATAAGGCTCAAGAGCAGAGTGGTTCGTAAATCAACTTTTTAAGAATTACAAAACCCCTACACCGGCAAAATTTTACAATAGGCAGAGTATTAACCCTGAATATTTCCCGATTTTTTGAATGAAATCTTGAGGTGTCGCATTGGCTTCAAAATTTCAAAAAAGTCCATAAGGGGCTGTACAAGTATTACGTAAGCACCTTAGGGGGGGGAGGGGGTCCTTCAGATGCTTACGCCAATGTTAAACCTCCATAAGAGGAAGCCTATTTTTGCTTATTAGGGGGGAGGGGGTCAAAAATCACCAAAATCATGCTTACGTAATACTTATACAGCCCCTAAGGGCCAAAAATGAAAAATTATTTTTGCCAAAAGGATTACCTATTCCTATCGGAAATTTTGCATACGCTACTAATTTGAAGTCGAAAATCAGTTTTGATGCACCGAATCAGAGGCAATAGTGGAAAGTCAACACAAGGTTTTCAAAGATTTTAAAGTTGACATGTGGCTCGAAAACTGTCCTTCAAAATAAATTTTCTCATTCAAATTCGTAAGCTACGCAAAATTTCCGATAGGAGTCTTTTGTGCTAAAAATAATTTCCATTTTTGGCCTTCTATATGGGGTTTTTGCAAATTTCAAGTCCAACGTTACAGCTCAATATGCAGTTCAAAAACATCTAACAAAAATTCAGGATTGTTACTCTGTACAGAAACTTTCCCCAATAAAAAAGCTTTGAAATTCCAAAAACGTTGATTTTCGGACCTCCCTACCTGAAATAATCAACCACTGTCAATCAAAGTTATCTCTCGTATTTACCTCGTAACTGGTTTTTGACTGAAACCGAACAATTTTTCAATTTCGCACCAACTCATTCTTGTGAATTTGCATCCCCGCTACAGCAGTTCCAACTCTTTCAGAGACGGAACGACTCGATTACCCAAAAGCTAAAAGACCATCTCCTGATGAAATATTACAACACATCTAGTGAAAGAAGCACCCTACTTTGTGGTCACGAAAAATTTGCATTTCCCTATGTTACGGGAAATACCTTGCCTCAAATTCCTTGCAAAATCGTTGTGATACCTGAAAGTATAACTACTTTAAGTCCCGTCATTTTTATTAATCCAGAAACAGGGTATCAAAGTGTCATAAATCATATGTGAGTATAATTATTTTCACTAAGACATCTTTATACCCGTCATTATTGAGCCCATTTTTCTTTCAAGGTTATTTAAAGCTCGAGAAAGTGGGATAACTTCAAGAATCGAAAACAGTTTCACAATTTTCTGGAATGAACGATATAACTCGGAGGAAAGTCGAAATCTTCAAACAGTAGGGATCAATCAATTGATCTCAGTGTTTTCATTCTTTGGATTTGCATGTTGTATAGCGTTCGCACTTTTCCTTTGCGAGTTGGCCGTTAAACGTATTGCACAACAAAATCGAGAAATAATTAATGCAATGGAAAATTCGAAGCAACAGCTAATCAACCTCTTTCGTCGTACAATGCAGTCTATCTCTGTTTCCTCGCATAAGGCAACAAAGTTCTTTTCACCACGAATATCAATTTTAAAACTACGACTAAATCTATTTCGTCGTTTAAGAAAGTCGATCTCATCATTGAAAACAAATAACCAAGGAAAATACTTTGTACGAGGCGCAAAAAAAATGTGAAACAGAAAAAAAAAGTTAAAAGAAATATAAATGTTTAAATGATTTCATGCTTGAAATGTTAATTCTAGTTTCGGTTATGAGAGCAACTCTCCGAGTCAATCTCTTAAAAAAAATGTAGGTAAATGTTCGCCAAATTATTTTATTTAAATGAACAAATAAACACCGCAAGAAAATAAAATATTCTCCATAATTTTTGGTACAAAAATCCAATTACAACCGACATTAAATTCTTGGAACCTGCTTCCATTTTACCAAAAACAGCATTCGGAAAACCGGAAAATTGCTAGATCAGAACACCACCAGTGACAATTTTGTTACGACACAGCCAAACCACGTATTTAATTTTTTAATTTTCCAACAAACCAAATACTGACACCAAATACTTACAACTGACCAAATACTTCCAACAAACCACGTATTCCAACGGGAGCACAGCTTAACCAACACACGCTGGTTAAGCTGTGCTCCCGTAAAATATATAAATTATAATAAATATATAATATAATAAATATAAATATTAAATATTAATATTATTATATTATTATATTATTAATATTAAATATATATTTATATTACATATAAATATAAATTATAATAAATATAAATATATAAATTATATTAAATATATATAATTTATATTCTTGAGTGAAAAACAAAAAGCCTAATTTTTACATCAACACAAGTTAGAAAGACTTTTCCCATTTTGTTTGCAGTTTGAAAATGATCTCTGTCCCTCAAGAATTGCGAAAGTGTTAACGAAATACTTGACTGAATGAAATACCTAATTAGGAACATTTTAGGGCTGTGGTTTCCGAAAAAGTGGACTTCAAGGAGGCCAGACGGCCAATTCATTTGTCAAGGTTCTTAGTAAATATCCCCTGATATAACGGTCAAATTGTTGCCGTCCTATCCAAGAGCTTTGTTTACTTTTAAATTGATTGAGTGACAACTATATGGCTATAATAGTAGAAGCCAATCATTAGGGACCGCGGCGGATGTATTACATACCCACATACATTGGCTGAGGTCTTGTGGGAAGAGGTGAAACTTAGAGAAAGGAAACAGATTGAAGATAAGATCTCACAAAAGTAATTTAACATATACAGGATGTATTTGGCTTCTGCTTTTCTTAAAAAATTCCAAATATAAATTCGGCGAAGGGATAATTATAGGCATTTTTCTTATCGAATGGGAGGTGGGAGAATAATTTTTCGCAGCACTTGAAAAAAGCTTTTAGGAATTCCATCTCAACCAATAATTAAAATAATCTGACATAATTTCGAATAAAATGCCTCTTTGGCATACATTATTTATAAATGCATGCGATTATTTCGTGGAAAAGCTTTATAAGGCTGGACACAAAATTCAGCTCGAATTTAAAAAAGTGGAATATCGATTATCCTAATATTTCAATTCATTTGTTTTAAGGAGCAACGTCGAGAAAAATCAAACAAAATAATATTAATGATTCAATGGGTTTCGAATATGCAACCAGCAATACAAATGTTTAAAAACAATGTTCTGAAACATTCGACTGCTGTTTTGTTTTTTTGCAAATGACCTACAAAAACAAATTATATTTCTTATGTGTATACAGCTGTTTGTGCCACAGTAAGAAAAAAAAAAGTCAAACCTAATAAACAAGTCCATCGACCGCGTTTTACCGTGGTTTACTCATCTCTTCAATGATTCTGGTATTTTACTTTATAACAAATTTGCCGAAATCTAAATTGCTAGCGGTAGATTCCGTAAGTCTAAGTCGCAAGACTCAAGTCTATTTTTTTTCTCGGATGAGAATCCGGTTGAAAGGATGTAGGGTCTATTTGACATTTATCGTTCCAACCTCGTCCATAGACTATAAACAAGTATCGGGTAAAAGGTATCGGAATAAATGCCTCATTTTTGAATCTAAATATAAATAATTACGGGCCTTATTTTTTGAGAATAATTTTCCGGAAAACTGTAAAAAGCTTTTAGAAAATGATAAGTAGGAAGCTATCAATGACAAAAAGCTCTTTGAATCAATATTTAAAATAATCTGATATTTACTCAAAAATAAAACTATTTTTTTACTTGAATTTTACCCGTGTCCATGACGTTATTTCGCACAAAAGCTTTAGAAAAGTGGATCCAATATTTAGTTCGACGTGATAAAGTTCAATAAGCTGAATATTTGTAACGCGATTTCAAGACAATGGAAATAAACAAGTTGCTTTACCATTGCACGTTATTTCTCCCGCTACTCATAAAAAACGGACCCGTAATCACAGCCAAAACACTATTCAGCAATAACGAAGAAAACGTGATAGTCGATTTAATTAAGCATTTAAACATCCGAATTTGTTACATCGCGGGAGAGGAAATTTCGACAACTATCAGCTTATCTATCTTCAAAAAAATATCTACAATAAACGCTTACACCGCTACCAAAACAGAAACCGAATCTTCTATCCCAGAATTAGGGAGTACAAAATTCGAACATAAAACCATGCTAATTTACAAATCCGTTAAAAACATATCTATAATTAGGAATCATTTTAAAACATCCTTAAATTCATTGGAAGTAAGTAGATAATGCATAAAATATACGTATTATTACACAACTTAAGGTGGGACGAATTTTTAAACTTTTGAGTCTTTCACTTTAAAAGGACTGTCATTCTGCCGTTTTTACGTCAGTCCATTCTGGAATTAAATGCTAGTTTTAATGACATAAATGATTTAAAAACAGGAGACAAGGGTGCCTACTCGAGAATAAACATGCATCAAAATTGCGTGCAAGGGCAGCATTCCCCTTTAGTGTAGATCCTATTTTTCTTTTTCAAAATTTTTGGACCTCTTGAAAGTTTTAAACCCTCGTTAAGATCAGAGAAATAATTTTTTTTTTATTTTCACTAAGAAACGATTTGTTTAAAATTAGTTCTTGCTGCAGATTGCGAAAATAAAGTTCAAAAAAAGGGTGGCTGATCCGAAACTATTCAATTCGAGAAAAAAAATAGTGGACTAACATTTCTCAAAATTTTTTTCCTGAATATTACGTGGATTATATAATGGACCATTTTCCATTAAAAATGACTTTAAACACCCAGATTGCAAAGTCTATCCAGTCCCGAAGACGTCATCAGAGCGTCTTGAGGATATTTATCGGACGTTTATTGGATTTGAAACAAAAAGCGTCCTTTGGACATCCTACGGATATCCCATGGATTTGGATATCCATTGGATATCTAATGGAGAATCTACAGGATGTCCAATGGATTGAAAATGCTATTTGGGCATATATTCTCCCGATTCCAGGTGTGTATCTTGTCCGGGGTTGCAAATATAACTTCGAATTCAATATTTAAAAAAAAAAAAAAAAGTAATACTATTCGAATTTGATCCATAATTAGCGCCACCACCCTACTGTGGTATCGCGGTCCGAGAAAGGAAACAAGTAAAACCCAAATATTAGGTGATGGAAAAATAAAAATGTATATTTACCCCTTTGCTTCTAGTACTGAGCACAGACAAATTAATTAACAGGGTACCTCGAGCTCGATGTACTCTTGCCGATGTACCCTTGCCCGGAATGCAGGCTCAGGCTGCAGGCCACATTGACAACGAGCTCAAATTAACCGCGGTTTCGTTTGATTATAAAAAAAGGACAAATATCATGCGATATTTGGGACTATATAAGTTGGTTTCATTAAACCAATATAGATATTGCGTATAATCTTAGGATTAAGATAGTCGAAAATAATGCCTAACCTTAGCCTGGCTAAATTAATCATTTTTCCAGGAGACTTCCCAGCACATAGTTAGCCCGTTAACATGGCTGTTATTCATTCAAGTATCAGAAATAAAATACATCGATTTTTTCATTCCGTACAATTGCGAATTTTATATTGTCCATCCTTTTGAGTCATCCCGTTTTAAAATAACCAAAATACGCAATATAGGAGAGCACGTGATATATGAAGATTACGGAATATGGTACGGCATCCAAGACCATAATTTTCCCGTACTACCGCGCTTTACTGCAGGAATGGACGCTAATAAAACTGCACTCTTTGGTGTGGAAGATAATCCAGTAATGGTAAATCATTAAGTGTTAATTATAGTGTAAGCTCTTTTTAATGAACTATCGGAAGATATTTTTTCGGTAACATAGTTTTATCTGGAATTTTAAAATGGCGCAAAAATAAATAGGGTCGGGTCGCCTAAATGTAAACGCTCCCGAAATGTCAAAACCCCTTATTTTTTCTTAAGTAAAAAGCGTTTTCGATTAAAAATATAATGAAATGTGTTCTTTGTTTCATAATCTTCCTACAAAAGCATGATTTCCCCCCGAAAAATGTTTACCGTTTTTCTTATAACTTATTTAAAAAATACGATTTTTTTTTTTTCGGTGAAACTCGTCTTGTGGATTTTTTTCAAATATTTATTTAGAAAGAAAGACACATTAAAAAATTTTGAAATCCCACTCATTTACTTACATGTTAATGAAGTTTATGTTACCGACTTACATTTAAAGTAATGTTAAAGATTTTAATGCTTTTCTCTTAAATTTCCGCAAAAGATCGAAAATCAAAAAGATGTCCGAAATGTCAACACGCCATTTTGTCCATTTGATTGTTATGTAAATAAAAGAATTTTTCGGAATTTTTTTTTATTTTAAAAAAAATTGTAAAATTATTTTCGTGAGCATTGATTTGTAAAAGTGGTAAGTATTACAATTAGAGGGATGATGTAGCATTCTAGAGAGATAAATTTTGAACTGATTTCTCTTCACGGAGAGCCGTCTGGTGAGCGTTTACATATAGGTTCATTTTTATGAAAAACAGGTAAAATCAAACCGAAATGTCAACGCTATTATATCAACCCTCTAAGCAAAATTTTAAAGTAGTACCTGGATCACATATTTACTTCATGTCTTGAAGAACACATTGGGCTGTTGGATCACTTTTTAAAACGTAATTTTTTGTAAGAAAAAAATATTTGAAAATGCCGTGTCCGAAATGGCGGAGAGTGTTTACATTTAGGCGACCTGACCCTACATCCTTAAAATCCTCCTTCTCATCCTGTTACCTTAAAGAGGCTATGGCGATGCAGTTGAGTCAAGGCCCCTTTTGCCTAATCCTTCCAAGATACTAAATCCTCCACCATGTAAAGCAGGGATGGCATGCTGATTTCGATTCTGATTCTGATTCCGATTAAAATCTATTCGGCATGACACCCCTAATGTAAAGAATCAAACAAAAATAAAGACCTTATAACCAGACGATTTCGCGTGCATCTATCTCTTCCAAAAGAAAGGCCTTTTCAGACTCAAGTCTTACAACATCTTTGAGCAGTATATTTACGCTATTGATGCAATATTAAATTTAAAAAATAATAAATAAGGTTTCTTGTTAAAATGCTGGGAGAAATAGAATTAATAGTCCCTTACCTAGCATAACTGGATCGACCCCAATCGCATTGTTCGTTTTCGAATCTTCCGATTTAAAGAGTTTCATTAGGAAAAATTCACAACGTACATGGTGTTTTCCCCACAACTTAATTCTTTTTATAACAATTTTTTTTTCTTACGATTATTCAGTCGAATGGAGGTTTCACTACGTTTTTAAACATCATATATTTTCAATTGTAATCGATTTCGTTCCTAGGCTTAAATTATAAGGAGTTTTTCGGAAACTATTACAAATATGTAGGAGTTTTTCGGGAATTCTATATATATTGTTTTTAATAATAGCGAAACTTTTCCTCTTTTTAAGAAACCGGAAGATCCTCTTCAACCAGCAGGCTTGTCAGGTGAAAGTTATGTCAGAGAATATTTCATCAGAAACGTGATAAAATCGATGAATTTCGAGTAAGATTATATTTAAATTTAAAAAAAAAAAGTCAAGTGAGGTACGATTAATAATTAGTGTTTTTATTTCGTCAGGTATAAAGTGAAGAATACTGATGATGTTATAAGTTCCGAATATTTGCTCTACTATGACGTTTTTTTAAGCGTCATATATGGTTATCCCGAACTTTTAGAGAGAATAGATTCTTATAAAAATGAGTACCTCAATAAATGGTTGCACATCGTCAACTACTGGCCAAAGCAAAAGTAAGAATTCCAAATTAGTAATCATCAATCTGACCTACAATTAAGCCAAATATATGCCAAAATTACTGTCCAATACTAGTACATTCAATCACTTTCCAAAAAAAGCACGCTTTTAGAGTTAAAAAAGTTCCAATTTGTAAATTGAGAAAAAATGTTGGAATGCAGCTAAAATGTGAAACGAAAACTTTTTATAAACGAAATCCTTTCATTTTTTATACACCGGTATTAGGATGCCCATCTCCATGCCAAATTTGTCTACAGCATGAGCTGCCAAAGAGAGTGTTCAAGTGTTACATAAGACCGGAAAGGGGAGAGGGAATGCAAGAAATTCTTACAATTTCTTTCATGGGGGAGGGGGAAGGGTCGGAAAATCTTACGTAAGAATTTTTAAAATTATTTGTTGATCAAGAAATTCTGTAACACATTTTTAAAATTGGCGGTAATCAAAAAAAGGGGAGGGTAGCGAAAATTTTACGTAAGTAAAAAGGGAGGTCAAAGAAATCTTATTAATTTTTACGATAGGGGAAAGGAGTTTGGAAGGGTCGTTATAATTTGCAGGCCCGCGCGAGTAATTACAGACCACCCATTTCCGATCTGAAATCAATACAGGTCGGACCGGATTCGGAACCTGCCAACCTTCCTGACCAATCCTTGCGCATGAGCTTTCGCATATGAGCTTGCATTGATGAGGGAGACACCCTTACAGGCCGACGAGAGGAGAGCGAATTTTCGCGCGAGTGACGACGGAATTCGATTTCTCATAAAAAAAAGAGTCCAAATGAATAATTTTACACCGAGCTTTCACACCGGAAAGCTCGAAGTTAAAACTGGTGACTTTTCCGGACGAGTTCGTGAACTGATCGCTTTTCGTGACCTGTTCGTGAACTGGTCGCTCTTTCTGACCAATTCGTGAGCTGGTCGGTATTTGCTGACCAGTTCACAAACTAGTCGTTTTTTCTGACTAGTTCGCGAACTGACCAGTTCTCGAACCTTCCTTTTGGGAAAATATATTTCAAGCACTGTTACGATTAAAAATATCGTAACAAATTTATTCTTTTTTTTTAAATAAAATCGCGCTTAAAAAGGGTTTTGAATTTTTACCGCGAAAAGAAATGCAACATGACGAGTCGCCATGTTAAATTCACTGCTGTCTGAAGAATTGCGAAATCATGCGCAGTCAGTTTTAGATTCACCGATCAAACGGATCAGATGATCGTTTGAATAACATCATTTTTTTTATTTTAATATTTAAGTAAAAATGTCAGTATTTAATTTTCGATTAGTTAATTTCATAAATTAAAAGATGTTTTAATTTTCAAATATTTCGGATCCCTCCGAAATATCGAAATGTCTAGTAAGGGCCGGTGACGTTGAATAGACCCCTTTAATGGGTAAGCCTAATTTATTTAAAATGATATTATTTTGCCTGTGATGGATTTAGTTGAAATATTGTTTTGTCACATACAGTTAAATATTTTATATTGTTATAAGAGTGTTTAGAATATTCCATTTAATTATTTCAGGGTCTTAGTTTCCTAGTTCATAGATCTTGGTTGTTTTGATATTTAAATGAACATGTCAACTCCTGCTCAGTTATTCATACATTGGAAAAGATGATTGTATTAAATAAAGCAAAAAGATCAAAATGGATCGGATGGACTACCGCATTTTATTACTCACAAAATTCCTTCTGCATCAGCAGGCCGAGTGTTCCGCATGATTTTTTAGTATACAAGCCTACCCGGATTCGGATTCCTCGTAAAAAAAGAGCCTAAGAAAACTAATTTTCAACCGAGCTTTCCCGCCGGAAAGCTAGAGATTTTGGAAAAAAACATTTAACCACCCAGGCCGAGTATTCCACTTGCGTTTTCTGTACAGGTCAACCCGGATTCGGATTCCTTGTAAAAAACTGAGCCTAAAAAAATATTGTCTATTGCAAGCTTTCACACCGGTCAGCTAAAGCTTTTGCAAAAAAAAACATTTCATGTGCACAGGCTGTAATACTTATATTACACTCAGTTTATCTCTACAGGCCAGACCGGATTTGGATTCCTTGAAAAAAACTGACCCTAAAAATGTATTCTTTACCGCAAGCATTCACACCGGAAAGCTAGAGCTTTTGCAAATAAAAAATTTCATGTACACAGGCCGTGTTTTACACTCGGTTTTCTCTGCAGGCCAGAACGGCTTCCAATTCCTCGTAAAAAAATGAGCCTAAAAAAATTTGATTTACCCTAAGTTTTCCCACCGGGAAGGTTGAGCATTCGCAAAAAAAAGTTCCATGTCTACAGGCCGGGTATGACCCTCGGTTTTTCCCTATAGGTCAGACCGGAGAAAAAAACAGAGGGTAATATTCGGCCGGTAGGCATGTACTTGTTTTTGCAAAAGCTCTAGGTTTCCGGTGTCAAACTTGGGGTAAAAAATATTTTTTAGGCTCAGTTTTTTACAAGGAATCCAAATCCGGTCTGGCCTGTAGAGAAAAGCCGAGTGTAATACTCGGTCTGTGCACATGAAACTTTTTTTTGCAAAAGCTCTAGCTTATTGGTGTTAAAGCTCTGTTTAAAATTATTGTTTTAAAATTATTTAAAATTATGTATTTAAAATACATTAAACCCCTAGCTTAAACCCCTAGCTTTCCGGTAGGAAAGCTCGGTTGAGAATTAGTTTTTTTTAGGCTCTTTTTTTACGAGGAATCCGAATCCGTGTAGGCCTGTACAAAAACATAATGCGGAACAGTCGACCTGGGTGCTTGAAATACATTTTCCCAAAAGCTCGAGCTTTCCGGTCGAAGCTCTGTGCAAAATTATTCATTTGGACTCTTTTTTTTTTATGAGGAATCGAATTCCGTCGTCTCTCGCGCGAAAATTCGCTCTCCTCTCGTCGGCCTGTAAGGGTGTCTCCCTCATCAATGCAAGCTCATATGCGAAAGCTTATGCGCAAGGATTGGTCAGGAAGGTTAGCAGGTTCCGAATCCGGTCCGGCCTGTATTGATTTCCGATCGGAAATGGGTAGCCTGTAATTACTCGAGCGGGCCTGCACATTATAACGACCGATTTGGAAAGCCCGAAAAAAAAATCTTACGTAATACTTGAGCGGTCCCCATCATGAAAACAAGGTGGCCGTTACAAGGGGTAGAAAATATTTTTGTGAAGCGCCCTCCCCCCTCTCCGTTTTAAAAGTCTCCGAAAGAATAATGTAGAACTCAGTTGGTGTCAAAAGTTAGTTTTGCGCCAAAATATCGTAAACTGGTTCACTTGAAGTGAATTGACTTACTTTGCACAACGTTTTAAAATTCATTTGTCCGATGAGGATTCTGTTAAAAGTACAAGGCTTTATTTTAAATAACAGAAATTCGAGGCGACCCTAACTCCAACTACATGACTTATCTATTAATTACTTTAATTCAACTCCATTCAAAGGATTATATAATTAACAACAGAATCCCATGATGAGAACTTTAACAAACAAAACTGGGTTTTATTTTTAAAAAAGGTTCATTTCTGTTCTTTAAAAACTTAGTAGGTCCATCAACGATTTCTCTTTTATTCATATGAACTTGGTCTCAAGCAAAGCGGTTTCGCAATACACGGAATCATGCCGCAAACATATCCCCCATAAGATTAACTGCACTCGGTTTTAGTAGCATTATAGTTATAATTATAATTATAATTCACATTGTCTTTAAGTAGCATGATTTTTTGACCAGTCACAAAAACTAAAATTCTGAAAGAAACTTTCTTCACTAATCGATTTTCTATGGGCTTTCGATTGTAACGTGACGATATTTACTAAGACGTTGGAAGTTAAGAGTCGAATGTAATTTTGGGGACCTTTGTATCTGCTCCAACGATATGATCCAAAATGTTTTTGGATCATCTGCTAGTTGGAACAGATGCCATAGACCCCAATTTTGTACTAATAAAAAATTTAGATTACAGATGATAATTAAATATCCAGAGACAGAAAATGCGAATGATTTCTACATCAGGCCTTTCAAATACGATTTATGGTTCGCCTTGATATCTATCGTAATAACAGCAGGATTATTATGTGCTGTTATAAAACAATTGGAGAGTTTTTACACAAAACGTAAAACAACATTCAACATAATCGACTATTTTTTGATGCCTTACGGATCAATCTGCAGTCAAGGTCAGTAGGGCCATCTCAAATCCCTCATCCTATCCTATTTCAAATGTAAAATGGATACAACAATGGATACAACAATCAGCATCCGAAATTGCATTTTTTCGATTTTTTTAAATTCAGGTGAAGTACACGATAAAAACATTTATCTTAGAATATGTTGTTTGATCTCATCTCTGTTGGCCATGTTTATTATACCATCGTACTCAGCGGATTTATTTTCATATTTATCGTTACAAATTTTGAAATTGCCTTTTCGGAATTTGGAAGAATTTATAGAAAATGGCGAGTACAAATTCTTATTCAACAAAGAAGGGGATGAAAATAATTATTTTCTGGTAAGGACTTTCACGATATGTCAACTGACAAAGAAATTCGGATTGGTATAGAAATACAATGTTCATGAGGTGATAGCCCGTAAAAAACATTCTAAAAGAATGTTAAATTTAGAAAACTATCAGGCATTCTTGTCAACCATCTCTAGCATGTTTGAAGTAAAGTTATAGCGTTGGTGCGTAAATTAAAATTAGTTCCATTTTTTGAGTAAATGAATGTAAAATATAAAAGGCGGAGTTCATTCGTCAAGTTAAAATGATGCGAACGATACGTTTTAAGGATATTTAAAATTGTAAGTCAGCATTTCCAGGGGGAGAAAGAGGCTGTGCAAAAGCTTATACCAATGTTAAATCTTAATAAGACCATCAAATACGTTTTTTAAAAAAGTTTTCATAATTATATGGCCTCGCAATTTCAATATAGACCTAGAGTCAATTTAAATATAGGGGGGGTCCGTTTAGAAACAATGATTACGTGCATTAGAAACAACGGCTTTCCGAGGTATTCGCACATTTTCTTACAAATTTCTCTCATATTTTTTTCCTTATATTTATGAATATTTTATTGAGACAAACATAATTATGGGAGTTCATTATGATATTCCTGACGTGTTTAAACGGGAATTATTTTGAGACTGCCGTCAACTATTTCTCACGAAGTCTTCGAATTTTGACATAGTGAAGTTCTTTTAATTTTTGTTCCTTTCAAAACGTAAAATCATTTTTATCAAGGACATTTTATGCAACTTAATTAGTAAATAACGCTAAAAAAAGGGCTATTCTTTAATAATCTATCAAAATATCACTGAATTTTAGAACCTTATTTATATAATAAATGTTTACTCGAAGTGGGCAAAGTTACCCCGTCTAGTGCAAAGTAACCCCCGGGTGCGGTACCAATAAATAAACTTTTGGGTGAGATGCGAATAAGAGTTTCGAAATTCTAACAATGTTGATTTGCGAACCACCCTGTGAATCAAAGCCATCTCTCGTATTCAGCTTGTAATTGGTTTTTGACTCAAACCGAACCATTTTTAACTTTTGCACCAACTGGCTCATAGGAATTTCCACCCACGATACAGCTGTTTTAACATTTTCAGTCAAGGAACGACTCGATTTCCCAACAAATAAATGACAATCATCTGGAGAAATATTACAACAACTTTAGTGAGAGAAACAACCTACTTTGTGGTAACGAAAAATTTGCACTTCCCTTTATTACGGGATATGTTAAGATTGAAATACCTTGCAAAATCGTTGTGATACCTGAAAGCATAAGTACATTTACCCCAGTCATTTCTATGAATCCAGAAAAAGGGTATCATAGTGTCATAAATCATGTGTGAGTATAATTATTTCCACTAAGATATCTTTACCCCGCCATTATTGTACCCATTTTTCTTTCAAGGTTATTTAAAGCTCGAGAAAGTGGGATAACTTCAAGAATCGAAAACAGTTTCACAATTTTTTGGAATGAACGATATAACTCGGAAGAAAGGCGAAATCTTCAAACTGTCGGGATTCATCAATTAGTGTCAGTCTTTTCATTTTTTGGGTTTGCATGTTGTATTGCACTGGCACTTTTCCTTTGCGAGTTGGCAGTTAAACGTATTGCAGAAAGAAAGCAAAAAATAATTATTGCAATGAAAAATTCGAAACAACAGCTGATCAACCTCTTTCGTCGCCTTAAGCAGTCGTCGCAAAATGCAACGAAGTTCTGTTTCCAACGAATTTTAATTTCGAAACTACGACTAAATCTATTTCGTCGTATAAGAAAGTCGATCCAAGGAACACACTCTGTACGAGGAGCAAAAAAATGTGAAACAAACAAAAAAGCTAAAACAAATGTAAATATTTAACCATTTAAACATTTTCATGCTTAAAATATTGACCAGAGTTTTGATTATGAGAACAACACTCTAATGCCAGTACTGAACACTGTCAAGTGAATAAAATAAAGGCCTTGAACCGGGGGTGATTCTTCAAAATAATATTTAGTTTCCTTCACGGTCATCATTCTTTCAAAATTGGCTAAATACGTATTTCGGGAGCCATCACTCTCATCATCAGTAGCTAACAACAGTTATTAAAACATAGTCAATAAAATGAGAATTAATTTAAAAACGTTAATATAGGTTAGGGTGACAATAACTAACATGGCGTACCGTAAGTAAGCATAAGGTACGGGGTAAGTATACTTTACGGTGTAAGTAAGTTACGTTACGATAAGATATAAGGTCATAAGATTTTTCCAAGCAGTTAAAAAATTTGAATATGATTACTTTCTGATCACATTGTTGCCGTTCAATCTAAGAGCTTCGTTTATTTTTAAATTGATTAGGTGACAACTATATGGCTGTAATAGCAAAAGCCACCCATTAGCGACCCCGGCGGATGCGTTTTGATATAGAGTTTTTTTTGTGTAAAAATCGATCAAGATGTAGGTCGATGAATTAACAAGATTTGAGTCAGCAAATATTTCTCATCGTTGTTCGATTCATCCACCTACCAGTCAGTTCGGAGTTGGTTTTACAAAAATAAAGGTGTCTTTTGAAACGGTAGAGTTTTTTCGGGGGATTTCCCCCCGACCGATTTCCCTGCTTCATCTTAAATCAGTTTGGCTTCTGGTTTCCCCGAATTGCGATTAAAAGAATACACCGGGTAAAAGCGCTTAGATTGAAAAACTAGATTTGTACGTTTCTTGGTCTGATTCTTCACATTATTCACATTATTCTATAGCTTTTCAAAGTTTGCAAAAAAAAAAAAAAAAAAAAAAAAAAGTGAAAAAATTGAGTATTGAGAAAAGTTGACTGGATTCCTTAAACTGGAACTCTCGGTGTTGCAATTCATCCGTTTCAGCTCACCAGTTCAGTGGAATAATTTTTCGCAGCTCTTGAAAAAAGCTTTTAAAAATCATAATTCAACTTATAATTAAAATAATTTGATACCAATTCCCTTCTTTTGACATAATGCATGCTATTATTTCCTGGTAATCAGTGTATCAAATCTTAATTATACATTGAGGGAATTTAGCAATCGAAATGGAAAATGTAATCAAAAGTCAACATTTTAAGTTCAATAATATTTTAATATTTAATCGGTAATACTTCATTTTTAAAAGCTTATAACTGCAAAAGGGTATTTTCATGTATTATTATTTTTTAAAAATTAAGCTGTAAAAATAAAGAACATGAAATAAAAAATCATTTATGCAATAAGAAGTATTTAAACATTTTTTTCTGGATGCAGCAATTTGTTAAAAACTGCACATCAAAAGGGTTTATACATGTACTGCATTTTGACGTCATAATGTTCTGCTGTAAAATGTCGAAAAATCGAATTTTATAGCCTCGAGGAGGGTCCAGTGAAAAAGACTGAAACGTCTGTGATTCAGTGACAGTTGGTTTTTCATTTTCCTGTTCCCCAGTCCCAATAGGATAAAATAAGGAATTTAAATTTACCTTCCTAAAAACAACGAAGTAAAAATACCCAGCCCAATTAAATTAGGTTTAAAAAAAAAGAATTCTTTTGATGACAGGGATTGTTGATTAGATTTTAATCGGGTTCGAAATCGGAATCAGATTCGACCAATGCAAACTAATCGGAATCGGCTTCGCATCCCAATTTTTTCGTAGTTTCAAATCGGATTCACGAAATCTACGTTTTGATCAAATTTCTATGTTTTGATTAAATTTCCTCCCAATATCAATATGACTTCACAATCATAATATGACGTCAGTTTAGAAACAATAATCACTTGCTTTAGAAACAATGGCTTACCGAGGTATTCCTACATTTTATTTAAAAATTTCTCATTTATTTTACTTTTTTCCTTTTTTCTTTATATTTAGGAATATTTTATTAAGAAAAACACAATTATAGGAATTAATTATAATACTCCTGCCTTGTTTGGATCTTATCGCATTACGTCAACCTAATTAGGTTAATTTTAATACACACACATACACACATCAGGCTTTTACAGGACCTGGAGCCCTATCGCCGCATTATAGACCTTTTTCCAATCAGGCCTCTCCTGGCAGGCATCTCGCCAGTCAGGCACTCCCAACCTTCTCGCATCGGCCGCGACATTATCTTCCCATCTGATCCGGGGTCTACCCTGAGGTCTTGGACTCGTCGGTCTGCCCTCCAGGACCTGCCGGATATATCTTGACGGAGGTGCGCGAGCGACATGTCCCGCCCACTTGAGCCTTCGGGATTTAATCACACTAGTGATTAATGGTTGCCCAGTGAGCCTCCGGATCTCGCCATTTGAACGCATGCGCACCCTGCCAGTAATTGGATCCCTTCTAGGCCCTAGAATTCGGCGTAAAACCTTATTTTCGAATACCAACAACCTTTCTTGAGCACGGATGGTCAGGCTCCAAGTGTCACAGCCGTACGTGACTACAGGAATTTTAATAACTCTCGTTAAATAGAGAGGAAATTTTATCCCTTTAAAATGACATTCTAGTCAAACAACCGCCTAAAATCTCACTGATGATGGCGAAAGCCGAAATGGCCATATGGTATATTTTAATGAAACAAAAAAAGACTTGAAGGAAGAAAAGCATTTCATTTTTTAACCAACTCCTGACGTGTTTAAACGAGAATAATTAAAAGCGTTTTTACGGAACATAAAACTCTAAAGCCGGAATAAATATTTCGTGAATCCGATTTCAAACTACGAAAAAATTGGGATACGAAGCCGATTCCGATTAGTTTCCATCAGTCGAATCTGATTCTGATTCCGATTTCGAACCCGATTAAAATCTAATCAACAATTCCTGTCATCAAAAGATTTTTTTTTTTTTTTTTTACCCTATAAGACTACAAAACCAGACATTAAAAATTTAGCTCTCTTAGGAGGAACAGAAATCATTTGTGGATTGTTAAAAAATACAAAATCAGTCTTAAATCCCACGGAAAAATCCCCCTATATTCACGCATAAATTGGAAAATAAAAAGTTTTAAGTATCATTTTTTAAAAAAAGAAGGGCTTTTAGGGACGTTTTTCGAAAATATAGACTTCAGGAATTTCTAGGAGCCAAGTTCGTAGCCTAAAAAAGGCTTTATTCTGAGGAATAATTTTCTGCGACTTTTGAAAACTTAATCTCAAAAAATTGTACGTGGGCAGCATCGGAAAAGCTGTCTCAATGGATCATTAAAACGATTCTGTATATATCGGAAAAAATATTGCTACTTCAACATAAATAATGTATCATGAACGACAATGGCATGGTCTAAGCGTCCTACTTTACATCAGGGGCAGAGGGTTGAAGTTTTAAAAGCTTCGATAATTTTGTCGCTAAGTGCATGCTATTATTGCATTTCCATGTGTAGAAAAACTCTTACACAAGGATGCACCCAACATTCAGTTCAAACCTGAAAAACAGTAATCGACTCAATTTATAAAATAGCGTAAAAAATCATTCTACAAATTATTCTAATAATTTTTTCGGAAGAAACCGAAAAGAAAATGATCAAGGCACTCAGCAACTGTCTGCTGTGTCTCCTAGCACTCGCGGAAATCGGTTCCTTAAGCAAAGCGGAAAAGATACTCGACAATAACCAAGAAAACGCGATAGTCGATTTAATTAAACACCTAAACATCCGACATTGTTATGTCGTAAGAGAAGTTTCGACAATTATGAGTTTATCTATTTCGAAAAAAATATCTGCTTTGAACGTTTACACAGTTATCAAAACAGAAAAGGAATTTTTTGTTCCAAAATTATACAATATGCGATTCGAGCATAAAACGATGATAGTTTACCAATCAGTTAACAACATAGCCACAATGAATAACCAGTTTGCTTCCTGGCACAAAGTAAGATGATAATTTACAATATATACAGCAAAAACTGAACAGACAATCGAGCGGTAGCTTGCCGTTGTGCTACGCACTGGCATTGTCTGAGAAAAACAAAAATAGTTTCTAACTTACATCTAGGTTAATCATATTTCCAGCTGTCATCCATGTATGCAACTGAACAATTAACTTGGCTCATGTTTATTCAGCCATCACAAATCAACGACATCGAATTTTTCATCCCGTATAACTCGCAATTTTTCGTTATTCATCCATTCAACTCATCGGGTTTTAAGTTAACCAAACTTCACAGTTTAGGAGAAAACTTGATATTTCAAGACTACGGAATATGGTACGGCATCCAAAATCATAGTTTTCCTGTGATACCGCGATATACTGCAGGAATGGACGCTAATAAAACAACACTCGTTGGTTTGGAAACATTTTGCAGAATTGTAAATAACTAAATGCTAATCCAGTTTTTTTACAATTAATAAGTTAATAATCAAGCACAAACTATATTAATTTTTTAGGGAAAGGAAAATCCATTGGTACCAGCAGGCTTATCAGGTGGACATTGCGCCAGAGAATATTTTTTTAGAGATTTGATAAGATCCATGAACTTTGAGTAAAAATTTAAAAGATTTTTCGAGCCAAGTGCAATATCCATTAATGCTGAAATGTTTTTTTGTTTTTTTTTTGTCAGGTATAAACCGGCATCTATTACAGAGATGTTTTACTACCCCTTCGACATTGTAACGTCTATCTATTTCTCATATGCAAGAGATTTCAATCAATTGGAGCAGTTGAGTGATGGCTTCATTTTTCAAAGGGTAAACTTCGTTAACTACTGGAAAAAACTCAAGTAAGAATGTTAGCTTAGCACGTGAGTAATGAAGCTAGAATCTTTCCTAAAAATAGAAGTACCTAATGTAGTGATTTTAAAGATTTTCCCAAAAGCTCAACCAGACCGAGAATATTAGGAAAAGCTTGACAACTTTTTCCTCCGTTATTAATATATTGACATTAAGAATCAAGAGTTTTTTGACAGCTCAAAGACCTTTATGATGTTTTCTCGAGCTTTTCAGGCACCTCTAGCGTCACCTACCAGAAAAAATATTCCATGTGTCGGAGGTGAACTAACGTATCTCCATCGTAAATACTTTTGGAGATAGTCTGTTTCGACATTTCGTGAATGTATCATGTGACCACAAGTTTACATGAACATGAGCGTGTAAACTTGTTGTCACATGATTTTCACAAACAGTCGAAACACACTATTTCCAATTATATTTACGATTAAGGTACGTCAGTTCACCTCCGACGCACGGAATTAAAATGAATACTACACTTTCCTCACAAAAATATTGCAGTTTACAGATGTTGATTAAATACCCGGAAACTGAAAATTCCAATGATTTTTACATCAGACCCTTCAAATACGACCTGTGGATCGCTTTAATATCCACTGTAATCATAGGTGGATTATTGTGTGCTATTACAAAACAACTGGAGAGTTTTTACACAGGATGTACTGCACCTTTCACTACTTTACTTGATTACTTTTTGATGCCTTACACATCAATGTGCAATCAAGGTAGGTATTGACATCCTGCATTTTGAATTGTGTCAATTGCGAAGTAACAAATGGATCACAGTTATTAAGTATATTCGCTAGCGGGTATTTGAATTTTATTACGATTGCTTGCAGGGAGGGGGGAGGGGTTTTAAAAAATGCTGAATTCAGATTTTATTCATATTGTACTAGGGATAGCACCTGAGCCTTCTATTTTTTTGGACATCCAGTAAATATGAAGTTAAATAACCTGAAATTAGTTACTTTGGTTAATTAGTTACTTAAATTAGGTACTTGTTTAAAATATACCAACTGTTATATCAGAATTGTATTAAATATTGAAATATTTTGAATACAGATGCCTTTTAATCTGTTATTTTCCGAAAAATTCATTCTAAAATCAGTGAAAATGATGAAGGGCGTCGTTAGGAAGCGGGCGTTGTAAGGCCTTTGATCCGAAGTCGTTGTTAGGCATGGATTCAAGGATTGGAAATTTTGGCCGATGACGATGATTAAACTTTTTCAAAAGACAAAATCGACATCGACATCGGGATCGGCATTGGTTCGGGTTCGGACCACTGTTAAATGCATACGACCCGAGTCATACCTCAACACAATAATTATTAGCATCTAATTCTTTATTAGAATCTAAACGTAATTCGAACAATTTGAAATTAAATCTGTGCAATTGCTTTTGATTCAGGTGAACCAGAAGATAAAAATGTATATCTTAGAACATGCTGTCTGATCACATGTTTATTAGCCATGTTTATCATTCCATCGTATTCTGCGGATTTAACTGCATATTTATCGTTGGAAAATTTGAAACTGCCTTTTCAAAATTTGGAAGAATTCAAGGAAAATGCACACTACAAACTTTTATTGGAAGAATTATCTTTCCAACACTTTATGGTAAGGACAAGGCCAATATACTGATTTATCAATATGATGAGATCTCGTTACGGTCATATTTAATATCTGTTGGTAATATTTTATTACAAAATTACCTTAGGTACATAAGTTATAGGCTAATACAGTGAAACCATTGTATGTTAGCCACCCTCGGGATCGGCGTTATAGGCAGGTGATCAAGATAGAGAAATTCTTAAATAACACAAAAATTTACTTATCATTATAATATTAAAAATCACTTTAAAAGATTTCACTGTACCTATTATGTCATATGTGCTGCGTCGAAATGTTTATATCTATTCATTAACTAAAATTATTAACGAAGTTTAAATACTAACAATATGAATATCGTCTTGCAAGTGTTACCTGAAGTCACTTTTTCAGTTAAGGGATGACACTATTGCAGAAAAAATCAAAGATGGATCTCTGGTAAAAATGTATAACACTACCGAGCAGATGAACAAACTACTTTGTAGTAACGAAAAATTGGCTTTTCCCTTCGTGATGGGTTATCACACATATGAGATAAATTGCAGGATTATTCTCATACCTGAAGTAATAGATACGATGATTCCTACAATTGTTTGGAACCCAGAAACGGGCTACAGAAATTTCATAAATCATATGTAAGTATGATTTTTACTGACTGGGCGCAATTTCACGCCAAACATGTTCGTCGAACATGTTCGGCAAACATGTTTCTGTTTGATAAAAAGTGGCGAACATGTTCGGCAAACATGTTGGACAAACATTTTCACCAAACATTTTCCATAACATGCAGGGGAAGCTCCACATAAGCAGTGACGCTTTTTTAAGCGTGTTTGGTGAAAATGTTTGTCCGAAATGTTCGCCGACCATGTTTGACACTTTTGTCAAACACAAACATTTTCACCGAACATGCTTAAAAAAGCGTCTCTGCTTATGTGGAGCTTCCCCTGCATGTTGGGGAAAATGTTTGGTGAAAATGTTTGTCCAACATGTTTGCCGAACATGTTCGCCACTTTTTATCAAACACAGACATGTTTGCCGAACATGTTCGCCGAACATGTTTGGCGTGAAATTGCGCCCACTTCCATAAAAACACATTAAAGTCGTCCTAATATTCATTCTTCCTTTTAAGATTTTTCCAAGCTCGAGAAAGTGGGATAATTCCAAGAATCGAAAACACTTACACAGAGTTCTGGAGTGAACGATATAACTCGTATGAAAAACCAAGCCTCCAAACAGTCGGCATCAATCAATTAGTCTCAGTTTTTTTATTTTATGCAATGGCTTGTTGTGCCGGGCTGGCAATTTTGGTTTGCGAGTTGGCAATTACACAAAAAACTAGTAAATCAATTGCAAAACGAGGAATAAATGTATTTAATTATATAATTCAGTTAACTAAGTTTCATAAGATTATCAACTATTTTCAAACGACATAGTTTTTACGAGATGAAGAAAAAAAAAAATGATATCGAAGAACCGATCAAATTGCTTTATAGACCATTTAAATAATTCTCAAAAATATGGTTAGTTTTTCGATCATAGGTTCACCATAGCCGCAGTACGGGCACAAGGAATCCGAATTTCTGAAAAATTATTTCAGATTTAGAATCCTTTACCCCGAAAATATTCTCAAAAATACGGTTAGATTTTTGATCAGAGGTCCACCAAAGCCGCAGTATGGGCATACGGAGTCCGAAATTCGGAAAAATTATTTCAGATTCGGAATCCTCCACGCCGAAAATATTTTAAAAAATACGGTTAGTTTTTCGTTAGCTCCCTCAGGCAACCCGCCAATCAGCACGACCAAATCGCTTTGTTGACGTAATCGAAACGTCATATCGTGACGTTTCAAAAGTTGGACATATCGGTTTTTCGGCCTACACCCATATTTTTAATCCTGCTCACCGTTTCGGAACCACTGAATAGAATTTAACCAAATTTCAATGGTTGCTTATCTTGATGATTATCTACTACAGTACGAAAACTGGCCTGAATCGGTAGCTGCGTTTGCGATTTATAGTCCAAAAATCCTTAAAAATTGCTGAAAATTCTACATTTTCACTCACTGCTTCCGAATCGCTGAACCGATTTGGCTCAAAAATAGCACCTACATTTCATTAGAAGTTGTTACACACCAAAAATCATCTCTCGTTTTCCGCTTTCATCATCCGTTCTCTCGTTTTTCTGCTTTTCGACGGACGCACATTTTTTTCATACATATATTCATATAGTCATACGGTCATACGGTCATACACACGCCCATCCACCATCCAAATTTTGCTTTTTTCGGTATCAGATGACCTTAAAATGTGTAAATATATAGAAAACTGAAAATCTGAAATTTGTGCTAAATGCAATGATTTATTCTCCCTGCGGTCGATAAAGCAAAAAAAGAAAACAAAAGGACCTGATCGTTTGCTCATTATGGATCCGGTAGCGAAAAAGTCTCATCTATGCTGCTTTTAAACGCATTTTCAAAATAATCTCGATACACGGTGGTAAACTGGCAATTATTATTTGACTTAGTTGTCGACAAAATCTGACTTCACAGGTGTGTTAGGGGTCTAAAAAGAAACTAAAATCCGTTTAAATGAAAATCGTACATGCTCGTCTTTGCCAAATATGGCCAAATTTCTTGCCGTTGTCGCGTCATTATTCTTAGAAGATGGCGTTTGCCGTAAGCTAACTATAGGTGGCGTATTAGATAATTTTTTTTTTCTCATTTTACACAAAGTTAAAACCTAAAAATATATTTTTTTTTGTTTTTGCAAAAAAAAAATAGGGAATTTGACATAAAAATTAAAAATTAAAAAAAAATCACATTGAGTATCCAAATTATCGACAAGTCATATCTGGCATACAAATTATGAATTTATTTACAGATATTGCAATTTTGAGTCAGTTTTTCTCGTAAAGGCGATACTCAATGTGATTTTTTTTTAATTTTTAATTTTTATGTCAAATTCTCTATTTTTTTTGCAAAAACAAAAAAAAAAATATTTTTAGGTTTTAACTTTGTGTAAAATGAGAAAAAAAAATTACTTGATACGCCACCTATAGTTAGCTTACGGCAAACGCCATCTTCTAAGATTAAAGACGCGACAACGGCAAGAAATTTTGCCATATTTGGCAAAGACGACCATGTACGATTTTCATTTAAACGGATTTTAGTTTCTTTTTAGGTCCCTAGCACACCTGTGAAGTCAGATTTTGTCGACAACTAAGTCAAATAATAATTGAAGACATCAGTGGAAAAAGGAGACCGTTCAGGTTCCAACGAAAAACTGTAGTCAATAAATGAAAATCGAAAGAGGATCTAACATTTTCCTACTGCTTGTTTACAAACAGTACATAGAAAATTCTATCGGAATCAAAATGGCTTCCAAAAAAAAAACAATAGAAAATAACTTGTTGTCTGAATTTTTTTTCGAGAGGTCCAACGGTCTCCTTTTTCCACTGATGTCTTCAATTGCCAGTTTACCACCGTGGATAATTGTCGACAACCAATACTTTCAAAACTCAACATAACTATCTCACCTCCTGAGGAGTATACGAAAAATTGAACTAATGGGTTTATTAGCACTAAGAAAACGACTAAAGTTTTAAAAATGGAAAAAGGATGTGCTGAGAGTTAAATATATCTCCATCGCTTCCTTCTTAATGTCTCTGTTAATACATGTCTTGTAATTCAGGTATTATTCATTTGGACAGAAGCGTCTCCCGCGGAACTGGAGTGCAAGAATAGTTTAAATGTTTTTCAATAGGTCACTGGAACTTTAGTTAGGGAATCAGACAGCACATCTCTTCTAACAAATGGGATTTAAATGTGAAGTCAAAAATTTTTAACAAACAAGTCAAAAAGAAGAAGAGTAAAAAAAAACGCCAAAATCTTTTTACGCCATTAGTTCATGATGGAGGGCATATCAAGTGATTCTACCTACAGCTCAAGCCATTTATCGAGCAGTATTTAAAATGTTCTTGTGCTTCAATTTCGGGGACACTTCTTAACATGCCAGTCAGTTGCCTGACCTGTATGTATAATCCTTCTTTTATGGCAGCTGAATTAAAAGTAAACAAATAAACTAAATTCATAAATTCTGTAACTCAGTGCAGAACTGCACCAAGTCCATCCAAGGACTGCAACTTCTTATTTCAAACCCGACTTTGCAAAAGGTATACAGGTTCAGCGGTTGGCAGTGCTGATTTTATGCCTTCTGATAGCAAGGTGGTTTTGTTGACAGCAGAAAAGTTAACTTGCAGAAGACATTAATTTGAGTTGGCAAAGCTTTTATATGCTTTGTAAAGTCAGGTTTGAAGTAAGAAGTTGCAATTTTTGAATGGACTTGGTGCAGTTCTGCACTGAGGTACAGAATTTTAAAACAGCAATTATTGAATAAATAAATTATTATATGTTTTATTTGCTTATTTAAATTTTTCTTATTTTTACTTAACTTTAATCTCTTTTACTTCTATGTTCGGGGATAGCTGAATTTGGCATTGGGAAAAAAAGTTATGTTCGTTTTATTTGCTTCAATGGGATGTAACCGGTCTAATGTTTTTTTTTAAGGAAAAACCACGAAACTGGTCTGAAATATAAAAAAAGGATCGTGATTGCAAATGTTCTCTTTCCTGAAGGCGGCTTTTTAGTAAAAGCTGACATCACGGTGACTGATTTTTGAAATATTTATTTTTAAAATCAAAGCCCCTTTACAACGAAGTTATGCAAAGCGCTATACTCTCAAGTTCTGCTTTAAGAGTGCACGTTCAGATTTGGTTGAAGCCTGATATGGGAACCTGCTTTTGGCAGTTTTCGGAGATTTCCCGAAAATTTTCCACAATTTTATGATAGCCATCGTCAAAGGTACGACACGACAAAAAAAATCCGGAGCGGATTCGCATTTTTTCAGAAACCCCAACTATTTATTGAACTGGTTAAGTATTCTGGTCCAAATTCACGTATGGATCAAATCGATTGCATCAAATCGTATTAACCATTTATTATCATTTTTCCTCCAATTTCCGGAAAATGGTTGAAAAGGACATTTTTTGAATCTGCCATCAAGTAACATTTTAAATGAACGGTAACCTAAATTGATAGAGGATACTTACATTGATGGAACCTCACTCAAATTCAAAGGAAATTGCATTGGCAACCATCCAGCGCCACTAGACGTAATTTGTTGCATCCTAAGTTGATTCCTTCCACGATTTTCCCTGAAAATATAAAAAGTAATTTGTACAGGGACATGATGGAAAAAACTCTTATTATTTTTTCAAGCGGCTTAAAAACTAGAAAAATCTGTCAAATTTGACACAGGATCATAAAAAAAAATTAATAATTTAATAGAGTATTTTTAAGTGTTTTTATTTTGGAAATAATCTACTGTAAAAATAAAGCCCATGAATTTAAAAAATTATTTGTATATTAAAGGAGTTCAAAAAAATTTTTTTTCCGTCTGCAAAATCGGTATTTCAAAAAATTCAAAATACAGTGGAACCTGTTTATGTTGACCACTATCGGGACCTACAAAAATGGTCAACTTAAGCAGGTGGTCAGCTTCCGGGGACTTTGTCAAAATTCTCAAAATAACACTTTTGGCCAACTTTTTTTTTTTTAACTTGCTATTTACATGAATTACTATAAAAAAATAAAAAATTCGATTTTCTTTAAAATAACTTTATAACGTGGTCTGCACTGCATAAATAATTTTTTAAATTAAATATTTGTTCAACATTGTTTCCGCTAGTTGAACGTTTTGAAAAATATCCTGACAATTCAGCAAAGAGAAAGCTTTTAATTTTCTCAACATAGCTTGGGCTTGTTTAATATTAATTTCTCCTTCTGACTGATCCTCGCTTTCACTCTAATGGTCTTCCGAAGGGGTACTCTCCGAATTATATGCAACTCATACATCCTCAACTTAGGGGAGACCTCCTTTTTTTAAATCCTTTTCACCCTATGAAACTACAAAACCGGTCATAAGAAAACCTAGATCTCATCGGAACGGACAATTTTTGCCTATATTTATCCACAAATTGAAAAAAATAAGGAGTTTCAAGTATCATTTTTTGAAATTAAATTAAGGGCTGTTAAGAACCTTTCTAAAAATATGGACCTCAAGAATTCCTAGGAAAACAGACGTTATTTTTAGAAGTAATTTTCTGTGATTTTTGAAAGCATTATACTCCAAAAACTTGCACGTAGGGAGCATAGGAAAATCTGTCTCAATGGATCATTAAAACGACCAATCGGGAAAAATATTGCTTTTTCAGCATAAATAATGTATCATAAATGAAAATAGCACTGTCTAGCCGTACTACTTTCAATCAGGGGCGGAGGGTTGACGTTTTAAAAGCTTAAAAAAGTAATTTTGTCATTAATTCGATGGCATCACTGCATACAACTGCACATTATTAATGCTGCCCCTGTGAGCGAAATGACCGTAACCGCAATTTTTTGGAAAATGTTCCGTACTTTTAACTTATGTTAACAGTAAGTATATTCCGTTGCTTTTAAAATGCAGTGAATAAATATTACTACTTTAGTTCAGGGCCGGGGAGTGAAGTTTTAAAAGCTTCGATAGTTTCGTCGTTAATTGCATTCCATTATTGCATATAAAAGCTCTTACACAAGGATGCACCCAACATTCAGTTTAAAACTGAAAAATTGTAATCGACTCGATATTTACAAAATACCGTAACACGAATTATTCTGAGCATCTTTTGGAAGAAACCGAAAAGAAAATGATCGTGTCACTCAGCAACTGTCTGCTGTTTCTCCTAGCACTCTCGGAAAATGGTTCCGTAAGCGCAGCGCAAACATTATTCAGCAATAGCGAAGAAAACGCGATAGTCGATTTAATTAAACATTTAAACATCCGACATTGTTATGTCGTAGCAGAAGAAGTTTCAACAATTATGAGCTCATCTATTTTTAAAAAAATATCTGCTTTGAACGTTTACACAGTTATTAAAACAGAAAAGGAATTTTTTGTTCCAGAAATATACAATACGCGATTTGACCATAAAACGATGATAGTTTCCCATTTCGTTAAAAACCTATCTACAATGACAAGAAGGTTTAATGGAGTATGGTATAAAGTAAGATGATAATTTACAAAATATATAGTAAAAACTAAACAGAAATATTAGGGATGTTATCAATACTCTTTTGAAGAGTATTTACTCTCTTTCAACTCCAAAAGAGAAACTCTCTCTTTTTCTGAAAAATCCTAAATATACTCTTATTCTCGAAAAAGCGAAATTGTTTAATAATATGCCAATTTTTAAAAAATGTGAGAGCTAAAAAAATATGCATTATTTTTTCGTATTGAAATTCATTTTTTGAGACCTTTTAACAAAAATATGCAATTATTTTTTACTTTAATTATTTAAAATGATTTTTTCTTCAAAAAATTACTTTTTTTATACTCTTTTGGAAAAATATTAAATACTCTTTTTTACTTTTCTTTTGCTAATTCCAAAAGATAACATGCCTAGTCACTGGCACACAATCGGGCGGTAGCTTGGCATTATACTACGCATTAACATTGTCTGAGAAAAACAAAACTTATTTCTAATGGGTATATGTTAATTGCACCCATGGTCAGGAATTCCGTTTTAATAATGCATTAATTGCACCTAAGCAAATTTAATCCCCTCAAAATAGGTACATCAATTGCACCCAAGCTAAATACAAGTCCATTGCACCCACATATTCAGGAAGAATCAAAATCTTGTGCATACAACTAGACGATTAAAGAACCACTAATTTGCTGATTACGGCTTCGAAACATAAATGGACGAAAAAAATGTAATATTTCCTTCGATTGTATGGGCGACGTGATCAGCTTCGGACGGATGGACAACAAATGGCAATGAAGCTTTTTATAGAAAAGTGAATTTTCTTTTGCATGATAAGCATCCCAACTTATTCGTATTTTTGAACATTTTACAAAATTTGCGAAGATATAATTTTAAATAGTTTAAAGATGAAAAAAGAGTGCAATAACGCAAAGCATGCTAAAAGAATTGCAAATTAACCGCAAATAGTAGACTATTTCTGTTCAAATGCATTTGACCCTATGACTTACGTTCGAAAAGTTTCTTATCATTATACCGCGAATTTAAAATCAAAAAAAGGAAAAGTTAGCAGCCAGTAATGCAAAATGTTTTTTGATCACTCCGGGAGGAAAATGGGGCCGTTCCGCCCGCTTTAAAAACAAAAAATTTCATTTTCCGCCGTCGAGATGAAAAATCTCTTACAAATCAGGCACAGAAGTGGCTTGAAGGTCTCGACTGGTATTGTAGGCCGAGATCCCAGTCTCGGCCTGCAATATGCCATTTCCATACCTGATATGTAATATACTATTTTAATGATGATTTGAAAAAATTGTTTGATCCCCTGGTAGAATAAGAATTCGTGTAGTTCTTTTGTCTCTTGTTTTTTTCATATTTATTATTTATGGGTGCAAATAAACTATTTACATTTTAGCCTCGAAAAATTACTTGGGTGCAATTGATGTCACCCCTTTCTAACTAAAGTCTAGGTTAATCGTATTTTTAGTTGCCATCCGTGTGTGCAATTAAACAATTAACTTGGCTCACGTTTATTCAACCCCAACAAATCAACGACATTGAATTTTTCATTCCGTATGACTCTCAATTTTTCGTTATTCATCCATTCAACTCATCGGGCTTTAAGCTAACCAAACTTCACAATTTAGGAGAAAACTTGATATTTCAAGACTACGGAATATGGTATGGCAACCGAAATCATAGTTTTCCTGTGATACCGCGATATACTGCAGGAATGGACGCTAATAAAACTACACTTGCTGCGTTCGAAAGATTTTGCAAAATCGTAAATAAATAAATGATAATTATTTTTTTTATAATAAATAGTTCAAGAATTAACAACAAACTTTATTAATTTTTTAGAGAGAGGAAAATCCATTAGCACCAGCAGGCTTATCAGGTGGACGTTGCGTCAGACAATATTTTTTTAGAGATTTGATAAGATCCATGAATTTCGAGTAAAAATTTGAATAAAAATCTTTCGAGCCTCGTGCAATACCCATTAATGCAAGAATGTTTTGTTTTGTCAGGTATAAAGATGTATCTCCCACAGAGATGGAGAGGGTGGAAATTGTTTCGGATATCATTTACTTCTATGCGCATATCGCCGATCTACTGGAGATTTTCAATGACGGTTTACAAGGAGTAAACTTCGTAAACTCTTGGAGAAAAATAAAGTAAGAATGTCAGCTTAGCACGCGAGAAATGAACTGCCTAAGGATTAAGTTCAAACTAAAAAGTAAAAGTAAAAGTAAAAGTACCGAATCTATTGATTTTAAAGATTTTCACAAAAGCTCAACCAGGCCGAGAATATAAGGAAAAGCTTGAGCAGTTTTTTTTCACTGTTTTTCGAAAAATTAAGATTCTGAATCAAGAGTTTTGTGAGAGCTTAAAAAAAAGACCGTGTATGATGTTTTTTTTTAAGGTTTTCACGGCAGACACCACTACCTTCACCTAATCTGTAAATAATTAGAATAGAGAAGTCACATGTTTTGAGATGACTCCATCGTTTAATTGTGCTAGGGGAGATATGACAAAAAGTGTAATTTTGACTCAGTAAAAAAAACTGTTAACCCCCGGAAAGAGAAAAAACAAAAATTTGAATTTGAATGCCCGCCAAAACGGAACGTAAAGGAACGTGACGTCATCTGCCTAAAAGTGGTTGTGTTCATTTCTGAAAGTCTGAACGGCATGGATACGTAATGTTTACAAGCATGTGTAAACAAGACGTGTTTCGCTTCGAGTTCGATATCTCGCTTCGATACAGGCAGATGACGTCACACCAATAAAAAATCGTTTAAGGACTGATCACGTGACAAGAATTTTTCCGGACTTGGTTTTTATTTTTTTTTTAATTTGATGAAAATTTTTCACGTTTAAATACTAGTTTTTAGTTAAGAGCATACTATACATTAGTTTCCAGCGAAAATCTCAAAACATGTGACTTGTCTCTTAATACTACCCTTTAAACACAAAAATAATGCAGATTACAGTTGTTCATCAAATATCCAGAAACGGAAAATTCCAATGATTTTTACATCAGACCATTCAAATACGATCTGTGGGTCGCTTTAATATCTACCCTAATCATTGGGGGATTATTGTGTGCTATTACAAAACTATTGGAGAGTTTTTACACACAACGTACTGCGCCTTTCACTACTTTACTTGACTACTTTTTGATGCCTTACATGTCAATGTGCAACCAAGGTAGGTAATGACATCCTGCATTCTCCTTTGTGTCTTTTATAAAATAAGAAATGGATCGTTCAATTGTTACGTAAGCATGCTAGAGGGTGTTTGAATATTATTACGGTTTTTTACAGAGAGGGGAGACGGGTTTTACGAAATACATAGTTCAGATTTTATTCATATTGTATGTACTGGGCCTTACATATCAAATACACCTGAGCCTCCCTTTTTTTTTATATCCTGGAAATAAGAAAATGAATGCCCTGAAATCACTAGGTTGTACGTTTGAACCTTTGAATCAATATTCATCACTCGGTCCCTTTTTTTTTCTTCAAGGAAAATATTGGGGAGGCGGGGGATATTTGAAAAGTCTTAAGTAAATACTTCAGTAGGGTGATTCAAATTTTCCAAAGTGTTATCCGATCGCTGCGTTTTAAGAGATTTACTTTCTTTTAGGCCTAAATGTGTACCTCCACATGAAAAGGTCCCATTTGGCAGATGGGAACATGGAAGACTGTGGAAATTTAACTTATAAGAAAACCCTATGTTTACAAACAAAAAATTCTAAGCACCATCTGCAAAGTGGGACCTTTTCATGTAGAGGTACACAAATATCCACAAAATGTCAAAAATAAAATTTTTTTTTTTTTTTTTTTTTTTTTGAAAAAATTTTTGAATGAAAAAAAAAATTTTTTTTTTTTTCACCGTTATGAGATGCCTCCTTTCATTAGAAATAATTAGCTATTTTAAATTTAAAGTTATTTCTTTTTTACGTTCGTCAATAATAAATACTTAATCATAAAAAAAAAAAAGGAGGAGGGTCCATAAGGCCGATTTTCGGGCTCCCCGATAACTTGTTTGTCAGTATATGGGTAGGGTGATCAGAAAAATAAAAAGCGTTTCCGATTTTGTTCTTCACGAAAAAAATTGGTTCATTTTGGGGTAAAAAAGCAAGAAAAATTTTGAAACAATTTTTTTTCAACGATTTAGGGGTGGCGCAGAGCAGAAAAAGGGCCTAAACCACAATTTTTTTCTTAGCATTTAATGAAACGAAAATTTGGCGCATTTTTCCGTAATTGAATTTTACAAAAGTAAACTTTATAGGTATTTTTGACGACGTAGAAGACGAATTTCACCATCCCGATTTTCTCAGACCAATGCCTGAGTCGCTATTACCGTTTTTGTAGTGCTTAAACCTGATTTTTTGGGCTTAATTTTAATTTATGTACAAATTTGGAGCCCCCGAAATTTTTTTTCCCCTTTTAAAGTTGCTTATACTTATGAAAAAAAGCCCGAGGAAAACGAATTTCAGTATCCCGATTTTTTCCGATCAACACCTGAGTAGGGGTATAACTAAAAATTTGGTTTTTTGGGCTAAAAATTGATTTTTTTGCCAAAAAATGGCGCTAATTCCTTACCTGTTCGTTTTAGAAATCATGTTCAATGACATTTTTTACTCAGGACACTCCAATTAATAAGGATCTTTTGTGTTTCGAATCAATTTCCGAAATTTTTTTATGGTCATAAAATTCTACTCGTAATTTTTTTAAAGTTCCAAATTTTTTCTATCCGTAAAAAAATTTTGGAAATTGATTCGAAACACAAAAGATCCTTATTAATTGGAGTGTCCTGAGTAAAAAATGTCATTGAACATGATTTCTAAAACGAACAGGTAAGGAATTAGCGCCATTTTTTGGCAAAAAAATCAATTTTTAGCCCAAAAAACCAAATTTTTAGTTATACCCCTACTCAGGTGTTGATCGGAAAAAATCGGGATACTGAAATTCGTTTTCCTCGGGCTTTTTTTCATAAGTATAAGCAACTTTAAAAGGGAAAAAAAAATTTCGGGGGCTCCAAATTTGTACATAAATTAAAATTAAGCCCAAAAAATCAGGTTTAAGCACTACAAAAACGGTAATAGCGACTCAGGCATTGGTCTGAGAAAATCGGGATGGTGAAATTCGTCTTCTACGTCGTCAAAAATACCTATAAAGTTTACTTTTGTAAAATTCAATTACGGAAAAATGCGCCAAATTTTCGTTTCATTAAATGCTAAGAAAAAAATTGTGGTTTAGGCCCTTTTTCTGCTCTGCGCCACCCCTAAATCGTTGAAAAAAAATTGTTTCAAAATTTTTCTTGCTTTTTTACCCCAAAATGAACCAATTTTTTTCGTGAAGAACAAAATCGGAAACACTTTTTATTTTTCTGATCACCCTACTACGGATTGCCTAAAGCGTGCAGCAAGGTGCTAGCTTTAACAAAATGACTACTGTACCGTCACGGTTATTTTAGGTAAATTTGTCGAGCTAAGTCAATTATCAATAGCCCCTTATGGACCCTGCTCCTCTCCGGATAATCAGACATTATGCTCTTAGGGGTGTAGAATTCGAAAGTGATAACAGTTTCATGATACAAAAAGTTTTTGGATTTTTCAAGCTTAATTCTGAGTTTTTTCTACTTTTCAAGAGAAATTTCTTTAAAAAATCAAAAAACTTGTGACATAGGAGTGTCGAATTTTGCTAAAACTATCTTGGCTTATGTTTTAAGAGGTGGGAAATCCGAAAACAGCAACAGTTTTCCGAAAAAAAATCCTAGGACCCATAAATGGCCCATTTTTGTGATTTTGCGCTACTTTTTTCTTCGCATGTAGCGAAACAGGGTCTCAATGGGCGATTGACTTGTAAAGTCATGATGTACATTTGCAAAGAGCAAATAAATAAGGATTGCTTTATGACCATAAACGGAATTTTTTAAATTATTGATTAAAATTAGAAATTAATAAATCTGCTCAATTACTTTTGTTTCAGGTGAACCACCAGATAAAAATATATATCTTAGAATATGCTGTCTGATCACTTGTCTATTAGCCATGTTTATCATTCCATCGTATTCTGCGGATTTAACTGCATATTTATCGTTGGAAAATTTGAAGCTGCCCTTTCAAAATTTGGAAGAATTTACGGAAAATGCACAATACAAACTTTTATTGGAAGGAAACTATTTCCAACTTTTTATGGTAAGGACGTGGCCGATATACTGTACACGGTGGTGTTGAACAAAATATTACTCGACTAAAATGACTAGAAAAACTGCTAATGAGGCTTTTGTTAGGAAACATGTTAACTATTGAAATCCACTAAAATAAAAATCTTACCTGATCATTTAAGCCTACCCCCCACAACTCCCCCGGCCCCTCAAATTTTTATCAAGGCTTGTTACATATCATATGAAAGCCCATTGTAAATGCTTTAAAATGAGACCTCGCCGAGCTTTATATCTTTTACCGGGACGGAGATATCTTCGTTTGAAAAGCCCAAAATTAAGTGTCTAATTTTCGACCTCTCAAACGACGATATCTTGACCCAACCCGTACGAAAAAGGGATGCATAAAACTTGTATTATTTATACAAAAATTATACATAAAATATACAAAAAATTGGACATGCATAAAAAATGCATAAATTATGTATAAAGAACTTATATTTTTTTATCCTACAATATGATTATACATAAATTATGTATAAAAAACTTTAACTTTTTTAACAAATTTTTTTTTTTATCCTCGGGGATGATTATGCATAAACTATGTATAAGAAACTAAGAAACCTAAACTTTTTCAACGAAAAATTATACATATAATTATATATAAATTATACATAAATTATACATAAATTATATATATGATTATACATAAATTATATATATGATTATACATAAATTATACATAAATTATATATAAATTATGTAGGTCCAAATTTTTGTATAAATTATACAAAATTAATATATATTTTTTGTATTTATTTTGCAAAAAATTTACATATTTTATGCATCTCTTTTTTGTACGGGAAAATCTGAACCAAAAATGGTCCGAAATCTTGAAATTCCAATCATAAAATTGTAACTAAAATAACCCATCGAATAAACGACTTTCTTTTGAAACGATTAGGGTCATTCTAAAAAAAACGTACCCTTACGTGCCCCGCTAATAATTTGCAAAAAGGAATGCCTCTTAAAATCGCATCTATAAAATTTTTAATGTGAAATGAACGTCCGAACGTGTCCAGTATCAATATTTGACTAAATCGAATCGAAAGTGCAATTAATAGTGTTATTAAAAAAAAAAAAAAGATTTTTGCTATGTCCCAATCTCCATTTTTAGTTGTTTTTCAAAAATTTTTAAGTTGAAAACGCAAGGGGAAAAAAATTACAGCTTATATCTTCAGCCTTCTAGCTATATAATTTCAGTAAACCAGGATTCTTAAGCTATCTTATCATACGATACTAATTTCTTTACCAATTGATTTACCCAAGTTGAGCGAAAATGAAATCGTGGTGTCAAATTTTGTGTCCTTCCTTCGAAATATTTTCATTTACAGCTAAACATAATCAAATTGGCAAGACATCGTTTTTTTAAACGTAATATGGGTAGAACATTATTAATTTCATTGTTTGAGCTTGTTTCCACGACAAAACGATAGTACAATACGCTTTTTGAACCAAAAAAGAGTATCTGTCGGAACTTTGTCTTTCCTCCGAAATGATTGAAAAAAATTATTATAACACGATATAAACACGAAACCATGTAAACGGGCACAAAATATTAATGAATTCGTCATTTTCTACTAACTTTTTTACTGAGAATACATAAAACTTACTGCAGGGCTTATTATTTTCACTTAAAAGCAGTTACAACTCCGAAATAAACATCCTTCGACATATTTTTTATATGGGAATAGGTACCCATGTTAAATGGAATGTAAACAAAGCATTTTTAAAAAAAATGAAACACGGGAAAGGTACGTTTTTTTAAAACTATTCATTACCTAAAAAACACCCCCTTCCCCCCATTTCAGCCCTTTGGGGTCCGAAATTGACACTGAAATTATAGCCATAGACCAAAGAGTCGATTTCGGTCAAAAACCAAAAATTTAAAATTCTCACATAAAACTGGTTTTTTGCTTCTGTAAAATTTATTAAGTTCACCCTAAGCTACCTTTTCCAAGAAACGGTAACATATATAGGGTGCCTCATATGGTTTTCTCTATCATCAGGACCGGGAAAAAATGGTCAACTCTGGGATGAGGTCCGAGTATAGAGGTGGTCATTTTAAAAGATTTCACTGTACCTACTATGTATATGCTGCGTCGAAATGTTAATATTTATTCAGTAAACTAAAATGGATAAGAATAGTAGATTTCCAGGCTGGACCCGAAAAGTGAGATTTTTTACGAGGCCGTTGCCGATCCGAGCCGAAGGCGAGGATCGGAAAGAGGGCCGAGTAAAAAATCGAAATTTTCCGGTCCAGCCTTGGAAATGTAGTTTTCAGGGCGAGAATAACGAAATTTGTTTTGTTTACATGATCTCGAAAGTATACTTTTCGGGTCTAGCCCTGAAAAGTTTAAATACTAGCAATATAAATATCGTCTTGCAAGGGTTACCTGGTGTCACTTTTTCAGTTAAGGAATGACACTATTGCAGAAAAAGTCAAAGATGGATCTCTGGTAAAGATGTATAACACTACCGATGAGATCAACAAACTACTTTGTAGTAACGAAAAATTGGCTCTTCCCTTCCTGATGGGTCATAGCACATATGAGATAAATTGCAAGATTATCCTCATACCTGAAGTAATAGATACACTAGTTCCTGTAATTATTTGGGTAAATGAAACGGGCTACAAAAATGTCATACATCATATGTAAGTATTACTTTTATACACTTCCATAAAAACATATTAAGACATTCATTCTTCTTTTTAAGATTATTCCAAGCTCGAGAAAGTGGGATAATTTCAAGGATCGAAAAGACTTACACAGAGTTCTGGAATGAACGATCTAACTCTTATGAAAAACCAAGCCTCCAAACAGTCGGCATCAATCAATTAGCCTCAGTTTTTTCATTCTATGCATTTGCTTGTTGTCCCGGGCTGATAATCTTCATTTGCGAATTGGCAATCACACAAAAAACTGCCAAATCAATTTCGGAACGAGGAATAAATCTATGTTATTATATAATGCAGCCGATTTTGTCGCTTAAGCAATTATTAATAACTAAAAGACGTCTAGGGAGCTTTACTTAGGGAATCATACAGCACATCTGTTCTGACTGCCGCGTTATCTAAATGTGAAGTCAAACGATTTTGTAAACTGAGTTGTGAAATAAAATGCAAGCAAGGCCAAGAAAAAAGAATACGCAAAAATCATTTTACACCATTATTCCATGATGGAGGGCATATCACGCGATTTCCTACCTACAGCTCAAGCCATCTATCGAACAGAATTTAAAATATTCTTTTGGTTCAATTTCGGGGAAACTTCTTAATATATCAGTTACCTGACCTGTATGTATGTCACGTGGTCTTGATAGTCGTGGTAATTATATTACGGAAAAAAAAACTACGCATAAAATTGAAAAAGAAAGTTTAATACGCATTTCAAATCATAGTAGTTTACCATTTAAAAAAATAATAGGCAAAAATCTTGCAAAAATTATGCATATCCAGATTTTCATACTTAAAAAAATAATGAATAAAAATTCTGTAAAAATTATGCATGTCCAAATTTTTGTGTAAAATTTAAATTTGTTGCATTAATTTTGTACAAATGTTACACATTTTCGCATTGGCAGCTGCTAATGCTGAACATTGTCAAAACTCAACAGGATTATCTCATCTTTTGTGTATGTAGTACACGAAAAGCTGAAGCAATGTATTACTTACGACTAAGAAAACTAGAGTTTAGAAAATGAAGATTACACTGAAAGGAAAAAGTACACGAGCCCTCCTATTTCTGATGTCTTGACTTTTATTATGTCAGCTGCATGAAATATAACTAAATAAACTAAATTCAAAATTTATTTTTCACTGTTGCAATAAAAGTTCAATATTCATTTTAAAATCAATTTTTTGCATTAAATATCCTGGTAAAGAGATGTCATCATTGGTAAGGCAGATTAACCGAATTAAAATAATTAACGGAGGTGAAAGTTGTCTTAATCGTCATTATGATTATATTATTTATTATCATGCCATTGCTAACTATCTTCATTATTTTTACAACTACCCGTAGACCAACCTCACTAGATCCTTAAAAGTCATTAAATAAAGTAAACTTCCTCTGATTGCTCTTCCCTGACCACACAAGAAATTCTGTTCAGAAGCATGAAAAACTGATAGATTACCACCATTCATAATTTGCTGTATCAAAATCTGATCACTTCCACAAACTTCCTTAAAATAAAAAATTATGATCTGCGTAAGAACATGATGCCAAAACAACAAATAATTCTGTTACCAAACTGTTAAAAAATTAAATATGATGTTAAAATGTGACATACAAAACATTTTAAAATAAATACCTAGACGAAGTCTTACTGATTATCAACATAATATTCCGAATTACCAGTAAAAATACTGACTGATCTTACTACGAAAGTACTGACAAACAGTGTTTTTTTTTTCTACTGGTAATTCGAACTTGGCACTGATTATCAATTAAGTACTTTGACTGGGGAAACACTTTAGTTAGAGAAGTGAATCTGAAAGTGCACTATTTAAATTGCTTGGCACATGATGCATATTCAAAAGAAATTCTTTTTCCGATGAGAGAAACAAACTGCTTTGCAGAGACAAAAAATTAATTTCTTTCTTCCGGATGGATTAATGGTACTTTAAGATAAACAGCAAATTTAATCTGATACCGAATCATACCAACTGCAACTGCTATAATTTTTTTGCATATAAAATTTGTTTATAGGAATGTTATAAATCATATGTAGGTATTTTGTTGGTTTACATTAAAATATATTTATAGTTTGCATTATTAATCTTTTCATTTAACATTATTCCAAGCTTGTGAAGGTGAGTAATTTCAAAAGCCAAAGAACACTTTTACAGAATTCTAGAGTAAACATGATTGCTCAGATCAAAAAGGATATTTTCAAACAATGAGAATCGATCAATTAGCCTCACCTCTTTCTTATTTTTCTAGATTTGCTAGTGGTAATCGTTTGGCTGTATTTTGGTTTGCAAGTTGTCATTTAATGTATTAAACATATGAGGCAAACAAAATGCAATGCATATATTGAAACAAAACTATTATATCCGTTTCGTCGTGTAATGCAGTCGGTCTCATCGCTTGAAAGGAATTTTTTTGTAAAATACCTGCATGGAAAGCCATCATGATTTAATCCATTTCAACGTATATGACACAGTCTATTTCATAGTTTAAAACGAATATTCAAAAACATGGTTAATAAAAGACAAAGAAGAAAGGCTGAACAAGAGAAAAGCGAAAACAATTATAAGTACCTGATCGTTATGAGGTTTAAAACATAACCTGAAAACCACGGCCATTACAGCAACTTTCAAACAACGTTTTAAAATACCATCGTTACCGTCACGAATATTTTCAATAACAAATCAAAAGTCGTCTTATCTTTCGCGGAAGTACATGAACGTTTACAATTGAACACAAACAGCGCACAAAAAAAGCATTTTCTTTAATTTTTTAACACGAACATCGAAAACCCGAACCGATTTTATTATTAACAATCGTCGGCACTTTCCAATATGGCCGCCACCCCCTAGTTAGTTCGCTTAATTTCCAGCCGATGGCATGATGGTCGTTACTTTGGTTACTTTCATTTTAACGGTAAAAGATAACAAATTCTTATTCCAATTTTTGTAAAATACTGAAACTAAAGCTTTTAAAAATTCAGAAAGATGCTTCAAATCGTTTACTAGTTTAGGCACTTTGCTCGAAGCTGACCTTGATTAATTCGTGTTAATGGCCCATACTGCCTTGTTCGCAAATATAGATACAAAATGAGCCCTTTTGTACTTCGGTCCTACTTTAATTACATAACCTGCCTTTTTATTATTTTAAAATTCATTATTTATTATCTCAAGATTGAATTACGAATACCAGTTAGGTTAAAAAATGAAAGCTGATGACTGTGAGTGTCAAAAGCATTCCAGCCCTTAGACTTTACATAATTCTTAACGCCTGGATTCGTTTTCCAGCTAATCTAAATCTAAGCAAATAAACTGATCTATTACCCCAAAATTAAAAAAATAAATCATTTTTGATACTGGATTCCTGAAATAAATCATTTTTATTTATAATTTTTTTTATATTTTCTAATTCAATCATTCTGAGACAGTGGTTGTTAAATAAGGTTCAGTTGTTGATTCAGGGATTTCTGTGGTTTCTGTCGAAGAATGTTCTGTAATTCCTTCTGCGCTTAATTTAGCAGGAGATGCAGGAGGCAGCTTATCTGCCTGAATCAAAGCTTTTCCAAACTTCCCTCCCTTAAATTGAAAATCATTTCGAGGAGGTAGTTTTATTCCTTTGACATTGCCCGAATTTTCGCTTCCTGTGTCTAAAGTCGAAATTTTAACTGTTGAAGTAGGAACGCTGCTCTTGGTGGAATTGCCATCTTCCAAAAAATCTGAAATTAATTGCAATGAAACAGTAAATTGAATTTTAAAAAAAAATGTCACAGTAGCAAGTTTCATAACAAATGTTCCAATTTACCTTCTGGTTTGTAAAATGAGCCAAACTTAGATCCATAAAATTTAGAATCAAAAACTCTTCCAGGACGTTTAGATTTAATAATGCCCTTGACTGGATCTGAAAAGGCATAGAGCAAGAGATTACAATTTTTTCTTCCCATTTCTCATTTAAATTTTTTTCTCATGACTTTGCTTAAAACAATTTTTTTCCCAATATTAATTCTGTTAAAAATACTTCTTTTTGCTTCCTGCGTAAGTATCAAATGTTTCATAAGTCAATAATACAAACTATGAAACTCTTTAATTTATATTTCATTTTGATAGCTTACTTTTTATTTGTTGCTTTAGATCCTGAGAAATCACAATCCCAAACAATAAGAAGCTGATGGCCAGTGTTAAATTCCTACTGAACACCTAGAAATTATTTTACAATAATTAACAATTGATTTAAAAGCAATTAAACTACATTATAAATTATCAAAATCACAAACATACCATTGTGGTACTTGCCTTTAATATGACTGATAATGAAGAACAATCTTCCTCAAAACGTTCACAAAAAAATAATTTTCAAGTACAACCAGTTATGAATCATTCTTTTTTGCATTCATATATTATTTAAATTGATTACTGAAATTCCCACGAATCATCTTCATGTAAAAAATTTTATTAACCTTTGATATTGTAAATTAAAAAAAAAAAAAAAAATCATTCATTTTAATTAAATATAATATTACTATATGAAGCAAACATTTGACTAATTTCCTTTTTTTCCAGCATTTTAAATATTAGGAAATTTTTTTAAAAATGCACTAACTCCAACATGATCTAATTTTTGACCAGGTTTATAACCACCTTCTGCTCTTCTTTCTCTTTTATCTTTCAATTTAACAAAGTGGTTATCTGCACACTTTTGAAAGTTTGTAATTTCTTTTGTACAAAACTGTTCTTCATATTCATGCGCATTTAAACAACTTAAAGCTAGAATCATTTCATTAACACAATAAGCCCCTTTGGTATCATCTTTTGAGGTAGATATTGAATCCTTTAAAACAACTTTCCTTGCGGTGGCTTTGAACGGAACTGCATTTTCGTTTTGAGGTCTCCTCCCTCTTTGAATGTGTGTAGGAGGGAAAAAACGTGGGACAAATTTTGTGCGTCCGCTCATTATAACTCCTAAAATAAAACGGAAGAAAAAAATTATTTATTTTTTTCATAAATTACTGGTTATTTTAACAAGATGGGGTTAGTTTTCAATATAAAATTTTTCAACGAAAAACCATTCGGAATTTCGTTTTTATATAAAACGCTATAATATTAAAATGAATCAAAGTGTACTTACCTCTTTGTGAGGTTTATAATATATAAAAAATAAACTAAAACGAATGCATGAATTTAAAAAAATAATCAAGCAGAATGCACCGGAGGCCTTTGGTAAAAGAAGAAACAATAGACGGCGCCATTTTAGCGTGGCAGTAGGGAACTAACTATGCAAATACAGGGACTCCTTGACCAGTATTTCGATATATCGAAAAAATATTTTACAAGCTTTTATAGCTTTTAATCCTTAAAACTAGAGCTTTAATTACATTTGGTTGTTATTATCGCTTCGTGAGGGACATACAATTCGTACCCTTTCAATGGATCATTGAATAACAATGAACATATGCTAAATTTCGAGATATCGAATTTAATATGTAAATGTAAACATTACAATGTAGTCAACAGGAGACTTTGGCTCTTAATTTTAGTTTTCTCTTATCACTGAGAATGTTGTGACGCAAGACAATGTTAACTTGGGATATACATATTCATCTAGAATAATTACATATAATAACAGGATGTAACACGTTAAAACATGTAGGTAACCTGTTTTTTTTTTTTTTAAATGATGCTTTGAAAAAAAAAAAAAAACAGGATCTAAGGCAAAAATTATTTTTATGTAAAATTTTAGTGAAACAGCAGGGCAATCATCATGACCAGGCTCAAACAAATAAATTTATATTTTACATTATCTTGTGTCATCGGAGTTTTACTCTCTGTCTACGCTTATATAGTTGAATTGAGGAAGGAAGCTGATGAGGATTATGTGGCAGTTTGTGATATAAATGAGCATATAAGTTGCACCAAGGCCTTTTCTTCTAAGTAAGTATTCTATAGTAATGTTAAAAACAAAAGACTCATAGAAGTTATTACTTTAGGTATGGGAAAGGCTTTGGTATAGTCGGAAGAATTCTAGGGGAAAATTCCATTTTTAATCAACCGAACAGCTTAGGTGGAATATTTTTTTACATTCTTTTAGCTATTTTGAGTAAGTATGAATTTTTTTTTTTTTTTTTTTTTTTTTTTAGAAACTATAAATGTTTTTTTTTCCAGATGCGAGTGGAAAAAAATCATTACTTCCAATTCAGTTGGGCCTGTGCATTTTATCAAATTTCCTTTCTGTGTATTTAGCTTGCATTTTGTATTTCATTCTACATGATTTTTGTGTGGTTTGTGTAAGCACATATGTGGTAAATGCTTTAAATTTATATTACACATATAAAAAAAGAAAGCTCTTAGATGAAAAATTTTCAAGTGAATCAAATGGGTGTGATGCTCAAAATAATTATAAAAATAAGTAAGAAATTTTTTTAAATTTGAGCGCCACTTTCAGAAAAAATTTTTTTAATACGAGCACACTGTTTATTTAGAATTGACTAGATCTTATCACCTTATTATTTTTGCTACGATTTTTTATTCACAAAAAAAGTTTGTACTCCCATGTCAAAGTAAAATTGAAAGGATCTAATGATATTCATACGTATTTTTTATATGTAACTGAATAAGGAAATTAACTTTTAAAACTTATTTAAAAGATTAAAACTGGTTTCTTCATGGTTTTTAGTTTTTTTTTTTTTTTTTTTTTTTCAAATTTAAAAAGGGATTTAGAATAGTTTTGAAGTCAATGAGTTGAAAATATTTCTGTGGCAAAATAAAAAATTGAAATGGAAATACATAAACAGATTCAAATCAATTTTGGAGTAGAATGCTAATGATTCATCTGTTTTTATCGCTAACAACGTTTTGTAAAATTATGTATCAATGAAGACTGAAATTTAAAAATTGCTCGTACCTGTTATTATACCAAAATATAAGGCATCTATTTTTTTATTGAATTTAGTTTTGCATTTTAAAAACCCTGACTGGTATTTGCTTATTAGAGCAGAGGTGCGATACACCCGGGCCAACATAATCTAAATGAAAGTGCTTTTATGCTTACCAATAAATGCTCTATGTAAATATGGTCCTACGAAAGGCAAATCATGTACTTTTGACAGTTTTCACTTAATATGAATTGAAGCGAAATGGTGATATAAGCTTACCTGAAAATAAAAGAGAAAATCACATAATTAAAAAAAGAATAAAGAAGTGCCGTATAGCTAAGGAGCATTAATTACAGTCGATTAGCCCTTTGCAACCCAAATTTCAAAATTTGGAAATACCCCATTCCTCCCAGATGTTATTTTTTTGTATTATATCAATAAAGGTAAAGCAGTAGGCCAAAGCGACATTTAAAAAAAAAGTGATGCGCCCAATATTGCTCAGTTATGCAACCGGTGATGCAAACTCAATTTTAATTTATTTATGCATTAGCCCTTTTCCCGAAGTGTTTTAAATATTATTTGTATAAATTAAGGGGTTTTAGGGATCTCTGATGCCGAATCTGAAATTAGTTTTTACATGGGGGTCACTGGTGGTCCCCCAGAAAACAAAATTTTAAATGATAGGAAAAATAACATATGGATATCAATTTATATGTTTTTCGGGACCCTGATTTCAAATCTCAGATCGGATTTTACGTAGGGACCACGTACGCCCCCTTAGAAAATCAAAATGTCTTAAATTAACTGCCTCCCGGAAAATTAACTTGTTTTAAGTTTTCAAAAACCTTAATTTTACAAAATCTTAAATGGAAAGGGTGGTCAAGTGGTATATTGTTGGATAGAGCTTTCGAGACGAGTAAAATCAAAATGGCCTTCCGTTGCCTCTATATCTTCATTCGATCATTTTTTCGAGGGGGATTCAAAGTTGAAGAGCTCCATTGTTCGAAGAAATGAGGAAGCCCATTTTAAAAAATTTTACAAAGTAAAAATCAAAACTAATAAAACTTTCAGACCTTTCTTCAGGTGACAAGAACTACTTCGTAACGAAGAAAAGAGGGGGTTGTACTTTTTGGGGGAGTTGGGGGGACAGTATGGCCTACACCTTTCAAATGATAAGGGTATCGTGCGATATGTCGTAGGGTACAGCTTTTCAAGATGAGTCAAATGGTTCTGTTTAAGAAAATTACACCAAGCGCATTTATCTTAAAGTCAGCATCTATTGCTATGATATTTCTTTATTAAAAACAAAGAGGTAAAATGAGCAAGGCAATAGGTGAACTAACCAGATGGCGCTGATGGTCGCGGAAATATCCCTCTTCCATTTACTTACATGTTAAAAAATCAGTTTTAAGGAAAAAAAATGGTTTTTTGGTGTTTTTGAAAGCTTGGGATGCAGACATTAAAAATCAATTATTTTAATCCAGAAAAAATCAGCAGGATTTAAAAAAAAAAATCTTTTATTTGCCTTCCCTATACCTTTGCATTGGAGAGGATATTTTTATGACATGCAGCGCTACTGCGGAAAAAGTTTGCGTTAACACTCCCCATTAACGTAACTCATAGAAATAAATTCTGCATTCTCAAAACTCTGATTCTCATTCACACACAAAAAAATAGTCTTGTAAAATCTGCTAAAAATAAGCCAATTTTGAACCCAGTGCTAATATCTTACTTAAATTAACACTTTTCTAGTCAATATTACTTTTTTCCAGTAAATATTACTTTTTTCGAGCAAAAATGGCTATTTTTCGAGCCGAATCTTTTTTAGCTTGATTAAAAAGTTGTTTTAACTAGTTATATGTTATTTTAACTTTTTGAAAGTAAAAAAGTCCGTAAGTTAAGTATGAAAAGGGTTTTACTTTTGAAAAAGCAGTGGGTTCAAAATTGACATTTTTTTGGGCTGATTTGACTAACATTTTTTTTTTTTGTGTGCATCAAAACTCTGATCTCATAAACGACTCTGGGTTAATTTCGTGATTCTTCTTCTTAGTCCTTTACTCGATTACGAACGTGGTGATCTCTCACATACACCTGTGCGTGCGCTCACAGGCATATAGCACCTACAGTTTAACGTCGGTTCCGAACGGCTATTTTTGAGAGATTTACGAGGCAATTTACCGCTCGGTGGTTTACCATTGCCTACCGAGCGGTGGTGACCGTTGATTTTTCTGACTAGCGCACTAGTTTTGACCTGAGAAAAATTCCTAGCTGTGAACTAGGATAGATGCACGACGCGTCGCATCTCATGATTGAGAGTCGAGCTCGGTATGAACTAGGCTACGGGCCACCACTCGTGAATCTTACAAGGGTTTTATTTCGAGAAGATTGACATCTCAGCTCGTTAGTTTAGAGGTTTAGAACAGCCCGGGCCAAACGGGAAGACGGGGTTCGAGTCCTCCATGGGTGCGAGTTGTTAATTTTTCTCGAAAATTTGTTTCTATCTTTCGACTCTATTCCTGATTTTCCATCCAAAAAATAAAAATACACTTAACGTTTTTTTTAATAAGTTTTTTTTTTTTTTTTTTTTTTATAAAGCCGGATGAATTGAATTTTATGGGGGGGGGGGAAATACCCCAAAACAGAAAATGGACTTGATTCCTATCAACGCTATAAGAAAACTTATAGTCTTTTCTCTTTTTTTAGTCTGTTGGAGTGTTGGACCCTGATTCCGATGAACAAAAATATTCCATTTATAAACCTGGAAAAAAGTGACAACAGTTAGGAAACTGCTTTCAATTTTTTTTTATCGTCAGATAGCTTTCACAACATCCGATAATTTTTATTATTATTTATTTATTTATTTCTTCTAAAACTCCTACCCTTTTATGCAAATAACCGGGCATTTTAAAAATGGGTGCCATCGATTCTTTTTCTCCTCATATAGAAACTTGTAAAGTGGCGTAGGTAAACTAGAATGGCTTAATATGACGTAAATGGATATGACAAATTAACCTCCTAACTGGTCTAGGATGTAATTGAATAGTAACAACGCTATTATCGATTTTCAGTTCGATTTCCGATTCGAAAAAAAAAAGAAACACTTTCATCGTTTAAAAAAATTTCATGGTCGTTTTCACGTATAAAATCATAATGTCTATTATTTAATAAATAAAAAGATCTTTATCGAAAGAGCATAAACGCTTTTCCGGCCAAGATCGATTAACGGTAAAAGGGAGAGTTTTAGTAAAGAAGACACGAGCGACCTTTCCATCGAAGGATTTTTTTTTCTTTTTGAAACCAAAAAAAAATGTGGTAGGGTTCTTATCCTCATACATTCGATTTACCCACATTAATCGACCTACGTGCGAAATTCCTCAGGAAGAAATTAAAAAAAAGAAAAACAGACCAAGGATTGACGAACCGGGGACAATTGATCAACCTTCGCGCCACATCTTAAATTTTAATATGGAAGAAAAAAAATAAATAACACTTCTGCAGTTCGTAAAATCGTTTTAGTAGGCGTAATGTAGGTGATTATAACGTCATACGTCCTTATAGTACTTAAAAATTCTATCTGCCGTTTATATTTTGGCGTAATTATGAGTACGAAATAATAAATGAACGTTTTAAAAAATATTCAGAGATTTGTTAATAACGATTTATTGCGTCAGTAAAAGTGAAAAATATTGCTTTCCTAGTGACGGAGATAAATTATCGAAAAATCGATATATCGAAAGGCAAATTATCGATACTTTTAAAATATCGATAACTTTTATTTTCTTTAATGAGGCAATTTGATAAGTTTTCAAATTATTAATTTCCCCTTTTCTTCTGGACTTTGGCGTTGCAACTTTGGCCATAACACTGTAATTACCAATTTTACAACTCTGCCAATTTTTCATTGTTTTAATTGACTTAGGACTCGAGATATAAATATTTGAGAATTACTCGTCCGCCATATTGAATTTCGACTTAATGGAAATTTCGACCTCTTTTTATTTTTAATTTCAGTTTTTAATTGCCATAGGTGTATATTTTCTTAAATTGCCTTCTGCACCTTTTTCCATGATGGAGTTTTTAAACTAAAACCATGTTACCACCGATAAACATATCGATATATCGATCATTTTTGGCGACATATCGTTATCGGAAATTTCAAACTTATATAAGTTAACGATAATATCGTTATCGGTATATTTCAAATTTATCGCCATCACTATAAGCTTTCCAATTTTTTTTCCAGTTCTAAACTAAGCTTACTTGACTGACAGACAATGGGCGAAAAGCTGTAGTGATTATAAATACAAAGGGCGCATTTTTGTTCGGATGCCATAAGCTAAATATATGCAAATCAATATCACATAAGGGAATATTTTTACAAGGAACCAATTCAAAAAAAAAATCTTTCAAAATTTTAAAACCAGATTTTAGGGCATAATTCGTCTTGTTTAAGCTTCTGGGATCTAAGGCCTGTCTGTTTTCGTACCATAAAGCCGATTAAAAATCTGGAAAAAAAAGTCTCAACCCACATGTTGCATATGCACATCACATCATCAACATGTCAATCAAACCAGAAAACCAGTACCATAAAAAGGTGACCTCCGATAACTACAATCTTCCTACGCCATTATTCCTTTATGTTCCTCCATTTAGGGAAAATGCTTTTTAGCCGGAATTTAAGGATTTTGATGAGGAAATTTCCTCATAATTAAAAACAAATATCCTGGGAGACCTTGATAACAATGATATTTCTGGCATCTCATTGACCAATCTATCATCCAATTTTTTTTCCAAAAAAAAAAAAAACTCAGGAAGTTAAGTTAAGTTTCAAGTGAGAAGAGTTTCACTTTTGTAGAAAAAACTATGGTGCTCTAATAGAAATGACTTAAGTGCTTTAAAGTTTCGCCATTTTTTCAAAAGAATATAGTCTGTACGTCAGAGCCAAAAAGTTCAATATGCAAATCCAAGATGGCAGTTTGTTATGGGTAAACAACGTTTAGCGACATCTTTAATTTGCATATCGAACCTTTTGGCTCTGACGTACAGAGATAGTTTAATTAAAACATGTGCTTCATTAATTTTAATTTTTTTTTTAAAGTTAGTGGTAAGTTTCGGAGTCATTTTCAGTGAAAATTGGTAGAGGTCCCTATATTTTGCACTAAATGCGATAATTGTAAGGAATAAATATTTTAATTAAACTATATTATTTCATTTATCCTAACTACAATCCTTAAAACTTTTAACTTTGTGATTTTTTTAAAAAAAGTTTTACTCCTTAAAATATTAAAAAAAAAAAAGATTCAGCGCTCGGGAAATTTTGAAGAGTAGTTTTCCTTTTCTAATTATCTTTGTTTAATCATTTTCCCGTTTTGCAGCTTTACCCCTGAAAGGAGTCCGAGCCCGAACCCAAAATTTCGTATTTCAGCCCGAATCGACTGATACAAGTTTCCCCATCCAAACGACAACAGGTAAAATCTTGTTATCTTTTCTTAGTCACAGGCCTTTTCAACTTTTATATTTTTCAGCCCTAAAGAGAAAGGCAGAGGATACTACTTCTAACACTTATATAAGAATCAACACAATAAAAAACGTTTTTATTTGTAAGGAATGAGCGGGATTAAGGTAATAAACAATATTTTAAATTATGACAATATTTTAAATTTTTGAATTTTTTTCCTTTTATTTTTCAGATAAAATTTGCAAAAGCTCAAGCATTTTCTTTCATTAAGCTTAACTGTTTTTAATTAAGGAATAAACATTTTAAATTTATGAAATTTTTTTTACTTGTTTTCATAGTCTAGACGTAATTTTTAAAAATCGTCCTCTAAATCGATTCAAACGGCAAATCATACATAACATTTGTCCAACAGAATTTTTTAGGGTAATTCGACCTCACTGATTACGAATATTACTGTTGGACATTGGAAAACTCAACCGGAAGTCGGGAATTCAAGATGGCGATTTATAATATTTTTATTAATTATAAAATTATAAAATATTAAAAAATTAAAAAATAAAATTTCGGGTCAAAACATATTCCAAACAACAGGAATTTATCGGATCATTTGAGGAGAAAAGTTTAGAGCTTGAAATTTCTTAGGTAACTAAATTTCTGGGCATAATATTCTTGTGAAGTTCGAAAGTACAAAACTTTTTTGTCAAAACATTTTAATTTAAAAAACCAGGGAAATGAATGTCTAAAAAAAGATGTTCATAAATATGTTGTAAGAAATTTAAAAAATTTCTGATCTTAAGTTTTTGACCTCCTTAAAAACCCACGAATTTTTCTTTTTTTTTTTTTTCTTTTTTTTGACTAATTTTAAAATGGCGTCTTTTCTGTTGAAAATTTTTCCTTTGAAATAAGAGGCATTCCATAAACATGATAACATATCTTTTGGAAACGTTGGGATTTGTAAAAAAAAGAAAATCAGGGTCTGGACATTCACAATGTCCAGGGAAGTTTCGAGAAATGGGTAAAAATGGAATACGTCAGTTCCAAAACCACGAGGAGGAGCTAAGGATAGATACTTACCAATATATCTGCAAGTTGATAGGGGTCTGACCTTCGAGCAAGTCGACAGCATGAGAAGAATGAGCAAAAGATATAAAAAGGAGGACGAGGATTTGATTTTTTGGAAAAAAAAGTGCAGAATTTTAGAAAAAAGTTTCTTTTCACCGTTTGAAGATATTGAATTTGAAAAGAAAAAAAATTTACAACAATTGATGCTGCTTCTCTACAATGTCTCAAATATAATTTTCTAAAATTAATTTTCAAAATTTCCGGAAATACTGTGTTTTAATTATTCGTACATGAATTAGGAATAAAAAAACGCAATGTAGTATAACTTGCCGACTTCATTTTTAAAGCTTGGTCCAGAAATGCATAGAATAACTGAAGCACAGTACTAAATTTTGAAAATAAATTTAAGAAAATTAATTCTGAGCCATAATGAAGAAGCCGCATGGCATTAAGTTATTTCAAAATCAAAATGTATTTCCACTAATTTCCAAAACTGATAACTCCGCTAAGTTCGCTGACTGCAAATGCCCCTAACAATAGCCAATCAACCAAGCCATTTCTTGAACGATGGATTTTCATTGGTTACCGCTAGGAATTTCTCTACTTAAATTACTATAAATGACTATATGACGTGTTCAAATTTGCTGAATCCGAAAATGAGACCCTTTGTCCTAATAGAGAAATGATCGTCCTGGTGATGATTAAAATCGAAATACGTATAGGGTAGTTTTAACTTTTAATACTTACAAATGACTCGAAAAAGGAGGAAATTTATTTATTGATCCATTGATCCGGGCACTTGGCTCCAAAGATAATCATAAATGATCGTCCGTTTTAAGAAATTAACACCTAAGTCATTTATGACGTCACTGAATGACAATCCTTTTCAGCCGGTCTACAAACATTACTGTACAAGAAAAACAAAAGACTGAAGACAAATGACCACCCACCCTCACGCCTATTTCATAGTCCTGCTGCAATTTTTTTTCAAAGCTAGATTACAGCCGCGCTTATACGCAATGTACTGTACAAGTAATTACTTGGCTAAGACAAAATAATTCGCAAAGAATTAAAAAATCATTAAGAGCGTAGGACAGTACAACGACCTAAGATACCAAAAGAATAATTAACAGGAGTCGGAATTTTCCATTTCTGGCTGCGGTAAAGCCGAAAACAAGTGGCAATCAATCAATTTTCCTTGAGGCGCCGACGATGACAAATGACGATCTAAATAAAATTAATCCCGTACACGAATTCAAAGGAAAATACATTAGTGTAGTTTGTTCTACGTGTGGCAGGGAAGTACAACTGCAGCTAGAAAAGAGGAGATCCCTTGTTTCCCCTGGTAGGACACATACACACTGATGAAGGTAGATATTAAAAAGAAAATTTAAAGGATCACCTGATATGGCAACCGACTTCAGTAGTTTGGAACTTTGTTCTAAAAATTAAATTTAACCAGCCCGCGAGAAGACAGGAAAAAAGAATGGATAGAAAGCCAAAAGAAGAAATCAAGAGGTAGATATTTGAAGGGGTAAAAAATGGGCGCGAAATTTTTGAGGTATATGATCATTAGGGTGCAGGGCATCGAACCGATCCAGCCCTAAAAAATTAGGGACCTTTTGGGGACTAAAAACATTAATTTTTGAATTTTTTATTTTCGTTTAATTTGACCTTCTCACGCACATTTTTTATTTACTTTGACCAGCCGGCTGCATAGTACTTAACTTAAAAAAACTTTAACATTTTTCAAAATAAAATAAGAGGAAAGACAATGTGGAACGAATAATTAGGTTGAATTCAAAATTTAAGCTAATATTCGGTTCAAATTTTTTATTTTTGTTTTAAGTTTCTTGAAAATTTTCTCAAAAATTATTTTATCCTAGTTTTTCAAGTCCATTTTTATTTCCACCTACTTTCTTTCTGAATTACATTGAAACAGACCTCAAACCAAGCTCCGCGACGCAAAACCTGAGCGCTGTATCTTTGCTCTAACACGTGCCTGTAGGCACTTCGATTTTCCAATTTAAAATACATGGTGATTTTTCGATTTTTGCAGCGAAATAAACAGATAAAAATCCGATCATTGGGCCCAGTTACTACTTACATATGTAGTTATCGATAAAATTTGAAAAACTTTAATTGGACAATTTTCCAATGACTTGAGAATTCGCGAAATATACCTAAAAACCGAAATAAAACCACGATTTTTAAGCAGGCTCCCCAAAAAAAAATTTTACAATCCCTCATAACAGGCACCCTAATGATCATGCACATTAGTTTTACAAAAAACAGTTGAATGAAAAGTACTTTTAGAAAACAATTAAAAATATAACAAACACAAGAAAAAAAAATCAATGCGCTAGGCCATATGCCTCCAAAGTTTCGCACTCAGTTTTTCTGTCGGGTCTCGGCTAATTAAAGGTCTCCAGACGAAGTCAATTCAGCAACAAATTTTTCTGCTTCAAACCCAGAAAAAGGAGTCGTATTTCGAAATAGACAATCAACAGTCAACAGTAAGAAATCTCTAAATAAAAATTTTAGTTACAAATGGAAATTCGCACCATAAACATGGAAATTTCACCAGAAGTACGGGCCATGGAGAGATTGTCAACTGCCGTTGAAAATTTAACGGAAACGCTCCAGAAAATTTATGGAAATGTGCGGGATTTTACGCAGCAATCTCAAACGTCCTCATCAACGTCGGAAACCCCGCAACTATCATCACCCACAATGGAGTTACCTGCTACCTTTCAAATGACCGATGCAAAGAAGCACGATACCAAAGAAGCATTTGGAACATCTTCGACATCCGCAGAGTTTATTCTTCAAAAGTAATGTTTTTCAGCAAAATGGCCGAAAAAAATTGAAATTTTGGATAAAAAAAATGGCTGCGATTCTTTAACTATTAAAATTTTAGGAGAATGGTGGGATTGGAACTATCAAAAATCAAAACTGATGCATTTGATTTATATTAAACCCAATGTTTCGACACACAGTTGGTGTCTTCTATTAAAATTTTTCCGAAAAGTTTTCTTCAGGACATGTATTAGGGCATGAGAAACTTGATGGCTGTAAAATCTTATTTTCGCCCGAAAAATGGATTTGAGGGGTTTCTGAAATAACAGGCTTAACTCCTCGGTGACATAAGAACAGTTGAATAGAGGGTATGTAATTATATATGGATCCAAGCAAAAAAAGAAAAAAATTATCTCCATTTAGGATTCCTGTGATTAACAAACGCATATTTAAACCGCTTTCAAAATATTTCCTCTTTTACAAAAAAAATCGCGCGGCATTTTTTATTGTCAATTTTTCTTTCCGTCACTTTCCTCAAAATTCTTGCCCCGTCCACAAACGATTACGTTACTATCAGAAATTTCACAACCGGTTATGCACATCGTAAAAAAGACCTTTAGCCATTTGAAAACCTCCTCATATTCTCGTATGTCACTGTTTGCGATAAGAAAAAAAAAAAAAAGCGAAAAAAACCGCGGATTTAATGTTTGATCGTCGTAATCAATTTTTCTAGTAAATTTCACCGTCGTCTCAAATTTCAGAGCCCATAACAATTTTATGTCCTCGTCGAGAAAAAAAAAACAAAAAAACGACGATGCGCCCAATATTTAATTTTCATCTAATTTGCATAAAAATAAAGACAAAAAAGAGAAAAAAAAAACAAAAACAAACAACAATATTTTAAAATGCGGGATGCAATAAAATAGCATGCAATGTTACATAATCCGCACCTAAACGGTCAACCTGGAGAGTACCTGGCTGGTATCATTGCGAGGACCAACAGGTACTTGTCAGTCGCTCTAAGCATGTGCGTGATAACTCGTCTCGCTCTAGTGATCTCATTCTGATCATCATATTTTTCGCAACTTTTTCGGAGTTTTCCGATCCGTGAAAACGCTTTTCTTTTGTTTTTGCACATATTTATTTTTCGGGATATGTGATGTGAGTTTACAGTGATTTTGAGTGATTTATCCGTTCATATTTCCTTTGGATTACATATTTAGTTCTCTTTTTTTTTGCTTGCTGAGGTAAGACATCGGTTAACACCTCCTTGTAAAAATAATTATTATTTATTACGAGCTCATGCAATCCGATACCAGCCCTTCCGACTGTGTATTTAGCATGTTTCGCCTGGAAAGATCTTTAGGGTTATATTTTTATCTCGTTTAACAATTAAGGTATCAATTCCGTGATTCAAAGTCGCCTAAACTTCGTTCGTGACTTTCATGAATGAAAATTTATTTTTACATAGTAAAAGATGAGTCAGAGGTGTGTGTCGTCATTAGCGCGAAATTACGTTTAGAGGAAGAAATTTCGAAGAAAAAAACCTTTTTTTTGTGCAGAAGAAAAGGGACTTAATGGAAAATATTTTTTAGATGTAGCTTTTAATGGCGTTTTTGGGCCGCGTAATGCCTAACATAAAAAAAATTACGATAATTTAGTCATATGCCTAAGATGAAAGATTTTTGAAATTTTTAAAAAGTTTAGACATTTATACCGGATGTCCGTATTTAGGATGTCGAAAAAGTTAACAAACTGAGATGTTGAACTTATGAAAACACAAAATGAAGATTCGCTTACTTTTTTAACATCCTACAAACGGACACCGGGTATAGTGAAATTTATGCGGTATTTTTGGGAAAGAAACATTTTTGTATAACTTTCAGAAAAGATACCAACTGGGAAAAGTAACTTAGAATGTTTTCGATATGAAACAAGATTTTACAGCCTTTTATGCGCTAATTCCCGTTTGTTACCTTGTCCAAAGACAACTTTTCGTTTAAATAATCATAAAAAAATAATATAGAGCTTCTTAAAATTAAACACGATGTGAAGAAGGGCGTTGTTTGTCAAGAAACTGATGTAAACAACATGTGAGTTTCGTTTCTCCAGAAAAACAATTAAAGTTCGCCAAAGCAACGTTACATTTCAAGGGAGAGATCACACATCAGGGTGGATCTTCTTCTTCTTCTTTCAAGTGCCAGCTCCGCGACGAAGATTGGCTATCATCTGGACTATTTTTACCTTATCGACCGCTGCTCGAAAAAGACCCAAGGAATCGACACCAAACCAGTCTCTAAGATTTTTGAGCCACGAGGTTTTCCTACGACCCTGACCGCGCTTACCCTCGATCTTACCCTCCATCACAAGCTGAAGGAGGCAATATTTTTCATTTCGCATTATGTGGCCGAAATAATCGAGCTTCCGACGCTTGATCTCGTACAGAACTTCTACTTCCTTCTTCCTACGAGCCAAGACGTCAGTATTTCTCACCCTGTCAGTCCACGAAATTTTAAGCATTCGACGGTATACCCACATCTCAAAAGCCTCCAACTTCTTTTCAGGGTGGATCGAAAAACACGAATTTTTGAATTTGAAAATGCCACAGAGCGGAAAAGTTGCATTTTAGCCTCCGTTTTAACCCTAATTTTTTTCAGATTTTTCGGAGGCCGATTTCTGCTGCCCCCGGAGGCCTCAAGTTTTTCAAAGTCTCGTAAGGGTCGAAAAAATTAGAGCCGTATTTTAGTGCGAAAGAGTTCATTTTCTATCGGCAATTTTCCGGAAATTTCAAAAATAAAGGCGGTTTTTCAGAAATTGAAGCCATTTTTTATTTATGAGTAAAAAACGGCAGTTGTCAAACTCCCTACACCTCTTTCGGATTATAAATGAAAAATGGCTCCAATTACAGTAAAACTGACTTTATTTTTGAAATTCCCGGAAAATTTCCGATAGGAGATGAATTCTTTTGCACCAAAATACGGCTCTAATGTTTTCCGCCGTTATGAGACTTTAAAAAAATTTTAGGCCTCTGGGGGCAGCAGAAATCGGCCTCCAAAAAATCTGAAAAAAAATTAGGATCAATATGGAGGCGAAAATGCAACTTTTCTGCGCTGTGGCATTTTCAAAATCAAAAATTCGTGTTTTTCGACCCACCCTAATACACATCTACTCATTATTATTTTATTTTTAATTCTTGTGGTGGTTGTCCTTATTTACAACCAATTCTTTCTACTTCGTTTAGAACTATTTCCCCAATAAAAATTGGAGAATAAGTCAAAGATTTAATAAGAAATTGGCCATAAATTGCGAAAGCATTAGCTCGGCTGACATAAACCCTTCCCCCGCCACCCCCTCCCTCCGCAGCAGAAAACAAAAATACATTTTCCACATATGTGATTCGTATAAGTAATTGCACGAATCACATTATGTGGAGGAAGGGGACATGTGCCTTGGAGGCCGCCAAATAAACCCTAGAAAAAGTGAGTTATAAGTCCGGCCAATACGTTATAAAAACTTATAACAGGATTATAAGTTTTATCATCTTGTTATAAGTTTTATAACTTATTCTCGGACTTAAAACTCACTTTTTCTTGGGAAAGCCCTGTCGCTCGCCGATGATGCTGCATTGACACCGGCTGGACTACAAAAACATCTGAGAATAGGGAATGTTATGAAAATGGACAAATTATTGTCTTTAAAAAATTTTCCATCATAACTGAGTTGCTTTCGGTCGAAGAAAGGCTGGCTTTCCGGTCTGTTTTATTGCTGCATAGAGTAAAACTCAATTTAGTGCCTAGCTACCTCACTCAGCGCGTCCAATTAGTCCAGAATGTACGTGGTTATCCTACCCGGCCCAATGATGGAGTTCGATTTTTCGTTGATCATTCCTCTCCTAGAGTAAAAAAATCTGTTTTTGGGGATGGGATAATCATGTACAATTGACTTCCTAATGATGTAACCAAATTATCATTAAGTAATTTTAAAAAGTATGTGATTAATTATTATCTTTAATTTTTTGTATTGTTTTTAATAGCATTTTGCTACATAAATTAAAAAAAAAAAAAAAAAAAAAAAAAAATAGCTGAAGCGGTGGAGTCTGAGAGTTAATGTTAAGAAGAAAACGAAAATCATGATCTTTAAAAAAGGGAGCAAAAGTGGCAGGGGTGCAGATGTTTCTATAGGATTAGGGATGCAAAGTAGATATATACCAAGTATATATACGTATATATATACGTATAAATATACGTATCTATACCAAGCAATGTATACCTATGTATTTTTACGATTTTTGGTATATATTGCTTTTTAAGCTTTTTAGAGCTAATTTATTGCAATTTAGGAGATAAAAAAGGCTAAAGTAGCTTATTAAAGAGTCCTTGTCATAATTTCTAAGCCAGAAAAATTTTCTTATCTAGCTTTTTGTTGTTTTTTAATTTTTTTCTGCAAGGCGCGAAGTTATACTATTCGAAATATTCACAATGGCGGATTGGCAATACGCCGCCATCTTGTTTACTTGTCGAATAGAAAATAATAATTGATTGCTTTTCAAATAAATCCCTTTTATCTATGTCATATACATAAAGGAATTATTGCATTATCATCTCATAATATTAAATTAATACTATTAATTTTAAAATAAGTCAAACTTTGAAAAATAACAACCGCCCTGCAAATCCATTTCATATGTAACAAAAATTCAATGTTTAGCTTATGGAATATTTTTGTAAACAAATACGTATCTATACGTATATATACCGTATATATATACGTATATATATACTGTATATATACCAAAAATAAAAATACGTATATTTTACATCCCTATATTTAATAGGATCAGAAGGTAGAAGTGGCGCAAAAGTTTAAATACCTAGGGATCCCGAACAAAAAGTGAGTTATAAGTCCAGCCAATGCGTTATAAAAACTTATAACAAGATCATGCTGTATATAAGTTTTTAGTTGAAGATCTGTTTTATGAAGGAAAAAAAATTTTAATAATTGCAGAAAAGAACTTTAAAATAGTGCATGCAATACTTGTTGTCTTATATTTTATGCAATTTGATTATTATCCCCATTTTCTTTCTATGATTTGTTAAGTTTCATACACATTTTGTTTTCTTAAGTTTCATACAATAGCTGATTTTATATTTGTGTTTTGTTAATTAAATTTAATGTATCAGTATACATGCTCTAAAAGTCGCTGAAAACAGTGTATTGCACCTATTTTGAATTTTTAAAGAAAGCAAAGTTACCCAGGATGCTTTATATACTCCATATATGTAGTTTTTCATTTAATTTTATTATATTTGTACAAAACTATTAATTGTTACGATTTTAAATAAACGTTCCTTAACGAATTTTTGTCCATTTTTCTAATCCATTGATCCATACCATCTACTTTTGCTACCTAAAAAAATTTCACATAGCTCATCATACCACATTTTCAGATCATTGTTTACAACTTACAGGTTTTTATAATGTGTTGGTCGGACTTAAAACTCACTTTTCCTAGAGTCATTTTTCACAGCGGAAGCACTTGGGAGTGCCATATACAGAAGACTGCAGTAATGGCAAAGAAGGCCAAGACAGTAGTAAAAAAAGTATTATATAGGTTCAGAAATCTACCGGTAGCGTTAGTTAAAAATGTCTTCAATACAATGTTTCAGCCCTTACTCCTTTATGGGGCAGAAGTATGGGGAAGCCATGGGGACGTGAAGAAGCTGGATAAATTTGCACAAAGACTTCTTTCATTTAATTGCTTTTGCAAAAGCTGGAAATCCATATCTTGAACTGCAAATCTTTTTTTTTTAACTTCTCTGCAAAAGACATAAGGTCTCTTTTCCCGCGCATAGTCACCCGTACTAAGGAAAAAAAAAACTAGTAATTTAATCACACGTTTACGAGTTTTTTTTCTTTAAAAAATGGCGGAAATGCAGCAAGCTGTGATTGTTAATTTAAGCGTGATTCACAATAATTTTATAAATTGGCGTTCTTACGAGGCTACGAGATTTTTTTTTTTTTTCTGTTTACTTCGAAGTGAATGAATTTAATATGTCGTTAAGGTGATTTCATTCAAACGGCGTTTGTAGGATGGATGATAAAAATCATTCCGAGAAATAACGTTTTTGAATCTCCGTTTTAGGATATCAATGAATTCGGTTTAAAAAACAAAAAAATAAAAGTAACCTTGGAAAGATTTGAAATATATGTGAGTAGAATCTAATAAAAACAAAGAATAAATATTGAAGTAAAGTGAGTCTCTAAATATGGGATTTTCTTCATTCGTTTCTGGGAACCGTAAACAGGGGCAGTCCCGGACAAAGGAAGAATTTTTTTTTACAAATCAAAAGAAAATCGGAAAGGGGAATAACCAAGGGGCATGCAGAGGGCTAATTCACTAGCTTATGCCTTGTCTGCCTTGTTCTATAGGGGTCATATTACTCAGAGTTTAGGCGAACAAAATCTCCCATATATATTTTGAGAATGTTTTTTCGCCATTAACTGTTTTAATTATGGAGTTGCCTCTTAGAAGTATCTGTTTCAAAGAAATATTTAGAGGTATGGCAACTTCTGAAGGATCAAAAAGAAGGAAGGACGATTTACGGAAGGGCGAGAAGATCAAAGCAAAAAAAAAAAACTGAAGAATAGTATTTTTCAATACAAGGAATGCAAACGACAAAATTGCCCGTCGAGATCGAGTTTTAAATAGGTCGAGACGGGAAAGTCGTTTGCATTTCTTGCATTGTAACATATTTTTTATCACAAAATACGGAGTAAAATGGTCTGTAAATAAACTGCCTAGTACGGAAAATTCCACTTTTCCGTCCTAGGCACATTATTTACAAACTATTTTGTGTGATACAGTAAAAAATATTAAAGTGCATCGCATGTTTAACTGTGAAAAGGCTTAGATTATGCTGCCATGCAAACACTACATCTGCCAAGAGTGCATTAACAACTGGATGGACGAACACTGGGGTAGAATCAGGGCAACCTGCCCACAAAGGCAGGATGACATTTTTCTCCGTTGCTGGAAAATTGAACAAACCGAAGGTTTATGGAGTTATGGAAGCAGAAACAAGAATGTCCAAATCTACCCCACTTTCAGATCGTCGAGGGCGTTCGGAAAATTGAGTCACCAATAGGGATGCACACAACAAATGTCAACAAAATCTCGAGAAATTTGCTCAAATTTTGATTTTGGACGTTTAAGACTCTAAGGATTCACAATCTAAAATTTCTTGTTCCAGAATCTTGCTCAATATCTCGCAAGATTTCAAAAGATCTCGAGCAAGATTCTCGAAGAAGCAATTTCAGATTTTGAATCTTTAGAGTCTTACACGTCCAGAACTAAAATCTGAGAAAATTTCTCGAAATTTTGTTGAAACTTGTTGTGTGCATCCCTAGCCACAAATTGAATTAGAAAAAGTATAACGATTACAAAAGAGTATCGTTTGAAAGCTGAAGGATCTCCCTTCATGTTTGTGAAGGAGTAAATCAAATTGAATATCGGATTTTTTATTTAATTAATGAATCAGTAGGTTCTGATGGAGTTTTTTGAATGTTCTAATAATTTAAGCAAGCTGACCTGTGATTATCTGAAGATGATTTTATCTAATAGCCCTGAAGATGATTTTAATTAAATAAATCGAAATGTCGGCGGAAGAAGCTATTTTTTATTTGTAGTTCCAGTATTCCCGAAATCAATCTCCGAATAACTTAAGCTAGGAACGATATCAATTATATCCAATCAAAAAGTCCTTTTTTTAAAAAAATTCGAGAAAGGGGTAAAAACGATATAGGGCTATAAAACTCGTAAGGTCCTATAAGGTTTGAAGTTCAAGCCCTTTAGGCCTTTATCGAATTCTATGCTGAGTTGCCAATCAGAACACATCCAGAAAGAAATTATAGGTCTCAGGGAACTTACTACTCAATTAGAGTCTCTTTCCTTAGATGGGAAACAGTACTCTCACTTCTGGAAAGTGCTAAACCAACTTCTTCCTACCATTTTTATTTATTTTTTAAATTATTGCCATACACATTTTACAGTTACTTTTCCCTTCGAAAGTATATTTCTAAAATTTTGAAACGCTAAAACGACTCCTCCGCATCTTTTTTTCGGCTCATTTTCACCACTAACCGCTTAGGGCGAGGTGATTACAACTCATTAAAAATCACAAAAGTGAACGATCCAATAAATTACACTCAGCTGAACCGACGACCAACCACGCTGCCAGACGACGGGATAATTGAATTAATGAATTGTGTAACTTGGCAAATTTACAAAAAAAAAGTTAACATCTAAAAATTATAACAATCAGAAGGAAAAAAAAATGTTTTTATAAATAAATTTTTCGTGTAACAGATGAACGCTTTGGAATGATAACAATTTTCGTATTGTTCCAACATGTAGGATGAATGTAAAACAAGGGTGGTGATATCTCTCTGGCAAAAGACCAAAACATTTTATATAAAGTGTGGGAATCTTACTTTTCTTCATTCCAGAGAGTGTGAAGATTAATGTATAAGCCAAATCCGGATTTGTCAAAATCTGCATTATGATGATTATGACAGTTTTCCTCGAGCTCGATAAAAATCGCCGACTTTTTTTTTTTTCTTTTTTTTGTTGTCGTTGTGTTTTGCTTTTTATTTTTGTGAAGGTTGAGCATGCGATTCAAGACCCTAAAGACTCCTACAATCGGCCCACTAAAAAGTTGCAAGCCATGTTTGGCAGGGGTGCGGCCTGGAATCCGTCTAACACGAGTCAAGGTCAAGATCGTGTTAAACCCGATCAAAAAATCGTGAGTGACTCCAGATTCCTTTTTTTTTTTTTCTTTATGCAAAAAGAGGGGTTGATTAATGTTACTCTATTTTTTTTGTGTCCGGATGAATGTATAAAGAAGTAGGAGAAACGCGATTTTGAAGCAATTCAGACGACTGCATAATTTCATAACGCGTAATTATGGTTGTATTGACACGAAGGATGTTATTATTACGCACCATAAGAAATTGAACTGATTTTCTTTCGCGTCAAGGTTCAATGGATAATTAAACGTTTGTTTTTGTTGTTATTGTTGGTGTTGGTGTTGGTGTTGACGATAAAAAAGTTGATGACGTTCCGGTGGGAACCAGACGGAGATACCTAAGGCCTAAATTTTACGCTGAAACATGTTGCAGTAACATGTTACGGTACCTGTTACTCAAAATGTTGTAGCGTTAAAAACATGTTGCTGAACATGTTGCAGAATAGAAACATGTTGGCAACATGTTTGCAACATTTAAACTGTTTGGCAACATGTTTCGCAACATTTATAAATTTTTACTTTTCATTTTTCAGTGTTGCACAACATGTGTTTACGCTTCAACATTTTGAGTAACTAGTTAGCAAGAGGTTTCTAACGCTGAAACTGGTTGGCAAAATGTTTCTAGCTGATCAACATATTACTGCAACATGTTTTAGAGTGAAATTTTGGCTTAAGGAATGCCGTGAAACCAGCTTGCTTTGGAGGAAAACTCAAGGAGCAAAAAAATTTTATTCTGCACGAAAATGAGAAGATTTCGCATTCCAGTTGCTATTTTCTCGAAAAATTAAAAAATATGGAAAGTCCGGGATTTTCTCAAAATTTTCGGGAAATATGTTGAGCAACATGGTTCATCCTGAAACTGCGCCCTTTGCTATTAACGACTAACTCTTTAAAATGACTGAAAAATCCGTGGCAATTCTTCTAAGACCACAATTTCAGGATGATACATGTTGCAGTAACATGTTTCGACAACATATTGCTGAACATGCTGCGGCACCGTGTTGCTGAACATGTTGCAACGTTAGAAACATGATGCCGACAGGCTGCAACGTTAGAAACATGTTGCCGACATGTTGCAGCATAGAAACATATTGGTAACATTTTTATTTTCCATTTTCCAATGTTGCGGAGCATGTTGGCAACATGTTTCGAAGTTGTAACGTGTTAAACAACATGTTTCTAAATTGTAACATGTTAAAAAACAATTTTCGAAGTTGCAGCTGCTAACGGCCAAGTAAATGGAATAAATTAAAATAAAAGGAATGAAAAACAAACTGAAAGGGCGGTTGGTCAACCTGTTAAAGAAAACATAAGGCTGCGGACATAATAAAAAGGAAGACGAGATGTTTCGCTAGTTTCAAAAGCGATTATTCATTCATCCTTTCCTACCTCAATAGCAACATGTTGAACTACATGTTTCCAAGTTATATTATGTTGAACATGTTTCAAAGTCTTAACATGTTTCGAATTTGTTAACATGTTAAACAACATGTTTCGAAGCTGCAACATGTTGAACTACATTTTTCGAATTTATAACATATTAAACAATATACTTCGAAGTTCCAACATGTTGAACTGCATGCTCAAAGTTATAACATGTTGAACTGCATCTATCGAAGTTGTAACATGTTAAACAACATGTTTCGAATTTGTAACAAATTAAACAACATCTTTCGACGTTGTAACATGTTGAACAACATGTTGGCAAGTACTTTCGTGTTTTTAATGACTTAATCAACGAAGGTTGATATTCAAAAAAGGGGATTCTTTTAGGCAGAGTCCGACTGACGCGGACAGGATCTCAATAAATCGATCGAGGAAGGAAATTCCGGAACTGGAGGAAAGGTTTGCGAGTTTCTTCAAGGCAACTTCCATCCTTCTCAATTACAACCAAAAGTCTTATTTAATTTTTTCTAACGGTTTTCAATAAAACACCATTGGCGTATCTTTTTTTTTTTTTTTTTTTTTATGATGATCCTAATTGCGAAAATGTCGTCAAGTCTATGCTATTGACAATCACGTAAAGAATTTTTTTAGCATATATTATGTAATGTTTACCTTTGTTTTAAGAAGTCTGTAGTGTTGCATCCTCAAATGTTAATATGACCTGACTTCTTAATTAAGTTATTCGAAATATTTGTTATTCTGGAGTCGTAAGAGTTGACATTATATATACGACAATAACAATTTTTTTTTTTTTTTTACACTTTTTACGAATGATCGAATGTTTATTTATGCGTTGCGTTGGCGGAAATCCCTGGAGCGATTACAATGAGATTGGTGTGTTTCTTTACAAGCGTTGCCTTAAGTCTAATCTTGATAAGTTAAGGAGTTTATTATTATTCGAGAAAAAAAAATTTTTTTTTCTTCTTAAATTACGGAGTTAAGTAATAGACAAATTTAGACTTAAGGATATTTTTTTTTTCTCAGTTTCATACGTCGCTGCTAATAATATAAATCCGACCATTAGAATCGTTTGAAATTTATTTTTAAATTTAGCACTCCAATGCCGACGAGTTATGTGTGAGTTCCAATGTTAATGCCATCATACATGATGACCAATAACATTCTTTTTTAGGCAGTCCAATGTCACTTTGGCTATCAGGAGGGAACACTAATGGTTTTATTAAAATTCAGTAAAAGGAGCAGGCCGGTCTTTTTCCTCTTGAAAATTAATAAATAAAACATCCGATTAAAATATTACAACATCCCCGGGAAAATTGAAAATCCAAATATCATTTTGCTCCAGTGTTGCAAATTTTTCCCCCTTCGCTTTTAAACCACTCCCACCCGATCAACGTTCTCAATAAATATCATCTTTAACCTCTCCGATTTCATTCAGCGATTTTTATTTCCTTGAATAAATTTAACACTTCACCAAAACTAATCATAATTTCATTTGCGATTGACCCGTGAAATCACCGTAGCCAAATCCATTATCCATCAATCATACCTCAAACTCCTTCCAGTAACCTTTGCCCCACAAAACATCTTTCCAAAACTTTTTTTTCTTTTTCTCTTTTACTTGTTAAAGACGATCTGTTTGGAGGTCAGTTTACTAAAAATCAGCAAACCTACGCATGTTTATAACCCAACAAGATCTGTCTTGCACATTATTTCGAAGATAATCCGCTTCGCTCATTTGGCGTGGGAAAAGACAGAGGTCATCACGTTCGTTTTTTTTCTTTTTTTTTTTCGGAGCTGATAGCCACGACCGCGTTTTAATTTATTTTTCATTTTCTTTATTTGATTCCTTTTTGTTGAGGTAGTTACAGCACGAGTTGTAAAATATCCGAGAATATACCGTATTTTTAGGGAATATATTTTATTTTACGGGGAATATTTTCGGAAATTTATTTTCCGGGAAAAATAGCCGGAATTCGTTTTTACGGAAATCTAGCTCCTCCGCTGTCGAAAAAAAATTTCCATTAATCCCGAAATCATCAATCTATATTAAACCTAGGAACGAGATTTCTTTTATAATTCGTCGCCCTAGTATTAAAGGGTATTATCTCAAAAACAATGATTTTTCAGGAACGCGTTTTGAAAGTTTGGCGGTTAACTACTGCTGTAGTAAATACATTTTTCTAATTTTTTTTTACACACCTATAGTTACATTAATAAACTCCGATTTTGTGAAAAAAAAAAATGAAAAAATGAAATTGATAACCAGTTATAAAGAAAGTCACTAAAAACGACCTATATGGATTGTAAGGTTCTATCTAATGGAACTTTGTTATTCTAAAAATAAAGGCGCTCCAAATATAAGGACTAAACGGTTCTTTCTTCTTTGACTTAGGACATAAGGGATAGAACCTTGTAATTCCATAGCTGTTTGATGAGAACAGGCAGTCACACGCTAGAAAAGAAGTCACTAAAACCGCAACGGTCGGTAATACAAGGTTACTGAATAATTTGAGATAGAACCTTTTAATTCGAATTTTTTGAATTGGTTTGATGAGATAGAACCATTTCAATACTCTGTATTTCGGAAAATAAATATAAAATCCAAATTTTCTTTAAATAAATCAAAAGCTGATAGTAAATGAAGCCATTTTATGCAAAAAAAAAAAAAAAAAAAATCGAAAAAAATGAGATAATACCCTTCAATATTAGGGCGACGAATTATAACCATTTTTTCGACAGAAAAAATATTTCTGACATTTTCGACATTAGGACTCACTTTCCATTCAAAAATTTTTTTTATATCGGAAAAAAAAAATTAATATTTTTTCTGTCGGAAAAAAAAATTGTAAAGGAAAACATTTTAGTGTAGGCGGAAACAATTGAAACTTCCATTTATTAAATAAATTATTAAGGAGGTTCTTTAGGTGAAATTGAGATTCTTAACTGATCGTTCTCCTGCAACTTAAACATAAGCGAAACTTTGCTTATTTTCGTAGAAAGGTTTTTCCGCCTGTAAAATTTTAATGGAATCGAATAATTTTCTTAAAATTACGGGAATATTCCTTTTAACATTCTACACAACTTTTGTGACATGAAAATTGGCTTTTATTATTAACTAAAATGTTTTCAAACTATTTACAAAAATAATTTTCAAAAATTGTAAACATGCTAATGGTTTGTTTATAAACATTAGACTTTTTTTTGGGAAAATCTCACAAGAACACCATAAATGATAAAGGGATCAAAATTTCATGTCACAAAAGTTGTGTAGAATGTTAAGAGGAATATTCCCATAATTTTAAAAAAATTATTCGATTCCAAATAAATTTTTGTAGGCGGAAAAACCTTTCTACGAAAATAAACAAAGTTTCGCCTATGTTTAAGTTGCAGGAGAATGATCTGTTAAAAATCTCAAATTCACCTAAAGAACCTCCTTAAATAAATTTTAATAAATTTTAATAATAAATAAAAAGGATCTGGTCCATCAGGATGGACCCGATCAATGAAGCGATCAAAAATCGAAATAAAATCGAAATAAAATGAAGCGATCATTTCGTTCGAATCAACAGTCTCATTCAATGAACGTTATCAAATTCTGCAAAATCTGTTCTGCAGAATCCGAATTCGCCTATATACAGTACTGATTGTGAAGAATTTTAATTGAATTTATCAGAAAACACACGTGAAAGAATGTCAAAATAAAGACGTCCGTGCAGTTGGCAGGACCCAGTCAACGGATTTGATCGAAAATAGTCTTATATAGTAGCTTTTCATTGTTCTTTAATAGTTCCGTGATTGTTCCAATTTGTTCTCTAACCTGAAAAAAACTGGAGCCAAAAGTTGGTGGGTCCTGCTAACTTCACGCGAACAGGTCCCAATTTGAATTTATCAAAAATTTTTGCCTTTGTCGGTTGCTTTTGATTTGTTCTTCCTTGTTCCGGCCAATTCAACGTTTGTTCTGCAACAGGTATGACAGTGTTAGGAGGAGTAAGGGCACTGCCAAACTTCACGGAAATAAAATAAAGTTAAATTCAGACGTTTAAATAGCTTGAATCGATTTCATTTTGTTTGTTTTCCGAGAAAAAGGTTTGTTCTTGTACGAAAAAATCATGGCCTATTTGTAATATTTAGGACTTGTCTATCAATGTCTTTTTGATTGTTCTGAAATGTTCTACAAATATTTCGATACTCCTGTCCTCGGGTCCTGCCAACTTCACGGACGTCAAATAAAGGTTTAAGGTTATTTACGCAAAGAAAAAAAAATTCGAAAAAAAATTTTTTCGAATTTCCGAAGAGAAAATAGATACCGAATTTAAATTTGTAATTCCCCAGAAATTTATTTTTTTGTTCCCGGGAAATATTCCACAGAAATGGTATCCATCGCAATTTTTTTTTTTTTTCTGAAGACCTTTGAACTTTTAAAACGCAATTTAAAGGCAATTAAATGATGGTATGATACTATTCAATTAGTTGACCATTTGTTATTTCGTAGCTTTAAGGCTTTTAAAAAAATTTTAAAACCGTAATAAGATAATTGTAAAAACATTTCAAAGGCAATAAAAAAAAAAAAGGAATTTTTATTTTTCTGATAATAAATTAAAATCAAAATAAAAGAAAACCGTTTTTTCGAGGATCCTTTAAGCTGGAATTATTTTTGGCTTCTTCCAAAAAAAAAAAAAAAAATATTATGTAATAAAATCATCTTTACGATATAACAAAACCGGCAAGTTCACGACCGTGTCGTGTAATAATTTTTTTTTTTTTTTTTTTTTACTTCGGAGCTACGCCTTAATTTAAAATCTTCCTTCTTAAGAAAAAAATAAAAAAGGAAAGTAATCAATCGAATACCGATATCGAACCATCCAAGGTTGTTGCATTGTATGCAGGTGTATACAAAAAATTGCGTAACGTGTATTTCATCCATTGATTCTTCTTCGATGAGGTTAATTACGAGTCCGATGAAAGTTGCGAAAGGGAATGGCGACTCAAACTCAATTTTTTCCCCCTTTTTTTTGATAATTATCTAAACTCAATTATCGCGTCCTATCTTTCGAGAGGAAACGAAAGTCTGGCCTAAGAATAAAATATGTGATTTATGTGAGGTTGGAGGCAAGGTTGTCCGTTGTTTAATGTTGCAGTCCCTTAAAATGGGTTCGTTAAGCAACGCTGACAAATTGCAACTGACGCCCATGCAGGGGCAGAATTGCTTTGGTGTTTTTTTTAACTTTTTTTTTATTTTTTTGCGGACAAAGAGAGCGAATTCCAGAGTAACCGAAAGAGAAGTCGTGGGCCTTTAATACCGCCCATGCCAGAATCAATGTTTGTACTGTGAGACCTGGGTTGCGTAGGTGTTGCCCTTGTGTTTTTTTTTGTGCAAGTCACGGCTGCCCACTCCTCTTCTCTTGTCTTTCATCGTGGTGTCAAGCGTTCGATTAATTAAGATATGACAAGCTGAAAACGATTCGGATTTTGATATTAAAAATTATACATGGGAGTTTTAGGGGAAAAAATTTGGAAAGGTAAGTTATTGAACATGTTAAAACTATTTCTTTTTGATGAAATGAAATATATTAATGTTGGTTTTTTTACAATCAACGTAAACAAAACTTAAACTTTTTACGATCGTCTTTTCTTTCTTTTTTTATTTAAACTGTTCGATTGTTCCGATTGTTCTTAACAAAGTTAACATTCTCCGCCCCCTTCGTCAGTATTACCTTACATATCGGGCGACGTTTAATTCCCATAGTTGTTTTCACATCAATAACTCTAACTAAACCGTCTTTTCCTGGGTAACACTGTTGCACAATTCCTTTTGGCCAGAAATTTCTCGGTAACTTCTCATCTGCTACTACGACCAGATCCCCTTCTTGGATGTTGTTCCTTTTCTCCAGCCACTTAGTTCGTTTGCTTAACGTTAATGTATACTCTTGCACCCATCTTTTCCAAAACTTGTCTGCGATGGCTTGTGCCCTTCTCCACGTCTTGACTGCGTTATCTTCAAAATTTCCCGGTTGAATTCTGACATAATCGGGCCCTATTAATATGTCATTTGGTGTTAAGCATTCTTCATCGTGTGGATCATCTGAGATGTATGTTATCGGTCGAGAGTTTACTGAAAATTCCGCTTCTACCATTGCCGTCATCAAAACTTCTTCTTTAGGTGTTTGCTCTTTCAGAATTACTTGAAGAGTTTTCTTAACGGACCTTACTAATCGCTCCCATACTCCTCCCATATGTGGTGCGCTTGGAGGGTTGAACTCCCACTCAATTCCTTTAACTGAGCAAAACTGAGAAATTTTTTCTTGATCGAATTCGTCGATTAACTTTTTCAGTTCTTTTTCGGCCCCAACGAAGTTTGTTCCGTTATCTGAATAAATCTTTCTAGGTGTACCTCGTCTACATGACATACGATGAATCGCCATAATAGCTGAGTCAGTTGTTAAAGAATGGGCAATTTCCATGTGTACAGCTCGAGTGACAAGGCATGTAAAAAGAGCGCCATATCTTTTTTCGTGACGTCTTCCTATAGTTACGGTTATGGGTCCGAAATAATCCAGTCCAGTTTCTATGAAAGGTCTTGCTGTTTTATTTATTCGGAATTCTGGCAGCGGTGCCATCAGTTGACAAGCTGGCTTCCCGTATCGTTCTCGACAAAAAACGCACTCTCGAAGAATCTTTTTAACTGCAGATCTTCCTCTTAAGATCCAGAATTTCTGTCGTAATCTACACAAAGTATCTTCTGTGCCTAAGTGTCGCAACTGATGATAATAATTTATAATTAATTTCGTAAGGCGATGATTTGGATCTAAAATAATCGGAGATGTTGCACTCGTAGGTATGTCTTTTGCATTTACTAATCGACCTGCCGATTTAATTATCCCTTCATCCATAGTTGGCGACAATGTGTATATTACACTTGTCTTCGATACATTTTTTCCTTGACCCAAAAGAACGACTTCTTCAGGAAACGATTCTTTTTGCGCCTGTTGAATTAATACCTTTTCGGCTTCTATAATTTCTGCTGCTGTCAATTCTAGCGACGCTTTTGCTTTTCCTTTCCATATGTTTATCGCTCTTAACATCCATGCTGTACATCTCTTTAATCGAATAAATGACGAAAACCTATTTGGATCGGGTAATGCTTCTCTCAGATTTACTTGACTTTTCAACTTTGTTTGACCATCTCCGTCTTCGACGTCTTGAATGATTGCTGCTACCATCTCTTTTTGAGGAGGGCTAAACGTTGGCCAATCCGATTCATTTTTGCTTAAGAAAACTGGTCCAGTCAACCATTGTCCTTGAATTATCTTCGATACTGACGACTGACCTCTTGTAGCTTCATCCGCTGTATTAAACTCTGTAGGTATCCATTTCCAGTTACTAACTTCAGTCATTTCTTTTATTTTAATAACCCTGTTATTTACAAACACATCTCGTTTCTTTTTTGTAGATTTTATTCGGTACAATGTTATTAAAGAATCTGTCCAAAAGTATGCGTTCGCTATGCTTTTTCCAATGCTACTTTCTCTTATGGTTTTCGTTAGTTTCGCTCCTAGCACTGCTGCTTGTAGCTCTAACTTCGGAATCGTTAATTCCTTTCTTTCCGATACTTTCCTCAAAGGTGCTACTCTTGCTTTAGCCATGACGAAAAAAGTTGCTATCTCTCCGTCTGATTTCACTAATCGAAAATAGGTAACGGCTGAATATGCTACTTCACTAGCATCACAAAATGTATGACTGTCAATGATCACGGTCGTTTCTGGCCACTGATTGTAGCATCTCGGAATTCTTATTTGACTTATCGATTTTAAATCTTCTATGAAGCTCGTCCATCTTACTTGAAATTCGTGATTTTGACGTATCTCGTCATCCCAATCTATTTTTTCCTTCCATGCGTGTTGCATAACTAGTTTTCCTTTCAGTGTGATGGGTGTCGCTATTCCAAAAGGATCAAAAACTCGCATAACTGTCTGTAAAACTTCCCGTTTATTTGGCGTTTTTTCGATTTCTTCTAACGCTACTCCGTGTCCGATGTTAACTTGCAATTCATCAGTTTTTATGTTCCACAGGACTCCTAACACTTTTTCTACTTCTTTTTCCTCTGCTTTCCTAAGCTGCTCTGGGATGCTTTGAACTACTTCTTTCACGTTCGATACCCAATTACGCATTACAAAACCGCCTCTGGAATGTATTTCTATGACGTCTCTAATTATCTTCTTCGCTTCGTCAACCGTGTCTCGGCTACTAACACAATCGTCCATATACTGCGTCTTGTTTATTACATCCACTGCTTCCGGGAATTCGTCTTTATACCGGTCAGCATTTTCACGAGTGACATATATGGCTGCTGCTGGCGAGCATACGGATCCGAATATCATGCTATCCATGCGATAGACGTCCGGAGGCCCATATCTCCTCATTCCTCTCCATAAAAATCGTTGCGCATCTCTGTCTTCTTTTCGTATTTTAATCCGCAAAAACATTTCTTGGATGTCTCCCGTAAATGCTACTTTTCCTTCTCGAAAGCTGAGCAAGACTGACGTTAACGAATTCAACAAATCTGGACCCTGAATCAAGTGGTCATTAAACGAGACTCCGTTCGATTTTGCAGCGCAGTCGTAAACATATCTGAACTTGTCGGGTTTATTTGGGTTTTGTACCGAAAAATGCGGCAGATACCAAATCCTTCCCTTGTTTAATTCCGCGTTGGTTTTGTCCAATTTTACCGCGTAGCCTTTGGCGACATAGTCAGAAATTTGATGACAGTATTTTTTCGCGAATACCGGGTTTGAATCCATAATTCTTTCAGTACTAAATAATCGTCTTTGAGCTAAAATTTTGCTTTCTGGCATGTCGACGTTATCTTCTTTCCATAGAAGTCCGATCTCCCATCTTTTTTCCTTTTCGTCGAATTGACAAGTATTTTTCATAATTTGCCAAGCTCGTTTTTCTTCTAAAGAATACTTATTTTCTTCTGGAGAGTCTTTTACTCCGAAATTTTCTAGTCGGAAATATTCAGACAACTTATTCTGGATTTCATCGTCCGCTTTGATAAAGTTGACCGATTCTGCAGTTGCGAAATTCCAATTTTTCCGTACTCCTGCAGATCCATGGATGAGCCAACCAAGCTTAGTTCTGATCGCGGTCGGTCCTTTATCTCCCGGTCCTTCTACAATTTCTCTTCCAATAATTAAATGAAGATTATTTAACCCAATGAGTAACTTCGGTTTCATATTTTGAAAGTCTGCGACTGGAACTGGTAACAAATGCGGCCATTTTGCTTTTAATCTTTTGATATCAACTTGCTGTCGTGGTATCTCCAACCCGTTAACTGTCCTCACATTTTTTAAAGTCATGTACTCGGCGCCATCAAATCTTCCTTTTATTTCCAAATCAAACGTTTCGGATGATCCATCGGTATGTTCTGTTCCTACTGCCCAACCCATAATTAGCGGATTATGTTCCCCATGTATTTGCCATTCTTTAGCAAATTCGGCATCCATTAAAGTTTCTGTACTGCCGTCGTCAAGGTAAGCATCAACATCGATCTCTTTTTTATCTGAAGTTTTTATCGTTACCGGGACCATTTTCGTAAGAACTATTTCTGATACTGTTGTCGCACTAACAAATTCCTTGCTTTGAAATTTTCCATCTTCTTTCTTCTCGACTTTGGTATCCCTTTCAACTTTTTGAATTTCGACTTTCGAATCTTCTTTTGAAAACGTCTTCTGCTTTCCTTGCGTTGGCAAATCCGAATGTAATAAAGGATGATGAAATTTCCCGCAATTTTCTTTTTTGCACGGCTTTTTAAACTTGCATCCATTTGAAAATCGTCGACAATCTTTCGACAGACATGAAAAACAGCGTTTGTTTTCCGTTGCCCATAACCATCTTTTGTCTATATCCAACTTCTTAAATCTTTTGCATTGAAGAACGGTGTGGTTAGGATCCGCACAATGATAGCACGCTTTATCTTTTTGAACGTTGGTGCTTATAAATTCCTTTTTCTTTTTGTCGCTTCCATCTACTTCGTGATTCATAAATATACATAATGCTGAAATTTCTTTCTGTATCCACTCGGACAACTGCATTAACGTAGCTATCTTGATTTTATTTTCTTGATTATACTTGGCCCACGAATATTTCAACTGCGTTGTAAGCTTATTAACTATTTCTCGAATTAAAATTGGATTCGAGTTGTATTCCGGGACGTTAAGGGATTCAGCTGCCATTGCCAAATTTTGGATCGCCGTCGCAAAATCGCCTAACGATGCATAGTCGTTATCTTTCACCTGCGGTAGTTTCTTAACTTTCTCCATTAGCGTATCAACAATAAGCTCCGGGCGGCCAAATCGCTCCTTCAAAGTCCGTAGAATGATAGGAAGATTCTTTTCAGACACTAACAATCCCTTCACAGCTTCCAAAGCCTTGCCGGTTAATGATTTCTGTAGCAGTAGTAGATTCTCATCTTCGTTAAACTGGAAAATCCTATTTAACCTATTATAGGCTATCATGAATGTAGGATAATCGTCCGGTTGACCGGAAAAAACAGGAAGCTCCTTTTTAATTATTGATTTCGTTTTCTTCGTGTCATCTACGTTTTTAATTTCCTTGGTAATCGCTTTCACCATATCCAAAAGAGCGTTTGCCGATTCAGCTGATGTTTCCATCGGAATATTTGAGGTATTTGGAGTCAACTTCATAACTTCTTCGGATGTCTTGTGCTCCTCTACGTTGTCGATCCATTTGTTTATCCTTGTATTTTTCTCAGATTCAAATACTTCATCCTCGCTTGTCACACTGTTTTCACTATCATATTCAGATTCAAGTTCAATTTTTCTTCGCAAATAATCTCGTTGCATTTGTACTTCTTTCTTTTCAATCGCAAGCTCCTTTTCTCTTAGTTTTCTTTCTTCATTTAGTAACGTTAAACGAACTAACTTAGCTGACGAACGTTTACTCGATTTTTTGCTCCGACATTCATTTTGCATTACGACTTTCGTGTTCCTCATGCCAATAATCGTTTTATCATCCTCGCTTTTTCTAAAATTTTCTTCGAAATCGATCAAACTATTTTCATTGTCTTTGTTATTGTTATTCTTTTGCCGAGTCGTGGCACTAGACGCAATTTCACCATTGAATGGATCCTCTTGTTGAGCGGTGGAATTCAAAATTGGATCAAAGATGGCGTCGTAGAATGTCGAATGGCCAATCATGGATCCCTCCATATTCTTATCATAATCTTCAAAATTCTTATCATAATCACGTAACTCACGTAACTCGCCGACTCCTGTCTGGGATTTCTTTTTTGTTTCCTCCTCCCAACCATATCTTGGAGGAGCAATTCCTTTTGTCGCGCGCGAGGATCGTCTCAGGATGTCTTTTTGGGTTTTCTCGCCTCTCACGATTAAACTGCCAAACCTGTCTGGTTTATTTGCTTCCAATGTTTCCAATGTCTTTGGTTTATCCATTTAAGCTCGAAGGACCAATGTTAAAACTATTTCTTTTTGATGAAATGAAATATATTAATGTTGGTTTTTTTACAATCAACGTAAACAAAACTTAAACTTTTTACGATCGTCTTTTCTTTCTTTTTTTATTTAAACTGTTCGATTGTTCCGATTGTTCTTAACAAAGTTAACAGAACAAAATCAATTCCGCCTCACGTTTTCTGGAGCAAGAGGTCTAGGCAAAACAAAATTTGTCAGAAGAAAAAAAAAAGATTTCGATAATTTAGTGATGAATCAGCATTTTGCAGGAACATAACGAAAAGTTTTTAAGCAAATCAACTTTTGGACGAAAGTGCCATTTTGGTATTAAGTCTCATTGGTGGATCCAAGGGCGAGCGATGACCCCCCCCCCTTCCCCCCTAGGGTTGCCAACTGCACGTTTTTCGGAAGGGCGGTCCTTCTTTTCTACCCTCCGTCCTTCGTTTTTCCCAAACTTTGGAAAGGACGCCAAAAATACTTCTTTCCGTTCAAAAACAAAATTAAGTGTTTTCATTTGAATTTTAAATCGTTAATATTAAAAAAAATTGACGTTTCAAATGCCCCAGATAAATGGCATTTTATTTTTCAATATAATGAATCACTATTTAGGGAACTGTTTAAATTAATATCTTTTTTATTATAAGTTCCTGCAACTAGTGCATTCATTAAAAGAATTTTTTCTGTAATGAAAATAAAAGGGAGAGATGACAGAAACCGATGCTCTTCTGAGCTTATTAAAAGTGAGTTACTTGTAGTGGTCCCGACGAGAGTAAAGCAAGAAATTTTTCATACTGCTAAAAACTAAGTATTTAAAATTCGAATTTTTTGATTTTTCAGCTAGTCGTTGGAAGCATTTTTTAAAGATCCCATTTCATTCAAAATAGATCCAAGCCACCATCCGAGTAACCAGAAACAATCCTTTGTTTACAAAAAACGGGCTAGACGAGAGTCAGGAAAGATTCTTGCCCGTTTTTTGTAAACAAATATTTTTTCCCGGTAACTCGGATGGTGGCTTGGATCTATTTTGAATGAAATAGGGTCTTTCTTTAAATGCTTCTTATCGATTAGCTATAAAAAATTTCCTGCTTCACTCTCGTCGGGACCACTAGTTGACTGTAGTTTGTAAACAGATTGTAAAAGAAGTAGTTAAAAACAGATTGCTTGGAAGCATATAATCATTTCTTGAATAATTAAAAATTACTGGATGCAGCACTTTAGTCTCAAATAAGTATAAGCAAGTAAAAAAAGCTAAAGACTATGAGAGTGCGGCTTATTGCTATTTTCTGCCTCATTTTTTACATTATTTTCTGAGCTGGGCCATTTTTTCTCATGTAAATTATACATAAATTTGACTTCATTTTTGGACCAACATCGTTACCATAACCACCATATCTATATGGTATTTTATTTTGTTTTTTCTCATAACTTTATACACAGTAAAAAATTTTGAGTAGTTTTAACACACTCGGTCTACATACTCTGTATGTTATCCCTTTTTATGCAATTATTTTACACATTTTTTTGTCAATGTTAATAAGAAGTATCAATGTGTCAAATAAATAAAAAATATAATTTTTTATTTTTTTATTTTATTTCCTTTTAAGGAACTCCTTAAGGCACTTCGTTGGCTAGACAAAACCGGCCGGTTCACCGTCTGGTTTTTTTTTAAAAAAAAGTTGTTTTAATTAATATTTTTAAACGTTAATATTGCATTAAATGGGGCGAAACTTATACCAAATTGTTCCTTATTGTTACAAGAAGTCGAATATACATGTTAAATATGTCGGTAAGCTTAAATTACGTCAATATTCGCAAAATGAACAGATTGTTTATGGTTTTTTACATCGACCATTTTGTTTTTTATGTAAACAACATTAAATTTTGCGAATATTGACTTAATTTAAGCTTACCGGCATTTTTGAAATGTATATTCGACTTCTTCTAATAATAAGGAACAATTTGGTATAAGTTTCGCCCCATTTAATGCAATATTAACGTTTAAAAATATTAATTAAACCGGATGGTGAACCGGCCGGTTTTGTCTAGCCAACGAAGTGCCTAAAGATCAACAAACTTTCGAGAGTAAAAACTAAACCAGCTAAAGAAGATTAAAAAAAAAAAATTAAAATTAGGTCACAAGCCCCCCCCCCCCTAGAGATCCTAAAAGAGATTAGCCATTCAGCCATTTCCGGTTTTTCGATAAATCCGAAAAATAAATTTCTGTCTGAAATATTAATTTTTTTAAGTTTACAAAATGGTTCCTGACTGTTTATATTTACGTTCTTAATTTTCCAAAAAAATTTTTAATGGACCAATAATTTTCAGGAGAAAAATATCGAAGAACCGGAATTACAGGTATGGCTAATCTCTTTTAGGATCTCTACCCCCCCCCCCCCTTCCTATTAACAAATATAATATGTTAATTTGACACATTGCCGGTGTTATTTCTATTTTACAGCAGGCCGTAATGCCTCCCAAAATATTTTCCCGCAGTTACTAGGAAAAAATATTCAATTTAAAGATGTGAACAAAGTCGAAATTTCAGATTTTGTTTTTGAAACATTTGTGAATAATCAAAAAGATGCTTTATTGGAAATAAAAATTAGTGTCGAGGAACCTAACTGGAAGTAAATTTTTTCTAACTGTTAAAGGTCCGAATCAGGTTTGTAGCCAGGGGATGGCAAGATGTCAGAATGTTTGAGCCCCCGTGTGAATTTTTTTGTACGAATATATTTCTCCTATCATCCATGTTAAAAGGGGTCATTTAAAGCCCCCCTTAACAAACTTTCTTCCCCCCTGTGCCTCTCAGGCTGGCTACAGACAACACTTAAATTTTAGTAACTGTTTAACACATTTTCATTTTGTCAGAATTACAAATAAAAGTATCTGGATGATATTCTACACAGAAAGTGTGTTAAAAAAAATACACAAAGTGTTTTACTGTGTAACGGTTTTAACTGAATATATTGAATAAAATGGCTGCAATTTAATTTTATGACGTTGTTTTGTCTTTAAAATAATAACTGATTAATGCTTACTGCTTATGACAACGTAGATCATCGTAAAGTACTTCTTTTTGACAAATCCGTCCTGTAAAATACATCTTTTCGACAAATTTACGCGTCCTGGAAACGTCCACGTTTTTTCACGCGACGGGAAAGCGTGGCGACTTGAGCTTAAACTTCCGAAAATTGACAAAAGACGACAAAAATCGATTTTTTTTTTTCGCTAAAAAATGTGGTTTTTAATCGGAAATTTTTCCTAGATCACGAATCTAAAGTCCGATTATTTTATATCTAATTCGGTTTTTGAACGAAAAGCGAAAATAAAGCAATAAAAGTGGTAAAGTGACAAAACATAGCAAGTCCTTAATTTCACTCCTAGTTTGGTTTTTAGCTCAAAAATCGGAGCAGATATGAAAAAAACGAACTTCAGATTCGGGATCTACGGATAATTTCCGATAAAAAACCACATTATTTCTCGGGGGGGAAAAAAAGATGGCGATTTTTTTCTCTTATGGCAATTTTCAGAATTTTAAGCTTTAGTCGCCACTCTTTCCCGTCGAGCGAAAAATTCAAGAAAAAATTCGGGTTTATCAGTACACCAAGGACAGCCATTTTTGGGGGTAAGCGGATTGAAATTCGAAAACTGCCAAAATAAGGGACACCCTACTATATACACGGTGGAACAGTTTTTGTGGTGTGATTTTATTAAGGTATGCATAGGAAACACCGCCATAAAAATTGTTCCGCCGTGTATGTATGTTTTGTAAAGGGGGTAAGAAATAATAAGTTGCAGCCAGTGAAAGTACTTGGTCTAGTTCTACACTGAGGCACAGATATTATTCCTTTTCACAAAAAGAAATAAGTTCTTATAAGATTCTCTTAGCTTTAAGCTCAAGTTAGCACTGTACTGCCCTCTCTAATAATGTTAAGAGTTTTTATAACAGGTATAGTTTTAGATTAAAAATTCTCATAACACCGTGGGCAAAACAAACAAAAAGAGCGTTAAATTTTAACCCCCCTCTCATCCCTCCTGTCCAACTAAGCTCTTTATCATTGTCAATTGATCATCTGAATTTTCCCTTTACCACTGCATTAACATGTCCATGTCAAGGCCTCACTCTTGGGAAGACGCAACGAAACTTTGCCAGTTTGCCAGGCTGCCGGGCACGCCCAGTCCGTGCCTGATATCTCTCATCTCATAATTCTGGTAAATCCCCAAAACACCGCGGAAAAAGATTTTAAACCGGACAACTTGAAAATAAACGCTGCTCGAGATTAATCCAGTAGTAAAAAGACTTAAACCAGTAATTAACCAATTTGAATAACCCTCATATGAAACATGTAATTGCAGTGGAGTACACGATTTTATAAGCCTTTATAATCTTTTATCTCAAAAGAATCTCTCATCATGTTATTCGACTTCAATTTCAAACCCAAACACAACACAACGCTTCCATCTTTTTTTTTCTCGACTTCCCATCTCGAAGAAAAAAAAAAAATTCTTATAAGCCTTTAATCTTCTTAACTTAAAGATAATTTAACGATCGCAGTTGATACCGTGATTTAAGAAAGAAAACACATTCTCTCTTTCAATTGAAAAGGAAAAAATAAAGATTTGACCTTAAACCATCTCGCCATCCTTAACACATATCCTTATAGGGCTGGTTGCTGCGAAATGAACAATGGCGCCGATATTCCCCCTAACCTTCCTCAAAATGAAAAAAGTGCCATTTGTGGAAATGTTGGCATTGATTCCATTTCCGTTTATGCGACAAGCATATTGTTGATGCTTGAAATCGGGGTAATCCCCTTTTTAAGAGACTTATCCGGCTTCAAAATATTTTTTGGGAGACGCGACTTGCCCGGCTGCCATCAAGTTTAATCCTGTCATCTCGCGGTTCGCTAACTGCGCGTGACATGCCATCCATCGCTCTGGTTTTGATCCGTTCGAGGCGTTTTCTCTTTTCTTTTCTTTTTTTTTCGCAAAAAAAAAAAAAAAAAAAAAAAAACTACCATACACAAATAATTTTTTTAAAATAAAATAAAAAAAATGTTAAAGATTTAAACGGGTCATTAGCTAAGCACATGATTTGAACTCCGGGTCAAGGTTTTGTAATTTGAATAATGGCTCATTTGGGAACAATCACCTAATTCATGTTTGGGCAGCAATGCCATAGCCGGTATATCTGATTTACGATTGGGATTTTTTTTTTTCAGCGGAGAAACTTAGAAAGACAGTCTTTAAGGAGAGGTCATGACTTGGCGCTGAGGTAACCATATTTCCATTCACTGTTGTCGATAAAGAAAAGAAGGAAACGATTGTGGTGCTCCGCGTTCAATGCCGAATCGTTAAAAAAAAAAAGAGAGATGGTTTGATGACTAAATTCGAAAAATATTTCAAAGGGGCGGGGAAAGTGATTATCTTGACCAGCTCACTTGATACCTAAGAAGGGCTGTAGAGTTTTGTGCCTTGAGGGAATTTGGTAGGAGCGGGTCTGGTTCAACGAGTGTTCGATTTGGCTCTTTCTCCGTCGCCTCCTTAGCCCCGAAGGGTGTGATTATTATTCCACCTACCATGGGGGTTAATATTGGAATTGTCATTCTTCAAATTTATAGTGTTTGGGTTAAAAGGAGAGGATCTGAAATCAAATTTGATGAGACCGAATGCTTACACTTTAAAGTCTTTCCTGCTGGAGCCCAAGGCTGCCGATTCCGATTCTGATTCCGATTCCGCAGAATCTTGACCATTTATGACTAAAATTCTGATTCCGATTTCGATTCCGAAAGGTGGAAAAAAATGCCAGATTCCGATTCGGATTTCAACTAACAAATATTATAACGATGCAGATTCCGATTCTGATTCCGATTTAAATTAAAATTGATTAACTGTAATAGCGGTATTTTCGTGCTTTTTAAGCCAATCTGAATGTTTTTGGATGCCGATGCCGATGCTGATTCCGAAGATTCTGAACTGCTTTCAGACTAGATTCCGATTCCGATCACTTTAAAAAAAGCACGGATTCCGTTTCCAATTCCAATTACTTTTGAAATAACAGATTCCGATTTCGATTTCGATTCCGAATAAAAGTTAATCGGAATTGCAGCCCTGTCGAACGCCTCGAATTCTGCCATAATAATTACAGGACAAAATTATTGTTTAATAAGGTCCGCAGCTGCAAAATGTTTTCATTACCGTAGACAGGTACAACTTTGGGCACTGAGGGGTAACTTTGGCCACTTAAATTTTTGCAATACATTTTTTTAAAAAAATAAAATTTTGTGAACATATATCAGTTAAAAATGTATAAAGGCAGCCTGTCAAGCACGATTTTTTGTTTAATTATTTTTTTTTTTTTTTGCATTGAGATGTATCGAGATAAAGCCATTTCCGTTTTTTCAAAATCTTGAAATGTCGGACTTCTAAGTTTGTAATAACCTAACTAAACGTCGCCCTCTAAATCTGATAAGTCAACTAATATAGCATATACTATTAAGTAATTCCCTGGAAAGACGTCGCTTAAATTGCTTCGTTAAAAAAACTATTACATAACTTAGTGAGAAAAATATAGCAAAAGGGGTAATTTCGTGCCACAAAAAGAGTTGCTTTCATTGCTGTTGCTTAAGAACTTCCTCATAATTCGTTAATTTCTTGCTATTTCCACTTTTAAGATGCATTACATTGCCAAAAATTTCAAGCCGTTGTTTCACAATTAACATAACCACGAATAAAATGCCTTTTTCAACTTTGATTTTTCATTTAAAAAAATTGTGAACAAATAAATACAAATATTTATTACCAAAAGCAATTATGACCGATTTCTTGTTAAAATCATATTGATAGGAGTAAATCCTTATCGTTTTCTGTGAATTTAAAATTTTCCGCGTTTTCGGAATTTTAAAAACCAGTATGGCACAAAGTTACAAGAAAAAGGAGAACATCATTAGGCCATGCGAAATTATTGCAAAATAGAATCATAATGCAACTTAAATGAAAATGCAGTTGCGATGAGATCCACAAAGGCTTACACTACGGCATTGTAAAGTAAAAAAAATTTAAGACAATCACAACGGCAGTAATCGGCGAAAAACATCCAAAAATGGCACAAAGTTAGACCTGTTTACGGTACTAACGCTGGACGTCTTTCCGATCCTAAGCGGCAATTTAACAAAAAAAACATGTTGCCAACATGTTGTTTAGCATATTGCAGGTTAGGCCTGAATTTCATGTTGCGCAACATGTTTCTATACTGAAAAATGTTCGGCGACATGTTTTTAACGCTGCAACATGCTGAGCAATATGTTTCTATAACATGTGGCTGCAACATGTTTCAGCGTGACATTTCGCCAAAATGTTTCTATGTCTGCCACATATTGGCAACATGTTACGGCAGCATATTTCATCGTGCAATTGCGGCCTAATGGTAACCAATTATTTGAAATGGTCAGTTTTTACTGGTTATTTTTAAGGACAAACAGCGCGCCCAGCGGAAAAGCTTCGCAGCTGCGGTCTTCATTTCTGGGTTAATTCGTTCTTAGCCTAATAATTTATTTTGACCAGGGGTCCGATGCCGGTTAAAATTGGTTGGAGCCGACACCGGCATCGGCGCCTAAATATCCAAAGTGCTGGAGATGATGCCGGAGTCGATTCCAGCATGAGTGCCAGCACCACCTTCAATTGAAAAAAAAAAATTGTTTTAGTAACCACTGCTTATTGTAGTGTCGTTTAACACAATCGGTTGCTTAATAATATGATCAAAACTCGTGGCCTTTCTCAATTATATTCAGCATTGTCATCTGGTCATAATTACAAGACCGATGCCGGTGCCGGCGCCAATGCCGGCTGAAAACTAAGGTGCTAGATCATTTATTTTAAATTTGGCGCAAGCGCCGATGTGAACCAATTTGAACCAATTTGAACCAACTCACCACCTCGACACCGACCTGAGTTTTCAGCAGGCCGCGGCTACCATCGGCGCCGGCACCGGCACCTGCTTCGGATCCCTGACTTTGACACCTCCGAGCTAGACTCCAGTTTTGCTGTCTTGCACCCGGATATTTCCTAATTTGCAAAAAGGGGCGGGGTAATGATGACGAGCGATGATCAATAATGGAGTTGGTTCAAATTGTCAAAACAAATGATGACGTAATATTTAAATGCTCACAAATCACTTCCGATAACATCCACAAAAACGGAAGCGGTACCAGTCATCGAATAAGACGCCAAAGAGCCACATCGTCGTTCCGCATCCGTCATATTTATAAACACAACGCCCCCAACCGACATGACGTCATTTGTCGTACCTTTCATCGTCATCTCACCTCTTAAATGTTGTCACAATGACTAAATCCAACCAAAACTATAATTTTTTTCGAATAAAAGCCATTTCACTCCAATAAAAAACATGCAATTCCCCCATTATTCTTCGATAAAAACAAAATCCATTAACCCGCAAGCGCAAAACAGCATCCTAATTGATACTTAAAAGAATAACAACCAAAAAAAAAAAAAAAAAAAAAAACCAACCGGCGTTTGATCTTATTCGTGCAAGCACGAGATAAATTCGTTCCAGTAAATGCTCAGACTCTGGCACAGTTCGAAGACAATAAAAGGCTAATCCACTCAGCGGATAGATATTTCATGATCCGAATCCTCAAGGTCAGGTTTATGGCTGTACTTTTTCTTCTCATGTACAATTACTTGTTTTTCTTAATTAAACTAAAAAAAAATGATTCGGCGAAAAAAAAAAGAAAAAAAAAAAGAAAAAGAAAAAAAAATTAAGATTTTTTTTCTTAAAAAAATCATCGGTATTTCAAGGCGAAAGATATCGATTCACCTTGACAAAAAAAAATGTTTGGTAGCTACTAAAAGTCACTTCCGATTTTTCTTAAAATGGGAGATATATAACCAATTAAAAAACTTTTTAAAAAAAATGACGAGACCAAGTAGAAAGCGACGTTGGGATGAAGAGGAAACTGTTAAATGGGTTCGACCTTCAATTGTCATTTTGGCATTGTTACGTCATTATTTCTCGTGATTATTTTTTTTTCTTCCATAATTTTCTTTTCTTTTCAACGATGACGTCATTAATTACCTTCCGAGAAAACCGTAGTATATTAATCCGGATATATAGGCAGAGAGCAAAATGGTTATTGACTTGGCGGAATCGTGTTTGCTTTTAAAGGTCTCGGATTACTTTAGGGCTTCTCAAGCTGAAAAAATTAAAAAGAAAAAAAAAAAAAAAGAGGTTTTATAATAGCAAAAAAAGATTTTAGAGCTGAGCTGCCATGAAATAAAATTGAAGTTGATAAAATTAATATAAAGAGAGGAAAGGATGAATTAAATAATAGAAAATACATAGGTGATAGATGCTTTCATATTAGTTTATCGGAGCTCCTATTTCGTCTTTTTATACGTTAAATTGTTTATTCGTCTTTTAAATGGATATGCTTCAGTTTGCGCAGATTCAATAGATGTTAAAAGTTGCCTTTTTAATTGCGGTGGACGACAGGGGTCCGAAGCTTGGAAATCGAATTTTTTTCGAAATACGAGACCGGCATCGGCATCGGTGGTCGGTGCCGAAATCCGAATCGAGAGTTAAATAAATAATATGGAATCGGCATCGGCATCGGATTCGGACCCTTGGTGGAGGATCTTCTTACAAAAATTTAATTGAAAAGCTGGGTACCCCAAGATATCGATTCTGTAAAATTTTACAAGTACACAGTAAAAAATTTTATGTAAAAATTAACATAATTACGTTAAAATAGGTCTACATAATTTTTAAGTTGCTTTTTGTTTATGTTTACCTTTTGGAATAAACAACAGAAAAAATTGTGTAGACCGATTTTAACATAATTACATAAAATTTTTATTGTGTATATTTCTTTTTCGCGTCGAGGTTCGTGAAGTCAACAGTACAAAAAATTCTCAAATTATAAAAACTATGCCAGGTTTTCAGCTTTTTTGGGCTTTCAGGAAAACCAAATTTCATTATTTGAGCTTTTAAAACAAAAAAATTATTTGCATTATCAACATTGTACTTCTAACGTCTTGGGCACCACATTGCAAGCCTCAAATTTTAAAGCAGACGATGTTCGATGCCTCTGAATTATGGTTTTCATAAAATTATGCCCCCAAGTTTGCAGCTACAAAGCAAAACTTGCTGCCCTGCCAGTTTCACGTTCGATTTTTTTTTTCTTTTTTTAACTTTACGCAGAAAAATATTAACTCACATAACTAGTGACTACCGAAAAGGGTTCAGCCGGCTAAGGAGGGGTCAAAGTGTCCCCGGACGGAAGTAGGGTCGGTGTTGTTATATTCTTATGAACCCTCTAAAGTTATCATACCCCATACCAACACAGGACTCCTTTACTCTCGTTTTTGGCCAAACTGGGCAAGAATGGAAAATTCAAATTTTTAATTGTTTTTTTAAATTTCTTTTTAATTTGAAAAGGGGGCATGCGTCCTAGTAGAAACCTTTTAGAGTGACAAATAATTGGTACCAATATGGCCGCCCTGGAGTCAATGACCAACTGGGGGTCAACGAAGTCAACTTGCTGAAAAGGGGCCAATTCTTTTTTCGTCCTGTTCGAAGTCCCCTTGAATATGCTTTTTATATAAGAACAGTTGATTCCAAATTCCTGGAGCGTCCCATCGAAACATCGAAAAAAATACTCATTTTTGTTCTATTTTTCCTTATAGCCCCATTCCTAAAGAAATTAGAACTCTTTAATGTACATGTTTCTTGCTTCGGCGCTGGTGTAATAGCATCCCGATTTTCTAAAAGTTTATTTTTTCGGAAACTGACCTTCGAAAAATTTACTTGAATTTTTGTTCGGGACAAAAGTGCCCATAATCAATAATAAAAAGGTACTAGCTGAGTAGTAATGGATTAGAGGAACAAAAAAGGTCATGCAAACAGGCCGTCTATATATATGGGATATCGAGATATCTCAACATTTCAAAAGTTGATGTTGAAACTTGGCCATTAAAAGCCGGGCTGCATAACTCAATTTTTAGCACAGATAAGTGGTCACAGTTCATAGGACCTTTTTTTTGTTTGATACACTACAACATTGTTTCTTTAAATAATTTTTTTTTCCCAACTTTTTGTAGTCTTTTTTTCCTACGTTGTGTAAGAAAAATTGATTTAACTTGATAAGAGTGCTCGGCCGCTGATATATATATCCCCCCATTAGAAAAAAACATAACAGAACCCCAAAAATAACGTCAAGAATCATCAAAAATTTCGAACATCATCGGAAAGAACCCCGCAAAAAATAATAGGAATTTGGCTGTCGGATAAAGTTTGCATTTAAAAACAAACAAAAGAAGAACAAAAACAAATGGAATTTTATCTGATAGCTAAATTTCTATTATTTCGTGCGAAGTTCTTTTCGACCATTTTCGTAAACAACTGTAGCCACTTTCCTCGCGAAAAAATTTTCAAAACGCTTCCAACAAAAATTTTCGTGCAATATAGCCAACGCCTAAGAACGAAAGATGGGACGGACGTACAAAGTCGACGCCTCAACGAGTTGCTACATCACTCTTAAAATATTTGCAACGTCCTCGTAATTATTGAAGTAGATTGATGGCTAATACCCGGAGTCCGTTGATTCTGAAATTCTAAGAAATCCCGTAGACAAAAGAGAGAGAGATACCAAAGTAGGCAGATGAATAAAAAAAAAAAAAAAATTGCCAGGGGGAATCGAGTAGGTATAATAAATACTCAATCTAAGTACATGAACTTTCTTCGTGTGAGGGCCATCAAATGGAGGATTCCTCTTCAATCAAACCTATAAATTTATCGGGAGTGGGAAAGTAATTGATAAACATTTTCTCATCTATTTTACTCGTTTATTACATGCAACCGATACCGATACCGATTCCGCATTTTCCCCTTAAGGTACGATCGGTCACTTCCACCGTGTTAAACTCATATAATCTCTTCATAAAGAATTTCAAAATATGCAAGAATTATGCAAATATGTTTATATTCCCCCCATGTTAAATAACCTCCGGGGATTCGGTTCGAATGTTACAACAGTGAAGACATATAAAGGAAACCCCACCCATTTTTAGTGGACACACTGTCGAAATCATCGCGGTTCAATTTTAAAGATATCAATCTTTTTCGAATCACGTTTCTGACGTAATCACGAATTTCACACCTCATCATAATCCCCCGAGAAAAAAAAAAAAAAAAAAAAAAAAAAAAAAAATACAGAATGTATCTGAATTCACAGTAACGACGACGGCTATTTCCGATACGCAGAAAGGTGAACGATCGAATGACACAAAATGTAAACATAGTCGAACTTGATTAGGGTTACCACGCCTGTTCTGCAAACCGACTGCCTTGAATCTTCCGCTTGATAATTATACACGCCATCGATTGTCGGCTTATCAAAAAGGGATCCCATTTTGTCTTTTGAATTAATGCGCCGTTTTTTTTTTTCCAGTTGCTTAATGAAGCCATGACAGAAGTTGCAGAAAAATTACCCGCGGTACCAGTAGGGGATAAGGTTTTGTCGGTAAGACATTATGAAGCTGGACCACCTGCGAATGTGATAGCTGAACTAGCTGTGAGTATAGTTTTTTTTTTTTTTTAAATATGATGTATTTCGACATACAGAACAAGCAAGAGTACGCAGTACCAGTGGCAGCAGATAAATCGTATTTTTCTTTTTACGGAAAAACGAAGACAAATCTTCTAAAAAGAACATTAAGGGATCTCCAGGAAAAAATTCCAAATATTTTCTGAATTTTTATATTTCTATATTTTCTGTTTTTCCATTTAAAAAAAATAAATACTACTTATCTGCTGCCACGACTGATGCATACTCCTAAGGCAACTCTTGTAATTTCTCTACCGACTGCAGTAAAGCTTCATCCAAAAAATGGCACCACCTGTTTTTGAGTGGCCGTTGAAAGCTGAAGCTTTGAAGCTGTTCAGCCGAACAGCCGTTGCAGCTGAAGGGTTGACGCCGATTGATCAACTCGAATAAATTCAACTTTATGGAAAACTTTTAAAAAACCGAGAAATATCCGGGACTTTTTGAAATTTAATAAGTCAGGAAAACAAAAGGTACGGACTGGGAATTTCTAGAACGCTATATAGATCGCCTAATCCTTCGAAAAAAGACGAAAAAATTGAACCACCTTATCGCACAGGAATTAAGAGCACAGGAGTGTTGCATCCAGGAGGGAACACCCAGATTTTCTCGGTAGCTCGGCGGCCTAGTTCATGCCTGAAAATCAGAACTTTCATTTGCAATCTGACTAAAACATCGGCAAAATTTCGATTTTTTTAATCTCAAATGAGCTTTTGAAGCTTTTAAGGATTAGGGACGGAGAGTTTACTCCCGGGGATTCCGGAGACGAAAATCGTTTTTTTTCACGAAAAATTTTCCGGGAACAGTTATTTTAATTGGCAGGAATCCAGCTTCCCGGGAATGAAATTTTTTTCATTTTAGAGAATTCCCGATTCCCGGGATCGATAAAACGTTATTTCCCGGGAACGGGAATAAGAATATTTTATCAACATTTCGAACATTCATCACATAAAATTTTCAATATTTTAGAAAAATAAAGTCATAAAAATTATAATTTTTTTTTAAACATAATTTTCTTTCTCGCTTAAAGCGTGCCCTTCAAACAACATGGAAAATTTTTTTTTGACATGGTTCCCTTTGTTCCCAAGTTAAATTCCAAAAATGCGGAAATCAATGTTATTTTTTTTTCTCGTCTTCCGAATAAATTCCCGACTTTCCCGGGAATTAGCAGTCCCTGTTCAAGGTTCATTTCAGGATTTTACAAAAACGAAAAAAATGTTATTGTAAAATACTGGGATAACCTTTGACCTAATAGTTTTGAAATATGTATATTAAGTAACATAAACATTACTTAATTAAACAATCGAATATCGGGCATATTGATCCAGGAATGAACTTGATTAAATATCAAGGATAAGAGAAAAGCTTGATTTAATATCAAGGATAGAAAAAACCCAAGGAAAATCAGTTTAAAAGTTAAATCGAGTTGGCGAATGGTGGACTCGAACACACGAACTATAACGCTCCATAATCGTTTCCTCTTTCTCGGAATATTCCGCCTCTTCCAATAATAATAATCTCACGTCTGTTTCCACCTTTAAATACCTAATCAGTTGAATGTTGGATCGATTGTCGAGTTAGCTCGGTGGTAGAGCAGCCGTCATGATAACGGAAGGTCGGTGTGTTCGAGTCCACCATTCGCCAACTCGATTTATCTTTTAAACTGATTTTCCTTGGGTTTTTTCTATCCTTGATATTAAATCAAGCTTTTCTCTTATCCTTGATATTTAATCAAGTTCATTCCTGGATCAATATGCCCGATATTCGATTGTTTAATTAAATAATGCGATCCGAAAATTTTCCTTCTAAATAAACATTACTGTTTTGATCCTAGAGAACAAAACAGATAAAAAATTCACTGTGTATGGCTACATCCATATTAACTTTAGGATCCTTTGAGGCACGTGTTATGGGGCAAATAGCGATCATTGTAGGGGCAAATAGCGATCAATCCCTCTCCTACGCTACAGAACTCTGTTGATGACAATTTTTTAGTTCTCCTTCCTCCAAAAAGAGGAGTATTATTCGAATTTCTACGTTGAAACATTCTGTAATCTGGTCCAGGATGGAATTAGAAATAATTCGCTGTCTCCTGCTGAAAGAAACTTCATGTTACCAATTGCCAATAATTTATCAATCGCCACACAGAGTGCAATTATTTCAAGTACGTCTTAAGTATTTAAGATGAATTTTTAATAATATTAAGGCGTTGGTTACATTACTCGAAAATTTTTGTTCGAAGAGTTTCAAAAATTTTTTCTCGATGAAAGTGTTTACACTTTTCGAACATATGTTCGAAAAGTTTCGATGATGTTCGATATGTTTGATGATGTTTGACGTTATTTTTGGGGTGGTATTATATTAATATGGGTACTCGGCCGATGATATATGTATTTTCCCATTATTTAAAAAATATAATACAACCCCAAAAATAACGTCAAACATCATCAAACATATCGAACATCATCGAAACTTTTCGAACATATGTTCGAAAAGTGTAAACACTTTCATCGAGAAAAAATTTTTGAAACTCTTCGAACAAAAATTTTCGAGTAATGTAACCAACGCCTAAGTATTGTATATAAATAGCATGTAAAGTAAGAATTTTTAATACATGAAAAAAACAACTTAACGTCGTCCGACAGACCTGAAATTTGGTACAGTTAAATATCTCTGGTAGTGGTATCACACCCCCATTACTAAGAAAGATACGAGAAAAAAGTCCTAATAACTCCCTCCATGGGTGGTTCCAAGCTCCACACTCAATAAAACAGCTTCTTCAAGGCATCAAAAAGTTTTGTGATCCAATTGGGTACCAAGTCCCAAAAGCATGTGCATACCAAGTTCATAACGGTGTTATCTGGATGGGAGGAATTTTCGGTGAACAAATCAATTTGATACGGTCCTATACGACATCCCCTTAAAATCATTTTTCCGATGACCAGCCAATATAACGACAAGCAAAAGGAAAACGAAAGTGGACACCACCGTTTAGAATCTTACAGAATTTATATTCAACTGCTCGGACGCCAAAATTCATTTCAAAAAATAACCAGCGAGTTCCTAGTCAGCATGAAAGTACAGAAATGTGCTAATTAACTAAAAATTACCTTAAATGACGCTTTGCATTATGAAGAAGAATTACAAAAGAGTCAAAAAGATGGTAGCCTTAATCAATACCGACTACCTCCAGTCCTGAAAAAAAGGAGAATCGACTTTAAACTTTACTATTGGAGATTACTACATACCTACTTATTGTCTGCCTGTTCTACATTATTTTCAATTCTGTATATTGCTCTAGTTTTGTAATGAGGAACATAACAATAAAATAAAAAAAATAAAAAATGAGAAAACGGAAATCGAAAGAGATAAATAACATACATCAAAAACACAAGGACCGTTTACTTTTACTGTCAGAAAACGGACAGACGTGCTAATTTACACTTTCATACAAACGTGACGGACCAAAATTATTTCCCTCTATTGTTTACATCGATATAACCAAGACCATTCCTTTGTTAGAACTGGAGTAGCGAAAATTCTTTTTTTTTTTCTTTTTTTCTTTTACACAATTAGACTGTGTAAAATGGTTGTTGAACTGTTGAAACATTCAAACATCATAACCTAGCTTAAGATATTCAGGATGAGTCGAGCGAGGATGAGAATTTTTAGGGATAAACGTCGCCGTTTCTCGCGTTATCCCTTTTAAGGATGATCCTCAAAGTATACCCTTTATGGAATTCTTATATTTAGAGATATTTTTTTAACTAGACTGAAATGAGCTTCAAAAGGCTTAAATGGGGTGATCTAAAGCTGCCCGTAAAGCACAAGCACACTCCGTTCCAGAAACGTTTCGAAGCGTTTCTGAGACCATCGACACGTTTCTGAAGAGTTTTGAAACGTTTCTGAAACGGAGTGTGCTTTACGGGTGGATTTTAAACCAATTTTTTAAGGAAAATGTTTTCAGGAAATTCGAAAAATTGCTGCCCAAAATTTTATTTTCTACTATTTGGTGCTCGATGTTGATTCCTGAGCAAATCCATATGTAACGGATGGGGACATTTGTACGCTTTAAAGAGTTACAAAATCCCCTCGAAAGTGAGAAAATTGTTTTTATTTTTGTAGTAACATAATACAGGTCAAGATCTACCACCGAATTTTTTTTTTTTAATTTTAATTATGCTGCAGAAGATATAGCGACAGCTTTTAGCGTTTAACGGACGGGACATTCAAAAGGAACTCATATTGAGGTTTATTATCGTTTGCGAAAATTTTTGTTCTGGATTTTAAGTTAACAGAAGAAAGTATTTTTTTTCGCGAGATTTATAGGTGTGTCGTAAGTTTGTAATTTAATCATTACAAAAAATTTTCGTTCCATGGCTTCTGCAATTCTTCAAACGGGCGGGACAAGTCAAAAGTTCCTTAAAAATTTTACTTTCTGATCGATGCAAAACATTAATAGTATCCTACTGTGAAAATAGAGAATATAAACATATCTTTGAGATTTGAAGCATTATTTTGCAGTTATAGTTTTCGATGTTGGAGAGGTCGGAAAAATGGTCTGTAAATTTCATCATTCATGATCATTTGCTACCGAAATATCAAAAAAGTTCTAAAATTCATCCCAAATAAGTACCAGAAAAATATTTCTAGCCTTAAATATCAAGGTCTTAATGCTTTAAAAACCTTTCCAAGGTCGTCATTTTAGAAAGAGTTTTTTTGCAAAACTTTTTTTCTCATAATTCCTCCTAAGCGTGGATTTGGTCTCCTTACGAACACTTAAAACGCGTATGATCCTGCAACGACTACAGAGAGCAGATGTAATAAAATTTTTCCTTTTCATAATGGGACCGTTCAAAATTTCGAAAAAATTATTTCTTAGTTTTAGCATTAAATTATGGCCAGTAAAAAAAAAAAAAAAAAAAAGTGTTTTTTAACTAAAAAGTATTAATTATTTATTTAGGAGAGGGAAAGGGACTGAAAGTCTCGCGTAATGCTTAAAGAGGGGGGTTTGTCCATTTTTTTATTTTGCATTACAAGGAATTTACAGCCCCCAAGGAGAGGCTGAAAAAACAGATTTTTGTCTTACGTAATACTTGAATGGCCCAATAATCAAGAAAAGAAAAAAAAAAGGGTTTATGGGTTTTGATCCCGCACATCTTATATACAAAAGCGCTAAGGAAAAGCGATGTCCAAAACGTACGGAGCCCCTACCCAACCGATTTGATGAAATTTTCAGGAGCGTTGTGGGGCCGCAGCTCCCCGTTTTACCGACCAAACTTGACATCGCGACAGTTGTAACATTATACCCGTCTGTCTGACGGGGGAGCTCTAGTTTGAATTAAATCCCAAAAATGACGACATTTTGGGCAGGAAATTCAATGTAGCGCCAAAAGTAATATTTTTAACAATTTCTCCGCCATGTTGGGTTTTAATTTCTTCCACCTTCACACAAAAAAAAAAAAAAAATGTTGGTCAAGTCAGCCCAAAAAAATGTCAATTTTCATCCCACTGCTTTTTTAAAAGTGAAACCCTTTTCATACTTAACTTACGGACTTTTATACTTTCAAAAAGTTAAAATAACTTTTTAATCAAGCTAAAAAAGATTCGGCTCGAAAAATAGCCATTTTTGCTCGAAAAAAGTAATATTTACTGGAAAAAAGTAATATTGACTAGAAAAGTGTTAATTTAATTTAGGTATTAGCACTCGTATGGATTTGCTGTTTTTTTCAATTCGCCAGGATGAATCCTAATGCTAATCCAGCAGGAACGACCTGGTATCGTGGCCGATGCGACAAATAAACGATAGACAAAAATACGCTTATATTTCCTTATATTTCCCAAACGCTTCAGCACGACAACTACTCTCATAAAACGACAAAAGACGAATGAATAATGATGACGCTGAAAGCCTGCCCGCGCTGAGTGTATATCAGCTCGGGTGCTTAGTCAGCGGTTCAGGTTCGATGGAGGGATTCGTGGGAATCGCTGAATAAGCGATAAACGAATCCGTCCATCGAGCAACTGGTAGCTTTAGGACCGTAACTAGGTTCGTTGGATCGAACCTCCTTTTCGGTTTCCGGCGTACCAGACCAATGTTGAAACTCCGGGAACACTTGTTTCTGTCTTGACTACCTCTGGCAGCGTGATCGTTGGCCACACCAAAGAACATAAATATGGAGAGGATTTCCTACTCATAAGAGATCTTAGTTCGTCTAAGAACGTGAAGATGCAAAAAAAAGTCATTCGAACCATTGCAGCAATACCTGCTTTCACACCTAAACCAGATGAACCAGGAATCGAAGTTCTGAGTGGTGAATCGTCGGATGGGGAATCATCTGGTGGACATCTGGTGGCTCCCTTTTCCAAACCTTTTAAAGATTGCGTTAATGGCGTACCCATTGTCGCGTCAATGGCAACAATGGGCTTGTCTGAGTAATATTGACAAGGCAGTGACGAATCGTCTTCGGCAGAGAAAAGCAGCACAGCCAAAACGATCTCACCACCCGATGAACACTCAGATAATGCAAGAGATGGTGAAGCGAGTAACAGCCAAACCGGAAATTTAGACGATGCCTCGGAAAGTCAGTCAAACGAGGGGAATAACAATGTCGAGTTTTAAACCAATTTGTTAGTCACCGCCATCCAAAATTTATGAAACTTAATTACTAAAATATATTTATTAGATTACTAAAATTAAAAAAAAAAAAAAAAAAAAAAAAAAGCACTGGGTTCAAAATTGGCTTATTTTTAGCAGATTTTACAAGACAATTTTTCTGCGTGTTGTCTCCACTACGTAGTTATTTCAAATATCAATGATATCGTCCATTTTTCGTTTCTTAGTCTGAACCAAAAATAAATTCTTTTTCATCACTCAGTACTAGAAAGTCCACTTTTCAGTACTGCTGAGTTTAGTAAAATGCGTTATCTTCGTGATAAAAAGTATATTTCATCACGGGAATCGAAGGTAAGTTTCAAAACTCGACCAATTACGGCCCTCGCCTTCGGCTCGAGCCGTAAACTTGGCCTCGTTTTGAAACTTACCTTCGACTCCCGTAATGAAAAATACTATATTTTTATTTTTTAACGGGATATGGATCTTTTTATTAAGAAAATCACGATTATAAGTTCGTGAACTATATAAGTTAAACATAGGAAATCAGTTGAAAAGTTAAATCGAAGTGGCGAAAGATGGAAAATTGTGCAGCCGTCTCTACTCCTATGAACCTTAGTGAGACGTTGACTAAACCGAAACCGGAAGACTGCATAAATGTTCCTTATCAAAATCGTATTGGGTGTCTGACTTATCTTTCTATCTCCACTCGACCGGATATAGCTCACGCGGTAAGTAGGCTCGTCCAATTCAACCACTGTCACGCTCAACCAAAAGGCTATTCCATCTTTCGCCACTTCGATTTAACTTTTCAACTCATTTCTTATGTTTAACTTATATAGTTCACGAACTTATAATCGTGATTTTCTTAATAAAAAGATCCATATCCCGTTAAAAAATAAAAATAAAGATTATCAATGAGGATCGAAAATAAAAATCTTAAAAACAAAAATAAATTTTTCAGTCATCACATGTGTAGTACCCGTACTTGATGACTTAACAACCATTAAGAAGTTATGTTTTTGGATAACCAGACCGCCCCTGATACGCACATTAAAAACAGATTCGGCCAATACTCCTTCAACAACAAGATTAGATAAAAGTTACGGCACTTTCATCGTAACTGGTCACGCATTGTGACCAATCAGGGTCAAGGTCGATAACCATACTTTCAATCCAGTTTTGTTTTCATTTTTTTTTTCTTCTCTCATACGTAAGACCAAAGTGCAAGATGAGCAGAATTAATTATGCGAAATTCCAATTACGTGATTTATTCTTTCGGAACAAAAAATTGTCACTTTTCTTTCAAGTCGACTCGCCCGGATCTCTTGCGCGAACCCGGCGCACCTTAATGATCAGGTCAATCGAGCATGATCGAAAACAAGGTCGGTTAAACGGCCTTCAAGTCCATCGGACACCCCGGAACAGGTCCTTCCCAAGGCCGTTAAATCCAATCGAGCGATGTTGCTGTTGTCAATCCATTTAAAACGAATACGCAATTTTTTTTTGTTTTGTTTTAAACGCAGTTACGTTATTTTTTTTTTTTTTTTACTTTCTCCGCAGCTGCCCTTGTGGCCGTTTTTGTTCCTCTTAGATAATTCTTTAATAGTTCGGAATCATCCAGGTATGACGTAACCTCTTTTTTTATTTTTTTAGATTGATAACAACAATCATAATAATAAGATTGATCTAGAAATGTCTGCCAGAGCCCAAGGGAGACAGTCGGACCCAGGAGAAAAAAGATTGAGATAACCCGGCCGGAGCATTAGCCAATCACGACGGTTATAAATTGAACGATTTCCCCGAGGCAACGCAGTTATTACGTCTAATTGATTTGTTATTGAACTGGTTATAACGCTAAACACGGTTCTTGTTTCCGAATTATGCGAGCGTATGTGTACCTTCCATCAATTATACTCTAAGAATAAAAAAAAAAATAAAATAAAATAAAACTGTCTGAATCGCTCCGATTTTGTAAAATGCGAGACGAATCGATTTGAAAAAGAAAAATGAAGTATGTGGATTTTTATGACCGTGGCAATCGGAAAAATTCACTTTTTTTTTTTTTTAAAGTTGACTTTACGAGCATGAGATGCGAGGGGATACCACTGAAACGGTAGCCGATATGATGAGGACGATTATTATTAATTACTCATCAGGAAGAATTGCAGGAAACAGGATACGAAAAAAGAATATTATGCGATCTTATAAAAAATCATAATGCGTACCGTGTACCTTGATAAATCGCTCCATTATCAAACTCTTAAGGTCGTGATTTTTGATGGTAAATCGTCGACTAAAATTAACGTTTTTCAAAGCTCAAATTCCCAGAGATTGGGTCTGTTCTTGAAATGAGCTAGGATGTTTTTTATTTTTATGAACTTAAGTTGTAACTTAGACAGTTAATTCTCACGGTAAAGCGTTGATTACAAAAAAAAAATTGGCATATGTTTCAGTGTAGAGCTAAAAAATTGAAACTTTGCAACTGAATCAGTAAGTGCAGAAATCCCGTACGTCACATTCGTTTTTTCTTTTTTTTTTGTTTTGAAAAATGAGTTATTCGGACAGATCGTTTCATTTTAGGTCTTTCAATTATTATATGAAAGCTCAAAGCGTATTTTAATATTTACCACAATAATTAAGACCTAGAATTTTCGGAAGCAAACGGAAACCTCGAAAGTTCTGAAGTTATTTATCGCCAGAAAAAAAGAAAAACGAAGAGAAAGTTTTCACAAAATGGTATTTGTTTACTTTTGAAATATGTCTGAAATAAAGGTTCTAGTTCGCTTACACAACCGGCCGGTTAGCCGGGCGGTGTACACATTTTAACGATAAAAAAAGATGTTAAAAATTTTTTTTTAAATTCAATATTTTATTCATGAAAACGGGGTCTAACTGCACCGAAACCGTACCCAAAAAGTTTCGCTATGTTTAGAGATGAATTTTCATGGTATTAAATGCATGAACAATAGTTAATAGTTCTTATATTTGATAATATTTAATTGTTTTCGCAGAAAAAAAAATGTTGATTTCCGAGAGACTAGTGCAGCGCTCTAGCGGTGAAACCGCGAACTATTTCAACAAAAAAAAGAAAAATGGCGTCTTATTTTTTTATTTCGAAAACATTAAATAAAATTATCAAATTTAGGCACCATAAAGCCTTTTTCATTCATTTTCAATAATGAATCTTTACCTTTCAAACATAACAAAACGTTTTGGCACAGTTTCGGTGCGATCCGATCTTATTTTTATGTGTAAAATACCGAATCGAAAAAAAGAAAAATTAAACTTTTTTTATTGTTAAAAAATTTTCACCGCCCGGCTGACCGGCCGGTTATGTAAAGGAACTAGAACCTTAAGCAAAACGCCACAAAAAAAAGCGAGGAATTTCAACAGAGGAAGAATATAGAAGAGAAATTATTAAGAAAGCCAGAGTAAAGCATTTAGAATATACAAATTGGAAAACTGAAGGTAGTGATGGCGAGAAGGTCCAGGGTCCAGGGTTCAGGTCCAAGGTTCAGGTCCAAGTTGCAAATATATATTTTTCATCACACTATGTGAAAAATGGACTATTCCGCCAGCTTAAAAAGCGAAAAAATTCATTTTCCGCCCTCGTGATGAAAAATTCAAAAATATCTAACAAATCAAGCATGGAGATGGCTTGCAGACCTCAACTGGACTGGAAACCCCAGTCTCGGCCTGCAATACGCCATCTGCATACCTGATATGTAATATACTAATTACCTTTCCTATTGTATTGAACTGATATTGTTAAAAATATTATCTTTTGCTTTTTAAATTGTAAAAAAAATTTTACGAAAGCGTTTCTGCAGAAGAAAAAAAATCTCTTTATAAAAGATTTTTGTCATTCAATAAAAAAAATTGTCATTCTTTAGCTTTTTTCCTTAATTTTAAGAGGTACAATATTCAAAATAAATGCCAGAAAACTTTTTCTGTAAGTACTTAACTCCATTGCCATCACAAAGACCGTTTTTTCTTCGAAAAGATTCATTTACTTTAAAACTTTTCAATAATTTTCAGAAGCCGCCGCACCAAAAAAAAATTAGCCCACAATGAAAGTTTTACAACGTATTATATATAACGAATGTAAAGAACCTCTGTTTTGCAATTTCTCCATAATTTTTTTTTTTTGCGCAAACTTAAATGGTTTTTTGAAAAATTAGAAAAATTTCAGAAACCCCGCAAGCCCAATGATTATTTCATGAATTTACCGCCAAATTTTCCAGGGGAAAACAGCGAACAATTAATAAAAATTAATAAATCGTTGAAAACGCATTAAAACATTAAAGTTGAACGGCTTTTATTAATATCATTATTGATATAAGCCAAAAAAATTGTTTTAAGAGCCTCCTGTCCTACCAAATTGGGTTCCATGGACTTACGGTGTTTCTGCAATTCCTGATTAATTCTAGAAGCTTAAATTTAGCGGAAAACAGTACGTATGTTTCTTCATTTGAGAGTTCTGTTGTACAGCAACTGAACGTAGCGGTTCAGTATTGATTATGGTTTAATTTCTTTTTTTGATTTTGAGCTCAAATTTCAGTCCCTGTTTTTCCAAAACCCAAAAAAAGCTCCAAATATCGGTAACAATCGTTGACTTTGAGCTTTGAATTTCACCGCTAACTTCACCGACCCTAGGCTCAGCCGATTTGAATTATTTTCAGCCTTCCAAGCAGCACTGCCAACCACTAACCTAAAACCCTTACAGTATTTGGGTCTCGCTAAGTCTTCGTAAGTAAAGTTTCTCCCGAAAGGATTAACATTAAATCTATGCCCTCCTTACATATTCGTTTCGGTAAAAGGGCTGATGCCGCCTGGATCTTAAAATTTGCATAACCGTATTTTGTATCTTGCCAAAGAGGCTTCGAAACAAATACAATTACTTAATAAGAATCGAACGAAAAAAAAAATGACAAAAGAAACACGAATTAACGATCTATGAAGCATGAAAAAACAAAAACATTCGAATAAGAAATGAAGCATGGAATCGGCACGTGGGGCTTTCATAATCTTCCGGATTCTGCTTCGACATCTTCTTCCGTGACCCTTGAAGCGCACCCATGTTTAAAATGCCATCTGAAGTTATTTTATTAAAAAAAATAAAATACATATAAAACTTATAAAATATCTCTTTATCTCGGAGATATGCCTTTCAAATAAAAACCAGTCTGAATGTTTTTTATGTCCAAAGCAGATGAAAGAGAGAAAGAAAAAAAAAACGAATGTGTCGGGTTATTAATTTGAAAAGACTCATAAACGTGATGCTACGTAATTGACAATTATAAAGACGTATGAGTGTGCATCTTGATTGGGTTAAAAAGTTACTGACACATGCAGAAAAAAAAAAATCAGGATCAAAGACGATAATTTTTATTTTTTTAAAATGATCCCGGCTTGCAAAACTACCGCAAGAAGCGTGCTGATAAACGTGTACGTGATTGCTCAAGGTACACACGCATGCGATATAAAAAGTTTATTACACCGTCACAAAATATTCAAATTGTTCTAATTTCTCATCATGCAGTCTACCGAGTCTAAATGTTTCATAAAAGAAAAAAAAAATGTCGGATGGAATAAATTTAGGTCAATTTGTTCACAAGGGAGAGACAGGCTCTTTACATAACCGTAATGTGCAGAAATTATACCCTTTAAACGCTCCTCGTAATGTACAGATTGTACCCAGATTTCGCAAAATTAGATCTTGTTTTTTTTATTTTTAAAAGCGCACTTTTTTTTTTTTAACTGATTTAGCTCAACGCAAGTACGAAAGATTTAGAAGAAGCAAAAAAAAAAAAGTTCAAACGGTTGATGCTATACACGTCAAGTTATGGGTTTATTGGCTCTCATTTCGTTCTACAAGCGCCCCTAATTACTAAATGCAAAGGAGGATCTAAGAAAGTCTCACATTTGGATGCCAGTGGAACTCAAAATGGAGGAAGCTCAGTGACTGAAAGCCTAACCATCGAGCTCTTTCCGTCTCTATACTAATTGGCGTCTAACCTTGAGACTCTCCAAGAAAAGGCGAACTATACCCAGCCGACAAGATAGTATTCGCGGTAATAGCAGAGACTCTAGATCGGGTGCCCATGGAAGGAATTGGCTTAAAGGTGGCTAGAAGAACATCTCGGCTGAATAGAAACCCGGGAGGGCCGGTGATTAAACAGATGGGGGCAATAGTGAGTCCCCCATAGGTATGGTGAGCAGAATATTGCGTGGAAAGAAGGATCTTCGCAAAGAGTTTGACTCGTACTATCGCCATTGAATCATCGAGAAAGGGCTAAATTGGCAAGAGATGACTCTAATTGCAGTTCAAATAATAAATAATTAAATGTTCCCAGCCCAACAAAGCCTCACATGATGCAAGTTTTCGATCAAGAAATAATAAAAAAAAGTTGTAATTAAAAAAAAAACAGGACAAACGCTGCCACCGGGTTACCATTTTGTGTCTCAAAATTAATTTTTTTTTGGACTTTCACCCATCGCTAGGACCTAGTGAGAGGGTAAGTTAGGCCAAATATTAGGGTCGAAATGAAAGTCGTTTTTAAGGCGGGAATGGGAGTGCTAATTCAGTTTTTATTTTTTTGGCAGAGAATGGGTTGTCCGATTAAAGAATCCAAAAAACGAAAAAAAAAGCTCCTTCAAAGGGCTATCTAAGGGCATAACTATTTTTTTAAAAAATGGCCATTTAAAAAGAAAAAAAATTATTTTCTTCATATTAGCGTCGCCGGACAAAAATTTCCCTATGACAGCCAAAAAGTACGTCAAAAATTGGCCTAAGCAAGCACATGTGCTTCTAAGTTTTTCTTTCAACAAGTAAGTGGCCAAAAAAATTACCAAAAGTAAAAAAAAAAAATTTTTTCGCTGCGAAGATGACGCTGCATACAAGCCCGAGGTATAAATTTTTTATTGCGAGAATTATGGAAATGATGTGCTATTTTATTATAACTATAAAACGTAAGATATTTTCCCCAAAAAGTAATAAGTAGCGGTAGCGACTTCTAAAAAATCTTTTTTTGGCCGCGCTTTTAAATGGAGCTTCCTTATGGTCTAAATAAACAAATTTTCACAGTAGTGCAAAAAAATAAATTTGATGATTTTTTTTGAGCAACCCTAGGCTACATTGTACGGGCTTCGTATATAGTTCAAAATTTTGGATTAAATTAAAACTTTCGGTTTCACCGCACAATTAAACATTTTTGGATAGATGAAAAGTCTCAAAAACGTTTCAATATGAAACTCGTACATTTATTCTTTAAAATTATGAGAAACAATTTTCTCTGAAAAAAATTAAAAAAAAAAACTTCTGAAATCGGGGAAGGGGGTTTGGTTGGCCATTAAAAAAATATATATAAATAACTGCTGATTTCAAAATCCAGTCATTTAAAAAAAATTTTTTAATTAAAAATAAAAGGCAAAAAGTAAAGCCCCGGCATTCAAAACCCCGATTTCCAGTGTCGGGTTTTGACTCGGTCTCTTAAAACCATTATTTTCGGGATACACTTCTATCAATCGAGCTCAACATTTCGTAAAAACACTCAACGCACCAAATTACGAAAAAAAGAAGACCCTTGAAAAAAAAAAAAGATTACATCGTGATGCATAATTTCTTGATTAATCTAATTAAAACGAAATCTTTAAATCATATTAATGTTCACTTTCGACAAACATAGTTCAAGCGTATCAAAACCCCCTATTCAACGATCGCACAAAGGAAAAAAAAAGATAGAAGTGCGTGCATTTACACGAACGAAGAAGATTCTCTCAAAAAAAAGAAAAATCCCCTCCATCAATTCAGGTACAGGTACGTTGATTCGGGAGATTGGGAGAAGTGGGGGGAGGCGAGACGAGAGTGAAGCATGCCTGAGCTCCAGTCATTCTCTGTTCGGAGGCAGAACGTGGGCGAGATTTTTTTTTTTTTTTTTTTTCGTAGTTTCTTGTCGCACATCGGAAAGTTGCTACTTCAGGGAATTCTCTTTATTTTTTCGTGGGTGTTTTTCCTATTACGGATATTGTAAACAAGACTGAGGATTATTGTGTGATTTAATTATTTTTACGCATGTGCTTGACCTAGAACGATTCAGTCCATATTTTAATTTTTTTTTTTTTTTTTTAACCGGACGATCCTGACATTGAACGATACCGACGGTGACGAGATCGTTTCTATTCATTACGAATCAAATTATCTTTGCCTATTTGTTAACTGTCATTGATGAAACCTGACGATTAAACCGAAAAAAATGACTCTGCACACATTTTACGACTTTTGGACTTTTTTTTTTTTATTCCAGATCGTAACGTTTTAAAAATGTAAAAAAAAATAATAATAATAAAATGTCGGTGAAAAATTAAACGAAAATTTCAAGTATGGTTGTGATAGTGATAAGAGTCCCAAGCGAGGACAAGCCGAACGGAACGCCGACGGTTACGTACCGAACGGAAACCGAATCGAAAGTTACGTCGAGGCACCACAAAAACGGATACGATTCCCTCAACGAAACGGGGCCTCCCTCTTACGATTCCGGAGTAAACACGGATTCCGAGCCGAGGGATTTAAAATTATTCTTACGGGAAAATCGAACCGTGTACGACAGGACCCCGAGAATAGAACAAGATCCCATGTTCACTCATTTGGAATCCAGCTCCAAGGACAGCGGTTTCTGCGGATACGCGGAATATCAAAGACTTAAAGATTTGGAGCTATTAAGGGAGATACACGAGAGGAACAAAAGCGACGCTTTACGCTTGGAATCCCCCGTGTCGAAAGACAGCGGATTTTCCGATAAAATCCGCCCGTGTAAAATTACCAAAATCAAATATTACTCCCGTCCGGATTCCCGTGAGAAAAACACGAGTTGCACATACTTGTCCTCCTCGAGATCATCCCAACCGGATACCGATAGCAATACTGTTACCAATTTCTCTTATTCTTCGCAGGCTGATCCTGAAAATTCCATCGCAACAACAAAAGAAGGTGAGTTTTTACTTTTTTTTTTTATTACTAATCCAATTCTAAAAACAAAATTAGCAAATCACGTAACAAGGCATCATATACTAAATTCGGCGTTAGTCATCCTCCTCACATTGCAGCTCGACATTTTAAACGAAGAATCACTTCAATCATTAGTAACCAGTGCACATCAAAAATCTTGTGCAGTAGTCCGAAATTGTAAATTCGTAAAAATGATTCCATTACTAGAATTTGCGCTACTCGTGAAAATGTGGTTTTCTTGCTTTTATTCGCATTTTCAATTTTCCAGGAACGAGGAAGGAATATTTAAATTAATTTCATTTATAAAAAGTAAGAAACCGAAGACGCAAATCGTAGAAATAAATAAGAATTGGATGGTGGGTTTCAATAAAAAATTTTAAAAATGGGATTCCAGTATTAAGCCAATATTGGAGATTTTTACCGCAAACAAAATTTGCTAGGGGGGGTTCAGTTGCTATTACGGCGTAAAACAGACTGGCTTAGATATGGCAGTTATTAAACACTCCGATCTAATTTAAAGTCAGTTTAGAATAAATGTTTCTTTACTATATGTCCAAGCCAAATTATATTATCTTTACAACAGGACGACCGTTTCGGGCATAACTAACCCATCATCATCTGTAAAGATGACATTAAAAATTAAAAAACAATAATAGCGAACAACGATAAAAAACGAGTTAGGTGTAAACGAATTCAGATGGTGTAAACGTCATAAAGCAAAACATGTGCATATTAAACTACGAATTTTCTTAAGATTTACCTTAAAACTTGTTAAAAGTATGATCGTTGTACGCTATGAAGAATAAATTACGTTTGACTAGAGAAACTGAGTTGTTAAAATTTAAATATAAAATAAAAAATTACAATTTAAAAAGAATAAATAAAATAAATAAAAAACCGTCGCCATAGTTTTTGATCATGTTAAGTGGCGATAGAAAATCAGAAAGCCAACCTTGTTACATTAAAGTCAGTTATAAATCAAGCCGAAGCCAACCCCTATTTTATCGGAACAGCAGTAGCTGCTGGGCTAGTAGTCCTTAACGTGAATGGGACGAAAAAATGGGCAGAGGTTTCTATGTTGGTCATGAAAATGTATACAATTTGTATGCAAAATGTATACATTTTTGTGATCAACATAGGGACCTCTACCAAAAAATGTTGAGTACAAATGGGAACAAAAATTGTCGACTGAATGGAGGTGCAATTGAATTTGGAAAAAAATAAAAAGAGGTTTTTCGTAGTTCATAAATTACGTAAGATTTTTTGTAACTGTATTTTTTTCCAAACTGATTGAGAACGTTATAGAGGAAATAGCGAAAACCGGTTTCCGAATTTTTGCTACAATCTGTGACCAAGGATCAACAAAAAGGGTTCCCATTAATTTTTTAAAAGAAAAGACAAAAAAGGCAACGGGAAGGACTAGCCCTTACATTAAAATAGAAGATGAGCGGATTTTCGTTAAATATGATGATGCTCTTCGTCTTATTAAAGATGTTCTACAGGTGAATTTGAGATTCTTAATTGATCGTTCTTGTGCAACTTAAACATAGGCGAAACCTTGTTTATTTTTGTAGAAAGGTTTTTCCGCCTACAAAATTTTAATTAGAATCAAATAATTTTTTTAAAATTATGGGAATATTCCTCTTAACATTCTACACAACTTTTGTGACACGAAAATTGGCTTTTATTAAAAACTAAAATGTTTTCAAACTATTTACAGAAATAACTTTCAAAAATTGTAATAATGCTAATGGTTTGTTTATGAACGTTGGACTTTTTTTTGGGAAAATCTCACAAAAACGCCATAAATGTTTAAAGGGATCCAAATTTCATGTCACAAAAGTTGTGTAGAATATTAAGAGGAATATTCCCATAATTTTAAAAAAATTATTCGATTCCAATTAAAATTTTGTAGTAAACAAAGTTTCGCCTATATTTAAGTTGCACGAGAACGATCAATTAAGAATCTCAAATTCACTTGTAGAACATCCTTAAGAACACCCTAAATAATTTTTTAAAAATATTATGTGGGTTTGGAAGGCAAGCAGACATTTGCGAAATGGGAGTACATACAGCAGTTATGGGCTCGTCCACCGGGTTTTGTGTCATAAGAGTAACGGGCTTCGTAAGCTAAAAATTAAACCCGTTACTCTTGTGACACAAAACCCGGTGGACAAGCCCTTATACGAGATAGACATAAGGCAGGTACTGCCTGAAACTGACCGAAGTCCATACTTGGGAAAGCCGAAATAAAAGTAAAATTTGCTGTCCAATCGCTGAGTCATACCGTAAGCGCTGACTACGGAGAAAAAAGTTCGGTTCCTGCTACTCAATGTTGAGTTGGGTCCTGTGACGTCTAAACATTTGAGTTGATAATACTGAAAATTTATTAATCATTACTAAGCGTTAGTAATGATTAATAATGCTTAGTAATAATTACCTAATTTTTAGTATTATCAACTCAAATGTTTAGACGTCACAAGACTAAACTTAACAATCAGCAACAGGAACCGAACTTTTTTCTCCGTGTGGAATTTGTATCTTTACCCTCAATCTCTGAGAAAATCAATGATAAGCTCACTTTTTTCAATTTTTGACTCATCTAGAAAAATCGTTTCTAACTGAGTAATTTGCTTAATTTTATTTATCGTTAAGGTAAAAATGCCCTCAAGACAAATAAGTCATTCGTTCACTTTATACTGCTAATTTTGCAAAAGTGCTGGAACCTTTTTCAACAAAAAGCCCGAAAGATGGGTTTACAGGACATGCCTCCATAAAAAATCCCACCATTGGAAAGTCTGGAATGCTATCTTAGGCGTTTGTTATATTTCATAAATATTTCTTTTGGAAACGTTTCGTTCGAAAACTTTTTCGCGAGGAAAGTGGTTACATTTGCTTTCGAACATGTTCAAAAATTTTCGATAATGTTCGAAATTTTTGAAGATTTTCGAAAACGAATGTAACCACTTTCCTCGCGAAAAAAATCGTCTTAAACAAGTTTTGTCTTGCAACACAACCGGAATGTTTCATGGCAAAACAAAAATGCTTCATCATAGAAATAGTGAGTTATAAGTCCAGCCAATAAGTTATAAAAACTTATAACAAGATGATAAACTTATAACCTTGTTATAAGCTTTTGTAACGTATAAGTCGGACTTACAACTCTCTTTTTCTTGGGCATGACAACGGACAGATAATTCTTTACAAAGATATTACTATTATTTTTTTCGGCATGATTTTTATGAAATGTCTTGTCACAAGACATTTTTCTTTTCGCATGAGCCATTTTCTTTTGTGAGTGATGGGAAAAATCTTGCATAGACGTCCGTGAGTGGCCCATTCATTGGGTGTCTTACACGGAAAAAAAATCTTGGTTCCTGTTACTGAATGTTAAGTTGGGTCTTGTGACGTCTAAACGTTTGAGTTGATAATACTAAAAATTAGGTAATTATTACTTAAGAGTTATTAATCATTACGAAAGCGTAGTAATAATTATTAAATTTTCGGGATTATCAACTCAAATTTTTAGACGTCACAGGACTCAACTCAACATTGAGTAGCAGGAACGGAATTTTTTTCTCCGTGTACGGGGATTGTCAGATTTCTACTGAAAATCCTAACCTCTGGCAGCACTACTACTAATAAAATACTAATAAAATAAAAAACCTCTGGCAGCACTACTAGCCCCGGTCCGGGACTGCTTGCTGCATTACTTCTGGCGCGTTAGACTAACTTAACGATTTTTAATCAAAAATTTTAGGTAAGCGGTTTTCGTTTAAAAAGGATCAACGCGTAATTTCTTAAATTTAGTCAATGTTTCTCTCGATTTTCGCAGATAAGTCTTAATATCCAAAAATTATTGTGTCCCATAACGCAGTCTGAAATCTTCAATTTTTTTTTTCTTCGTTTGATATCCAATCAGCTGACCAGTTAATCCGCTGCAGAATATAATTACACCTACTGCCCTCCCTCCCCAAGGACAAAACTTAAGGTTACCCTATTTAACACCTAATTACGGCCAACCCTTTGGAGCTCTGAAGGGCACTCATGCTATTGAATTGCTGACCCTTCATCGTCTCGGAAACCCAACTTTACTTTCATCTTTGGATCCTCGGAACTCAATCGAAGCCGCCTATACTAATCACCTTAAAAGTCCTCGATCCAAAGGGGGAAAAAAAACAGATTTTCGCCACAAATTAATCGAAAATATTTAAAGAATGTCTATTTTCTATCGAGCACGAATACACTGGCCTCTTAAATTGCAACTATGATGAAAAGAATTCATTATTAACCTCTTAAAAGCTTTTAATGTAAAAGTAATAAAATGGATATTGGGGGGGAATCCAGCTGCGCTCTGCCCGACTTTAATGAAGCCAACGGTCATTAGATAACATTAATGGAATACCAATCGTCGGCAAATTTTTTTTTTTTTTTTGAAAAATAATTCACAGGGCAAAAAAAATTCGAGGAAAAAAAAACAACTAATTTAAAAGATGTTAAAACAACGATTTTTTTTTTTTTTTTTTTTTTTTACCTTGAACCTCACCGTCAGATAAGCATCTTAATTACATCATTTTAGGGTCCTGCACTGCTGCCCTGATTTTTTAACGATCTCAAAAAGGAACGTTTTTCTAAGAAAAACAAAAACAAAAAAACCGAGAAACCCGACAAAGGCATGACAATCGTAAACCTTGCTCTAAATCCAAGAAATAACGAAACCATAAATTAAAAAAAAAAAAAAAAAAAAAACTTATCGGATTTGCTCTTCCGTTCAACTAATTACACGCATCCAAAGCCAGGAAATTGTTCTTTTACGATCGGATTTTTACGATTGGTGCAAATATCCACAATTTGCAACAGTTAATGGGAAGGTTCTGGCGAGACCTTAAATCAAAAAAAAGAAAAAAAAAAGTGAATGTTTGGATTGAAGCTCCTCTAAAAAAAAAAAATATTACATAACATGTTACAACGTCCAGTGTAATTTTTTTTATGACTAGGTTTTTTTTTTTTTTTTTTTTTTATAGTCTTTCACCAAGTAGCAAAAGAATTTGAAAACACGATTCAGGAGCTGATTTATAAGACGTTTGTACTTCTTGACTTTTTTTTTTTTTTTTTTTTTTTTTTGAGGAAAAAAACTATGCAATTCTCTCACGCCTGGACATCTTCATGGAGTCGGCGTTTTATTTGTTACTGCATTTCAAGGTCTTTTTTTTTAAGTTTTTAATGAGATTTGACTTGGTGGTTAGGTTCACGAGATAATGACTTATTTTTTTTTCTTTTTGATTATCTAAAACGATCTTAACTGGCTGGATGACTTAAAATTTTTAGGTGTTTCTAGTCGACGGTGTTGCCTTTATTAGTTGTTTTTTTTACGATTTTTCTTCATGTAAAAAATGATTTATGTCACTCTGATGCTGTTCATCAAATATTTCGTGTGATTTTGGCCACCTTTTACCAAGATTAGAGCAGCTTTTATGTTACGAATTTTTGAATTTCGGCGAACGCACCCTGAAATTCTTTTATAGTACCCAAAAGAAGATTTGAATTTTTTCCAGACTTTTTGGACGTCGTTTAGCCGTGTCCCCAGGGGGCTAAAAATTTTAAAATTTTCAAAAAGACCGAAAAATCAAATATTTCATATTTATGTAAAAATGGTTGTGCCCCATTCGGATCTTTACGCAGATCACGAAAATGTAGTTAAAAGAATTATATCTCATACGTTTTTGATGATAGAGCCCAAAATAAGTAAAAAAATTAGCAAAATATGATCGGCCACAATTTTCTGCAAAATTATTTATATTTTTTGGGTTCCCGACCATTTTTCCTAAAATCTTATTTTCCTAATTTATTTTTTATTTCAATCTATTTTTCCTAAAAAAATTTTTTTAGAAAACAGTTTTCCCAATTTATATTTTTCTAGCAATCGGATTTTTCATATTTTTACATATAAGTTGTTTAAATTTAATTTTTTTTTATTAATAACTTCCCAAAAAATAATTATTTCTTTTTACTTCGTTTTTTGCTTTATTTCCGAATATATAATAAAAAATAATATAAGGGTGCAATTTCACTATGGAATGTTGGACCAACATGTTGTACCAACATGTTTGACAAACAAAAATTTTACATTTTTGGATTTTAGCCGGAATCATGCTTTCCGGCTAAAATTCCGGCTAAAATCCAAAAATGTAAAATTTTTGTTTGTCAAACATGTTGGTACAACATGTTGGTCCAACATGTTTGACAAACAAAAATTTTACATTTTTGGATTTTAGCCGGAATCATGCTTTCCGGCTAAAATTCCGGCTAAAATCCAAAAATGTAAAATTTTTGTTTGTCAAACATGTTGGTACAACATGTTGGTGCAACAAGTTGGTACAACATGTTGGTACAACATGTTGTACCAACATTCCATAGTGAAATTGCACCCTAATAAAAAAAAAATATTTTAAAAAAATTGAGAAAGAAATTGAAATTTAAGAAGCTCCCCAATCCGAAGCCACACAGCCCACAATGAGGCCGCGACCGAAAATCAATTTTATGGTTTCGGCCTCATTTCGCACAACTTCGAAAAAACGCGGAAAAGTACTCTTCTGGGTAATTTTAGGCGTACTTTCATCCTATGAAAACAAAGTTACTGCGACGCTTAATCTTCCGGTTAAAATTCAAATTTTCAAATTTTGGCGTATTTTTGGGCCATTTTCTGAGACGAAAAAATATGCGGAAAAATTCTTATCGATCGGGGATAATTTTTGAAGTACTTTCAGCCAATGAAGGCGAAATTTTGATCCGGAAAATAAATGACTTCCAAAAATCGATTATAATATTTTGGCCCTTTTGTAGCCCAATTTCTCCCTTTGAAAAAAAAGTTTTGAAAATACGTATAAGACTAATTTTTTCATGCACTTTCTCCCAGTGATGACCAAATTTGGATTCGGCGATCGCATTAAGGAGAAAAAAAATTTTTTTTTTATTAATAATGGTTCCCCCGATTCTGCTAATTACTTCCGAAAAACGGCACCTATGTCCCTATGTTGTCCATAAAATTAGATTTTTTTCGTTTTTAGTTTGTTCAAATCGGCCGCTCCAATCGGTAAAAAAAAATAAAAAGTGCAAAATTTTCACCATTGAAAATCTCCATAAGGAACTTGTAAAAGTGGTCTCTATTGTACCCTAACATATCCCCAAAGTTTCATCAAAATCAGTGATTTGGGCAGATATGGTTATACGGTAAAAGCTTTTGTTACTGAAAGGACTTGGTCTAGTTTTACTCTGAGGTACAGATTTGCACTATTCTCCATAATCCTTAGATCCAGAATTAAAAAAAAAAATCAAATATCCTAAAGTGTTACCATTTTAACGGTCATTAAAATTAATATTGCAAGTTGTTTACTTGTATATGCTCGTGTTCCTCGAATCCCGCGGCTTTTGAGAAATAAAAAAAATCGGCCCCGAAATTCGATTACCACCTTTTTAATTGCCGAACCCGATGACGATGCGCCATTATTCGCGCTAATCAAAATTCTTAAAAAGCGGATCAGGTGTGGATTGCATTAATTTTTTTTTTTTTTCACTCACGACCTCACAATTCCATTTCGTCTTCCTTTAGAACAAGGCCATACATTACACATTTTTTCGCATCGGGACCTTTGACCTATCAAGTCTGATGATGCCCATGTTCCTACGACAATTGCACCGATCCTTGTGCTCTTTTTATATTTACGATGATGCAACGCCAAGGCCTGCACTTAAAAGAGTTAAGAAAAAGAAAAAATAATAATAATTTTTTCCAAAAAATATGCAGGCATGCTTCCAATTTTACTTTTTCTTTTTTCCTTTTTTCCCCCGGACGTTATCGCATTCGATAAAAATGTTTTTCTTTGTAACACGGGAGAGTGAAAATTGATTGATACCTCAAGGACGATTATAATAATCGAACCATATGATGTAATGTCCATATACTGTCGTTAAAATTAATGATCATTTAATAAGCTCCATTTTTGGAGTACGGGGACTTTCAAAAGGTTTGGATTAAGGCGATTCCGATCTAGGTCGTTTTCTTTTATTTTCTTCCGCCATAGTATTTTTTTTTCTTTTTTTCTTTAATGGATTTTTCTTTTCGGAACGTGTCGATTGTTCCATGTATCGCACCAAATACAATTTTAATTATCGTTTAACCTTCAAATTTCACTTAAACGAAAGTGAGATGTGGTGTAATGACTTTTAAACGTTCGTGATGAGCAAACAAAAGTGAATTTTAAAGAAAAAAAAAATTTTTTTTCTCTCTTTTTTTCTGAGGACTCTTCGTAATCCAGATGTTCCAACGGATGATCCACCGTGTAATTTAAATGACTGCTAGTCCGCTACGCCCATTATTTCACTTAACTTCACCTTCTCTACGTGGTGATCACGGGAGCCTTGTTAAGGATTATCGCTTTTCTCGAAAAAAAAAATTGCGTAAAAACTATTAAGGTCGTTGATATTTTGTTGTTTTTAATGTTGAGATGTCGAGAAGGCGGAACTTATGAATATTGATTGCGGTTCAATATGTCGATATCGAATGGCTAATAGGCTCAACAAATCATTGCTGAATGGCGGGTGATTTATTACAATACATGATTTATTTCTTTTCCTTCTAGTCTTTTTATTTTTATATTTACGTAATTGAGTGTGTCTAATAGGAAGGGGAAAAAAAAGTGCATGATCGTCTTTAATCAGTCTGCAGAGGGCCGTTGGCCGTTCAAGTATTACGTCAGTCCGATTTCGGTGATTGTGGCTGGTTTCCTGCCCTTAAAACGACCCTAGAATGGAACTATGGATAACGCAAGAGAAACTTCAGAGGTTTAGATGTACGAATTAGGGTGCCTCTTCCACGGCGGAAGACTGAATTCTAATGAATTCTTAGGCCATTAGTTAGCCCATTAGTTTGGGGCAATTTTTACCTTTTTTTCTCCAACGGAAAAAAATAAGGCTATTTTTTTGCGTACTTTCACATGGTGAAGGCGAAATTTGGGTCCAGCATGGTCTTCGTGGAGAAACAAATTTTTTGAGATTTTAGCCATTTTATGGCCACTTTGGCCGTTGGGGAAAAAAACCAAAAAAACACGTACCTAAGCCTGTTTTTCGCGTACTGTCACGTGGTGATAGCGAAATTTTTCTGCAGCATCATCTTCGCGACGAAAAAAATTTTTTTAACTTTTGGCAATTGTTTTGGCCACTTTCTTGTTGAAAGAAAAATTTAGAAGTACTTAGGCCAATTTTTGACGTACTTTTTGACTGTCTTCTTACGGTGCCGTACCTGTGTCCAGGCGTAGGCTCCCATCAATGAGACTTTTGTATTCGTCTCTATCAGGGGCAATTCTGAAGAGCTCCTCGACGCTTAAGCCGGTCCAAGCTCTTAAATTACGCAGCCACGATAGGTTCCTCCGGCCTATTCTCCTTTTTCCTTCGATATGTCCCTGAATGGTCGTCTCCAGAAGCTCATATTTAGGTCCTCTAAGAAAATGACCAAAGTATTTCAACTTTCGTCGCATTACGATTTGCAAAACCTCTCTCCCTATGCAATCTTCGCAAAACCTCGTCGTTGGTTACCCGATCGACCCATGAAATTCGAAAGATTCTACGGTAGCACCACATCTCAAAAGCTTCAAGAAAAATTTTGACTGGGGCGAAAATTTGGAAATCGACGGTCTTAGCGAAATTTTGGTTCGACGCGTCTAAAATGAAGAAAATAATTTTTTTCCCCCTTTAATTGGCCATTTTGGCAAATGGACCATTTTTTAAAAATCAACAATTATGCACTTAGGTAGCCCTTTGAAAGAGCTTTTTTTTTCGATTTTTGTATTCTTCAATCGGATAACCCATTCTCTGCCAAATAAATAAAAACTGAATTAGCACTCCCATACCCGCCTCAGAAACGCCTCGACCCTAATATTTGTTCTAATTTACCCCCTCACTAAGTCCTATCGATGGGTGAAAGTCCGAAAAAAAATTTAATTTTGAGGCACAACCGTTATGGTAACCCGGCCATTGGGCTGGCCAATCAGGGTCGGATAACTCCTTTTCAATCTAAAACTGATCTATTCTTGAAAAAACTTCCAATACACTGGATGACAGCAAATCGGCTGTAAGTCCAAATCCATTCACCATACATTCCATTCAGTATTCCCAAGATTGATCCAAAGTTGATCCAGTTTGGTATCTCCATAATTATTTTTCGGTTAGAAAGAAACAGGTGCTCATTCAAAAAACCTTGTAAGTCCGATAAACCATCTTTCCCAAGCAGTCCATTTAAAACGCCCAATATTTTGTCATTTCAATTAAAACGGATCCACATTTTTTTTTTCTTCTTAAATATAAAACTCATTAATAAAAGCTTATACTCAATTAATTCGTCATAAGTCGGCTTAATTGATCCACAGAATAGATTAACCTGATATTAAGTATGAAATATAATTTTGTAACGAGCATCAAAAACCCAAACTCAAAGAAAACAAATTTGATACGTCAACATGTCTTTAAAATAAAAAAGTGAAACCAGATTTTTGTGTCTTTTGAAACGATAACGCGGCCGAATATTTAAATTCTTTTTTTTTTTTTTTTAATATTGATTTGTGGATATATGCGCATTTTTTTTTCTTGCCTCTCTGTCCATGCTCTTATTCTATAAATCATATGTAATTATATACGTCGTGATGTAGGATATGTCAACGTGAGGTCAAATCCATTGTATATATTTTGCGGATTAGTGATGCTTCGACTGCGATTTAATTATTGTCTGGTTTAAATTAAATTAAATTTCGTACATGTTTTTGCCACTTAAATCGTGACTTTGTGTCAATAAAAAAATAAAAAAAAAAAAAAAAAAAAAAAAACTTTTTTCTGCATGGGATATTAAGAATAAGGTTAACCGCTACGGTTAATCTAAGATTCGAAATATATTCAAAAGACATTAAATCTCCCCAAATATGTTAAATCAAGCAAAAGTAATTTCGCAGACGCCATTGTTTCACGGTCGTCTCCCAAGCACTCACGTAATCTAATCGAACCGGATATTGTCCGCTGTAAATTTTCATTTAAAAAGGGAACTCTTCTTAATTGAGATACGAACCCTTCTTCCTCTTATTCTATTCCTTTCCCCCCTTTTATTTATTATTTTCTTTTTTTTATAAAAAATCGAAGAGGTCGTATCGGGGAAGATTCCTTTCTCTAAATTTCCCATTATGTCATTCGCCCCCTTGAGGCACTTTAAGGACAACGAAATTATTTCTTTTAAGCGAAAGTTCCTCCGGAGTCACAATGCCCCATTCTTTCCATCATTGGTTTAAACAATCTTGATGAAAACAAAAGCTAGATCCTATCTCGGTAATGCAAACTTATTTCACGCTGCACTTGCCCTTTGTTAACGGGCAATACTATACTCTTTGATCAAACAGGAAATTTTGTAATCTTTTGTTTCTCAATTCAACACGTTTTTTATCTGATTTTTTATTGTTTCTTTTTTTTCGGCTTCGGGAAAAAAATTTTTTTTTCTTGTCATTGCATTATTTTTATCGAAATTCCGTCCCGAGGCCATTTGAAGACCGATCTCGGTCGACTGAAAAAGCCAGCGTAGGGGGGTTTAGCGCTTCAAGAACTCCGATAAAAAAAAATACTTGACGCATACCCCCCAAAAAAAGTGAGGTTGTAAAATGCAGTCATAAAAACTTAAAATTCGTTATGAATTTAAATAACAAAAAACATTTTTCATTTTTTTCCAAGTTTTTTTTATTTTCTTTCAGCTCTTTCCCCATTCCTGTATTTCTGTATTTCTGGTTTTCTTAATTTTTCACTTTTTGTCAAGTAAAAAATACCAGGAATAAACTGAAAATACGAAAATTCGGAAAATATTGCAAGTCAAAAAAAATGGATTATATTTTTTTTTTTTTTTTTGGGCAGAAAATTTATTTCTTTGGTCAGTAATTTTTTAATCGCTTCTCGGTATGTTTATTTTGATGGTCAGTAAATTATTTAAGTGGGCTGTATATAAAGATCAGCAATTTTATGACCAGTAAAATATTTATTTTGTCAATACTTTAATTTTTTTCCAGTAAAAAAAAATTGTTTCACCAGTATTTATAGAAAAAGAATTTTTTGGGCAGTTAAAAAGAAAGAAAAAAAAAGTGAAATGGAAAATTTAAAAAAATAAAAAAAATAAACGATGGCAATACAACTGGACACCCCTTGTGCTGCAGATTTTATTAAACGATGTAGCATACAGTAAGATTGTACCTGTTCCAGCAGTAAGATAAATGTTCTTTCATGGAACTTACGAATGAGTATCAAAAATAATTTAAATACTGCCCAAAATGATGTAAATTTTGACCAAAATTATTTAAATTCTGTTAAAAATAAATTTACTGCCCAAAAATATTGAAAAGAAATTACAAAATTAAAAAATACTGGAAAAGAAATTAAAAATTACTGGCCAACCAAATAAATTTATTCATCAAAAAAAATAGAAGCCCAAAAAAATTGAAGCCGGTAAAAATCGGTTGGAGCAGACGCCGGCGTCGACGCCGAAATATCCAAAGTGCTAGAGCTGAAGCTGGAGCTGGCGCCAGCACCGGCACCGGAATAGCAAAATTTTTGCCGCTGGTCCTGGTGCCGGAGCCGATTCCAGCATCGGTGCCAGCACCACCAACAATTTTTTTTTAACTTAAAAAAAAAAAAGATTATTACAGCAACCTCCGCTTATTGTAGTGACGGTTAATAGAATCGGCCGGTTAATATGATCAAAACTCGTGGCCTTTCTCGATTGTTTTCAACTATGCCAACGGGTCATAATTATAAGACCGGTGCCAGTGTCGGCGCTGGCGCTAAGTTTAAAATAAATTATCTAGCACTGGCACCAGCTTCGGCACCGACCTGAGTTTTTAGCCGGCCGCGGCTGGCACCGGCGTCGGCTTTGGATCCCTGATTCCCAGACGGAACGAGAAAATCCCTACACTCATTTAGCAAGAGGCTCACAGATTACATAAATCCGAGCATACCCGTTTTCATAAACCAGACTCTCACCTTCTCACGAATTCAGGAAATCAGGAAAACTTCCCCATTTTATCTGGAATTTACGAACTGGAATATTACAAACGCAGGCCTTTATCCTCATTACCACAAGTTATTTCCCCAATACGAAAATTCCTCTTTAAAAAAAAACCGACGACATGATACTTAACGTTGTTTTTAGGCCTGAAAACAAGAATTCGTAATTGACTTAATTATAACATGTTAAACCGTCGTTTTAATTAAATAAAAACTGAATAATCATAGTGTTTACATGCTAATATGATTATTTGAGGTGTTTAACTTAAATTCACCTAATTTTTACTACCAGTCTGCATTTTTCCCTTAAAAAAAAAAGAATTCGGTGTCGCTGACCTAGCATCGAAAATATTTTCTAGACGCATAATTGTCCAATTATTTAAATAAAAAAAACGATTTCCCGTAAATATTTTTTTTTATGTATGTTAATGAGCAGACTTTATAATATTTTAATGAATTAATATTCCAAACAAGACAAATCGAATATAACTGACCAAGTCCACATGCAAAAGAGAAGTATTACGTAATCCAAACGTAATTGTACATGTACGTGTCGCTAATTTGAAAAATGATTAATCATCAGCCACACTTTTTTTCGGAGTTTCAATTATGGGGGTCATGATTAAATTTTTTATTTATTAATTCCGTTTGGCCATGAATGGGGGTAGGGGTGGAAGAGACATGCTGGCCAATGGGGAGATTTTGTAAAATCTTTCGTAAAAGTCATTAACGTTCAGGATTGGTTTTTTACATTAGGGTGGCTCTTATTTTACGAATTTTTGAATTTCGGCGAACGCACCCCCTGATTCTCTTATAGTAACGGAAAGAAAATCGCCAGCATTTTCCAGATTTTCTGGGCGTCCTTAGCCGTGGCCACAGGGAGGGGCCGTCCATAAATTACGTTACCACTTTAGGCGCGGGGAGGGGGTACTGAAAATTCTAATTTTTGCTAACAAGGGGGGGCGGGGGTTTACATATTTAACATTAGCATTTGTCTCCTGTAATAAACGTGCAAAAATGAAAATAATTTAAATTTTTTAAATTATGTAACCTAACTCACTTAAAAAAAAAGAAAATTATTCCAATTTTACCCAAATATTTGCTCTTAAGTTTAAAAAAAAATTTTTTCTTTGAAAATTTAAGTTCCGAAGAATTTCAGATTTTTTTAATGTTTAACATTTATTTTTAAAAAAGAATTTAAGGGGGAGGGGGTAACCAAAATCTAACGTAATTTTAAGGGGGACCGAAATAATAACAAGGCAGGGGAGGGGGTCCAAAATGGCTAAAATAATTCTAGCGTAACTTATGGACGGTGCCAAACCTAAAAATTTCGGATATTCCGTAAAGACCGATAAACAAAAATTGTATTTTTATATAAAAATGGTTGTATATTGTCATTCGAATTTGGTATTTGAATTTTTATGCAGATTACGAAAATAAAGTTAGAATTCACTGAGAAAGCGCAGGAGTAAATCTAACTAAATGTATATATTAGTGGAAAATCGACGGACTAATAATATTAGTTAGCCAAACTATTTTTTAGTTAGACTAACTAATAAGAAAATTTTTTTTTACTTAAATCAACTAAAAAAATAGTTTGGCTGACTAATTACTATTATTAGTCCGTCGATTTTCCACTAATATATTTAGTTAGATTTACTCCTGCACTTTCTCAGTGTTTATTTATGTCAAACGATTGCTGAGCTGGCGGACAAAAAATATAAAGATATTCGCAAAAAAAAATTTGGCTATGCAAATTTTGCAAATTTTTTTGCTCATTTCGGACTCCATCATAACAACTGAATGAGATATATAATTTAAAAACTATATTTTCGAGATCTGCATAAAAATTGGAACGGGGAACAACCATTTTGACATAAAAATAACATTTTTGATTTATCCGTCTTTACGAAAATCTAAAAATTTTCAGTGTTCAGGACAAAAAAACGCGAAATTTTTTTAATTAAAAAGTGCCACAGCTCGGAAAAGTTGCATTTTAGCCTCCATAATACCCCTAATTTTTTTCAGATTTTTTGGAGGCCGATTTCTACTGCCCCCAGAGGCCTAAAGTATTTCAAAGTCTCTAAAGAATCGAAAAAAATTAGAGTCTCATTTTGGTGCGAAAGAATTCATTTCCTATCGGAAATTTTCCGGAATTTCAATTTCGGCCCCGACTACTATTTTATAACAGAGTTCGACTGTATAAACCCAAATTTTTAAATTTGAGATCCAACTTTTTAAAACCCAAAAGTTAAAAAAAAAAAAAAGTAGGACTCGTAAGGCATGCTCCTGAAAGCTGCAACCGAACTGAGGTTATATCGTTATAATTTTTTCCACTAATAGAAAGGTCCTTTCCCTTTTTATGGCCGGATGCTGGAAAAAAAAACCATCGTAAGCTTCTCCTCCATTACCTCTGAATCCTATTTTTTAGAACACATTCTTTTTTTTATTACTATCATTCAGAAAAAAAGAAGAAAAAAAAATCATGGCATTCGAAAGGTATGCACGGATCCTTGAATTGAAGGCTGTTCTCACAGTTACTGTTTATTGTAAAATGGCCTTAAGATTTTGTAACACCTGTATCTAATAACAACGGCTATGAATAAAACCGAGATGTATCAATCTGGGAAGGCCTTCGCTCAGATTCATCTCTTCGTAACGACCGACGGCCGCTCCAATCTGCAGACTCAAACAACATGCTTTTCACCGAGGCACCGTCTTCAAACACTACTTTGTCCTAATCACTAGGTCACTGCATAATTATTTCTCTCGATATAAAAAAAAAAAATTATATGGCTTCGTCGTGACTTCCTTCGACATTCCGATCATCCGTCAGATTCTGTATATTGACATAAGTGGCACAATTCGGCGGCGACAAAAAAAAAAAAAAAAAAAAAAAAACACAATAAACGCCGCGCCGTCCTTCGCGGAAAATAATTTTCTCGGGCTTCTTCAGTAAAAAAAAAAAAAGAATTAGAAAGTAGTTGTTATGTTGTTACATCTTCGACTAATTATGTTAGACCTACTTTTTTATTTTATTCCATACATGGAAGACAAAAGACGTCATCCATTAATTAAATATTCACGTTGATTAATTCGACTAAGCGTATACCATTCTTAAAAGCATATGACGGAAGTTGGAAGTTGTTTTAAAACGCTTCTTACTACGGAAAAAACAAGAAAAAAAAAAAGAAAAGAAAAAAGGTTTCGCGTGGGAATCGATAACTTCACCCAGATCTGGACAATAATAAGAGGGAAAAAAAAACACTCCAACAGAGAACAATGTTGACACTTTCAGTTACTAAACCAGCATTATTGTTTTACCACAAGTAAATAAAAAAAAAACAGAGTTTGATAAACTTTTTTTTTTTTTACATAATCGATAATTGATTCATTCGGAGGACTACAAGGACGAATGCATCAAGACGACAATCGATTGATGGACCGACCGAATTGACCTATTAAAAAAATTTAAATACCTGCAAATGAAGTTCGTAATATATACGTTAGGGTGTCCCTTATTTTGCCAATTTTCGAATTTCAAATCGCTTACTCCCAAAAATGGTTCTCCTTGGTGTTGTGATAAACCCGAATTTTTTTTTTTTAATTTTTTACTCGCGTGGCGACTTGAGCTAAAAGTTCGGAAAATTGCCAAAAGAGAAAAAAAAATGAAGAGAAAATTGCCAAAAAAGGAACGTCGAAACTATACGGGGATGAGGCCTCAATTAATTAATTAATTGAATTATCGGCCATAGATTATTTTTCACCGCATCAAGGTTAAAAATACAAAAAATATTACGTAAACAGCGACTCGGACTGCAAAAAAAAAAAATGTATAAACATATTTTACAAAATGAAAGAAATGATTATTGATAACCATTGTCAAGTAAAGTGATACGGTTCAGAATGGTGTAACAGCATGAGAAGATGTATAGTATTGATTTTGGTTATTGTAAAGCAAGGTCGCAACTTTATCCAGATCGTGTTCTTTCGTTTAGGAACATGTGTGGTATGACCGAAGTCATTTAAAATCTTTTTACGACTGTTTTTTCCTTTATGAAATAAACGTAAATATTTCAAGAGTTGACATAATTCATTAGGGCGGGATTTCAGGATATAACATGTTTCCGACACATCTCTAGTCATGTTTCCGAAATATCTAGATAACTTTCCGACATGTCTTTGTGGGTTTCCGACATGTCCTAAACAGCTTTCTGATATGGCGTAAACATTATGTCTTTGACATTTTCCCGACAAGTTTCCGACATGTCGAAACAGGTTTCGGTTTTGTCCTAAACGTGTCTCCGGCATGTCTTGAGACATTTTTCCGGCATAACGGATACCCTTTCGTCATGTCTTGGTATGTTTCCGACCTGTCCTAAACAATGTTTTGACATGTCTAAAACTGGTTTCCGACATGTCTTCAGACTTTTTTCCGGCATACTCGATAACCATTCCGTCATGTCCTAGTACATTTCCGACATGTCCGAAACGTGTCTCCGACATGTTTTGGACATTTTTCCGGTATACCGGATACCTTTCCGTCATGTCTTGGTACGTTTCCGACCTGTCCTAAACAATGTTCTGACATGTCCAAGACTGGTTTACGACATTCTTGAAAAGCTTTTCCGGCATGTCTTGGTACGTTTCCGACATGTTCCAACAGATTTCCGTCACGTTTTAAACAGCCTTTCTGACATGTCTTAGAAAGTTCAGTCAAAGGCATAGGGAAATCAGCTGGTAACACGCAATATTTGACAAATTATATTGCCCGCTTAAAAATTACTTGTGCCTTCATTACTGGACTACGCATCACAAAACTTTTTCGAATGAGTTATGCACATCTTTCTTCGATATATCACGTTTTGTTTGAAGCCTCTTAAAATTTCCCTTCAACGATTTTGCTAAATCGTCCCCAATTTAGAAAATAAATGGGCAATAAATTGAAATTATGCGAATTTTTTGATGAATTTCGTTTTTTTGTGAGAAATATTATAAATTTTGCATATTACATTGTTACGTAAGAGTCATAAATCGTGTCAAGATGAAAACTGATACAATTTATAAAGAAGGTGGATTATTATGATTATTTATGAATTTACAGTCAACCTCCGGTCTAATTTCCGTTGATTTCTTTAACCTTCAATTAGGCGTATATGAAATAAGTTATGATGATAGACTATGTGAAAAATAAGAGTATGTGCATTTTACAATTTTTTTAAATGCAAAAAAAAAAGTTATTATGCTTCTACTTGCAACATAAAAATTCAAGAATATGATTCTAAAGGTGCGCACCCTATGTCTTGGGCTACGCAAAAAGGTCCAAAATCAAATATTTTCGGCCAAAACTCAAATAATGTATTCAAGTGAAGTCTTAATATTTCATTTTTACTTTACAATTTCCATAATGGAAAAAGGGAAAGCAATTTAAGAAAATACACTCCTTTAGCAAATAAAAACTGAAATTAAAAATCAAAAGAGGTAAAAAATTTTCTAAAGTCGAAATTGAAGATGGTGGACCAATAATTCTCAAATACATATCCTAAGTCTTAAGTCAATTAAAACGGTGAAAAATTGGCAGAGAGTTATACAATTGCTAATTATAGGGTGACTGGTCCAAGTTGCAGCACCAAGGCCCAGAAGAAAAGGGGAAATTAATACTTTGAAAACTTATCGCATTGTCTCATTATCGAAAATAAAAGTTATCGATACATCATCAGGCATCGAACTCATTTGACCCATCAAAATTAGTGACTTTAGGGACCAAAAATGGCTAAAATAGTGACTTTTAGTGACCTGACGGAAGGAATTTAGTGGCTTCCGTTTTCATTCATTCAACTAATTTCCTTCCGTTTCATAACGTTTTTTTAACGTATTAGACGTAAATTATTACAGTCGCTTTTATTTTTAATCATTTTATTTGTAATTTAATTAATAAAAATATGAAGTAAAAAATTTAAATATTAATTAAATGATTCAATTATTAATCATTCTACATTTGAAATCAAAAGTTCCACAACCGTTTTACATAAAATTATTTTTGAACAGGGTGTCTACTGAAAATGATTTCTAAAATCCAAGGTTTTTTCAACGTTTTAAGGCTCATTTTGAAAAAAGATAAAGGTTTTTTTAAGTACATGCTCTGCTTTAAAAAGGTAAAACTAAAGTAAAGCTAAGGTAAAAACTAACGCTTCTTAAATTTAAAAAAAAAATTCCAGAATGGGTCTGGTTTTAATAAAAAGAAAAAAAGGAGACGAAAAAAAAGATATTAATAGTTGAGAAACTGGGCTTCCAGAAAAACTATAAGTTCTAAATTCAGCAGGCACGGGCTGGGAACTTTTGAGGGCTCGAGCTAAAACATTTTTTGAGGGCGTCTGCTGTCTTGTAGGGCCCTCCTTCCTTCATATTAATTTTTTTTAGAATGTCCACCAAAAAATGAATTTAAAATTTAGGTCATTTTTAGGTCTTTTAGGTTCCATTTGTTGGGTTTAGATGATCGGATGAAAATCATTCGATTTAGGCAAAATAAAAAAAGGCATCCAGAAGGATAAAAACTTATTTTGGTTGAACTCAATTGGTTTTTTTTCCCTTCCCGAAAATATAGCAGCGATAAAGGGCCACTTATTTTCCAAAAAACTCCATGGGCTTTTGAGATGAAATTAATTTTTTATTTTTTTTGGGGGTTTTCTAAGAACTAAGTTTTTTAATTAATTAATATCGAGCGAGGCCAAAGGCCGAGCGAGGAAAAATTTGTGAAAAATTCAACGTAAATGTAAGAATTTAAGCCATTTTGAACTTTAAAAAAGTAAAAGATCCACCAATTTACCAAAAAAAGTGACTTTTAGTGACTTTCCTTTAAAAAAGTGACTTTTAGTGACCTTACACAAAAAAAGTGACTTTTAGGGAAAAAAAGTGACTAGTTCGATGCCTGAATACATCAATATATCGAATCCCTCGATATAAAAAAAAAAATACCCATAATTTTTCTTTTGATACATATGGATTTATCGATAATTTATCTCCATCACTAAGCCGTTCGCTCCTTTCATGGTTCCCATGGTCACTGATTTCAAATCTGACGTAATTTGTTCAAAATTCAAGATGGCGGACAGGAATCTTAAAATTCGGCATAATTTTCATGAAATGCTCTCCATTCGGGTTTTTGGGATTGCAAGTTCCAAATCCAAGGTTAATTTTTTAACCCTTTGCTGAAGTTACAATGAACTTGGAAAAAGCTGTTTCCGGACGGCGCTTATATTTCTAAGTTTCATCAAAAAAAATTAGGTACAAAAGACGTTAAGCAAGTTTCATGCAAATTTTTCACTCCTATGTTTAGCTTATGGGAATGGTTATGTTCTATATTTCCCTTATCACACATCATCAAACGGTGGCTATTTCTCGGAAAGCCGGAACGCAACAGCAAAAGCCATAGCTGTAATTGATTTTATAGTTGTTCAGGAACGGATACGTCCATCTGACGGGGCAATAAATCCAGAATTTGTAATTTTTAGAACTTTTAATAAATTAGTTAATATGTTAAACATGTGCATTTTTTACCTCCATAAGCTAAACGTAGGAGTCAAAACTTTTTAATAATTTTTAATTTGGATTAAACATGACTTATTACCAAAGTTTCAACTTAGTGTGATGGATAAGAACTTATAAATTAATTAATTTTGCCTATAAACAAGTATTTTTTTACCTCCATAAGCTAAACATGGGAGTCAAATTTTTTAAAAAATTTTATAATTTGGATTAAACTTGAATTACGTCCAAAGTTTCAACTCAATCTGATGGGTAGGTGCTCATAAATTAATTAAAATTAACTGATAATTAATTTATTATCGCCGCCTGCAGAGTTAAAAGTCAAGATGGCGGACCTAATCAAATCAAACAACACAATTTTTTTTTTTTTTTTTTTTTTCTTTTTTTTTAAAGGGGTTTCAGAAATCGCAATCGCAATCGCCCTCATTGTTTTCTTAGCGGCGCAAAAGCAACACATAAATCGTTCACGAGCAAAAAAAAAAAAAAAAAAATATTACATTTCGTGTGTTCACACGTTCCGGCATTTAAAACCGTTGGATATTCACGATTTGTTTCGTGAAACAAATAATAATACTTAATAAAAAATAAAAAATAAAAATCCTTGCTGAATCGGGCTCATGAGCAGCAAAACCCGAATGAAATTCACTTTCACTGCACGAACTGATCATCTCAATTTTTTTTTTTTTTTTTCATAGCCCCGATATGATTGGCACATCTTAAATTTTTTAACGATTCAACACTTAATAAGGCCGAAATCCATTTCCATTAACGTTGTTTTGATTTTTATTAGATCGGTCATTAACGATATTAATCGCTCTTTCGCTTTTAAGTCGGGCGTTACTAATTAAAGCTTTGTTTATAAAATAAAACGCGTTCACAAACTAATTGATTTGACATTTTTTTTTTTTTTAATTTCGCAGAGGAATGGGTAACAAAGAAGAAAGTGGAAGTGACAACCAAGCGGCAAATAGAAACACGAGTAAAGCGGCAAGTCGTATTGGAAGACGGGAAAGTCGTGGAGGATTCGGGACCGATCGTCACGACCAATACGACGGAGGATACGGAAAAAGAGGAACATAATCAAACAGAGGTATGAGCAAATCATCCAAATTAAACATACATGCCCGTGTGTGTATATATATACACAACAAACACACACGGCAAAAAAAAATCAGATGATAGATATTAGAATAATAGTGTGCATGAGGAATGTTTTTTAAGGTCGTCGCCCACGATTTAATTCACTTTTTTACCTTTAAGGTCCATGACATCATCATCTATTTTCTGTTTATGAGAGAATATGATGCAACACCTTTTAATTAGCATGCTGCTGCTTGAGCACACTGAAATGTTAAATGACTTGGTAAAAAAAAATAAAATAAAATAAAATTATTATACGGAGAAATTAAAACGTCAAAAGAAGTGCAGCAACGAAAATCGCGTGCAAATATATTGCAGTCGTTTGGAAAAAAAAGAAGAAACAATTCAAGGCTTAGGTCTTTTTTTCTTATAATTTTATTTCCTTATTTTCATTAAATTTAATTCCTGTGACATTTTCTGCGGAATTATTTTACTTTCAAGGTGATGTTTGCAATTTCCTGACACGATCTCCTATTCATCGCTCAGAAAAAGAAAGATAACGAACGCTTTGTTTTTTTCGATACCGAATGTCCGATAATTAAAATAAGGTCGGGGAAAGAAGTGGATGTGAAAAAAAAATTAACGAGTTCAACTAAAGGTTCACTTCAATGGAAAAATTTTCCTGCACACAAGGCAAATGCACGTACTGAAATACGAAGTAATAATTTACGGTCATTCGGGCGGGGAAAGCTCTTTCGACGATCTGTCCATTTCGTGGAGTTAATTTGCCTGGACCATGAACTATTTGGCAGAAAAAAACTAAAAATCTCGACTCGATTTTTAAAATACAAATATTTTATTTAACGGGAAATGATCTCTTAAATATAGGAAATCCGTTGAAAAGTTAAATTGAAGTGGCAAAAGATGGAATCGAACCACCGACCTCGTGGTTCGATTGTTTGTTTATGAAATTTTTTTTTATGTTTATGAGATCCATTTCCGGTTAAATAAAATAATTTTATTTATTTTCCATCCGAATTTTTAAGTAGATCACGAAAATACAGTTAAAAGTTATGTATCTCATGCGGTTTTTATGATAGAGGCCAAAATAAGTAAAAAAATTAGCAACATATTCTATAGGCACAATCTTTTGTCAGATTCTTCATATTTTTGTCCTCCAGCACAGTAATCGTTAGTCATAAGTAAATTCTAACTTTATTTTCGTAAATAGCATCAAAATTCAAATAGGAAAAACCCATATACATAAAAGTAAAATTTTTGATTTTTCGCGAAAAGTATCAATATTCCCGTATAGACCGCGGTCTATACGGGAATTTCGATACTTTTCGGACCCCGGGACAACGCTAAACGACTTACAAAAAACCTCAAGGGAAAATTTATTTGCCTTTCAGGTTAAACAAGATAGTTTTCATTAAAAATCAATGCTTAATAGGGTGGCCCAAAAATATCGGCTATCTCTGATTTTCGGTCCCTAGCAAAAAATGGGTTCTTTAGGGTCTTGGAACACTTGTGAATTTTTTTTCTGATTTTCAAAAAATTTTTTAGAGGTGGCGCCCGAACTTTTCGATTTTTTTACTTTTCGCACTTTCATTTTATCAAATTTCAAAAATTTGCGGGAAAAAAATTTGATTACAGTTAAAAAAAATATGTATTTATGTAGAAAATGGTCTACATACTGTGCATGTTACGTTTTCTATGTTAAAAAAGAACAAATTTGCTGTGTTGACTAAAACAAATGACGAAAAATAAAATACGATCTTATGGCCCCTCAATGTTTTTATTTTTAACACAGTCGAGTTTGTTGACATTTTTATGTGGACCGATATTAACAATTGATTTTGTTAAATTTTTACATATTTTTCTTAACTGTGATGACATAAAAAATTGATCTTTTTAGGGTATAATACTTATGTATGTATGTATCCAAAAAAAAATTTGATTTTGCCAAAAAATGAGACCTTATGGGTGTTATGTGGCTTATTTTAATACTTAAAATTCGCTAATTGGTGTGGAGATATCGGGGTTTTCCCGCAACCGTACGTCATTTGTATGGTCATTTTCGGATTCTACGGGTCAAAAAACATAAGTAGTTTCTCAGATTTGAAAAGGGCCGACTTTTATTTTGCGGTAAAAAGAAAAAAAAAAAAAAAAATCACGCTTTTAGCATACGCCCCTTTTCGAGAAAAACCTATAAAAGTTGGTAGCGACCCCTATACATTTTATAAAAATCTGAAAAAAATTGGACAAGGTATTTGGAGGCAGTAGAATCGATTTTGAGGTGTAGAATCAAAATTAGGACACCAGAAAATAATAAATAAATTTTTTAAATTTTGAAAAATATAATTTTTTAACCTGAAACCCTCCCTACTCACGCAAAATAAATTTTCTCCAAAAATTGGATCAAAGACGATGAATCTACATTATTTCGGGTCATTTTGGCTATCTTGAAATTTTTTTAACATTTGGGGCTGGCCAGATATATAAAAACCCGTTTTCGCCGAAAAATGAGACCTTATGGGTGTTAACCCATAAGGTCTCATTTTTCGGCAAAATCAAATTTTTTCTGTTTACATACATACATAAGTATTATACCCTAAGAAGATCCATTTTTTATGTCATCAAATTTTTTCCCTGCGAATTTTTGAAATTTGGTGAAATAAAAGTGCAAAAAGTAATAAAAAACATCAAAAATTGGGACGCCACCTCTAAAAATTCTTTTAAAAATCTGAAAAAAATTCGCAAGCGTTCCAAGACCCTAAAGGACTCATTTTTTGCTAGAGAACGAAAATCAGAGATGGCCGATTTTTTTGAGCCACCCTAATGCTTCATTATTCAGAAAAATCGGACAAAATGATTTGATAAATTGTAAACAAAATCTTCCGTAAACAGGTTAAACATTGCTTTGCCCTATGCGGGAAAAGTCATTTTCTGCTCTGATCGCATGCGCGGAAATTGGCTCTTTCTATGTATGAGTAACGAAAAAGTTCTTTTTTCTTCAGAGCAAGCCCGTTTCTTCCATTTTCACTAAAAAAAATATCACTCAACTCCTCCAGAAATGGAGGAGACGATCCCCCTAGTCCTTTCAAAAAATTAATCTTAAACTTTCTTTCCTTTTTTCTAGCATCGCACATCCGGAGACGATCCTCCAGGAGAGGATTGGGTAGCAATTCCGGGTCCCGGTGGCCTCGTCAAAGAAGTCAAAGAAAAAACCGTTAAAAGCCGAGAGGAAACAGAAGAACGGTTAGAAACCGAAGATGTTAAACATTTAGGAGACATCTCCGACGAGGTGAGTGGCTAAATTAATTTTAATGCCCCGTAATTCGTGAAGTCCGCGGCGTTGTTCTCGGTGGAACAAGTCGGCGCCTTTTGTTCTTTCAACATTTTTTTTTTCCTCCTCTTCTCCCAAGATCGTAATTTCGGGGTTTTAAAAACTTGCTAAGACGTTTTACTGCCTCTTAATTAAAACGAAAACTCCAGGTCTGAAATTACAATGCCAGTCAAATTTTATTCCGTTAATTGGATTTTGTTAAATTGATATTTTTGCAAATATTGACACTTGAGTCTAATGAAACGTGTGCGTTTGTGTTGTGTGTGTATTTCGTTTACAACAAGGGAAATATCGAATATGCTAATTTTCTTTATGCTACATGAGGTGTGCCTTGTTATGGTTATTTCATAATTAATTTTTCAAACTGTCAGTTGTTTAAGGTGTTGAACTTTCCAAGAGATTTAGAGAAATCTCCATCGATTTTTTTATTAAGCAAGTTTGAAAAAAAAAATAATCGAAATATTCACGGGGATAAGTACCAACGGATTAAGTCAAACTTGTTCGGTGGACAGAAAACACTGACATTGAAATCAAATCTCAAGGTTGAAAATTTTAAGTCATTTTATCGTTGACAAGAAAATCCATTAGTAATTATAATTTAATTGCTGACAGTAAAGTGCACTTATGAAAAAGCAAAACTGGAATGACGCCTTTTGGCCATTTTGACATATCAAACAAAAGAATTTCATGTTTTTCATTTGCATTTATTTTAAAGTAATTCCGAGTTCATTCAAAAGAAACAAGAAAAAGCCTCCAGGGGGGGAGTCGATTCAGTTCATTTCAAAGTATTTCCACGACCGTGGAAATGCTTTTTAAGGACCCGGCGTGCGAATCGAACTGGATCGAAAAAAAAAAAAATTACGACACGGCCGGGTTTTCGCAAAAACAGTTAAAAAAAAAAAAAAGGCGAATTGATAAGAATTTCTGGAGTGGTGAGGTTGATAAAGGTCAAGTAAATGTCTGCATTTCACCGGTGTATACGACCAAGGTGACCAAGATCAGGTACCAAACCTGTTACTCATTCAGGACCTGTTACCGTGGCTGACATCTCATTCGGTAAATGATATACGCCAAGTTTTTTTTCTTTTTTTCTTTGATTTCGGCTCTGACTTCTGTCTCGCAACAAATTTTAATGACGATTAATCGATTTTAAATCGGTATAAAAAATAATAATAATAATAATAATAATGATAACAACAACTTCCGAGCGTAATTTTTTTCGTGTATTGAAAATAAAAGTGGAAAAAGGTGAGTCACTTTTTTTTTCTTTCTCTCTCGTTCCCCCGCTCAACGCTCTCAATTGCATTATAATCGGGGTAATGTTGTGGTCAACCATAACCTTTGGGTATCGAAATAACTGTTAAAAAGTAAAGTTGCGTCAAAATCAAGACAAGCCGGAGGCTACCTTTTGGAAAGTAATTGTTTCCAGAAATAAAAGAGTTGCGAAAAATTGCGGAGAAAAAGGCCGAAACACATTTTTTTTTCCGAGAATTCCGGCCCCGTTTGATTTTAAGAACAGTATTGAGGTTCGTGACTGCCGGACGAACCGATTTTCGCAAGAAAAAAAGAATGAATAGCGACTGAATGGTAATGAATAAAATACTGTGGATGAGAATCGATTCCTCTGATGATCCTAAATCGGAAAAAAATCTGGAGAATATCAATCAATCCTGACTCCAGGAACTCAAATTCATTTTTCCAGATTCCGAGAATTCCTCGGCAGATTCTCCTCAGGGACCTTTCCGGGAAAATAGACATATGAACTATTTCTGTATCTCGGGAAATAGCAGTCCGAATAGCAGCAGTAGCACCACCACCAAGACTTTAAACGAAGATTTTGAAATACTAAGATGAGAAAAGAGGCTTAGGATTTTTTGAAAAAAGAAAAACAGAAAAGGAACTGCCAAATGATTCGATATTATTTTAAGCCTCCAATGAGCTTAAAATTTTTTATTTCGCAGTGTTTTCTGATTGGTCATTTTTGAATTTTTTCGAACTCTGCTATTAAATTTATCAAGCAGGTAACCGGTGCAATTCATCTTCGTTAAATATATAGAAGCATAAAATTTTTAATATATCAACTCAACTGAATTGACACTGCAAACTGAATCTAATATTATGCTAATTGAAAGTCGAAGTCCAGTTATGAAGCAAAGATAGAAGGAAAGCTAGGATACGATGAACCTGGAAGTTATAAAAGAAAACTGGATCTATCTTTAACGTCAAGCCAGTTTTCATGAAAAAACTTGCCGTCAACGTGCAAGAATAAAGGAGCAGTTGATCGGTGCATAAAGAAACGTAGGGTATAGCGGGGTAAAAATGACAGAGTCTAAAAGTGAGCCAACAGTGTAGTTTTTTACCTCGGCCAAAATATCTTGTATCCGAGCTTGTATCATTTAAATTTCCGTAGTTCCATTACCTGCCTAACATAAAACTTTTAAACCACGAAGAGATGGAGCAAAAGAGAAGGTATTTACCGGACGCTGATTGACGGCTGAAAACTGCTTTAAGCCAATTTTTCTCATTCTTTCACTGGTAATTACATTTTAAAAAACGTTTTTTCCGAGTTCTGATCATTATTGTGCTTTGAAAAGGATAAATAAAGGACCAGGGGGAATACATTTTATTCCGGTTTGGATATGGAGCCTGAAACAATACGATAAGGCAAACGCAAAACTATTCCGCTAGAGGGCTTATCTATCGGACCAATCAAAATTCTGGTAGCAGAATACTTATTGTTTCACAGTCCAGAAGTAAAAAGGAATCGTTTTGTGTCTGCCTCCCTAATTTTTCACATCTAGAAACCGTTTTGGAATTTTCTTAAAAAATCGGAATCAAGATATTGTTCGATATATCGAAATGATCGAGATGTTGAAACAAAGCAGCGATATTTTGTATCCGATTTTTCTGGAAAATTCCAAGTCGGTTTCCCAGCTCTAGGTTAAACTCCCAGCATCGGGATTCCGTTGATGATCGACGTTCAGAATCAAGTTATGCCCACCAAGATAACGGAAGACTTGGTCTGCAAGGAACGACGAAGTTGCCCAAATTAAAGCTTCCTAAGTTTGATGGAGATATACGAGAGTGGACTAAGTTCTGGAACCAGTTTCCCATGAGAATCAACGTCTGAGCAACGATGATAAGTTTAGCTATCTCTTAAAATGAACGAAATTAGGATCAGTAGCTTTTCAGCTCATGGAATACGTTTCCAGCCAACGGAAAGTATTATCAGGCTGCCATTCGGTATTTGAAAGCTTCAAATCGATGGACCCCGAACGTCCATCAGCTCTTTCTTCCAGTGTGACCTTCATTGATCTTTCCAATAATCTTCATTTCCTCCGTAATTCGCTACGCTTCCTTGGCCCCTTTTTCATCTCTTATTAGGCCCCTTTCCCTTCGAAAATTAAGAAATCCCACATCGATACATTTAGGTCATTTTCAATCAAACTATACTAAAGAAAAAAACATGCATTCTCAGACGATTGACCTTTTTTGTCATAAATGTCGCTATCCATAAACTTGAAATCGGTTTTAATGACAGTATTGTTGGTCTTTCAAAACTATCTTTTCTTTTTTTTTTTTTTTTTTTTTTTTTTTTTTTTTTTTTTTTTTTGCGCTCAGATATGTAGAAGGAAAATACAAAGTTAAACGTGATTTTAAATAAAGGTGACGTAATTTGAAGACTCTCATAAAGAAGCCGTGACTATCAATTATCGTGTTTGGCAGTATTTGCCCAAGTCATTACGACCAACGAGCAAACTACTTAAACATGACAACAAGAGGTCATCGAGCCTTTGGGTGCTCTTCACAAAATGTTTACTTGCAATTTATTAAAAAAGTTAAAAAAAAAAAAAAAGACGATCTGAATTTTTTTCTTTTTGGCATCGATAAGGAAAAGCGTATGTAAGTTTTTATCGTGACAAGTATACACGATTTGGACGGTCAGGCAGCGTGCAAGATAATCAATTCCTTGATACCTGACTAATGTCAATGGAGAGAAATCGAAGATGATGGGGTCTTGAAATTTGACCTTTCAGGAGATTCTTATAAAAATTGGCTTGCAAGATTCCAAAACTTGTATTAATTAATCTTCTCTTCTTTTTTTTTTTTTAACTTTTTTTGGGAGTAGATAAGGAGGAGATATTAAAGGTTTCGGATGAATTGCAATTACTTGATTTAACAAGTTTTGGTTCGATCGAAAATTTTTTTTTAATTTCACGGAGAAATGATGGGTTTTTTTAATGTTTGTAGGATTTTAGAGATTAAGGGGAACAAATGAAATGAGGAAATAGGAAGTTTAGGCTGGCTGACAGGAAAGCCAGCTGCATTTTTAACAGTTTTGTTAGATTAGCAAAGTTTTTATAAGAACCTGAAATTGTCAAAGGGCCGCAAGAGCTCCCTGATTTTGGGTTTCCAGCTTCTGAAATGACCAAAGATCCCCGAGAATAAAAAAATAACACGCCCCCTGAACATGTTGAGCATAACAGGTCTCCTGAACATGTTAAACATAACAAGTTCATATAACATGTTCGTATAACATGTTCTAAATAACACGTTCATATGGCATGTTCAACATGACATGTTCATATGACATGGTCAACATAACATGTTCATATGACAGGTTCAACATAACATGTTTCCTGTACATGTTCTACATTTCGATTGAACAGGATACAAATGAAATACGAATAACAGATGGTTTCAAATGAACAGGTGAACGATGATTAATAAATATGTTACGCACATATTCCCTCCACATGTTATGTTTTACGATATATTTCTTTTGTCATACGACACTATTTCGTATGTCAAAAGTGCGAGTATGACAAAAGAAATATAACGTAAAACATAACAGGATAGGATAACAGGCTTTTATTTCTTTGTCATACGACAATTCAACATAACATGATCTCTCTTACCTAATCTAAACAATAGGACTAAACTATAGATAGGACTGAACATGTTATGTTGGTCACGGTCACCCAACATGGTGTGTTGATCTTGTACATCCGGCACCTCGTATTTTTCAGCGTCACCCATCATGTTATGTTCGTCATGTGCGTTTAGCACCTCATATCTGTCATGTTTACTCGTCATGTGATGTTGATCATGTCATCCGACACATTATCATATCGTATTATCAAACATGTTATGTTTGTGACGTAGCACAAGGCCCAAACAAGGTGTTCGTTTTTAGGACGATGAAAAAGTAAACAAGTTTTCATCTGCCAAATCAAAAATGTTATGTTGGTGATGAACGTGTTTACCCAACATGTTATGTTCGTCATACTCACCCAACATGATCGTACTGACTTTGCTTTCGAAAATGTCAGTCATGTTCATCAAACAATTTTTTTCCCCCATTCAAAACATTCACCAAGCCAATGTTCGTTCAACATGTTTTGGCGACTACATGTATAGTCGCCAAAACATACTCCTACATTTAGTGTAATCCAAAACGTACCCGGAGCCCTAGGCAAGCAACTCAACATATCTGCATGTTCATAACCGCTCCAGAGCCTCCCTAGAGGTTTCTTAAAAATAACGTTTCGCCGAACATGTCCGTAGCGAATTTTTGCCCCTTGACTTTGCACCAGTTTCAATGCCTTAGTTACCGCCTCAAACATCTCATCAAACATTTTTTTCCTAAATGAGTCACGGTTTAAAATAAAATTTATAACGATAAATGCGACAAGCTTTAAGAAGGAAAAAAAAATCCTCATATTTCATTCGAGACTTTTAATTTAGTGCTAAGCGGTGTTTACATCATTCGATTTTATGTTTGCACCAAATTGATTCGAAGAAAAAAAACCGGTAGTTAAAGATTTTATGGCTTAATACACGTATTTAAATTTTATTTTTTGCTTTTTTTTTTTTAGATTTCAATTCGATTACGGTTTTGCAAAATTCGTGTTCGCGTGATCGTTATGGACCATTGTTAAACTTTATCACATGATTTGTAAAAATGGAAAAAAAAAAAAACCTCCCTACCTATGGCATGAACCCTGAACAACAAAGGTGCGACTTTGTAATTTTATAGCGTGACAAAATCATGAAATAGGACCTTTCGCCATAAGCATCATGATTTTAAAGTCTTAAAACGTTATGTTTCTGCCCAACGTAATGACTTTTTATTGTTTTTAATTACAACCTCTGACTTAAAAAGTAGCAGAATATGTTTTCCCAGCGATAAATTTTTATAAAGCAGCCATATATCAGATGTGATGACTTTTAGTTACAAAAGAGGGAAAAAAAAACGTAACATAACCTGCAATTTTATGACAACGTGATTGGAATGATATGGTTCCTGACGTGTGTATTTGGTTTATTCCTCAGGTGGTCCGGAGTCCGCACGTTTTCCGATTTGTATTCGCATAGACTTCAACGCGCTTTTATCGCGAAACCAAAATAAATCATTTCGATATTATTTATTGAGTTTATTCGAGAAAAAAAAAAAAAAAAAAAAAGTCATGTATGTGAATGAGAATTTCAGGAAAAAAAATTGAGGAGCAGTTCCGTCTTCTGAATGATCTAGCTTTTGGCGAAAAGGTGCGAGCGTTCTTTTAAAATTTTAATGTTTTAAAAAAACGCGATTTAAGGGCTAGGAATTCCATAGTTCACGGCCTTCATTTATTTAAAACAATTTGAAATTTACTTGAATGTTACTGAAGATTAACGAACAAATCGTTCGCAATTATGTAAAAACGAACGTCGTTCAGCAATTTATCTTGCCTTTTAGAAAATGCTGATGCCTTTGGAAACCTCCTGGACTTTTTGGTAAATCCGGGAAGATATCGGTAATGTTGGTATGTTGATTTTGACAACGGTTTGATTATTTATGAGGACTTTATAGGCTATTATTAGAACTGAATCGTCCTCTAAGAGGACCCCATAGTCCATTGAGAATACTTTATGGTTCCCTATGACGACTTTATGGTCCTTTGGGAATATTTTATGGTTCCTTATGAGGACTTTATGGTTCCCTACGACGACTTTATGGTCCTTTGGGAATACTTTATGGTTTCTTATGACGACTTTATGATCCTTTAGGAATACTTTATGGTTCCTCATGAGGACTCTATGGCCGTTTAAGGACTCACTAGTCCTCCAAGAGGACTCCAGAGAATCTGAATTTTTTTTGAAGTCCAAAATCGGCACCGGCACCGGCATCAACGAAATTATTGGAGCTGGCATCGGCATCAGTGCCAGCACCGGCATCGGCACTCTGACTGGAAGGTACTGGCATAGTAATTAAAAAGTATAGATTTAAGTGATTACACAAGAAGCAAGGCTGCTAGGTAGAATGGTGCTCGCATGATTCATAAAATTATATTTTCAAAAGCGTCAAGAATGGCTCTATGATTTTTTCAAACTAAAATCGGAACCGGAGGAGGCATCGGATATAACCGATGGATGGTGGCATCGGCATCGGATTCGGATTCGGACCCCTGCTCCATAGTCCATTGAAAAGACTTTGTGCTGGTTTTTAGTCTTTTGTACAGTAAAAGGTCTTGACACTTTTTTTTCTCAAAAGCAGAGAAAAAAAGACCGGATCTTTTTAGATCTTCTGTCAACAAGACTTCCTTTCATTAAAAAAAAAAAGTACAGCATCTTTTAAAAGCCACATGACAATGAGAAGAGATGACGGTGTCGTGCTATCGTTTCCCCGCAATTACCCAATTTTTTCGCAATTAAATGTATTTTATTATTTTCCTGTCACGCTAAAATTTAATTGGTCGATCCCGTCGAAAGTATACCCTAATGCCCTCCCGAACTTCACTTTCCATTTCCGAAAAAAAAAGAAAAAAAATCGAGTCTCAAAAACACCTCAAATCAATCACGATGATTAATAGACTTAACGAAATAAGAAAAGAAGAGGAGAGAAGAAAAAAAAAAAAAAGCGTCTCGGTCGTTGAAGCGAAACATGGATACTCATATAAACTCAATTAAATCGGTTTATGTTAATTTGTAAGTCATTAGTCAACGACCTTTTGACACCGTATGTCCACCTTCGCCGTATATATATACGCTTTCTCATCATCCGAGCAAACATCGATAATCGATTTCTATGTTTTTTTCCTGAAAGTCAACCAATTTGGTCATAAACTTGTTTGCCCGCTATTATTTACTTCCGAGATGGTAGCCGTCTGCGTTGGCGAAATATCACGAATTTCGGGTAAAAGTTTTTAAAAGATGAGTTAGGAGGCAAACCCATCTTCACAAGCTTATATTAAACTCATTTTTTATTTTTTTTATAATTTTTATAATCAAGGAAGGCCATTTATGGGGTTAGGTCGCAAACTCACGACGGTAAAAACGTGTTGGCTAGTATGTGCTGTGATGGATAACATGCTAAGAAAAGCAGTTAGCCAGAAATTTCAAGCTAAAGCTTGTTGCGGTAAAATGCTACGGTAACATGTTGTTCAACATGTTGCAGTGTTAGGAACATGTTGGCAACATTTTGCCCAACTTTTACAAATTTTTATTTTCCATTTTTCAGTGTTGGGACTATGGAAGTTTCATGTTCACTATGGAAGTTTGGACCAACATGCTGGAACAACAAGTTGAACCAACATGTTGGAACAAAAAGTTGGACCAACATGTAGTACCAACTAGTTGTTCCTACATGTTTGACAAACGAACGAATCTACTATTGCAGAATTTACTTCTACACCGAAATTAGTGTAGGAGGATGTTGGTCCAACAAGTTGGTACAACAAGTTGGACAAACATGTTACACCAACTTATTGGAATGTTGGACGAACTTGTTGCACCAACATGTTTGACAAGCGAATGAATCGACTATTGCAGAATTTACTCCTACGCCAAAATTAGTGTGAAATGTTGGTCCAACTTGTTGTACCAACATGTTGGTCCAACATTCCATAATGAATATGCACCCTTGTGCAACATGTTTTAACGCTTCAACATCTTGAGTAACATGTTTCTAGCGCTGCAACTAGTTGAGCAACATGCTGCCTCAACATAATACTGCAACATTTTTTAGTGTGAAATTTCGGTCTTAAACCAACAAACTGGAGAAAATGTCAAATTTCATCATGTCAAATATCCATTAGCATTGCGGAGTTTTTCCAGAATTCAAAGCCCTTCTGGAATTTATCCAGAAGCTTCAGCACGATGTCAGCCAACATGTTGATTAAACACTTTGGTCTAGTTTGCCCAATGCATTCGTACAGAATTTGTTTCCAACAAGTTAACCGAAAACTTTTAGCTAACTTGGATATAGCCCGTATCAAGGCATCAACACGCCTGGTGAACATGTTGGACATGTTAATCCGACATGTTCATGTTTTGCCCAAAATGTCATTAAATATGTTTTACCCAACATGTCAGTGAAGAGCTTCCGTTCGAAGTGTCATCAAGCACATTCAGCATGAAATTGCTCCCCCAAAAACAAACATGTCGATGTGCCAACACGTTCAGAGAACGCGACTCACATAACAATTGATCAAGATGCTCAACTTCATACTTTGAAGCTTAAAAAAGCTAAGAAATCAAAGAGATAAATATTTTGACAAGGTTTAACGCATTCTCCTGCACCCAGTTTCATTTATCAACCTATGCGAGTGGGTGAAAATGTTTTTGAAAGATTCTTATGCACAGATAAAACGAACTTAACGATAATGACCGGTCATTGGGTAGTTACCACAAATCATCGAAGTTTGTTAAACGAAATTAGGCTCCCTTTTAGTTAAGATAGATCAGTAGGGGAGGGCAGTGAACGACCCAGGAGAGCTAATGAAATTTTTTTTAAATGTTTTGACTTTCCTTCGTTAAAGCGCATCAGTAATAATTTATCCTTTAACAATGTTCCCTTTTTAAAAATGATTAGCTGTGAATATTTTTTTTTGTAATTGAAATAACTTTATGTAAGAGATTTTTTTTTTTTGGTCCTTTATTTTTTTTAAAAAGAATTTTTTTATTATTTAAACTTATTTCCTCCGGCACCCTACCAAGCTGAAACGAATAATATTACAACACTGTCAAACGAAATGTCCTTCTGAACAATTGGAAAGGGCGCTTTCCTAACAAAAGAAGTCGTAACGCATAAACTACTTGAAAAAAAATAAATATTCTAATTGGAATAACTCGAGTCAATTACTTTTACATTATTAGTCACGATTTCGCATAAAATAAAATAGAAATGGAGTAAAATATATATTCTTTAGTAAAAACCGAGCACGTGTCTTTTGATAAACAAAAATTGATCGGTAAACCAATAAACGCACGGGTTTAAGAGGTTTCAGGTGCCGAAATTAAGCGATTTGCTTCATAGATTATCAATGCAATCAGTGAAAACCTGCCAGCTTAGTAGCCTTAACGGTCCTCAATGATCTTTGAATGAAGGGTTTATCAGGATTCCCATAGAAGTTTTAGAATTTTTCATTTCTCCCATCACTGAGAAATAAAACATGTTCGTTATGTCTCAGACGTCCCTATAGCCCCAATGACATGATGATCTTAACTTGCAGTAGTAGATCTAAAAATTTTAAGTCTTAGTCACCAGATTTAAGATCAAAGCTTATTTTTAGTGTTTTGACTGCAAATTAACATTATCATGCCATTGGGACTATAGGGACGTCTTAGACATGAAAATAAGATTTTCTTTAAAGTTTTTTTCTCAGTGGTGTATAATTTTTTTTGGTAAATATGTAGAGCTTTGTGGTAGCCTAATTCATAGCGAGCTCGACTGTCAACCATGAGATGCGACGCGTCGTGCTTCAATCCTAGTTCACAGCTACGAATTTTTCTCAGGTCGAAACTAGTGAGCTAGTCAGAAAATCAACGGTCACCATTCCTCAGCAGGCTGTGGCAAACCACCGAGCCTCGTAAATCTCTCAAAAATAGCAGTTCGGAACAGGCGTTCAACTGTAGGTCCCATATGCTTGCGAGCGAACGGCACAGGTGTAAGTTAGAGGTCGCCACGCTCGTATTCGAGCAAAGGACTAAGAAGGTGTTGGGCTTTGGAATTCTCAAAATATAAGAACAAACTCAAGTTTCTTCACGTAGGGTGGTTCGAAAATCAACTTATTTGGAATTTCAAAACTCCTATATCGGGAAAAATTTCTTAATTGGTAGAGCATCAACCCTGAATTTTTTCAGATTTTTCGAACGGCGTCTTGAGGTGTCAAATTGGTCTTGGGATTTCCAAAAAGCCCATATAAGGGTCAAAAATGAAAATTTTTTTTGGCATAAAGACCATCGATTTTTATCGGAAATTTTGCGTAGATTACGAATTTGAAGTCAAAAATTAGTTTTGGTTAACTGTTTTTAAACTACAGGCCGGATTTAAAATCTCTGAAAACCTGGTTATGGCTTTTTGCCTGTGGCTCAAAATCGGTGAACCAAAACTAATTTTCGACTTCAAATTCGTAATCTACGCAAAATTTCCGATAGGAATCGATGGTATGTTATGGCCAAAACTTTTTTTTTTTATTTTTGGCCCTTACATGGGCTTTTTGGAAATTTCAAGGCCAATTTGACACTGTTGTGTGGTTTTTAAACAGCACTGGTGCTGTTTAAAAAATTGAAAAAAATTCAGGGTTGATCCTCTACCTAAAAAGAAACTTTTCCCGATACAGGAGTTTTGAAATTCCTAAAAAGTTGATTTTCGAGCCACCGTACCCCACGTACGAAATATTCCTCTAACATAACCGCTGATAAAACAGGCGAGCTCCAGGGAATTTTTCAACTCCAGGCTAAATTTAAGAGTCCAATTTTTATCGCCCTTCCAGTATATGAATATTTATAAAATCTTACCTGAAAATAAAAAATAAAAACTACATTAAAAAACCTAATAATGAATCTTTAGCAGCACTTTATAAACGGGATTTTAGTACTCTTTTTACCACTTCAGGCTACTCATATATTCTTTGAAAAAATTATACTCTTCGTTCACCCTTATAAAAATCCCTCAAAATTTCCGTCAGGGGGTTATTCCCCAAAAAAATTCCCCAACAAAATAAATTCCCGGGAATTTCCCAATAAAATTCCCACCGTTTATTTCATGTACATTTTTCTACTCTAAATTTATACGAGCCCGGAATTGCCGGTAACATATATACAAAAGATAGATGTAATTAATATAAGGCACGGCGACCTAAAACTGTTTTTTTTTCCGACATTTGCATCGCCTGGATCCAAAAAAATGCGGAGGTCGGAAAGAGGAGTTCTCCCTACGCATTTTCATCTCTGTTACAAAAATACTCTTGTTTCGTTCACATCGCTTTTTTTTATGTGCATTTATTTTTCTAAAGTGAGTAATAACAAAAAAAAAAAAAAAAAAAAAAAACGGTAGCTTAAGGGAAATGAAACCATCTGAGTTTTCTGTTAAGTATAACAATTCTTAGCCTTAATTTTTTTTTTCTAAATTACATTAATTAGACTAATTACCATATCATCAAGATGATCATCCTCATCATCGCCGTCTTAGCTTCTTCTCCCCTGATTAACCTATTAGCTGGGTATTACTTTGCATGCTAATGCGGCCAGCCCGTCTAGTTTTTCCACTAAAACAAGAAAAGAAAAATGAATGAAGAAAAAATTAAATAATATAACAGTACAGGCAATTAGAATTTTATTCAAATAATTTTTTTTTTTTTTTTTTTGTTTTGTTCGTTGTTAACATTTCGTCGAAAGATTCGGGATTGGCGGAATGAATTTGGTTGTTTCGATTCTCATATGCAATATTTTAAAAATCATCTTGTTAAAGAAAAAAAAAAACGTGGAGCATGGATTACAGTTCAACATAACAACATTTAAAATATATTCAATTTTTTTTAACGGTATTTCCATATGTATTTGCTGTGTCATTCAATGAGGTTTTTTTATTTTTATTTTTATTTCGAACACTTGAGCCGTGAATTGCGTTTTACTGGTAGAAGGATATCGCACGGGGGCTTTTCCCATAGATCCCGTTTTAAAAAAAAGGCGATCTTGAAATCCTCACGACACAAATAAAAGCAAGTTGGTCGTTTTAATGAGTCACAAAGTAAAGTGAGAAAAAAAAATGAAAATTATTTGGATTAGACGAAAGATGAGATTTAGTCAAGAATGCCTAAGTTATGAACTGAGATATCTGGACAGGGTTTTGTTCCCGAAAGTAATTATTCCTAATTTCGGTAACAAGGGTTCCAGTGCAATGTTAGCAACGAGAGAGGGGAGTAGATAAGTATATGCTAATTAGGGTGGTTCTAATTTAAAAATTCTTTACTCGACGAGAAAACTTGCCTCATCGAGCTTTTAGTTCGAAAAATCCCTTAAAAACCAAAAAATTGATTGTTTTATTTTTTTTTTAAAAAACCTCCTTTCCTATCGGAAATTTGCGTAGATTTCGAATATAAAAATAGTTTCTTTGTGTCTGGTCCGCATAATTTCCGATAAAAAACAAGGATTTTTTTACACAAAAAAAAAATTTATGAATTTTTTGGTTTTTCTGGGATTTATCCGAACTAAAAGTTCAACAGGCACGCTTTCCATCAAGGAAAAAATTATTTAAAAATTCAGGGAAACTTATCTCATACAAATAAAAAAGTAGGGTGGCACCTGACCTCCTAAATCCAACTTTGCAAAATAAAAAACATCTTATGTTAAATTTTTGTAAGAAGAAGAGGGTCACTGATGGTCTTTCAAGTATTACGTTAAGTCCCTTGGGGGGAGGGGAGAACGGGGTTCAAATTCACCAAAACCATACTAATGTAATACGTGAATGATCCCATGCAAATGATATGTAAAACTTATTTTGAATTTTTTACCTCCCTAACTCCCTCCCCCTCTGTCTCGCAAAATAGACTTCTTATGGAGGTGTAATATTGATGTAAGAGTTGAAACCCCACCTGGAGGTTTTAAACAGATCTTGAATGTTTTAGGCCCCCCCCCCCGTTAAAGGCCCTTCTGGAAAATTTCTGATCCATGTATTTACCGTATTTTCCAAATTATAAGCGGCCATTAAGAACTCTCCAAACTTCTCGTTCTGGTTACGAGTCCGCTTTCAGGGACTACGAGGAAATACTTTCGAAAAACATTTAGCTCCGTTTTACACCATCAAGACCTATAAGGTTTTTTTTGGTGTAAAATCCGAAAATGACCCAAAGCTTTTAACAATCTTTTGGGCTCAAAATCCGGAATTCCTCGTTTTTTACCTAGGGGCTAATTGACCCTACCCTGATTGGTATCAGGAAATGATGTCAATTAAGAGCTCACAAAAAAAAATAAAGAGGCATATATATATCACTGAGATTTGCCTTTTGGGCCACAAGACCAATCAGTACGACCGAAAATAACTGAAAAAAAAAATTGGGCATAAACATTTCGCTACCTCAAAAACGCCAGACTTTACAGCTCCCGAGTTTCTTAAATGATTTTTTAGCAAGACTTTTAAAATATTTAAAATTTTTCTTCTTATCAACACCTAAAATGTTGAGACAATTGAGAAGGCAAAAAGGTGCTGATCAAAAAGAAACTGAAAAAATTGTAGGTTAGTATTGTCTTTGAGACGCTTTGCCACATAATGTCATGTTCAAATTCGAAAATTTCAAAATTTCGATACGCCCTAGGGCCTAGACTAAATACAGGGATGGCCATTACAGGATTTGAACGAATTTCACTCGCGCTTTTACTACCAGTTTTTCTCCGACCCTCATTTCCAAATTCTTTTAAAAGGTATTTGCCTTAGGAATAGTCTTCAGAATTTATTTTAATATTTTTCCTCCTTGGCAAGTGACAATATAGAAAAAAACGGTATGCAACTGGTACGTCCAACTGCGACATTCTTCAAGTCGATCGATTGGCAGATAACATTTAAAAATAAAATGATTAATAATTACTACTTTTTCTGTGAAATATCATATATGGAGGTTAAAAACTGAATAAATGACACAAAAAAAAGCGAAAACAATCGCAAAAAAAAAAAAAAAAAAGAACATACACATTACGTACAGCATACAAAACATACCGGTTTTGAAAGTAAAAAGAGGTTAATCGATTACAAAAAAATGCAGCAGACCCAACCAAACGACATTTTTTTTTTTTCGTAATCGCAGAAGAAAAAATAAAATTAAAGCGGAGCAAACTGCATAATCAAATAGAATGGATTACAACGAATCACCCCGAGGGCCGGCTTGATAATTTAACCGCGATTAACGCGGCACCAATTGGTCACATTTAGTTATGCATAAAGGCAAATTTTTCCCTGACGCCCGATTTTAACGGACGCTGGCCGGCCAAGCCAGGGGGGCGTGGGACTTTGGAATTTTCGGAAGAAAAAAAAAATTGTTAAACAAAGTCCATTGACAGTGTTAAAAAAAAAATAATCATGCGATTTAGTTTAAAAAACCTACGCTAAAATGATGAAATGACACCCACATTGAATTGCACGTGGAAACTGATTCGTTTCAACATAAAGCCTGATATAATTTTACGATTAATTATATTTAAAAAAAAAAAAAGTAATAATTGTTTTTATATGCACGAGTTGGGAAAATTAAACTCGATTTTCGCACGGATCGCAATATATGGCTAAAATGTCACACGAAATAACACTCTGAAGCAATGATTACTGCCATACGAATTGATAATTAAAATAAAAGGAGAAGGAATGCAACTTAAGAGAGGTAGTTGCTCCCTAACGTGTTTATTAATCAAAATCGATCATAAATAACTATTTTTTTTAATGCCCTTATTACTCGGATTCGATAATAAATTATTAGAAATCGATTTTAATAGATGAAAATTAGAATGTAGCAAACGCGCCATCGTCTTCTCGTAAAAATCATTTAAAAAAAAAAATATATATATACATATAAATTTACCGGCCAAATACTCGGTAATAAAATATCAGGACAAAATAACAACGAAAAATTCTTTTCATAGTAAAGACTTATTAAATAACCGGTAATAATTATCTTAAAAAAGTATTATATATAGTAATCTTACTTTAAGATCAAGGTCGAATACTTGGAATATGATTTTCTATTAACGGAAAGCAGACAATCGTTTTTATATTTATAAAACAGGATATTAAAATATGTCGTTTGTTAGGTCAAGATTCTTTCTGGAGAATCTTTTTATTTTATTTTTTTTTTTTTCGGTTTTGCAGATGCATTTTTTGCAAACTTTCTTTCTTTTCAAATTAATAAAAATTTTACCACACGAAAATTGAATGCGATTATTATTTTTTTACCGTAATTAGTGTTAAAAAAAACTGCGGATCGAAGCCCGGAAATAAAAATGGAATTGGGAATTATTATTAAAAACGAAATAACTTTCGCCTATTGTCGAAAATGACATAATTGTACTGTGTATAATAAAAGGAAAATACGTTTAAAACATCATCTGATTAAGTGTTTGCGTCGCGCCTTTTTTTTAAACAAAAATAATGTTACAATGAATTTTAAATAAAAAAAAAATAAAAATAAAAATAAAAATAAAAATAAAGATAAAGATAAAGAAAAAGAAAAGAGACAAAGCTAAAGGGGGCCATTCGCCATACCATCCAAGTCCAAAACAAAAGACCAAACCAGACAAGGACTAAACAAAATATATCTATTGCCAAACTAATCATTTATTATTATCTCCCTTTTTTATAATATTTATTATAATCTTTATCTTTATCTTTATTTTTATTTTTATTTTTATTTTTATTTTTTTTTTTTATTTAAAATTCATTGTAACAAATTGGCGCCCAACGTGTTTTTTTTTTTTTAACTAAACTTAAGGGGATGGGAAATCTTTCCTGTTAGGCTTTTTGTTCTCTTTTTTTTCTTTTCATCCAACAACATTTTTTTTTTTTGGGGAAAATCTAACTACAAGAATTGTCCATTAAAGAAAAAGTTTGTCAAAATTATTTCTTTTATTGTATTAATAAAAAGTTTGTACAATGTTATAAATCCTTTTCTTAGTCTTCATTCCTGGGATGTGGTCCTGGGCCATAAAAAAAAATCTATTGCCAAACTAATCATTTATTATTATCTCCCTATAGATGTTATACCCTGGCTAGCTGGGAGACAAGAATAAATTTCGGGGTCCGAGAAAAATAAATAAAAATAAAGGCGGGACCAGATGGACCTTATCGCCAATTCGTCATATAAAAAAAAGAAACAAATATAAATAAATCTATATCGATTCGCGACATAACCGCTAGAGTGCGCATTACCGTTAAAACATTGATTTATCGATTTATTTAAGGGATCCATTTTGAAGATCGCCATTTTGTTACTTATTAATTAGGGACTCTCCAAAATGGATGGCATTGTTTTTAGTTGATTTAATTTTAATAAAAAGAAAACTCTTTCCTTCTTTTAAATTTAAGATGAAATGAATGAAATGGTAAGAAAAATTATTCTACGATGACTGACAGGACCTGTGTGATTAACCAACCGAATCATTATGACATAACCTTTACATAGTTTACATCTCAAAACATATTAAAAATTGTTGTTTGTATTTATAAGAATACTCTTTTTTTTTTTTTTTTTTTAACTAAACTTAAGGGGATGGGAAATCTTTCCTGTTAGGCTTTTTGTTCTCTTTTTTTTCTTTTCATCCAACAACATTTTTTTTTTTTGGGGAAAATCTAACTACAAGAATGTCCATTAAAGAAAAAGTTTTGTCAAAATTATTTCTTTTATTGTATTAATAAAAAGTTGTACAATGTTATAAATCCTTTTCTTAGTCTTCATTCCTGGATGTGGTCCTGGGTTCTAGGTCTTCTTTTCTTTTTTTTATATGACGAATTGGCGATAAGGTCCATCTGGTCCCGCCTTTATTTTTTTATTTTTTCTCGGACCCCGAAATTTATTCTTGTCTCCCAGCTAGCCAGGGTATAACATCTATAGGAGATAATAATAAATGATTAGTTTGGCAATAGATATATTTTGTTTAGTCCTTGTCTGGTTTGGTCTTTTGTTTTGGACTTGGATGGTATGGCGAATGGCCCCCTTTACCATTGTTCTCGAGACAGGATTAAGTTTTCATTAATCAGGGATTGACTTTTTAGATTCAGGGAATCGACTGGGACTTATTAACGGCGACAAGACATTTTCTCATGTCATGATTTCATTTAGGCAATTCTTTAGACATCATTCTGGCAGACAGGGAATTCTTTTGGGCTTATAAACATTTTGTCGTTGTTCTCAGGAAAGGCTCAGACTTCTCAGTAGCGACAGGACAATGATGATTTAATTTAAGTAGACATTTCATTTTCCCATTAATAATATTTAATTTTGGTCGAAAAATTGTCATGACATTAACCTAGTAAATGTCATGACAAAGCACGGTTAGACCTACCAGTGGTAAATGACATGACACAAAGAAAAATTATTAACAAAAAAAAAAACTTATTTAAAAGTGATATGGACAAGACAAAAGGGTAGGGGGGAACTGTCCGTGTTCTTTAAAATACCTAAATGAGGGAGTAGGGCATTCCTTTTTATTCTTCAACAAACGCCCACATCCCCTGCAAGTTGGGATAAGATGCGGATTGCAGACTTGTTTTGTCAAGGCATGATCTCGGTGACACCGATAGCAATTTATCGCTTTAAGTTCAAAGAATCCGGGTTTATTGTTAACAGAAGTTCTCATCACTTGGTAATCGATTTTCGCCAATATGAATATTGTAAGTTAAATACTATTTAACTTACACAATTTTGATCATGCCTTGAAAAAAAATATTATGAACAGAAGATACTAGACAATCAGGACGCGTATCCCGCCTTCCTGGTTGAAGGGGATAAGATTTTCAAATGCATCTCTGAGTCAGACACTAAGCAAAATAGGTTAGTCTTAGTAATCCCAACTGAGTTTAGGCAGAAAATTTTGGAATCTTGTCATTCAAAAGTCGAAGCTGGACATTTAGGTACGGACAAAACTTTGGACAGAATAAGGCGTAGATATTATTGGCCAGGTCTAGCTACCGAAGTTAAGTACTTTGTCACTCATTGTAAAACTTGTCAACAGTTTAAGTCTACGAATCAAGCCCCGACAGGTCTAATGAATGATTTTGTCCAAATGATGAGGCCAAGAAGCGCCTATAGCGTAGACATAGTCGGACCGCTCCCTAGGACTTTAAAAAGTAACATGTATATTTTGACTATAGTAGATCTGTGTACAAAATTTTTGATAGCCATTCCTATGAAACGAACCTTGGCTAAAAATGTCGAATCGATCTTTAGAGAAAGAGTCATCTTAGAATATGGAAAACCAGATCTGGTCCAATGTGACAATGGAAAGCAGTTCGTGGCAAACTTGTTTAAAACCGTATGCAAAAATCTAGGCATAAAGAACTATTATTCTCCAAACTATTTTCCGCAATCAAATTCTGTAGAGCGTTATAACCGAACCTTAAAAACGTCTTTGGCCATGTTCGCCTTTAAAGACCAAAGGTCTTGGGACCTTCACTTGCCTTATAAGTTTTCGCCATAAGGACGGCGAAAAAGTGATACTACTGGCTATACTCCAGCAAGACTGTTTTTCGGTGACGAATTAAAACAGCCCCTAACTTTTTCGCTGATTGGGACGCCACCGACGTTTCGGAGTTCGAACCAGATAGGTACATAGATGACTTGGATTCGACATGGCAACTATTTTTAAGAACGTATTTGAGTCCATGAAAAACTAAGGAAAGGCCGCCGAATACAATAAGAACCGTAGGGACATTAAGTTTGAGCTAGATGATTTAGTTTGGAGGAAAATTTCCCCAGATCTAAAAAGATCAATTTTGAGACACATAAGCTTGCACCCAAGTACATAGGACCTTTTAAAATTTCAAAGATCTTATCGGAGACTCAATACGAACTTACTAATATGAGAGGTAAAAACATTGGACGCTGGCACGTGTCTCATTTGAAACCGGTCATTTAATCTAAGCCTTATCATTGAAAAGAAAAATTTCCACCTAGGCTTTGGATTCTCGAATGTCACGGGAAATTCGAAACCTATCGATATTCCATTTTCCCCCCCCCTTTCACCACTCATTTGTCATTATCGTCTGTCATTATCGAAAAGAAAATAATAAACATTATCCTTGTGTTATTAATTGATTAAAAGTCGCTCAATTTTTTTTTTGTAAGAAATTTTGTCGTGACAACGTAAAAATTTTATTGAAGACTTGTCGCAATGGACGCAGGAAGACTAACAGTGATTACGGGTCCAATGTTTGCCGGTAAGACAAGCCTGCTATTGGAAATGGTCGAAGCTGCTCAAGAAAACGGGAAGTCAGTCCTTATAGTCAAGCATGCCGTGGATGACCGTTACGACCGAGAATCAGTAGTGACTCACAACGGCAGACGCTTGAGAGCCATCAGATGCTACACTCTCGCGGAAATCATGGACACGGCGGCAAGCTATCAGGTCCTAGCCATCGATGAAGGACAGTTTTTCAACGATTTAACACATGTCGTTAACGCGCAAGTGAATTCCGTCAAGAAGTAATCGTTGCTGGACTTAACTCGGGGAACGACAGGAAACCTTTTTCCCAGATGTCGGAGCTTGCCATGACTGCGGAAAGAACAATCCATCTATCGTCGAAATGTGAATGCGGACAAGACGCTATCTTCACTTATCGTTTCAATTATGACAATCCTCGACAATTTGTGGGAGGGAGTGACATGTACCGCCCCACATGTCGTACCTGTTATCTTAATTCGAAAATGGGAGCGTGAAGACTAAGTCATCAAGAATTCAAGTCAACATGTCGAAATGTCAAATGTCAAGACGTCAATGCAGGTCAATTGTCAAGAAATAGCTGTCATATGTCAATGTCAAGTGTCAAATAGTCTTGTCGAATCGCTTTAGAATAGGGTCATCCTTTATCGACACTTTACTAAATGTTTCAAAATTTTTGACAACTTTAAAAATGACTAAAAATTTTTGAAGCAAATTCTTGCTTCAAAAATTTTTAAACAACTAAGAGAATGTTGTTGCGGTCGAATTTTTCACCCCAACATTTTTCGAAAATTCCACCGTTCGGAAACTTTTTTTAAAATTCTTAGAAAACAAAATTTTTTTTTTTGACAAAAGAAACAAAGAATTGACAGACGATTCCTAACTAAACTTGAAAACTAAGAGGATGTCCTTATCTGAAAAGAATTTAATTTTTAATTTTCAACTGACATTTAATTCTTAAAAATGTGCCCCTAAGCAGTAAGTGGTCAACAAACATGGATGAACCCAAAGAAGAATAAAAATTCATTTTGGAAATTGTCTGAGAAAAATTTCAAGTTGCTCCTTGCCGTCGGTGAAGTCCTAATGGAAATGTCTACTTAAATTAAATCATCATTGTCCTGTCGCTACTGAAAGTCTGAGCCTTTCCTGAGAACAACGACAAAATGTTTATAAGCCCAAAAGAATTCCCTGTCTGCCAGAATGATGTCTAAAAATTGCCTAAATGAAATCATGACATGAGAAAATGTCTTGTCGCCGTTAATAAGCCTAGTCGATTCCCTGAATCTAAAAAGTCAATCCCTGATTAATGAAAACTTAATCCTGTCTCGAGAACAATGGTAAAATGCCCACAAGTCTAAAAGAAGCTCCCCTGTCATGTCAAAAATAAAGTAAGATCCCCGTCAAAACGCTTAAGTCTGATCCCTGTCCTGAATTGTAAAAAGTCATGCCAAGCAAGTAAAAATTTAAAAATGAAAATTGAAATCGTAAACCCCTGGTACACAAGAAGCCGATGGTTCCTTTGAATTAAAACAATCCCTGTCCAGAATCTAAAGCTGAATGTGACTCTACCAGTTATCAAACACACAAAAAAAAAAAAGTAATCGAAAAGGCAAGCCAACAATGTTGATTCATCCATCCTGAGAAGTCATGTCAAAAATACATGCAAGACATGATATAAAGTCTTCGCCTGCTGCTGATTTGGAATCAAAATGTCATGCCATCTAAACATCCTGGATAAAAATGTGCATTAACATCTTATCGAGAAGTCAAAAATCCTTTCCCTGAAGTTATTTATATCCAAATTGCTTAACTTAAAATTCAAAATGATGAGACATGCATGCTGCAGATAAATTCAATTTATTTGACCGAGAATATACAAAACTTAGAAATCAAATGGGGAGATGACTCTGCCCCTGTGTCTAGAAGCCCATCCCGAGTTAACCTGAAAAGAAAGAAAGTCAAACCATAACGACTGATGAAAATCTAAAATTGGAGAAAAACATAAGATGGACCGTGTCACTTGATTCCCGGAAGTCGCTGTGCCTTCATCCAGACGCTGACCATTTCCCTGTTCCTGTCCCTGTTGCGATAAGTCTAAAGCAATTTTTAAAGCATCTTTATTTTTAAATCATTTTTTTTTTATTTTTTTTTCTTGCCTGAAAAGAAATGTTTTGAGATGTAAACTATGTAAAGGTTATGTCATAATGATTCGGTTGGTTAATCACACAGGTCCTGTCAGTCATCGTAGAATAATTTTTCTTACCATTTCATTCATTTCATCTTAAATTTAAAAGAAGGAAAGAGTTTTCTTTTTATTAAAATTAAATCAACTAAAAACAATGCCATCCATTTTGGAGAGTCCCTAATTAATAAGTACAAAATGGCGATCTTCAAAATGGATCCCTAAATAAATCGATAAATCAATGTTTTAACGGTAATGCGCACTCTAGCGGTTATGTCGCGAATCGATATAGAATTCCTTTTATCTATTTTCATTACCAACTTAACTTAGATTTTTGTTTGTCTAAAATCACGACGTTACCAACTTAACTCATTTTTTTTTTTGTCATTCAAAATTATCTGTCGTTGGTGAATTTTCTATTATATTTTTTTGTGACGTTCATATTTTAACTGACATGTCAAAAAGAGCGAAGCTTATGCCTTATTGGCAGCAGGTTATAAAATGCTATCCATCATTCATAAGGAGGAGGAAGAGATGTCTAACATGCAAGAATGAGGTTGGAAGAAAATGTATTGGAAGAAGCGGCATCATTTGAATCGAAAGAAGAATCTGAGGCATCCAGTTTGTAGAAGAAAAGTCAGAAGATGTAAGGATCGTTAAGGAAGAAATAGGATCGAACGTGTCAGTCTTGTCAGAAGAAAGTGAAGAAGAAACAAAGCAATAAAAGAAAGGGAGAGGAGGCGTCCGACAGTACAGAAAAGAATTCGAGCCGATCAACGTAAGAATGTTAAAGAAGAAAATGCAGGAAAAACGGGAACAAGAAGGATCCGTTGCAGAAATCCAAGAAGAAATGAAACCTGTAATGCCGGTGTACCGCCCCCTGCTAGCCCGTAAGACGGACAAGGGAGATTATGGTGTTCTCTATGGGGGACAATTATTCATATTGGCGAAAATCGATTACCAAGTGATGAGAACTTCTGTTAACAATAAACCCGGATTCTTTGAACTTAAAGCGATAAATTGCTATCGGTGTCACCGAGATCATGCCTTGACAAAAAATTATCTTACTGAATATCCAACAAATATATAACCATTGTAACAATTTGTTACAATGAATTTTAAATAAAAAAAAAAAAATAAAAATAAAAATAAAAATAAAAATAAAGATAAAGATAAAGAAAAAGAAAAGAGACAAAGCTAAAGGGGGCCATTCGCCATACCATCCAAGTCCAAAACAAAAGACCAAACCAGACAAGGACTAAACAAAATATATCTATTGCCAAACTAATCATTTATTATTATCTCCCTATAGATGTTATACCCTGGCTAGCTGGGAGACAAGAATAAATTTCGGGGTCCGAGAAAAATAAATAAAAATAAAGGCGGGACCAGATGGACCTTATCGCCAATTCGTCATATAAAAAAAAGAAAAGAAGACCTAGAACCCAGGACCACATCCCAGGAATGAAGACTAAGAAAAGGATTTATAACATTGTACAAACTTTTTATTAATACAATAAAAGAAATAATTTTGACAAACTTTTTCTTTAATGGACAATTCTTGTAGTTAGATTTTCCCCAAAAAAAAAAAATGTTGTTGGATGAAAAGAAAAAAAAGAGAACAAAAAGCCTAACAGGAAAGATTTCCCATCCCCTTAAGTTTAGTTAAAAAAAAAAAAAAAAAACCCTCCCTTCGATTTATATATATATAAAAAAAATGACATTTTAAAATATTTTGGCCTAAACTCTTTTTTTAATTTTAAGGTTATGTCCTAAATGTATTACAGGGAATTTTGAGGATGAGACTAAGTAATGACCTAATGACTTGTATGATGGGATGATATTTTACTAACAAAACAAAAAGGTATATGCCTTGGGCGCCAGACCAAATCAACTAAAGGCAATTATGCTTGGTCAACAAAAAGAATCCTTTTAACAAGACTAACTTTAAATTAAAGGAGCAAAATAAGAACAAAATAAGAAAAAAAAAAAAAAAATAAGGACAAAATAAGCACAAAAATAAGAATAAAAATATAGTCCAAGCCCATGTCAGACCATTTTTAAATCAAATTTTCTTTTTTTAGAAGGAAACCTGAACTCTGATCATATTTTTCATCATAGAAGAAACTTACCTATCCATTCAAAATGTCAAAATGACAAGCTTTAATCTTTATGAAGTTCTATTTTAAATGGGTAATATGAACATGCTATGAAATGGTAAGTATAAAAAGGAAAGAAGGAGATTATAAATATTTTAATAAACATAAATTTTTAAATTAAGACCTAATTTCTTTATTAAAACAAAGAGTAATAAAAAAAAAATGTTACTTTCTTTTGACATAAGACCAATCAAACTTTCTTGTCTTCATTATTATGTCAAATTTTTGCAACCACAAAAAAAAGGAATTTATAGCCATTCAAATGTCAACTGACAACACAAGAATTCAAGGCTTGAACTTAACCTAGTAAATGTCATGACAAAGCACGGTTAGACATACCAGTGGTAAACGACATGACACAAAAAAAAATTATTAACAAAAAAAAAAACTTAGTTAAAAGTGATACGGACAAGGCAAAAAGGTAAGGGGGAACTGTCCGTGTTCCTTAAAATACCTAAATGAGGGAGTAGGGCATTCCTTAGCACTCTTCATCAAACGCCCACATCCCCTGCAAGTTGGGATGATGTGAGGATTGCAGGCTTGCTTTGTCAAGGCGTGATCTCGGTGACACCGATAGCAATTGATCGCTTTAAGTTCAAAGAATCCGGGTTTATTGTTAACAGAAGTTCTCATCACCTGATAATCGATTTTCGACAATATGAATAATTGTCCCCCATAGATAACACCGAAATCTCCCTTGTCCGTCTTACGGGCTAGCAGAGGGCAGTACGCCGGCATTGCAGGTTTCAGTTCCTCCTGGATTTCTGCAACGGATCCTTCTTGTTCCCGTTTTTCCTGCATTTTCTTCTTTAACATTCTTACGTTGATCGGCTCGAATTCTTCTTCTGTACTGTCGGTCGCCTCCTCTCCCTCTTCCTTTAATGCTTTGGTTTCTTCTTCACTTTCTTCTGACAAGACTGACACGTTCGATCTTATTTCTTCCTTAACGATCCTTACATCTTCTGACTTTTCTTCTACAAACTTGGATGCCTCAGATTCTTCTTTCGATTCAAATGATGCCGCTTCTTCCAATACATTTTCTTCCAACCTCACTTCTTGCATGTTAGACATCTCTTCCTCCTCCTTATGAATGATGGATAGCATTTTATAACCTGCTGCCAATAAGGCATAAGCTTCGCTCTTTTTTGACATGTCAGTTAAAATATGAACGTCACAAAAAAAATAATAATAGAAAATTCACCAACGACAGATAATTTTGAATGACAAAAAAAACAAATGAGTTAAGTTGGTAACGTCGTGATTTTAGACAAACAAAAATCTAAGTTAAGTTGGTAATGAAAATAGATAAAAGGAATTCTATATCGATTCGCGACATAACCGCTAGAGTGCGCATTACCGTTAAAACATTGATTTATCGATTTATTTAAGGGATCCATTTTGAAGATCGCCATTTTGTTACTTATTAATTAGGGACTCTCCAAAATGGATGGCATTGTTTTTAGTTGATTTAATTTTAATAAAAAGAAAACTCTTTCCTTCTTTTAAATTTAAGATGAAATGAATGAAATGGTAAGAAAAATTATTCTACGATGACTGACAGGACCTGTGTGATTAACCAACCGAATCATTATGACATAACCTTTACATAGTTTACATCTCAAAACATTTCTTTTCAGGCAAGAAAAAAAAAATAAAAAAAAAATGATTTAAAAATAAAGATGCTTTAAAAATTGCTTTAGACTTATCGCAACAGGGACAGGAACAGGGAAATGGTCAGCGTCTGGATGAAGGCACAGCGACTTCCGGGAATCAAGTGACACGGTCCATCTTATGTTTTTCTCCAATTTTAGATTTTCATCAGTCGTTATGGTTTGACTTTCTTTCTTTTCAGGTTAACTCGGGATGGGCTTCTAGACACAGGGGCAGAGTCATCTCCCATTTTTTTCTAAGTTTTGTTCTATCTCTCGGTCCAAATAAATTGATTTATCTGCAGCATGCATGTCTCATCATTTTGAATTTTAAGTTAAGCAATTTGGATATAAATAACTTCAGGAAAGGATTTTGACTTCTCGATAAGATGTTAATGCACATTTTTATCCAGGATGTTTAGATGGCATGACATTTTGATTCCAAATCAGCAGCAGGCGAAGACTTTATATCATGTCTTGCATGTATTTTTGACATGACTTCTCAGGATGGATGAATCAACATTGTTGGCTTGCCTTTTCCGATTACTTTTTTTTTTTTTTGTTGTTTGATAACTGGTAGAGTCAACATTCAGCTTTAGATTCTGGACAGGGATTGTTTTAATTCAAAGGGAACCATCGGCTTCTTGTGTACCAGGGGTTTACGATTTCAATTTTCATTTTTAAATTTTTACTTGCTTGGCATGACTTTTTACAATTCAGGACAGGGATCAGACTTAAGCGTTTTGACGGGGATCTTACTTTATTTTTGACATGACAGGGGAGCTTCTTTTAGACTTGTGGGCATTTTACCATTGTTCTCGAGACAGGATTAAGTTTTCATTAATCAGGGATTGACTTTTTAGATTCAGGGAATCGACTGGGACTTATTAACGGCGACAAGACATTTTCTCATGTCATGATTTCATTTAGGCAATTCTTTAGACATCATTCTGGCAGACAGGGAATTCTTTTGGGCTTATAAACATTTTGTCGTTGTTCTCAGGAAAGGCTCAGACTTCTCAGTAGCGACAGGACAATGATGATTTAATTTAAGTAGACATTTCCATTAGGACTTCACCGACGGCAAGGAGCAACTTGAAATTTTTCTCAGACAATTTCCAAAATGAATTTTTATTCTTCTTTGGGTTCATCCATGTTTGTTGACCACTTTACTGCTTAGGGGCACATTTTTAAGAATTAAATGTCAGTTGAAAATTAAAAATTAAATTCTTTTCAGATAAGGACATCCTCTTAGTTTTCAAGTTTAGTTAGGAATCGTCTGTCAATTCTTTGTTTCTTTTGTCAAAAAAAAAAATTTTGTTTTCTAAGAATTTTAAAAAAAGTTTCCGAACGGTGGAATTTTCGAAAAATGTTGGGGGAAAATTCGACCGCAACAACATTCTCTTAGTTTTTAAAATTTTTGAAGCAAGAATTTGCTTCAAAAATTTTTAGTCATTTTTAAAGTTGTCAAAAATTTTGAAACAATTTAGTAAAGTGTTCGATAAAGGATGACCCTATTCTAAAGCGATTCGACAAGACTATTTGACACTTGACAATTTGACATATGACAGCTATTTCTTGACAATTGACCTGCATTGACGTCTTGACATTTGACATTTCGACATGTTGACTTGAATTCTTGATGACTTAGTCTTCACGCTCCCATTTTCGAATTAAGATAACAGGTACGACATGTGGGGCGGTACATGTCACTCCCTCCCACAAATTGTCGAGGATTGTCATAATTGAAACGATAAGTGAAGATAGCGTCTTGTCCGCATTCACATTTCGACGATAGATGGATTGTTCTTTCCGCAGTCATGGCAAGCTCCGACATCTGGGAAAAAGGTTTCCTGTCGTTCCCCGAGTTAAGTCCAGCAACGATTACTTCTTGACCGGAATTCACTTGCGCGTTAACGACATGTGTTAAATCGTTGAAAAACTGTCCTTCATCGATGGCTAGGACCTGATAGCTTGCCGCCGTGTCCATGATTTCCGCGAGAGTGTAGCATCTGATGGCTCTCAAGCGTCTGCCGTTGTGAGTCACTACTGATTCTCGGTCGTAACGGTCATCCACGGCATGCTTGACTATAAGGACTGACTTCCCGTTTTCTTGAGCAGCTTCGACCATTTCCAATAGCAGCTTGTCTTACCGGCAAACATTGGACCCGTAATCACTGTTAGTCTTCCTGCGTCCATTGCGACAAGTCTTCAATAAAATTTTTACGTTGTCACGACAAAATTTCTTACAAAAAAAAATTGAGCGACTTTTAATCAATTAATAACACAGGATAATGTTTATTATTTTCTTTTCGATAATGACAGACGATAATGACAAATGAGTGGTGAAAGGGGGGGGGAAAATGGAATATCGATAGGTTTCGAATTTCCCGTGACATTCGAGAATCCAAAGCCTAGGTGGAAATTTTTCTTTTCAATGATAAGGCTTAGATTAAATGACCGGTTTCAAATGAGACACGTGCCAGCGTCCAATGTTTTTACCTCTCATATTAGTAAGTTCGTATTGAGTCTCCGATAAGATCTTTGAAATTTTAAAAGGTCCTATGTACTTGGGTGCAAGCTTATGTGTCTCAAAATTGATCTTTTTAGATCTGGGGAAATTTTTCCTCCAAACTAAATCATCTAGCTCAAACTTAATGTCCCTACGGTTCTTATTGTATCTTTCGGCGGCCTTTTCCTTAGTTCTTTTCATGGACTCAAATACGTTCTTAAAAATAGTTGCCATGTCGAAATCCAAGTCATCTATGTACCTATCTGGTTCGAACTCCGAAACGTCGGTGGCGTCCCAATCAGCGAAAAAGTTAGTGGGCTGTTTTAATTCGTCACCGAAAAACAGTCTTGCTGGAGTAGCCAGTAGTATCATTTTTCGCCGTCCTTATGGCGAAAACTATATAAGGCAAGTGAAGGTCCCAAGACCTTTGGTCTTTAAAGGCGAACATGGCCAAAGACGTTTTAAGGTCGGTTATAACGCTCTACAGAATTTGATTGCGGAAAATAGTTTGGAGAATAATAGTTCTTTATGCCTAGATTTTTGCATACGGTTTTAAACAAGTTTGCCACGAACTGCTTTCCATTGTCACATTGGACCAGATCTGGTTTTCCATATTCTAAGATGACTCTTTCTCTAAAGATCGATTCGACATTTTTAGCCAAGGTTCGTTTCATAGGAATGGCTATCAAAAATTTTGTACACAGATCTACTATAGTCAAAATATACATGTTACTTTTTAAAGTCCTAGGGAGCGGTCCGACTATGTCTACGCTATAGGCGCTTCTTGGCCTCATCATTTGGACAAAATCATTCATTAGACCTGTCGGGGCTTGATTCGTAGACTTAAACTGTTGACAAGTTTTACAATGAGTGACAAAGTACTTAACTTCGGTGCTAGACCTGGCCATAATATCTACGCCTATTCTGTCCAAGTTTTGTCCGTACCTAAATGTCCAGCTTCGACTTTTGAATGACAGATTCCAAAATTTTCTGCCTAAACTCAGTTGGGATTACTAAGACTAACCTATTTTGCTTAGTGTCTGACTCAGAGATGCATTTGAAAATCTTATCCCCTTCAACCAGGAAGGCGGGATACGCGTCCTGATTGTCTAGTATCTTCTGTTTAAGTTTAAGTAGTATCTGTCTTTCGTTTTAGAGAAATCGAATTCGTCCGGTAAAACCTGTAATTCGGCTATGTGGACTTCCTCGGAATTCTTATCGATTAGATTGTAAGGAGCCCTAGATAATGCATCTGGAACATTCATGAATTTGCCTTTGCGATGCACGATGTCATAATCATATTGCGAAAATTTTGTCACCCAACGTGCAAGTCTTCCGGTAGGTTCGTGAAGTCCCATAAGCCATTTAAGACTAGCGTGGTCTGTCACTACTGTGAATGCGTTCCTTCTATGTAAGGTCTGAAAATTGACATCGAATGTAAAACTGCTAAACTCTCGTTCAGTAGTCGTGTAACTCTGTTCGCACGATTTAATGTTCTGGAAGTGTAAGCAATGACTCTTTCTTCTCCATTTATATGTTGAACCAATACACCTCCTAACCCTAAATTCGAAGCGTCAGTTTCTATCGTGAATGGCAAGGTGAAGTCCGGACAGTGGACTATGGGATGCTGACATAAAAGGTTCTTAATCGTGTCAAAGGACTTTTGTTGCTCGGGTCCCCAATGAAATTTGGCTTTCTTTTGGAGTAATTGGGTTAAGGGCTGGGCTAAGTCAGAGTATTTGGGTATGAATCGCCTATACCAACCACTCATCCCTAAAAAAGAACGAATTCCCTTGACGTCTATTGGAGCCGGAAAGTCTTTTATTGCTTCTACCTTTTTCGGAGACACGGTGATCTCGCCTTGTCCGACCACGAAACCTAGATATTCTACATGTGATTTTAAGAAACTAGACTTTTCCCAATTAATGGCTAAACCTGCGTCATAAAGCTTTTCTAAGACTAATTTCAAATTTCTTTGATGTTCTTCGAACGTTTTGCCAATTATCAATATGTCATCTAAATAAACGAAAACTGATTTGCCTAGCATCGGTCTTAAGATCTTTTCCATTAAGGATTGAAAGGTATTCGGTGCTGATGTCAGTCCAAAGGCATTACAGTAAACTCATAATCCTTTGCCTGGCACAGTAAAGGCTGTGTATTGTCTAGAGTCTTCATCCATGGCAATTTGATGATAACCGCTTACTAAGTCAATGGATGAAACATAGACGGCATCTTTTAGTTGATTCAAGATATCATTTATAAAAGGTATTGGATAAGCATTTTTACGGGATACTCTATTAACTTGCCTATAGTCAATACACAATCTCCACTTGCCATTTTTCTTTTTAACAAGTAAGACAGGACTAGACCATGGACTTTCGCTTTCAATTATAAGACCTTTGACCAAAAGTTCTTCGATTTCAGTATGTATAATCTTTTGCATAGCTGGGGATACGGGGTAATATTTCTGTTTGATTGGCGGAATTCCTGGATCTATGTAAATTTTGTGTTTGACTAGATCGGTTTTGCCTGGGGAAGTCTCGTAATGTTTCTTCCACCACGCCAAAAATTCATTGAATTCTAGGTCTTCCTCCGGAGTCAAATCACATTTCTTTTCCAAAACCGTATTAAAACTACATATCGACATACTGGCAATCTGGCTGAGTGAAATGTTTTCTCGTCCCTGACCATCCTTTATGGTTAGCTGAGCTGAGTCATATATGACATGGGCTTGGACTATATTTTTATTCTTATTTTTGTGCTTATTTTGTCCTTATTTTTTTTTTTTTTTCTTATTTTGTTCTTATTTGCTCCTTTAATTTAAAGTTAGTCTTGTTAAAAGGATTCTTTTTGTTGACCAAGCCATAATTGCCTTTAGTTGATTTGGTCTGGCGCCCAAGGCATACCTTTTTTGTTTTGTTAGTAAAATATCATCCCATCATACAAGTCATTAGGTCATTACTTAGTCTCATCCTCAAAATTCCCTGTAATACATTTAGGACATAACCTTAAATTAAAAAAAGAGTTTAGGCCAAAATATTTTAAAATGTCATTTTTTTATATATATATAAATCGAAGGGAGGGTTTTTTTTTTTTTTTTTTTTTTTTTTTTTTTTTTTTTAACTAAACTTAAGGGGATGGGAAATCTTTCCTGTTAGGCTTTTTGTTCTCTTTTTTTCTTTTCATCCACAACATTTTTTTTTTTGGGGAAAATCTAACTACAAGAATTGTCCATTAAGAAAAGTTTGTCAAAATTATTTCTTTTATTGTATTAATAAAAAGTTTGTACATGTTATAAATCCTTTCTTAGTCTTCATTCCTGGGATGTGGTCCTGGGTTCTAGTCTTCTTTTCTTTTTTTATATGACGAAGGCGATAAGGTCCATCTGGTCCCGCCTTTATTTTATATTCTCCCTATAGATGTTATACCCTGGCTAGCTGGGAGACAAGATAAATTTCGGGGTCCGAGAAAAATAAATAAAAATAAAGGCGGGACCAGATGGACCTTATCGCCAATTCGTCATATAAAAAAAAGAAAAGAAGACCTAGAACCCAGGACCACATCCCAGGAATGAAGACTAAGAAAAGGATTTATAACATTGTACAAACTTTTTATTAATACAATAAAAGAAATAATTTTGACAAACTTTTTCTTTAATGGACAATTCTTGTAGTTAGATTTTCCCCAAAAAAAAAAAATGTTGTTGGATGAAAAGAAAAAAAAGAGAACAAAAAGCCTAACAGGAAAGATTTCCCATCCCCTTAAGTTTAGTTAAAAAAAAAAAAAAAAAAACCCTCCCTTCGATTTATATATATATAAAAAAAATGACATTTTAAAATATTTTGGCCTAAACTCTTTTTTTAATTTAAGGTTATGTCCTAATGTATTACAGGGAATTTTGAGGATGAGACTAAGTAATGACCTAATGACTTGTATGATGGATGATATTTTACTAACAAAACAAAAAGGTATATGCCTTGGCGCCAGACCAAATCACTAAAGGCATTATGCTTGTCAACAAAAGAATCCTTTTAACAAGACTAACTTTAAATTAAAGGAGCAAAATAAGAACAAAATAAGAAAAAAAAAAAAAAATAAGGACAAAATAAGCACAAAAATAAGAATAAAAATATAGTCCAAGCCATGTCAGACCATTTTTAAATCAAATTTTCTTTTTTAGAAGGAACCTGAACTCTGATCATATTTTTCATCATAGAAGAAACTTACCTATCCATTCAAAATGTCAAAATGACAAGCTTTAATCTTTATGAAGTTCTATTTTAAATGGGTATATGAACATGCTATGAAATGGTAAGTATAAAAAGGAAAGAAGGAGATTATAAATATTTTAATAAACATAATTTTTAAATTAAGACCTAATTTCTTTATAAAACAAGAGTAATAAAAAAAAAATGTTACTTCTTTGACATAGACCATCAAACTTCTTGTCTTCATTATTATGTCAAATTTTTTACAACCACAAAAAAGGAATTTATAGTCATTCAAATGTCAACTGACAACACAAAATTCAAAGCTTAACTTAACCTAGTAAATGTCATGACAAAGCACGGTTAGACCTACCAGTGGTAAATGACATGACACAAAGAAAAATTATTAACAAAAAAAAAACTTATTTAAAAGTGATATGGACAAGACAAAAGGGTAGGGGGAACTGTCCGTGTTCTTTAAAATACCTAATGAGGGAGTAGGGCATTCCTTTTATTCTTCAACAAACGCCCACATCCCCTGCAAGTTGGGATAAGATGCGGATTGCAGACTTGTTTTGTCAAGGCATGATCTCGGTGACACCGATAGCAATTTATCGCTTTAAGTTCAAAGAATCCGGGTTTATTGTTAACAGAAGTTCTCATCACTTGGTAATCGATTTTCCCAATATGAATAATTGTCCCCATAGAGAACACCATAATCTCCCTTGTCCGTCTTACGGGCTAGCAGGGGGCGGTACACCGGCATTACAGGTTTCATTTCTTCTTGGATTTCTGCAACGGATCCTTCTTGTTCCCGTTTTTCCTGCATTTTCTTCTTTAACATTCTTATGTTGATCGGCTCGAATTCTTCTTCTGTACTGTCAGTCGCCTCCTCTCCCTCTTTCTCCAATGCTTTGGCCTCCTCTTCACTTTCTTCTGACAAGACTGACACATTTGATCCCATTTCTTCCTTAACGATCCTTACATCTTCTGACTTTTCTTCTTCAAACTTGGATGCATCAGATTCTTCTTTCGATTCAAACGATGTCGCTCCTTCCAATACTCTTTCTTCCAACCTCACTTCTTGCATGTTAGACATCTCTTCCTCCTCCTTATGAATGATGGATAGCATTTTATAACCTGCTGCCAATAAGGCATAAGCTTCGCTTTTTTTTGACATGTCAGTTAAAATATGAACGTCACAAACAAAAAAAAATAATAATAATAGAAAATTCACCAACGACAGATAATTTTGAATGAAAAACAAATGAGTTAAGTTGGTAACGTCGCGTCGTGATTTTAGACAAACAAAAATCTAAGTTAAGTTGGTAATGAAAATAGATAAAAGGAATTCTATATCGATTCGCGACATAACCGCTAGAGTGCGCATTACCGCTAAAACATTGATTTATCGATTTATTTAAGGGATCCATTTTGAAGATCGCCATTTTGTTACTTATTAATTAGGGACTCTCCAAAATGGATGGCATTGTTTTTAGTTGATTTAATTTTAATAAAAAGAACTCTTTCCTTCTTTTAAATTTAAGATGAAATGAATGAAATGGTAAGAAAAATTATTCTACGATGACTGACAGGACCTGTGTGATTAACCAACCGAATCATTATGACATAACCTTTACATAGTTTACATCTCAAAACATTTCTTTTCAGGCAAAAAAAAAATAAAAAAAAAATGATTTAAAAAAAGATGCTTTAAAAATTGCTTTAGACTTATCGCAACAGGGACAGGAACAGGAAATGGTCAGCGTCTGGATGAAGGCACAGCGACTTCCGGGAATCAAGTGACACGGTCCATCTTATGTTTTTCCCAATTTTAGATTTTCATCAGTCGTTATGGTTTGACTTTCTTTCTTTTCAGGTTAACTCGGGATGGGCTTCTAGACACAGGGGCAGAGTCATCTCCCCATTTGATTTCTAAGTTTTGTATCTTCTCGGTCCAAATAAATTGAATTTATCTGCAGCATGCATGTCTCATCATTTTGAATTTTAAGTTAAGCAATTTGGATATAAATAACTTCAGGGAAAGGATTTTTGACTTCTCGATAAGATGTTAATGCACATTTTTATCCAGGATGTTTAGATGGCATGACATTTTGATTCCAAATCAGCAGCAGGCGAAGACTTTATATCATGTCTTGCATGTATTTTTGACATGACTTCTCAGGATGGATGAATCAACATTGTTGGCTTGCCTTTTCCGATTACTTTTTTTTTTTTTTGTTGTTTGATAACTGGTAGAGTCAACATTCAGCTTTAGATTCTGGACAGGGATTGTTTTAATTCAAAGGGAACCATCGGCTTCTTGTGTACCAGGGGTTTACGATTTCAATTTTCATTTTAAATTTTACTTGCTTGGCATGACTTTTTACAATTCAGGACAGGGATCAGACTTAAGCGTTTTGACGGGGATCTTACTTTATTTTTGACATGACAGGGGAGCTTCTTTTAGACTTGTGGGCATTTTACCATTGTTCTCGAGACAGGATTAAGTTTTCATTAATCAGGGATTGACTTTTAGATTCAGGGAATCGACTGGGACTTATTAACGGCGACAAGACATTTTTCTCATGTCATGATTTCATTTAGGCAATTCTTTAGACATCATTCTGGCAGACAGGGAATTCTTTTGGCTTATAAACATTTTGTCGTTGTTCTCAGGAAAGGCTCAGACTTCTCAGTAGCGACAGGACAATGATGATTTAATTAAGTAGACATTTCCATTAGGACTTCACCGACGGCAAGGAGCAACTTGAAATTTTTCTCAGACAATTTCCAAAATGAATTTTTATTCTTCTTTGGGTTCATCCATGTTTGTTGACCACTTTACTGCTTAGGGGCACATTTTTAAGAATTAAATGTCAGTTGAAAATTAAAAATTAAATTCTTTTCAGATAAGGACATCCTCTTAGTTTTCAAGTTTAGTTAGGAATCGTCTGTCAATTCTTTGTTTCTTTTGTCAAAAAAAAAAATTTTGTTTTCTAAGAATTTTAAAAAAAGTTTCCGAACGGTGGAATTTTCGAAAAATGTTGGGGTGAAAAATTCGACCGCAACAACATTCTCTTAGTTGTTTAAAAATTTTTGAAGCAAGAATTTGCTTCAAAAATTTTTAGTCATTTTTAAAGTTGTCAAAAATTTTGAAACAATTTAGTAAAGTGTTCGATAAAGGATGACCCTATTCTAAAGCGATTCGACAAGACTATTTGACACTTGACAATTTGACATATGACAGCTATTTCTTGACAATTGACCTGCATTGACGTCTTGACATTTGACATTTCGACATGTTGACTTGAATTCTTGATGACTTAGTCTTCACGCTCCCATTTTCGAATTAAGATAACAGGTACGACATGTGGGGCGGTACATGTCACTCCCTCCCACAAATTGTCGAGGATTGTCATAATTGAAACGATAAGTGAAGATAGCGTCTTGTCCGCATTCACATTTCGACGATAGATGGATTGTTCTTTCCGCAGTCATGGCAAGCTCCGACATCTGGGAAAAAGGTTTCCTGTCGTTCCCCGAGTTAAGTCCAGCAACGATTACTTCTTGACCGGAATTCACTTGCGCGTTAACGACATGTGTTAAATCGTTGAAAAACTGTCCTTCATCGATGGCTAGGACCTGATAGCTTGCCGCCGTGTCCATGATTTCCGCGAGAGTGTAGCATCTGATGGCTCTCAAGCGTCTGCCGTTGTGAGTCACTACTGATTCTCGGTCGTAACGGTCATCCACGGCATGCTTGACTATAAGGACTGACTTCCCGTTTTCTTGAGCAGCTTCGACCATTTCCAATAGCAGGCTTGTCTTACCGGCAAACATTGGACCCGTAATCACTGTTAGTCTTCCTGCGTCCATTGCGACAAGTCTTCAATAAAATTTTTACGTTGTCACGACAAAATTTCTTACAAAAAAAAAATTGAGCGACTTTTAATCAATTAATAACACAAGGATAATGTTTATTATTTTCTTTTCGATAATGACAGACGATAATGACAAATGAGTGGTGAAAGGGGGGGGGAAAATGGAATATCGATAGGTTTCGAATTTCCCGTGACATTCGAGAATCCAAAGCCTAGGTGGAAATTTTTCTTTTCAATGATAAGGCTTAGATTAAATGACCGGTTTCAAATGAGACACGTGCCAGCGTCCAATGTTTTTACCTCTCATATTAGTAAGTTCGTATTGAGTCTCCGATAAGATCTTTGAAATTTTAAAAGGTCCTATGTACTTGGGTGCAAGCTTATGTGTCTCAAAATTGATCTTTTTAGATCTGGGGAAATTTTTCCTCCAAACTAAATCATCTAGCTCAAACTTAATGTCCCTACGGTTCTTATTGTATCTTTCGGCGGCCTTTTCCTTAGTTCTTTTCATGGACTCAAATACGTTCTTAAAAATAGTTGCCATGTCGAAATCCAAGTCATCTATGTACCTATCTGGTTCGAACTCCGAAACGTCGGTGGCGTCCCAATCAGCGAAAAAGTTAGTGGGCTGTTTTAATTCGTCACCGAAAAACAGTCTTGCTGGAGTATAGCCAGTAGTATCATTTTTCGCCGTCCTTATGGCGAAAACTATATAAGGCAAGTGAAGGTCCCAAGACCTTTGGTCTTTAAAGGCGAACATGGCCAAAGACGTTTTTAAGGTTCGGTTATAACGCTCTACAGAATTTGATTGCGGAAAATAGTTTGGAGAATAATAGTTCTTTATGCCTAGATTTTTGCATACGGTTTTAAACAAGTTTGCCACGAACTGCTTTCCATTGTCACATTGGACCAGATCTGGTTTTCCATATTCTAAGATGACTCTTTCTCTAAAGATCGATTCGACATTTTTAGCCAAGGTTCGTTTCATAGGAATGGCTATCAAAAATTTTGTACACAGATCTACTATAGTCAAAATATACATGTTACTTTTTAAAGTCCTAGGGAGCGGTCCGACTATGTCTACGCTATAGGCGCTTCTTGGCCTCATCATTTGGACAAAATCATTCATTAGACCTGTCGGGGCTTGATTCGTAGACTTAAACTGTTGACAAGTTTTACAATGAGTGACAAAGTACTTAACTTCGGTAGCTAGACCTGGCCAATAATATCTACGCCTTATTCTGTCCAAAGTTTTGTCCGTACCTAAATGTCCAGCTTCGACTTTTGAATGACAAGATTCCAAAATTTTCTGCCTAAACTCAGTTGGGATTACTAAGACTAACCTATTTTGCTTAGTGTCTGACTCAGAGATGCATTTGAAAATCTTATCCCCTTCAACCAGGAAGGCGGGATACGCGTCCTGATTGTCTAGTATCTTCTGTTTTAAGTTTAAGTAGTATCTGTCTTTCGTTTTAGAGAAATCGAATTCGTCCGGTAAAACCTGTAATTCGGCTATGTGGACTTCCTCGGAATTCTTATCGATTAGATTGTAAGGAGCCCTAGATAATGCATCTGGAACATTCATGAATTTGCCTTTGCGATGCACGATGTCATAATCATATTGCGAAAATTTTGTCACCCAACGTGCAAGTCTTCCGGTAGGTTCGTGAAGTCCCATAAGCCATTTAAGACTAGCGTGGTCTGTCACTACTGTGAAATGCGTTCCTTCTATGTAAGGTCTGAAAATTGACATCGAATGTAAAACTGCTAAACACTCTCGTTCAGTAGTCGTGTAACTCTGTTCGGCACGATTTAATGTTCTGGAAGTGTAAGCAATGACTCTTTCTTCTCCATTTATATGTTGAACCAATACACCTCCTAACCCTAAATTCGAAGCGTCAGTTTCTATCGTGAATGGCAAGGTGAAGTCCGGACAGTGGACTATGGGATGCTGACATAAAAGGTTCTTAATCGTGTCAAAGGACTTTTGTTGCTCGGGTCCCCAATGAAATTTGGCTTTCTTTTGGAGTAATTGGGTTAAGGGCTGGGCTAAGTCAGAGTATTTGGGTATGAATCGCCTATACCAACCACTCATCCCTAAAAAAGAACGAATTCCCTTGACGTCTATTGGAGCCGGAAAGTCTTTTATTGCTTCTACCTTTTTCGGAGACACGGTGATCTCGCCTTGTCCGACCACGAAACCTAGATATTCTACATGTGATTTTAAGAAACTAGACTTTTCCCAATTAATGGCTAAACCTGCGTCATAAAGCTTTTCTAAGACTAATTTCAAATTTCTTTGATGTTCTTCGAACGTTTTGCCAATTATCAATATGTCATCTAAATAAACGAAAACTGATTTGCCTAGCATCGGTCTTAAGATCTTTTCCATTAAGGATTGAAAGGTATTCGGTGCTGATGTCAGTCCAAAGGGCATTACAGTAAACTCATAAAGTCCTTTGCCTGGCACAGTAAAGGCTGTGTATTGTCTAGAGTCTTCATCCATGGCAATTTGATGATAACCGCTTACTAAGTCAATGGATGAAACATAGACGGCATCTTTTAGTTGATTCAAGATATCATTTATAAAAGGTATTGGATAAGCATTTTTACGGGATACTCTATTAACTTGCCTATAGTCAATACACAATCTCCACTTGCCATTTTTCTTTTTAACAAGTAAGACAGGACTAGACCATGGACTTTCGCTTTCAATTATAAGACCTTTGACCAAAAGTTCTTCGATTTCAGTATGTATAATCTTTTGCATAGCTGGGGATACGGGGTAATATTTCTGTTTGATTGGCGGAATTCCTGGATCTATGTAAATTTTGTGTTTGACTAGATCGGTTTTGCCTGGGGAAGTCTCGTAATGTTTCTTCCACCACGCCAAAAATTCATTGAATTCTAGGTCTTCCTCCGGAGTCAAATCACATTTCTTTTCCAAAACCGTATTAAAACTACATATCGACATACTGGCAATCTGGCTGAGTGAAATGTTTTCTCGTCCCTGACCATCCTTTATGGTTAGCTGAGCTGAGTCATAATCGATGTTCATTTTAAAACCTTTCATAGCGTCAATACCCAAAATTATGTCATAGGGCATTTCAGACATTATGACAGCTTTACCAACCCAAGACTTATTAGAGATGTAAATAGGTACTACCATAGAACCTTCAATAGCGACTATATGACCATCTGCCATTTCTACTGAGTGTGCTACTGGATTCATTTTCAAATTTTTGCTCCATAGGAAAGGTAAATGTTTAGAGTTAATGCAAGTTGTCGAAGCACCACAGTCAAGTAATGCACAAAACTTTCGTCCAGATATAACGATATCAACATAAAATCTTGAATGTATGTTGTCATGTAGGAACGTGGTACAGAGTTGGTCTATACGATTTTGTAAGGTTGTCAGGTATTCTTTGTCAAAGTCAGGAAGTGGACCTGACCCTACACTCCCTAATTCTAGTTTTCCTTTTGCTCATCTACCTCAGTGTCAGAGTCATCTTTTGGGAAATAGTCAATGACGCTAATTTTGGTAGAACTAAATTTTGGTTTGTTGTCGATCTCACCAAAAGTTACCTTCTTTTGGCTTTTTACGGCACATTTAGGACAATTTAACCGAGTGTAGCCTAACTCGCCACAGTCATCGCATTTTAGAACTAATTTTTCCGGACATTCTTTTCGGACATGTCCTACCTTGCCACAGTTTCTACACTGTCTTTCTCTCAGACCCGGGGATGGACTAGATCTAGATTCGTCATGTGAATACTCATTATACGCATTTATTTTGTCTGTCTTATGACCTTTAAGATGTTGGTTAGTTGGTCTTGAAGGAGAAAGAGGCGGAGTCATAGGTTTAGGACCATGCATTTCAAAGTAACTCTGTGCGTGGTCGTAAGTCTTAGTGCGTCGCGTATCGTTTTCTGTCCTTTTCCTGACATGACAGCCGAATTCGGGATGTTTTAAGACTCGTTCAGACGGAATTGACAAATTTCGGTTTCGCTCCTCTTCGAGTTCTACTTCTCGTCCTATCATGAACAAATCATGAATACTGTTAATCTGTCGATGTCGGCAAGCTTTGTGATAAGGTTTCTGTAACTTGTTCGTCGCAAATTGTAGTACTTGTTGTTCCGATAATGGGGCTGATAACCTTTTATTCATCTGAATTAACGAATTTAAGTAACTCTCTATTGGTTCGTCTGGGACTTGCGAACGAGATAACATATCTGACAACAACGTTTGGTCCGCGTGAACCGGTCTATAATTTTGTCTTAAAAAGGCGGAAGCCCTGGTCCAGGTACCGAATTCATGAGGTAGCGACTTTAAAGTCAAAAGCGCTCCTTCTGTCAAAAGGTCTTTGAGCGAGGATCCTAGTTCTTCGTCTGTCAAAGCCGGAAAATATTTGCGTAAATCCTCAAATTTTTCAATGAAAGACACTATGTCTTCTCGTCCGGAAAAGACAATGTTTCGCGTCTTACATTCCTTAATGAATGTCAAGATCGTGGATTTAAAGTTTCTGTTCACATTACCATAACCTTGACCTGTGTTGTTCGACAATACTCGACAAAACGCTTTTGCCATATCATCCATGCTAAAAGGTTGGACAGAAGGCAACGATCGGTCAAATCTAGGCCCTAAGGGCGTTGATGATGATACCGGTGGAAAATTCGGAATCGGAAATCTATTCGGAGTAACATTTTGACTCGGGTCTACATACGGTTGAAAATTTACAACTGGTGGAGGCTGACTAAAATCAAAGTTTTGTCCATATATATTGACATTATGGCCGGAATAATTTTGTTTAGGATTATAAAAATTTTCATTTTGACCGTGCACATTCTGGCTTCGATCTACAAAAGGTTGAAAATTTCCGACTGGCGGGGACCTATTGACATTATAAGGTCGATCTTGCCAACTTTGAAACGAACTTAATACATGCTGATCCTGACTACGATAGTTCACATTCTGACTATGAACTGGTGGATATGGATTATAATTTTGACTTTGGTTAGGCATCTCTGTATGCTGACTTCGATCCTGACTATTAAAACAATTAGAGTTTGCGTTCAAAGGTGGAACATATGAACTACTTAAAGACTGACCCTCACCATTCTGACTATAAGGTCGGCTCTGGTTAACCATAGGCCTATACATCGTAGATTGACAACTTTGACTCGTATGACAATTTTGAGCGTCTGACCAGTTTGAAAAAGAATAAGTCGGGTAATAATTTGAACGAGGTGCAAAGGTCGGTGCCGTAGTCTTAGCAGGGATGCGCGCGTTTGTCATTGGCGCGAACGCTTGTCTTTGCGCTGGATTATATGGCACATCAAATTTTCTAGGGACAGGTCTAGAACTGAATATTTGAGAGGGTCCTAATTCAAGGACTTTGGTCTCATTCCTGGAAGTAGGGGGTCTTTGTGCTTCTTCCTCACGAATCTCCCGTTCCAATGTTTGCGTCAATTCGTTCCAGTCAACAGGACTTTGGTTGACTTGTTGTCTTCTCCTAGCCCTACTTCTTGTCACAATCGGGGGGTTAGAATCGGAGTTCGATTCCGAAATCTGATTTATCTGTCTTAAGGTTTCGTCAGTTCCTCTTTCTTCGCCTGACTGTTCCGACTCGTCATCAGTATGTTGGGTTTCGTCATTCGACTGTCTCGTTTCGTTATCTACGTCCAGATTAGTGGGAATTGGATCGGCCGGGTGCTGTCGTCTATAATAGTTCTTAAAGTTCTTGATCTCAAAAGCCATTCTCGGCTCTTCTTCGAGAAATTTTACGAGTCGCCTAGTCAATGCTCTGACATCGCCTTTGGTTTCTAGTTTCAATTGTCTACAGTATTTAACTAAGACTTGTTTCCTTATTCTTGTTTTTGTAAAATAAGTTCTAATGTCAGCTTTGGCAGCTTCCATATTTAAAATGTTATCTTTTCAAAATAGGATTCCTAACTATTTTTTTTGAAAATATATTAATTCTTTATACAGTGGTCTTATTATGGATGAACTCAAAGAAAATATAAAAAAAATCATTTATTTAAATATATTACGCTTTTCTAAATTGACCTAATTATAATTTAACTATCCTAATAATAAAGAACATAAAAAAAAATAATATCTGAGACAAGTCACTTCAAGTCATAACGTCGTCCTCAGTTCACTAATGTCATTGCCGCGGAGAGGCTGTCATTCCCTATAACCAAGTCAACGACCAGATGGTTTGAGATAATGAAATCGCCATAAATGTATCTTCCCCTTATTTTAACTTCAAGATGGACCTTCGGCAAGAATACGACATCGTCGACATACATCGTCCCAACCGTTCTCACTACAATTCCCATGTCAATAAGGAACGGCAGATGTCTGGCATGGATCCATGACTTAGTTGACCCTGTGTCGATTTCTGCTCTTAAGCTTAGTCCATAAACTTCGACATTTTCCATAATTTTGTTTATTTTAATGAAAGACTTAGATTAAAAACCTATCGTCGTGGTTCTACTTCCACGCCTTAAATTTGTTTTAATTAAATTTTTATTCTCGAATGTCACTGGCTCGCTTTGTCATTTTGTCCATTTTTATTCGGTTATAATAGTCATTGATCAGAGTTCCTCCCTTTGATCAGGTCAACACTGGTCCTGGACTATACTTATTATTAATTAATAAAAATAACAATTAAACTATAAACTTAAAGTTTTAGTAAACGAATTTTTCAAAATTAGGTTTTTAACACGTGCAACTACAAAATGTCAAATTTATGATTGAATGACTAAATGAATGATTATGAGACCTGTTTCAGACTGATTTTAAAAATTGTCCATTTTATTTTCTAAATCTTTTGACCGAAATTGAGTATAAATCCTTTCAATGTCTCCAAGGACTAAGATACAAGTCCAAAGTTCTTTGTCTTGTCACTTCTTTGAGTGACCGAAAATTGCGCTCATTTGCCTACAATGAGATCCGTCTAGCCTGTGCCCACGGGCCGTATGAGGGACACCACACAGGGTAAACCTATAGATCCAAATGCAGGTCTTGACCGACTTGACATAGGGTTATCCAACTGAGGGATTCGCAAATATAAAAAAAAAGGTTTTCGAATTAGCGATTCGATCTTCGAGCCCCAACACGTTGTGGCGCCAATTTGTTACAATGAATTTTAAATAAAAAAAAAAATAAAAATAAAAATAAAAATAAAAATAAAGATAAAGATAAAGAAAAAGAAAAGAGACAAAGCTAAAGGGGGCCATTCGCCATACCATCCAAGTCCAAAACAAAAGACCAAACCAGACAAGGACTAAACAAAATATATCTATTGCCAAACTAATCATTTATTATTATCTCCCTATAGATGTTATACCCTGGCTAGCTGAGGAGACAAGAATAAATTTCGGGGTCCGAGAAAAATAAATAAAAATAAAGGTGGGACCAGATGGACCTTATCGCCAATTCGTCAAGAAAAAAAAAATAAAAGAAGACCCAGAACCCAGGACGCTATCCAGTAATGAAGACTAAGAAAAGGATTTATGACATTATACAAACTTTTTATTAATACAATAAAAGAAATAATTTTGACAAACTTTTTATTTAATGGACAATTTTTGTAGTTAGATTTCCCCAAAAAAAAAATTTGTTGGATGAAAAGGATAAAAAAAAGAGAACAAAAAGCCTAACATGAAAGATTTCCATCCCCTTAAGTTTAGTTAAAAAAAAAAAAAAAAAAAACCCTCCCTTCGATTTATATATATATAAAAAAAATGACATTTTAAAATATTTTGGCCTAAACTCTTTTTTTAATTTTAAGGTTATGTCCTAAATGTATTACAGGGAATTTTGAGGATGAGACTAAGTAATGACCTAATGATTTGCATGATGGGATGATATTTTACTAACAAAAACAAAAGGGATATGCCTTGGGCGCCAGACCAAATCAACTAAAGGCAATTATGCTTGGTCAACAAAAAGAATCCTTTTAACAAGACTAACTTTAAATTAAAGGAGCAAAATAAGAACAAAATAAGAAAAAAAAAAAAAAATAAGGACAAAATAAGCACAAAAATAAGAATAAAAATATAGTCCAAGCCCATGTCAGACCATTTTTAAATCAAATTTTCTTTTTTAGAAGGAAACCTGAACTCTGATCATATTTTTCATCATAGAAGAAACTTACCTATCCATTCAAAATGTCAAAATGACAAGCTTTAATCTTTATGAAGTTCTATTTTAAATGGGTAATATGAACATGCTATGAAATGGTAAGTATAAAAAGGAAAGAAGGAGATTATAAATATTTTAATAAACATAAATTTTTAAATTAAGACCTAATTTCTTTATTAAAACAAGAGTAATAAAAAAAAAATGTTACTTTCTTTTGACATAAGACCAATCAAACTTTCTTGTCTTCATTATTATGTCAAATTTTTACAACCACAAAAAAAAGGAATTTATAGTCATTCAAATGTCAACTGACAACACAAGAATTCAAAGCTTAAACTTAACCTAGTAAATGTCATGACAAAGCACGGTTAGACCTACCAGTGGTAAATGACATGACACAAAGAAAAATTATTAACAAAAAAAAAAACTTATTTAAAAGTGATATGGACAAGACAAAAGGGTAGGGGGGAACTGTCCGTGTTCTTTAAAATACCTAAATGAGGGAGTAGGGCATTCCTTTTTATTCTTCAACAAACGCCCACATCCCCTGCAAGTTGGGATAAGATGCGGATTGCAGACTTGTTTTGTCAAGGCATGATCTCGGTGACACCGATAGCAATTTATCGCTTTAAGTTCAAAGAATCCGGGTTTATTGTTAACAGAAGTTCTCATCACTTGGTAATCGATTTTCGCCAATATGAATAATTGTCCCCCATAGAGAACACCATAATCTCCCTTGTCCGTCTTACGGGCTAGCAGGGGGCGGTACACCGGCATTACAGGTTTCATTTCTTCTTGGATTTCTGCAACGGATCCTTCTTGTTCCCGTTTTTCCTGCATTTTCTTCTTTAACATTCTTACGTTGATCGGCTCGAATTCTTCTTCTGTACTGTCGGACGCCTCCTCTCCCTCTTCTTTTATTGCTTTGGTTTCTTCTTCACTTTCTTCTGACAAGACTGACACGTTCGATCCTATTTCTTCCTTAACGATCCTTACATCTTCTGACTTTTCTTCTACAAACTTGGATGCCTCAGATTCTTCTTTCGATTCAAATGATGCCGCTTCTTCCAATACATTTTCTTCCAACCTCACTTCTTGCATGTTAGACATCTCTTCCTCCTCCTTATGAATGATGGATAGCATTTTATAACCTGCTGCCAATAAGGCATAAGCTTCGCTCTTTTTTGACATGTCAGTTAAAATATGAACGTCACAAAAAAAATAATAATAGAAAATTCACCAACGACAGATAATTTTGAATGACAAAAAAAACAAATGAGTTAAGTTGGTAACGTCGTGATTTTAGACAAACAAAAATCTAAGTTAAGTTGGTAATGAAAATAGATAAAAGGAATTCTATATCGATTCGCGACATAACCGCTAGAGTGCGCATTACCGTTAAAACATTGATTTATCGATTTATTTAAGGGATCCATTTTGAAGATCGCCATTTTGTTACTTATTAATTAGGGACTCTCCAAAATGGATGGCATTGTTTTTAGTTGATTTAATTTTAATAAAAAGAAAACTCTTTCCTTCTTTTAAATTTAAGATGAAATGAATGAAATGGTAAGAAAAATTATTCTACGATGACTGACAGGACCTGTGTGATTAACCAACCGAATCATTATGACATAACCTTTACATAGTTTACATCTCAAAACATTTCTTTTCAGGCAAGAAAAAAAAATAAAAAAAAAATGATTTAAAAATAAAGATGCTTTAAAAATTGCTTTAGACTTATCGCAACAGGGACAGGAACAGGGAAATGGTCAGCGTCTGGATGAAGGCACAGCGACTTCCGGGAATCAAGTGACACGGTCCATCTTATGTTTTTCTCCAATTTTAGATTTTCATCAGTCGTTATGGTTTGACTTTCTTTCTTTTCAGGTTAACTCGGGATGGGCTTCTAGACACAGGGGCAGAGTCATCTCCCCATTTGATTTCTAAGTTTTGTATCTTCTCGGTCCAAATAAATTGAATTTATCTGCAGCATGCATGTCTCATCATTTTGAATTTTAAGTTAAGCAATTTGGATATAAATAACTTCAGGGAAAGGATTTTTGACTTCTCGATAAGATGTTAATGCACATTTTTATCCAGGATGTTTAGATGGCATGACATTTTGATTCCAAATCAGCAGCAGGCGAAGACTTTATATCATGTCTTGCATGTATTTTTGACATGACTTCTCAGGATGGATGAATCAACATTGTTGGCTTGCCTCTTCCGATTACTTTTTTTTTATAACTGGTAGAGTCAACGTTCAGCTTTAGATTCTGGACAGGGATTGTTTTAATTCAAAGGGAACCATCAGCTTCTTGTGCACCAGGGGTTTACGATTTCAATTTTGCATTTTAAATTTGACTTGCTTGGCATGACTTTTTACAATTCAGGACAGGGATCAGACTTAAGCGTTTTGACGGGGATCTTACTTTATTTTTGACATGACAGGGGAGCTTCTTTTAGACTTGTGGGCATTTTACCATTGTTCTCGAGACAGGATTAATTTTTCACCTTTTTGGGGCTTCATTAATCAGGGATTGACTTTTTAGATTCAGGGAATTGACTGGGACTTATTAACGGCGACAAGACATTTTCTCATGTCATGATTTCATTTAGGCAATTCTTTAGACATCATTCTGGCAGACAGGGAATTCTTTTGGGCTTATAAACATTTTGTCGTTGTTCTCAGGAAAGGCTCAGACTTCTCAGTAGCGACAGGACAATGATGATTTAATTTAAGTAGACATTTCCATTAGGACTTCACCGACGGCAAGGAGCAACTTGAAATTTTTCTCAGACAATTTCCAAAATGAATTTTTATTCTTCTTTGGGTTCATCCATGTTTGTTGACCACTTTACTGCTTAGGGGCACATTTTTAAGAATTAAATGTCAGTTGAAAATTAAAAATTAAATTCTTTTCAGATAAGGACATCCTCTTAGTTTTCAAGTTTAGTTAGGAATCGTCTGTCAATTCTTTGTTTCTTTTGTCAAAAAAAAAAATTTTGTTTTCTAAGAATTTTAAAAAAAGTTTCCGAACGGTGGAATTTTCGAAAAATGTTGGGGTGAAAAATTCGACCGCAACAATAATAGATAATTTTATATAAAAAAAAACATGTATTTATGCTATTGAGGTCGTAGGTAAAGAACCAACAATTGAAAAATTATTGGTTGTTTTGTTAGATAAAACTCTCGCGAATGATTTGGTGGTATAAATTTTGCTTGGGACGTCTTGTGGCTCATCGGCAACAGGCTGCCATGAAGTTTTCCACGGTAAAGTTCATGCGAAGAAAAAAAGGCTACATAGAGTTTTGTGTTAATTTTTGTGTTAAATTAACATGGAAATATGTTAATTTGACATGGAATGATGGTATATTAACATTAACATTAACATGTTTCTATGACGAGTCTGAAGTAACAGATTTACCAATTTTATTCGATCATTGACAGAGATTCAACCAGAATTTCCAGGAATCAGGAGGATTCCCGGGTTAGTGGCTAATTTTTATTTTCCAAATTTTTCGGGAAATCAAAACCTCCATCTAATTCAAGACTAATGTTTCAGCATTAATGCTCTTGTTGAGTAGTTAGAACAGGTTTCAACATGTCTGAATATCGTTTGAACATGTTTACGTTAGCCGATATTAATCGGGTCATTCATAAATAATTTTAACAATTATCAAACCATTAGGACTCTTACCCTTTTTTCCGAGAGTGAATTTCGTAACCTCTTCCTCCCATATACTTTAAAGATTTTCCCACAATTCTGCCAGGATTTCCAAGAATTTCGAGGGTTCCCGGGTAGCGGGTTAGATATCTTTACACCTGTTAGACTAAAACACTGCCATAACATATTTCCAAAGGTTGAAAAGTTTAGGGCTGCAACTCCGATTCCGATTCCGCAGAATCTTGACTATTTATGAGAAAGATTCCGATTCCGAAAGTTGGAAAAAAATTTTAGATCCCGATTTGGATTCCAACTAAAATATTTTAACAATGCCGATTCCGATTCCGATTACTTTTGAAATAGCCGATTCCGAATAAAAATTAATCTGAAGAGTTCAAAGGTCAGGCAAGGTTCACTTGGAAAGGCTTTTCCAAAAATAATTATTGAATTTTTTATTTTATTATCATAGAGACCTTTGAAGTATACCTCAAACCTCAGTTTTTGTAAAAACTCTACACGGTAAAAAAAATTATGTAAAAAGTAACATAATTCACTAGTAAAAAAAGGGCTACTTAAAATTTACGTTAATTTTTATGTTAAATTAACATGAAAATAAACATGTTAAAGAATAAACATTAAATAAACATGTTAGGCATGTTAAAGAGTAAACATTAAATAAACATGTTCAAGAATAAACATTAAATAAACATGTTAAACATGATAAAGAAACATGTTAAACTAACGTGAAAATATGTCAATTTAACAAAACTTCATGTTAAAAATTAACATAAATTCTGTGTAGACCTTTCTTACACACAAACGTTTTAACCGTGTAAGCTCTACCCTCTCCTTTCGCGCCATTTTCTAAAGTAAGTAAACAAAACTGGCACCCCCCTCCCCCCAAATTATTGCATCTTATGCAACAATTTGAATTCTGGAGCATACCTTCCATTGTCTGGTTAACATCCCGGAAGAACGTAACTCCTCAAGATTAGGATCTGGTTTTGGGGACACCAAGCGTCTTCAGCCTAAAAGAATTTTTCTCGGCTTCCTGGTTAAGATACCTTCCGTCGTGGTACCACCAACTGTCAACAAAAAGAAATATTAATAAAAATAAACATAAACAAATAACGGAACATACTGTTCCGATGTTCAACAATGAACATACTTTACCTCGGTTATCTGACGAAATCGCTGATCCGATCTCGAAGATCAAGATTCCAACCGAAGGAATGGGAGGAGCGGAGCATATGCCTTCTGTTTTAATAACAAGCGTCAATGTTTCAAAATAAATATTGCTTTGAAGATTTCTTTACGATTTGCAAAAAACGCCGCTGATTATTTATATCCCCTCAAAGGCACGAAAAAAACCAGCATGAATATTTTGAGGAAGCTGCGAGGAACAAAAAAATAAATTCCGTGTTGCGGCCACTCCTTAATCAAAGTGTTCAACTGGAAGCAGATTCTTTCCTTTTTCCGAGATCCGTGTACCCTCTGAAAAGAAGAAAAAAAAGAAGTAAATGAGACATCTTGTTTCCGAAAAAAAAAACACGCAAGTGCAATTGTTCACGGAACTTTCAACGCATTGTTCGCGTAATTAGACTTTTAAAAATAAGTATTTGGACGTGATATACATTCAGTTTTGCCATTCTAACCAACAACAATAACAATTTACTATTGCGTAATTTTTTTTTTTTTTTTTTTTTTAGATTCGTTTGAAATTTATCACGGAGATTTTTTCACTTTTAATTTTCCATCACTTCATCTAGCACTTTTTTATTCTTCGCCACCTGCCATTTATTCTCTTTCCCCCAAGAAAGGGGGTCCTGTCCCATGACAAGAAAATGCGGCTAATTTTGAAATTTTCATGATGGGCTCAGTGCCGAGAATTTGTTTTCAGTACAAAATCTCCGCTTTTTTTCATTACCAGAGGGAGAGCCCTAAAAATTCCCGGTAATTTATTTTTTATTCGGTTATTTATTATTCAACTGGAAATTCAAAGCTTTCACCTACCTACCATGTCGGATACATGGTTTTTCTCAAAATAGTTTAATAAGCTTAAATTCTTGGGCATTAATTTTTTGAGCGGGAATTTCAAAACAAATCTTCGGAATATTTGCAAAAAAATTTTTCGCGATTAATTTTTTTTATTTTTTATTAAAATCACTTCAAAAATTTCCGGAAACTTTGAAAAAATTTTATCGATTTTCATAAACTAACTTTTTAATGATACAGTATATTTTTTTAGAAAAATTTTTCTCTAGAGTATATTTTTTAGAATAAATTTCTGGAAATCGAATTGGATGAAACTTTAAAGTTTTTAAATTAGAGAAACCATTTTGGGCAAAGTCTAACACCAATTCGTGGGAATATTAAAGAGTTCAATTCCTGGCATTCAAATTTCTCAGAAAAAACTCTTATAGAGACCATGATGCAAGTAAATTTTAAATAAATATACTCTTAAAAATACCTGTTCACTACGTAATATAAATATAGAAAAAAGGCGAAGCTTCAACCTTGCTAATTGGCCGGACTAACTTCCTTACAAAATCCTTGGAAAAATTTCTATAAAATACCGGGGATTTTTGGAAATTTTTAAAATAAATGTCGGAATTTTTTTTTTTTTTTTTTTTTTTTTTTTTTTTTTTAACAATTTTGGAGGCATTAAAAACTTTTAAGGCTTCGAAAATTTTAAGGAAAAGATTTACAAAAAGTAGGTAATTAATTATTAGAGGAAAAAAAAAAACCTGGAAAACTTTCGAAACTTTTTTTATAAATCTGGAAATAAATGCTTCTTAAAAAATTTCTAAAAATATCTCAGGGAAGCGCAAATCCGAAGTAACTGATAGACTCTCTGACAAGTAGTTTGAACTATTGAACTTTGGATTTGGATTTGGCCTATAAATTATCATAATTTTCCATTGCAGATGTAAGCCTGGAATATTCCTTGGGAATACAAAAATAAAGTTCGGGAATTTTCGGGAATACTACCCCGGGTATAAAACAAGTTTCTTGAAGTGGTAATAGAAATTCATTTCGCTGGAAAATTTTGCGGAATTTCGGCGTCGATTAATCCTGAAGAGCCCAGGAATCGGGGCTTCCACTTGACGCCGCTCGATACAATTTTTCCTATATATCTACCACTTTCTGACACCCCTTAATATTAATGTCCTGTCTCCATTGGCCAATTGATCGAAGGGTACAATTAATTTACCTCCGAAACACCGTATGTTTTTGGACTTTTTTCTTCGGCCAAAATTTTTCTTTATATTATTTTCATTATTTTTTCGAACACTAAAAATAATGAAAACAAAAAAAAGTGGTAGCAGAAGAAAAAAGTCCATAAATATACAAAATTTCCAGTGGTACAATTAATCGTACTCTCCAATTAATTCTCCAGTGGAGGCAAAAAAATAATTCCTCAAAAATATTTAACGAAATTTTTCCGGGAAATTTCGAGAATATTTTCCTGTGTATGGATATCAATTTTCTCAAAGGGGAAACGGAATTCATTTACCAAAAAATAATCCCAGGCATTCACAAATGTTAGGGATGCACACTACAAATTTCAACAAAATTTCGAGAAATTTTCTTAGATTTTGGTTCTGGACTTGTAAGACTCTAAGGATTCAAAATCTAAAATTTCTTGTTTCAAGAATCTTGCTCAAGATCTCACAAGATTTCAGAAGATCTTGAACAAGAAATTTAAGATTTTAAATCCTTACAGTCTTACACGTCCAAAACCAAAATCTGAGCAAATTTCTCGAAATTTGTTAAATGCATCCCTAACCCCTAACAAATGCAGCCCTCCCTGAAAACGTTTTTCCTCCCTCTTCATTTTTTTCGTTTCGGCTACGGGGCTGCTTCTCCAAACGAGAAAAACTAGTTTACATAAATGGTATCAAAGTGATTGCATCATAACAAATGATGATGATACGAGAATTAAATAAAGAAGCAAAAATCGAGTCTTCAATAACCGAGGAGCGGATGCGACATCTGCATCGCTCCGGTACTTTCATTTTTTGTGTATACATATACAGTATATATATGTATGAGTTACTTTTCGCTTTGGGTTATGTAACGCGACATGAATTATGTTCTACCCGATAAGACTAATTACCAATCTCGACCTCAAAACGGGTTTAATTTTTTTTATATACTTCAATAAACTGTAATCGACGATTAACAGAAAAAAAAATAGTTTTTTCCTTTTATCGATTTAAAAAAAAAAAAAAACTAGGAAGCGAATTCCTTTAATAATTTTTTCCCCCTCATTTTGTGTGTTTTCAGGGTTACTTAAAAGCAGTCACATCTGGTCAAAGCGACGTCCGCACGGCGTTGGAAATATCAAACCGAAAAGAACTAATCGAAACCTCACCGAAAATCATTCATCAAAGTTCGAAAACGAAAAAAATCATCGACACCGAAGACAAAAGAGAATTAAGCGAGGTCCAACCCGACGGGAAGGTGGTCACAGAAACGAGGAGAACAACAGAACACGAAGAGGTAAGAAGGTCGACTTTGAAGAGTGATAGAGAAACCATATCATTATTTTAAAAGAAAAAAAGAAAAAGAAAAAGAAAGGTCGGATCATTATATCCCTTAACCGGGATGGGTACGCATTTCTAATGGACCTTGGCAGACCTCAGATGACAGACCGTAGGTGGAGAAAACAAGTTGAATATGATATTTCTTTCGAATAATGAGTATTATGGCTTTATCTTTCAGGTTAACAAGTATTTTCTTGACAGTTAGGCTTGTTATTAATCGTTGTTATCTTCTCGGGTAATGAAGAAGAAGACAAGACAAGAAATAATTTTCAACTTTTTAAATATGAGTACGCTTTAATTTGTTTTTAAATTAATAAAAGAAAAAAAAAATTTGAAGGTGGGATAACGATGTGTAAAACAGTGGCAGGACATAAATTAAGAGGAGAGGGAAATGGAGGAGTAGGGAATAGAGGGGAGGGGAAAAGAAATTGAAAAACAGATTCAGGGCAACAAGTCGTTCATCTCCGAAAAAAAGTACGTATTATTATGGTGAAGAGTTCGATTGGGGTTCCCGGTATTTGGGATCTTATCCTATTTGGTGAACACGAGACCAACTGTTGGGGAATTCCCGGGAATTCTGTTGTCCGGGAATATAAAGATTACGGGGAATGGGAATTTTCGTTTTGAAATTTTCTTTCTAATTTCTCGACAAGACAGAATTTCTGAAGCAACCGATTTCCCGCTATCAAAGATTCCTTAGAGATTTACTAATTTTATCCCCGGGATTCCTGGCAGATCTTTTTTCAAAAAATCAATTCCTGTTTTTCATTTTAAAAAAAAAATGTTCTTTAATTTTTCCAAAAAGCCTAAAACTGCTTTAAGGCAGGAAGGGGGGGGGGGATGTTGCAATTCTCGCAGTTGGTTGTTAGTTGGGGGACCAGAATAGTATATGGATCAAAGAGGGAACCGGGGGAGGGAATCATATTTTTTTCATTCCGAAAATTCCTTAAAGTCAGAAAATAGTTTTGAAATTTAAAATCCTGGAAATCAGTATTGAAATGTTTTAAAAAATCCCAAAAAATTAGAGAGCATAATCTCTACTAGGATGTACCTTTATTCGGCAATTTTCGCATTTCAAATCGCTTACCGCCAAAAATGGTTCTCCATGGGTGTATTGATAAACCCGAATTTTTTTCGACGGGAAAGCGGGGAGACTTTAAGCTGAAAATTACGAAAATTGTCATTAGAGAAAAAAAATCGATTATTTTACTTTTTTTGCAAAAAAAAATGTGGTTTCTTATGGGAAATTTTCCGTAGTTCACGAATTTGAAGTCTGTTTATTTATTGTAAGTTTGGCGATCCATAATTTATTGTAAAGATTATTGGCGGGATTGGATCTATATATTTAGAAAATGCCACGATGTTTATCGTGTGCTAGGAAATATTAACTTTCCAACTGATTTTCTTTGTTAATATTTCCTAGCACACGATAAACATCGTGGCTTTTTCGAAGTATATAGATCCAATCTCGCCAATAATCTGTTTATTTACATCTGATCCGATTTTTGAGCTAAAGACTAAACTCCGAGTGAAACTGAGAACTTGGTATGTTTTGTCACTTTACCTCGTTTTTTTGCCACATTTTGGCCTTAGCGCAAAAACCGGACAAGATATAAAATAAAGGACTTCAGATTCGTGATCTATGAAAATTTCGAATAAAAACCACATTTTTTCGCTAAAAAAAAAAAAAGAAAGAAAAAAGAAAAAAATTGAAGATTTTTTTTTTCTTTTTTTTAATGGCGATTTTCAGAATTTTAAGCTCAAGTCGCCATGCTTTACCGTTGAAAAAAAATTTTTTTTAAAAATTCGGATTTATCAGTACATCAAATAGAAACATTTTTGGCGGTAAGCGGTTTGAAATTCGAAAATTGCCAAAATTAGAGACGTCCTAATCTCTTCATTTGTATCAACCTTGCTGAATTAGAACGCTTAATGCTAATTCTCGAATCCCCGGATTGAAATTTTCCTGAACATTTTAATACTTTTCAAGAATCTCCGGAAAATGAAAAAGAATTTAGAAAAATCCAGAAAATTACCCGAGATATTTCTAAATTTTTAATTTTTCAATCCCCCGAAAAAAATAACTGATTTTTGCAAAAAAAAAAAAAAGGAATTAGTGAATTTTAAAGGATTTTGCGCAAAATTATAGGAATTTAGGTATCGGATAAAGTTCCATTTGCTTTTGATTTTCTTTTGTTTCTTTCTGGTCGCACTATCCTAAAAAAATTTCAATCCCAAAATTACGGGGATATTGTTCGATTTAAAAAAATAGTCAAAAATAATATCGAGAACTAATATAAAATCCTGGAAAATATTGTTACTCAAAAAACGGGAATAGATTTGCCGGCATTAGATTCACCGGGATTCCCGGGAATAATAAATCCCGTTCCCGACACGGAAACCCCGGGAAAGAAGGAAACAGTTTATTCGAATATTCCCTTTTACAGGAAATAAAAAGGAAAATCCTAAAATGGTTCCCGTTCCTTTGTAATTTTGAAAATTCCCCGGACACCAAAAGCTCTAGCACCAGACTCTCTCCAAAAAACCTTTTTTATCTCCAGACATAGTTTCACCTTGTCCCTTCTCATTCCTGACTCATCTCTAAACCTTCAATCAAATGAAAATCGTTCCCATCTTAGTTCCGTTAAAGAAAGGGTTATTTACTGCCCGTATCTCGTAGTTAGCGTTAGTTTAGGACCCATTCAACATTGATACTAATTATCCGGATGTGTAAATTTCAGCATAATCGATTCTCACGAGGGTTGTTCCTCTTAATAGCTAATTACGTGACGTTAATAAATTATGAGAATCCAAAATCTCAACCGTTGATTCAAGAGAGAACAAACGTCCACACGATCTTAAATCAAATGCAGTAAGAAAAGCGCCTACAAAATCACGTTTATGCAATCCGGCTCATGAGAGTATCGTTGAAAACATAATACCGGAAATTTGATACTCCTGCTTTTGTTTTTCATCGATATTTCCTCCTAAGGACTTTTTCATTTATTTATTTATTTTTATTGCTGTCACTTAATATTCAGATGAGGCCGATGACTCATTTTTGTAAACGTCAACAACCTTTATTTGGATTTATTCCAAAATTGGTAGCAAAATCCTAATTTAAACCAGGTTCGTTAATATTTTTAATGATGAAGTACATAAAATCGATCACGCCAATAAAAAAAAAAAATTAATAAAAGAACCGTGTTTCACGTCATCGTCGCATTTATAAAAATAAATAGTTCTACGCCCTGGAATTAAAATCTTACATATCAGAAGTACAATTACGGCCGGTACGTTTTTTCGTTTCTCCCCCCGACAATTTTCGATCTTAATTAAACAGTTAAAAAAACAAATTTTTATAACGATTTTATTTGTATGCCCACGCGATGTTAAAAAGGTGAGGAGGGTCATGGTCAGCCTCAGAAATGTGAAGTCGATCACGCGAAATCCGAGATTCCATGTATATAAATTAGTAATAATTACCATTTTGAGTTATCCCAAGGTTGACTGTCAAGAGGTCACGGCGGTAAACGATCCCGTAATTCAATTATAAAGGAAGCCTCACATGTACGTCGAAGATGTTCCCGATAAATAAAAAGACTTTCTCCCTCGAGAAAAAGGGAATGTTTTATGCTAATTTTATGAGCATAACCCTCCTTAATACTACTTTTTTTAAAAATCTGCCAAAAGCAGCCTAAGGCTCTGATATTCATACGTCAAATAAATATTTTTTAAAAAAATGTTTATGGGTGCGGCTGCAAGTTCATTATTTATTCATGCGATCTTTTTTTTTCCGGTAGGGATGAAACCGACTAAAAAGTCGAAAAGTCGTTTCTGACATTGCGAATAATTATAGAAATCAATTAAAATTCCGTTTGCGGAATGAATAGTAAAAAGGTACCGGGAAGATTCCTGGAAAATCTTCATGGATTATTAAAGATATTTTTATCCTGCGGAAAAAAACAAAAGTATGAGTGGTTTAAGTTGGGTAGAGAGCCGACATGTCGGGGGTTACTCACTCATGAATTCAGGTGTGTGCAATATGCATGCCTTTGCATTACATGCACTTTACTTTAGCAATGCACTTGAACTGCCTGTACGAAAAAGTGATGCAAAAAGTGTATAACATTTTTGCCAAATAAATACCAAAAATTTATATAAAAATGTATTATTTTTGTAGCATTTGCACCAACATTTTAATACGCATAATTTTTACAAAATTTATGTATAATTTTATTAAGCATTAAATTCTGAATATGCTGATATGAAAATTTTAATACCAAAATTTCCGGGACATTGTTCCATTTTAAAAAATTGTCAAAAATAATATCAACAACTAAACCGAAATCCTGGAAAATATTGTTTCTCAAAAAACGGGAATTGATTTGCCGGCATTAGATTCACCGGAATTACAGGGAATAATTTTGGTAAAATTTATGCATGTAAATTTTATAGATTCATAAAGCAGGAAAATCTGTAAAAACTATGCTGATTCAAGTTTTTTCAGATTTATGCATACTTATTTATGCATAAATATAATTTTATTGGAAGATAAAAAAGAAAGTTCTTGAAAATGCATAATTTATGCATTTCCAAATTTCAGTATAATTTATGCATCTCTTTTTCGTGCTGGGGCCACTGCATTACTGATGGCATTAAGTGAGATTTCTCTGCATTTTGTGCATTACTTTGCATTAGAATTGCATTACTTGATATTTTTGAACACTTGCATTACACTGAATTTTTTTTTTTTTTTTTTGAGTGAGTAAACCTTAAGGTTACAAGCTGCATTATGAGCGTTACTTTGCCCTAGCATTGCATTTGCATTGTTTGTGATTCTTGCATTATCACTGCATTGTTTGTGATAAGTGCATTATCATTTCATTGTTTGTGAAACTTGCATTATCATTGCATTATTTGTGATACTTGCATTATCATTGCATTATTTGTGATACTTGCATTACCATTGCATTGTTTGTGATACTTGCATTACCATTGCATTGTTTGTGATACTTGCATTATCATTGCATTGTTTGTGACACGTGCATTGCATTATCATTGCATTGTTTGTGATACTTGCATTATCATTGCATTCTTTGCATTACATTGCATTTTCGTATTGCAGTGTACACCGTTTTTGAGAGTGGGCAAACCCTCGGGGTTGCTCAATCATGCATTCCGGTGTACATTCACTTTGCATTACATTGCATTACATTACATAAGCACCTGTATTACCACAATTAAATACCAATTCATTAGCATTGTCACTACAGATTCCATTAACTTTGTATTAGATGGTAGCACCACTTTGCTAGGTGCAATCTCGCTTCATTACAAGCATTACTTTACACTAGCATTGGATATGAATCCAGTAATTCAGAAACCCCTCAAGTTCATTTCTTCAAAGTTTTCAAAACAAAAAACAGTATACTTTTAGTATGAGCTAATGAAAAAAGTATGTATTCAGTCATATTTTAATTCTTTTTCTTTTTCCGAATTTTTTTAGTTACCTAGTAATTTTCTTTCGAATAATTTTTTTTTTTTTTTGGTCAGTATCAAAAATTTTGAATAGATTACCGAATATGAAATCAAAAATTAGTGTGCTGCTTTTGAACTATAGCCAAAAAAAAGATTGAAATTTTAGCCTAAAATGGCTTAAGTTTCCTAATTATTGAAATTTTGCCGAAACGTTTTTTGAGGACGTGTTAAGGCATGAGAAAGCCGATGGCTGCAAAACCTCATTTTCTCAATTCTCAAAAATGGACTCAAGGGGTTTCTAAAATAACTGATTCATTTGCCTTGCATTTCTGGGGAGTGAGCAACCCCTCGCACCCACCCGATTCCAGTGATTGAAAACTGTTGTGAAAAGCTGTTCAAAAATTCAATAAAATTTTATAGTAAAAAAAATTTGGTCCCAAAGAAAAAACACTTTTTCTCGGTCGTCAAAAGTGTTAAGCAGGAGGAACAATCTTCTACCCATTTCCCCTCCGCCCTCCCCTCCAGTAAAAATCGTAATTGTTTTAAAAATTGGACAGAAAAAAAAGAGCTATTCGTATTTATCTGTGTTATTTTCCTTTTTTCCAGGTGCACAATGCCAACGTACCGGACGACCGATCCGACGCCCACAGCGTAGACGAAAGTACAAAGAAAGAGAGCTCCCACAAATACCGTAAAACCAAAGATCAAGATTTAACGGAATATAGGGTGAACGGAGTCAAAGTCGGTCAGAAAATGCGATTCCAAGCCGAAACCTCAGAGGCCGAAAGGCACGGAGACCCCATGGAAATCGATCAACTGGATAGTTTGTCCACGAGATTAAGGAGGATGAGGCTGCGGTCACAAAATCATAAATTAGCGTTGGAAGGTGGGGTTCCGCCCCTCGAGAGGAAGGACGTTTTAACGAAAAAGCCATTGAACTTCGATCAGGAGGAGGAAACGAGGAAAGTGGAAACCTCAAAATGGTTGGAGCATCATTTCGGGAGCGAATCCACCAAATCCTCCAAGGGTTCCCTCGACGATTTAGTTGAACAAGTACCTGCAAGTCAAAATAGTTTTATAAACGTGACAATGAAATCGCGTCCGATAATACAACAGCAAAAAACGAAATTGTTAAATTCCTCCGACGAGGATAAACCGTTTAAAAGTTATAATAAATTAGAAGCGCCGAGGGAGATTTTTATATCCTCTCCGGAATGCGATTCCCCGACTAACAACGGATATTTCAAAGGAATTAGTCACTGGGATAGCAGGAAACAAGAAGAAAAACAAACGACGATTAATCGCATCCCGGTCCAATCATCTCCACCGGATTCCCCACCGTATTTAATTACGAGTCATCGAATCAATCCCGTCCCGCTGAAATCGAATTTCAAGTCTTCCCCGTTTTTAGAAAGAAAAAACATATCGAACGGCATTTCCAAGGGATTTTCCTCAAATTTTCGGGACTCTTCCCCGTCGCCCCCTCACCATCGACCCCTGCTGTCCACCAGTCCGGAGGAAAACGACAGGCCGTCCCCTCCGTTGCGACGGAAAAAAGAAACCAACGGATACAAGGTCGACTACGATTTCCGGCCGTGGGACCGGCGGCAGAAAGAGGAGCCCAAGCCGGACTACACCCCGCCGTCCAGATCACCGTCCCCGGAGATTCGAACCGTGGAACTCCCGGCCAACAAGAAACTGTATCAAAGGACGAGATTCGCGGCGGACATCCCGCCTCCTCAGCCGAGACAGTATCAAATCAAGCAAAAAAGTAAAATCGGTGAAAGTTTTAGGAAATTCGTCGGTAAATTACGATCGTCGAGCACCGAGAGGAAAAATAAAAAAAGAATAAAAAACGGAGAATCTCGATCCCCGTCGCCGAAAGAAAACACCTACCAAAATTATAATATCGTAGATAGCAACATTCCTTCTGCGGCAGGGAGAGTGGGCCGAGATGAGATGGGAGAACCGGTCGCCCCACCACGAGGCAGGCCTTACAAACTTGATAATGGCTCTCTAGTCGACTCGGGAACTCAAACTAAAGTCACTGGCGATATGGACAGAAGAGGAATATCCAGGTATTATCTCGGGGAGGATCCCTTTTCCGGTTCCATATACGGAAGGGAAAAGGAATACGACGGAGTCATCCCCATCAAAACCAGCAGGAGGCACCATCATCACAAACTCGGAAGCAGCAGGAAAATCTCAGACGAAATTCATTCCAGGTATGGAAAAAAAAATTCGATTAAATTGCCTTAAGTGGATCCGTAATTAAAGGAACACACCTTTAACGTACCTTACCATTCCATCATAACCTTGAGAAAAATAAAAATAATATTAAAGAGGAGTGCTTTATGTAAACAGTTTTTCGTGTTGTATCCTGAACCTTGGGATAGGGTCCCACCTTTTCAAGAGCTCATTTAATATTTTAATTATTAACTATTAATCTGGAAAATTCGTATGTACATTTCGTACGTTGAGTGCATTTAACTTTTTCCGTGCCTGCAACGTACCCAGAGTCTAAGAACCTATTACGCATATTTACAGTCATTACATAATTTGTCAGTTGTTCAAACCCCAAAACAAATAACTCTTCGCGTTTTTTTTTTTTTTTTTTTTTTTTTTTTTGTAAAAAGACCATAACTGACTGAAATGCAGTCTTCGAACTTTATAAAATTCCTACCATTATGGGATATTCCATGACAAACGTCCAAAATATTTGAATATTTCAGATAGATCCACAGAAAAGGCTACAGACTTGTAATAGGGTGGACAGGAAATCACGAATTGTGAAATTTCAAAATGCCTGATAGTGGAATGGGTGCCTCTTGACAACGCTATTAACCCTAATTTTTTCCCCTGATTTTTCGAACATCATCTAGAGGTCGCGCACTCACCTTAAAAACTTTGAAAACCTCATTGGATGGCCAGAAAATGACTTTACTGTATCATGAAAAAAACCATCGAAACCTGTTGGAAAAAATTAGATAACAAATATGAAGTCTACTAATAAATTTTTTCTGGTTCAGTTTTTCCGAAAAACCCCAAGCAAAAAATACTGAAAATACTATTTTTGAAAATTTCAAATTTTTGCATCAACCGTAACGACAAAATTATTTTTGACTTCATATTCGTAATCGATTCAAATTTTCCGATAGGAAACGATTGTTTTTTTACGATGTAAAAAAAATAAACTTTTAGTCAACAAATGAGCTTTAGTAATTTTCAAGGTCACCGCGTGACCGGAAGGCGTCAATTTAAAAGTCTGGAAAAAATAGAGCATAATTAATAGTAACACCAAAAGGCACCAATTCCAGTATCAGGCACTTTTCTAGTTCAAAAATTTTTTTTTTCGGCTCACCCTAATCTGTAACATTTTCGGGAATTCATTTCTCGGGGAATATTCCGCACCTGGACATTCAAAAAACTGACGAAAACATTTCAAGTGGCAAGGTCACTTTGATGTTTTGCCAAAGGCCAGATAATAGCAAAATTTTTATTTTCCCCGTAAGAAAAAAAATGATTAATTCCTGTGGTGGATATGAAGTATAGAACTTTCAGAGTACGGTTCTTGCTATCAGTACAGACCGGTTTCGAAGAACTGGAATTCTTCACAAGTTTTTTTTGCTTTCAGCTGAGGGGGGAGGAGGATAGGGTTGTTTTATTAATTACGTCCTCATTTTTCCCAGATTTTGAACCCTCTCCAGTCTCTCCTTTCCAACAAAAAAATAGGCTTTCCATATTCAGATTAACATTAGCAACATCATTTAAACGACCCTTCTCCCCTCCCCCGTAAATTAATTACATAACTAATGTACAGCCCCTAAGTTTTCAAAAACCGCATATCCGGTAACCGTTTTCTGGATATTGAAAAAGTAAATAAACCTTCATTTGTTTTCGGAAGATCAAAACTGCAATGTGTTTGCTTATTTGATATTCGAAAAAGGGACGTCAGGCATATTTTGGACTTCAAACTCATAATCTATGGGTCGAAAAACACCAAATTCTAAATTTTGAAATGCCAACCCTAAATTTTTCCAGATTTTTTAAAGACCGACTTCTGCTGCCCCCAGAGACCTAAAGTTTTTCAAAGTCTTATAAGGGCCGAAAAAATTAGAGCCGTGCCGTATTATGGTGCGAAAGACTTCCTTTCCTATAGAAAATGTTCCGGAAAATTTAAAAATAAAGTCATTTTTACAGCAACTGGAACCACATTTTTTTATATGAGCCGAAAAAGGTATAGGGTGTTTAATAAAAGCCGTTTTTTGCTCATAAATAAAAAATGACTTTTATTTCCGTAAAACCGTCTTCATTTTTGAAATTTATGGAAAATTTTCTATAGGAAATAAACTTTTTCGCGCCAAAATACGGCTCTAATTTTTTCAGCCCTTATGAGACTGAAAAACTTTAGGCCTCTGGGAGCAGCAGAAATCGGTCTCCAAAAAATCCTGAAAAAAATTAGGGTTAGGACAGATGTAACTTTTCCGCGCTGTGGCATTTTCAAATTCAAAAATTCGTGTTTTTTGATTCAACCTATTAGTGACACCTATTTTTTTAATCGTATAAACTTGCAACTGCTTTATAAAGTTACGCACTTTAAAAGTAGACAATCAATGTAAATAATGGACTGATTTAAAACGGGTAGCTTCATGAATCATGAAGTTACTGGAAACGTATATGCGAATTACAACAGATAAAATTCGTGTGCATTATTTCGCCATTCCAAATCTTGTGGGAAAATTTTTACAAAAATGGCACATGATTTCATGGGTTTCCTGGAATATATCGAAGAAATAACTTTTGGCAAGTGGTCCAAATAGAGAATCATCGGCGGGCTCAATCTTCTCAGTCCTTCTTTGCCCCACCTTTCCAATGAGACCTATTCTTAATAGAATGATTTTTAGTATAGAAAATAAAACATTAAAAATTCCAAGGTTTGATAATATTTTTCTCCCTTTCAATCAAAAAAAAAAAAGTAGCAAAAATACATCGGAGCACGTCATGGATTTTCCAAACATTTTGCCTCCCACATGTTTTTACAGCGTAATCTGTTATTTTCCAGAAACTTTGGATTAATGAGATCTTTATCACCTTAATGATATTTAATCACCCCACTCGCATTGAGATTCTAAAATGTCACCGTAATTGTATTTATCAAATCGATACCGCTTTCACTTTATGCGAAAATTGGATATTGCGAATTAAAACAAGTTATGAATTTACATACAGACTCTAATCGCGGAACATAAACATCCAGTAAATTATCCCCAGGATTTTTCGAGTGGGAAGAAGATAGTAAATCAGATCACAAAAATTTATCAACATGCCAATTTGTACACCTTATATTTTTTCGTAAACCCAAGTGAAAAAATGAAATATGCGGCGATAAATGTGATTTAATGCGTGTACGTGAAATCGCATAAGCTAAGACTCAAAGAGAAAACTGATTTTTAACTTTTCGTGATTTAATGTACTAAACGTTCGATTTATTTATCTTATACCTAGCTGACTTCATTGATTTATTTATTTTATAACTGGTATAATGCGCACGGTAAAAACATTTTCACAAAAAAAGTGCTAGAGTTTTATACTTAATAATTTTAATTTTGATTGTCGAAGTAGCTTAGTGATAGAGCAATCGTCACGAAAACGAGAGGTCGATGGTTCGATTCCATCTTTCGCCACTTCGATTTAACTTTTCAACTGATTTTCTTTATTAATATTTCCTTGCACACGATAAACATCGTGGCTTTTTCGAAATATTTAGATCCAATGCCGCCAAAAATCTCAATAATAATTATGGATCGCCAAACTTCAAACAATTATAATAATTTTAATGTTGAATTAACATAAAAATATGTCAGCCTATTTTTTTTCACATGCAAAATTCTATGTAGACTTTTTACATAAATTTTTAAACTCCAGTAGCGTGAAAAGTATAAACAGTATGTACAATAGGGTGAGTCGAAAAACCCGAATTTTTGAATTTGAAAACGCCTGATATGGTAATCGATGGCTTTTTATAACACTATTACCCTTAATTTTTTTTCAGATTTCTTGAACATCTTGAGGTGCCGCAATGGCCTTCAAATTTCCAAAAAGCCCATGTTAGGGCTCAAAATCAAACATTTTTTTTTTTTTGGCATAAAAGACCATGGATTCTTATCGGAACTTTTGCGTAGATTACGAATTTGAAGTCAAAAATTAGTTTTGGTGCAAGGGTTTTTAGCGAAAAATAAAACCCATAACAAGGCTTTCAGAGCTTTTAAATCCGGCCTGTAGCTCAAAAACCATGCAACAAAACTATTTTTTGACTTCAGATTCGTAATCTACGAAAAATTTCCAATACAAATCGATGGCCTTTTATGCCAAAAAATGATTTTTATTTTTGACCCTTATATCAGCTTTTTGAAAATTTCAAGGTCGCTGCGGCACCTTTTGATGTCGTTTAAAAAATCAGAGAAAAATTAGGGCTAATAGCATTATTAAAAGACATCTGTTCCCAAATCAGGCGTTTTCAAATTCAAAAATCTGCTTTTTTCGGCCCACCCTAATGTGCAATACACTAGCTCTCGATTACAACAAACTCGAGCTGACCCAATAAAAGTGGTTCGTAATAACCCGAGGATCGCCATATCCGAAAATCCTGAATTTGACTTATAAATAAATTAAAATAAGAGAGCAAAGATCATATCGAACTTAAAACAATTTTTGAAGGCTTTATTCACAAAACATTGACTAAGCTTACATAATATCGAATCAAATAAAAATATGGAAAATTGTGTAACAAGTCCAGCCATTTTTCGCAATATTGAAAAACGACAACGACTTGACTTTAAACGTAAAATCCAATTTTTTTTTCAATTTAAAAAAAAAAAAAAAAAAAAAAACCCAGTGATTTGCTGCCACTTTACTATTTTACAAGTACTTTTCCAGTTTATTTCCAAAATCAAGCCGATTTCTCCCCAAAAAATTGATCTGATTGGTTCTAAAATTCGTGCGATTGCTCCCAAAATTGGTCATTTTTCTTGAATAATTCCTGGCGATAAAATCTTGCCAATATTTCCAAAGCTTTTTTGAAAAACGAGAAAAATTTGGCAAGTTTAAAACCCAAGAATCAGAATCAGAATTATATATTGCCTCCAAATTAAATATTAATTAATAATTAAGAATTGCCAGAAAAATATTTCTCTAAAAGGCAATTATTTCTTCTGAGATACTACAAAGAGAGTTTTTGTTAATCCCCGAAAATACAATAGACTTTTTGAAATATTTAACTAGGTACTGAAATAACCCCCCCCAAGGACGCATTTTGTTATTAAATTTTAATTTGGTCTGCATTAGGACAGGATCGAAAAGCACGAATTTTGAAATTTGAAAATGCCCCAGTCCGGAAAAGTTGCATTTTAGTCTCCATATCAAAACTAATTTTTTATAGATTTTTGGAAGCAGATTTTTGCTGCCCCCAGAGGCCTAAACTTTTTCGAAGTCTGATAAGGGCCGAAAAAATTAGAGCCGTAGTTCATTTTCTATCGGAAATTTTTCGGAAATTCCAAAAATAAAGTCAGTTTTAAAGTAACTGGAGCCAATTTTTTATATATACGAGCCGAAAGAGGATTAGGGAGTTTCATAACAGTCGTTTTTTGCTCATAAATAAAAAATGGCTTCAATTTCTGTAAAACCGTATTCATTTTTGAAATTTTCGGAAAATGTCGGATAGGAAATCAACTCTTTCGCACCAAAATACGGCTCTAATCTTTTCTGCCCTTATGAGACTTTAAAAAACTTGAGGCCTGTGGGAGCAGCAGAAATTGGCCTCCAAAAAATCTGAAAAATAATAAGGGTTAATATGGAGACTAAAATGCAACTTTTCCGCTCTGTGAGATCTTTAAATTCAAAAATTCGTCTTTCGATCCATTCTAATATACACAACCCATCACTAAGCCCTTAACAAGGTACTGAAATAATTCCCACCCCCTAAGAACGTGTTTTTTTTTTTTTTTTTTAAATTTTAATTTGGTCTGCGTATTTCCTTTACCTATTATTCTATGTTTGGACCCCTTCTGTCTTGTTAAGAAATTTCCTGTTTCCCTTAACCTTTCGCCCTGGCTGCAGTGCAGTCCAGAAAATTTATTTCCCTCGAAAAAACCAAAACAAATCATGACCATGGCCTAGTTAACAACCTACAAACGATAACAGCTTCATTACAGACCAAATATAGTTGCAGCAAGGTCTGGACTCTCGATTGCCTACATGATCTTTTTTCATTTAAAAAAAAAAAAAATTTGCATATTCCAAATATCGATTTTCACAGCTTGCAATAACCAAAAGACACACATTTTTTTTTTTTTTGTTTAGTCTCGAAACGACCTTCACACTTGTTGTTTTTCCATGTCATTTATTATTATTTACGATCTATCTCATTTGTTGACGGATGAAAAATAATGTTTGTTAACCTTCCCTTAGCCACAAGCTTTTTATCTCAACTCGAAAATTTTACCGAAGAGAAAGTAAATTGGAAAGCGAGGTGAGTGGCGCCAAAGGCTGATACAAGATTTGCACGGCTCAATAAACTCAGCCACGTAATTATAAATAACACAGGGTGTTACAGATGCATTATTCACACATTTTCATTGATCTGGCAATCAGCCAGTATCAACTGACAATTATCTATTCTCCTCGCGACGTAATTATAATAGTCAAACAACAAAAAAAATGTGATTTAAGGTGAAAAAGGGCACAGTAAATCAAATTCAGATAGAAAATGCTCAAAATTAAGATGTAAGATCGAGAGATTTTTTTTTTTTTTTTTTTAAGGTCGATTGCGTGTCATTCCAGGGCAAAAGTCAGGTGATACCTCACCTTAAAAGCAGTTCGAAAAACAATGGCTTTAAAATAATAAGATTAATTTACTCGGTCAAATAACGATTAATTATGAAAATGAGATTAGGGCTTGGTTTGAATTTTAATGAAAGAAAACGGTTATGCATCAAATGGTATGCCAATAAATTTTTTTTATTTTATCTTCTTTTCCTTTCAGCACGTTGGGGCGGTTAAGTAAATCGACGAGTCGTTTGGTCAACGCGGATGTGAGGTCAAATAGCTACGATTATGACAGAGGAGGTGTGCAAACGTTGCCGAGGAAGCTGAGGGATGATTCGAATAATTATAAGAGACCCGTAAGTGTTACGTAATTAAATGTTGGCTCTGCATCTTTGCTTAAAAATTTTACAGTTGAAGAGAGCTCAGAACGAAATAACAATACTTCTCCAATAATTCCTCCATAAACAAAAAAAAAAAAAATTGAGAAAATTGTGTTTAAGGAAATTTGCTAAAATTGAAAATATGCCTTCGAGCACATCAATTCTAGGTCAAAAATATAACATTTTAAAAAAAATAAAGCTTTGTAGCATGCATTAGATTTCTAGGACCGAAGTGATCGTTGCGGCTGTAGAGCTAGAGCCAACCCCAAGGGTTGGTAGAGTTTTTAAAACAGAGCTCCACATGATTTTTATTTTTTACAAGGAAAATTGGCAAAATGAAAAAAAAAAAAAGCTTGTATTTTTCCTGAGGCGTTAATTACACATATGCACTTCGGTCAACGCTTGACTTTGCATTACTATTGCACTTGCACTTGCATTTCTACTGCATTATACAGTATATTGTATTATTTTTGCATTAGATGTAGAATAGAATGTAATAATTAGGTACAATCTGGCTGCATTATTTTGAATTGCATTTGCATAGTTTGCGATCACTTGCATTACCACTTCATTGTTTGCATTACTTTGCACGGAGTACATTTGTTTTGGAAGATGTTCGCTTTATTATGCTGGGTGAATGAAATAAAAAATTTGGTAGCAAGGGTGGGGGTGGTATTGGAAAAGAAACCCTTCAATTTTCCCAATCATTAATAGCCGGAAAAAATTCACGACGAGCTCATACCTCCTTTTAGGGAGCTGAACCTCTTTTGTCCCTTCTCGGCAGCAGCCCTGCATTAGAGTGCCCCTTATTTTGCAAATTTTCGAATTTGATGTCGGGTCGGGTGAAATCTCGTTCTCTATGGGGCCCTAATAAGCCCTGAATTTTTTCAGATTTTTTACTGAACTGGAAGGCACGACTTGAGCTTTAAGTTCCGAAAATTCCCATAAGAGAAAAAAGTCTACAATTTTTTTTTTTTTTTTTGCGGAAAGACGTTGTTTCCTATCGGGAATTTCGCGTGGATTACGAATCTGAAGTTCGTTTTTTCATATCTGGTTTGGATTTTGAGATAGAAACCAAAATATGGCTAAAACTTAACACTTAGTGCGATTTGTCACTTAACCAGGTTAGAGACCCTTAATTAAAAGAGACTGGCCAGAAAAAATGGGCGCGAAAAAGCGGTGTCAACTGGACATGCGCATTGTGTTTTATTTCATAAAGCAAACTGTCATCTGCAGACCTGAGCAAACAAAAATGGCGATTGTTTATTTTTTAAAATCAAAGTGATCAATAAATAAACGAATTTTCAATGTTTCAAATAAAATGAGTGGAAATAATCAAAATTTGTGAAAATAAAACTTAAAAAATGTTGACATTGAAATATTTGGTAAATGTTGATTTTTTCCAAAATACGCAATCGCCATTTTCTTTTGCTCGGGTTTGCAAATGGTGGCTGTTTTAAAAAATTAAACTCAAAGCGCATGTCCCATTGACACCGCTTTTTCGCGCCCATTTTTTCTGGCCAGTCTCTTTTAATTAAGGGTCTCTAAACCAGGTTTTCTTGCCACATTTTCTCCTTCAACACAAAGCTCAAACCAGATATAAAAAAACGGACTTCAGATTCGTGATCCCGATAGGAAACGACGTCTTTCTGCGGAGAAAAAAAAATTGTCGATTTTTTTTCTCTTATGGGAATTTTCGAAACTTAAAGCTCAAGTCGGCACGCCTTCCCGTTCAGTAAAAAATCTGAAAAAATTCAGGGTGCCCCTTATTTTGGCAGTTTTCGAATTTCAAATCGCTTACCTCCAAAAATGGTTCTCCTTGGTGTACTAATAAACCCGACTTCTTTTTTTTGAAGTTTTTATTTGACGGTAAAGCGTGGGAACTTGAGCTTTAAGTTCCAAAAATTGCCATATAACGCAATGGCAAAAAAAACGTGGTAAAGTGGAAATTTTTTTCCACGAAAAATTGGTTTTTTATCGGAAATTTTCCGTACATTACGAAAGTCCGTTTTTTTATATCTGGTCCGGTCTTTGAGCTACAGCCAAAACATGGCAAAAAAAACGTGGTAAATGAAAAAACCTACCAAGTCCTCAGTTTCACTCGTATTTTGGTCTCTAGCTCAAAAACTGGACCAGATGTAAAAAAAAAGGACTTCAGATTCTTGATCTATGAAAAATTTCCGATAAAAAAAAAACCACCTTTTTTCGCGAAAAAAAGCTGTAGATTTTTTTCTCTTATGGAATTTTTTGGAATTTTAAGCTCAAGTAGCCAAGCTTTCCCGTCAAGTAAAATTTTAAAAAAAATTCCGGTTTATCAGTACACCAAGGAGAACCATTTTTGGGGGTAAGCGATTTGAAATTCAAAAATTGCCAAAATAAGGGACACCCTAATATACAGTATATTTTACTACAGGCTTTTGGCTTCGGAATGCGGCCTTACTCTACTGTGTTGCATCCGATAGTCCGGAGTTTAGCAACTCACATCTCGGTCCTTTAGGCCATAGGATGCGTTGCATACAAGAGCAGCTTTCAGCCTAATTGGACGGTCTTAAAATTCTATCGGATTTTCAAACTCTTGCCCCTTTAACTACATTAGTGACATTTGAAATTGACAAGTGAAAAAAAAAAAGGACAAATTAGAAGTTTATGAAAACTTCGAAGAGCTGTTGAATTGTAATTCAATATTTATTCATTCACTCATTCACAACGATTACACATTTTTTTAAATTTAAATTAAAAGGGTTACTAAATACTTGAACTGCTTTATCTGCGCCATAATGGGTTAAAAACTAAATAAATGCTAAACCCTTATTTTTTAAAAAAAATTCAAACTCACTCAGCCTTTATCGCATTATTTGAAATTGAAAGTACAGCGAGTGCCAACTCTTAAATCCTCATGAATGATGTAAGACAAATTATACTGTATAAACATATACTACATAAATATTTATAAATAAATTTCAATGCATAATAGACTATAAAACATATTTCTAGGTTAATATTGGATCCGAAAATCATTTTCTCAAAATTGTGTTACCAACTTGAAACGTTCACTATTAAACCATTTTCCCGTACCAAGGCTTTTTCTCAAATCATATTTAGGCAATTAACTTTCGTAAAGAGGATGACTGGGTTTTCCGAGAGGACGAATAAAAATTTATCAACGAACGAAAGAATCACGTATTGTTTTCAATTTTAAAATCATTTGAAGGTGTTGCTGCGTTAAACGGAGGAGTATGGGAGTGTCGTTTTTTTGCAGTAAAAAATTCATGCTAACATAAACTGTCACTATTTTTAGGGATTAACAGCATAGTTCAATCTAAAATCCTTAAAAGCGCATTCTTCTGCTTGGGGTCAGCCACTAGGCCCAATCCCCCGCCTAGGACTATAGTGTATCGATCATCTTAGTATCATTCGCAAATAATTTTTTAAAAAGAACATGGGGAAAAATAAATTTTATTTTATGATAAGTGAAAAAACTTACCTATGAGATTTCAATTAGCAGCTCCGTATTCAGCGCTTACAAGTATCGGCGGGCGCTAATGCAGTATCCTCTTTCCCGTGCTTCCCTGAAACGAAAAAAAAGCAGAATTAACAATAATATTTTTAATTGATATAACTTTAATTGATATAATTAATTAATTAAGTGAAAAAAAAAATCAATATCAAAAAATTATCTGCTCTTTCAATTCACGATTTTTTGCCGCCTTTTTCAGGCCATATCTTTAGTTACCAAGGTCCTCTTCCTCTGTCAAAAATGGCCTATAATATTTCAATGTCCACCTAGCGGGAAAATTTCGAATTAACGCAACATCTTAGGAGGTCTTAACTCCGAAACGATTTTATTGTGAGTCACAGATATTAAAATTCTGCGAAAAGAGAAAGAGAGGCGTTCAAGTCCTTCAAAAATCAAGAAATTCTCTTCCATTTTTTTTTACTTTCCCGAACCTATCCGTACGAAAAACAGATGCAAATTAATTACTTGCATGACTTGCATAATTTTGAAAAAATTATACATATCCAGATTTTCATGCTTAAAAAAATTATGCATAATTTTAATAAATTATAAATTTAATACATGCATAATTATAATTTTATAATTTATAATATACAATTATAATATACAATGGGGTCGTCCATGTATTACGTAACGCAAAAAAGGCCACTTTTTGACCCCCCCTCCCCCCTTGTAACACACCCGTAACGCAACCTGTAACCCCCCCTTTGATATTACGTAACACGGGTTCTAACCCCCCCCCCCCCCCATTGGAAAATATTTAAATTTCGTTTTTTGAAGTCAAAAAAAATTTCCAGCTTTTTGATAAATTTTAATCAGATTTTACCAGTTAAAAATTTTTTTTTATTTTTTTATTTTGAAGAATAACTGGTAAAAATTTTTATAAAAGAGTGAAATAAAATTGAAATAATTTTAATATTAAAATTACGTAACGCATGGTCCAGCTCCCCCCCACCCCCCCGTAACAATGCGTAACACCTCCTTCGACCCTCACCCCCCCCCCCCCCTCCAGGCGTTACGTAATACATGGACGACCCCCCATTATATAATTACAATTTTATAATTTTATATTTACAATTTATATTTTATAATTCATAAATTACAATTCATCATTTATAATATGTAATTTATGAATTATCATTATAATTATGCATAATTTTAATCAGGGGGTGAATTGGCAAAAATGATCGTTTCCGTTTCTAATGTTTAGCTTATGGCAGCAAAAAAACCGTTTCCGTTTCTGGGCTTGCATAAGCTAAACATAGGAGCTACAAAAACGTTTCCACCCCCTGATTTTAATAAACTTTGGAGCTTAAAAAAATATGCTTAAACTTTACAAAAACTAATCCTGTCCAAATTTTTGTAGAAGTAATGCAAAAATAATAATTTTTTTAAAAACTTTTTGCATTTATTTGGCAAAATTTTTATAGTTTTTTCACCACTTTTTTGTACCGGTTTTATCATCGTTAAAATGGGTTCAATACGCATCTCTGTAGGAAGGGAGATCGAACTCCATTAAGACTTAACTAGACAAAATTCCACTGTTTAATGACTTATCTGACTGAACCCTTTTCTTTTTGCAGGTGGAAGCTCAACGAAGTTTAGGAGAAACAACCTCCTTATCTCCGAATCACTGGGAATACAGCCGATCTAACATCCGCTCTAAACGACACTCTCCGCCACACGCCGGCAGCATGATCAACGTGTCGTTCGTCAACCAAGTCTCACCCCCATCTTCGAATATCGGAATCAGCAAACACAACGGAATCCCCCTCAACGGACCTGCCAAACCCGCTAGGACCTACAGATCCAATTTATCTAGGAGTAAAAGTTTTAACGTCCACATAGAGGAGCCGGACTATAAATACCGGGATCCGTACAAATCCAACCCTCAGCTCCACAGATTAGAAGAGTCGCCCCCTCCTTTGAAAAGCCCGGGGATTATCTCGAGTTTGAACAGAAGCTCAAGGGACATAACCAACGACGGTTTCAATTTTTCGAAAACGGACGAAAAGCGTAAATTATTCATGAAAGGATTGCTGGACAGAGCTCCTGAATTGTTCAAAACCCTACACGGGGAAGACGAAATCGACGGCCCGAAAAAGTCCAATAAAATCTACACCAGCACCCCAATCAACAAAGACAAACAAAGAGTGATCGATTACAGCAACAGCTTCCGTTCGACGAGCACCAACGACTCGACTCGTCACATCTCGTCCCCGTATTACAAATCCTCTTTGTTAAACGGAAACGATAGGATCACGTCCCCTTCCCCGAAATCAAGTTTGCTGTCCCAATCTCCGAGCTTCAGGGAAATCATTCACGACGGAAACACGACGAAAAGCGTCGTTAGAAGAGGAAGCGACGACGATTACTCGGAAACCATCAGGATCACCTCCAAATCCGACGATCCCCTTCGACCCTCCGAAAGCAACACGGTTCAGACATTTAGTAAAAAGAAAGTACCTTCCAAAAACGGTTTATCCACGGAAACGATACAAAGTAGTGAAACGAAAACCGTAACGAAAAGTCGTTACGTCGGAGGTGACGTAGAAAACGGTAGAAAATATTCTAGGAATAGCCCCGGTGGTGTAGTCATTGAAGTTAGAAATTTAAAATAAGTGCAATGGAGGATATTTTTTTTTTAAAAAAGAAGAAAAATTAAAAAGTCAATTTAAAATAAAGCTCAAAGATCTTTTAGATTCGGTACGTTAGTTTAGGGAGCAAATTCACGGACGAACACGTTAGAGACATGTCAACACATGTTCAAGATAATCTGATTTTATCGTCAAAACTCATGTTAATAAATTTTTCAAGCTCTGAAAATACTTTCAAGAATAAAATTGGGGAATTTAAAAAAAATGTCTGGGAATATATTTCTTAGGGAATATTTCCGGGGAATATTCCCAGCACTGGGAACTTTTAAGTATCTTGATAAATAGCAATAAGCAAGCAAAATAAATTTGCAAAATAATTGCCCAGAGAAATAAATACTCGAGAATTAATTTTTCTGTAAAAATTCCTAAGAAATATTCTACGGCCAAAGGAATTTTAAAAAATTACAAGCGAGCCGACAAATTTCCTGAATAAATATATCCTCAAATGAATAACCGAAAATTCATTTCTCTAGGAATATTCCCAAGAAATATTTCTAAGCTTTAGGAGTTTTTAAAACAACGTTAAGAGACTCAAATAAATTCCCACTCGAGAATTTTTTCCTGAGAGCAACATTACCAGCTTCAGGAATTTTTAAACGTCTTAAAAAATCTAAAACAAGCCAAGATTTATTTACCGAAGAATTTATTTCAAACTACAATTATTAAAATTAGCAAAAGTATTACAAATTTTCCATTCGAAATTCCGGTGACGCTTTGTTAAACTTCAAGAAATCTTATTTTTTCCATCCCCGGGAATATTTCCGGTTTAAAAGTCCCATTCAACCCTCAGAGCATAATCCCCATAGTAAGAATATTTTGATTAACATACTTGTCCCAACCTGTTCGTTTGTGAATTTGCACCTTTCGTCGAAAAATTTTAATTAACACGAAATTCGTGTCGAATTTTTTTTAATATCATTTTTTTTTATTACTAAATCGAAACGATCGCAACTATATATTTTTTTTTTGTTTTTTTCATTTTTTCTGGAAAAAACGAATTTCAGCTAGTCTTAATATAATTAACAATTTTTTAACAATAGGCCTAAATTTTTTTTTGTTTCGAGATGGCAATATCATTCAGAAATTAATAAAGGATGCTCTTTTCAAAAAAAAAAATTAATATCGAAAAAAAATTAAAACTTGCAAGGAATGCAAGGCCATATTTGTGCCATTAAAAAAAATATAATGCAACTATTTTGAAGGGTGTAAATAAATTTTTTTATTAAAGTTCTTTCTTGCAAAAATTAGAAATAAAAATGTTTACAAAATGTTTAAGATCTAAAAAAGAAGAAAGTATAAAATTAATTTTCTTAGAACATTTCTTCTAATTAAAAAAAAATTCTAATCACTTCTCCCATTTTAGGGTTATAGCCAGGGAAAAGGTGGGCTTGACCCCTTCGACTTAATTTTGGTCTCCCATAAAAGATTTTTAAATTTGTATTCTTCTCCTAGTAAACTAATAAGGCTGGTGTAGCTCTTTCGATTAGATTTTGTAGCCTCTTGCATCTGGCTACACACCTGCCATTGTTCATCCAAAAGTTTGCTTTGCTATGACTTAAACCGTTAAAAATTTCTCTTACTTTGAGTTCATATGGAATCACACAAAAATTATTGACAGTTTCTAGATTAACCTAGGCTGATTTTCCATTGAGAATAATTTGACGATTCATTTCCAGGCCCAGTCCGGGAAATTCTTGATCAATTTTAGAAAATATCTGAGCTTGTCTAAAATTAAAAGAATCTTTCATAACCTCCTCCCTGACTTTTTTTAAAATTTGATTTCAAAAAAATTTTAAATTATGTCTGAGAAAAACAAAAGAAATCGCAAACTCTTTTCATCATTTCTGCTCATTGATTTCCATGAGGATTGAACGACCCTTTCAAAATTTACTGATATATATATTTTTTTTTTTTTTTTTTTGCTTCAAATTGTCAAACAACAAATTATTCCTTCATTTGTAATCCTAATCTTAACATTTTTTATTTTTTATAAAGGAGGGGACAATGGACCAGAAAATTTTATACTTTTTGAAATCCCGAAGATCCATTAAGACAAGTTCAAATATTTTTGGAGGGAAATGAACCCGTAATTAAGAAAAACCCGAGAAAGTCAAATCGAAAAAACTCATGCATTACGCCATGATTATTTGACAATTATTATAAATATCGAGAAAAAATCACACCTCGAGTGGGACTCGAACCCACGAAGGCCCTGGACACGCCTTGAAGTCCTATACGCGGACAGCGCTCTAACCAACTGAGCTATCGAGGCTTACACCCACGTTAATAATTCTCTCCAAAAATGTTCACTTCGATTTATTATTCCATCCTTTAAGTCATATCGAGAAAATGTCACACGCTCGGGTGTAAGCCTCGATAGCTCAGTTGGTTAGAGCGCTGTCCGCGTATAGGACTTCAAGGCGTGTCCAGGGCCTTCGTGGGTTCGAGTCCCACTCGAGGTGTGATTTTTTCTCGATATTTATAATAATTGTCAAATAATCATGGCGTAATGCATGAGTTTTTTCGATTTGACTTTCTCGGGTTTTTCTTAATTACGGGTTCATTTCCCTCCAAAAATATTTGAACTTGTCTTAATGGATCTTCGGGATTTCAAAAAGTATAAAACTAATCTTAACACTTAAGTGATTAAAATATTTATTTTTTTACACCCATTCAACTTCATTCTGATCTTGTTCACCAAATGAATTATATGTTTCGAAACAATACATTTTCTTGGTGGTATTTAAGATCCAGAAAAAAAAAAATGTGTTATTTACTTCACCCAAATCATGTTATTTTCATCATCGAGTTAACATTTTTATGATATAAAATATATTATTATTACATTTATTTGTTGTGTTTCATAATTACCTTTAATAAAATGCTCCTTTCCAGAAAAATGAAATTAATAAATGTTGCTGCCAGAATAAAAAATACAATCCAATGTCATATCCAAATATGAGAAAACCGATTTAATAATAGAAAGCAAGTCACTGCACGCTCATAACATTAACGTTTCCTTTTCACCGAAACAAACGGTATTTAAACAACACCGAAAATTAGCCATTTTATTAACTATCAGCGTTCGGCAAAATCAATCAAATACATTCCAAGAATAATGTTGAATCATTACATAACGACAAAAAACCGATTTCATTACTTAAAACCATTAATAAATTGTATTTTGATAAAAGTCAATTGAAACGAAAAGCCGGTTGATTTATAAAAACGATGTTTACGTCGGAGGTGCCAACCTCAAAAAATTAATTTTAACTAAAATGGAAAAAAAAAAAAAAAATTGCGCGGGAGACTTAAAAATTCTTTTAAAAGTAAATTTAATTCGCTGCTGTAAAATTTTCGTTATTTGAGAATAAGCAGAGGAAACAATGGATTATTTGGGTTTTAATTATCAAGCTCTCACAACTGACCCGATTCCAAAAGCTGCTGGTTGATTTTTATTAGATTATCAACATCCCCCTGTGGACCAGATTGCGTTTGTATGAGTTCAAATGACAATTTTCTCTTTCATTTAATTATCCTAAACTGAATTATGTTTTTGTTGCTTCCATGTTTTTGAGGGTGTCTTGTTCCGTGCAATCAATTTTCCACTTTTAACGTTTTTGAGATAAAAAGAGAAAACGCAAGTGGGAGGGGGATGCGGAGGGGGTAATAAGGGTGGAAAAGGAATGAAAGGGTGTCGGGTGGGTGGGGTGATCCAAGTTTTTCTGGTTTCTGAAAGAGACCTACTTCCGTTTGGAAACAGGGCTTCATACAAGATTATTTTATCTGTTTAAATATTATTTGGGCTTGCATTTATCCGGTCAGTATTTTAATATTTTGACCAGTATTTGTTATGTCTTTCGGTATTTATTAATAGAATACTAAATAGTAAAAAATTGTAAAATAAAGTAGTATATAGTAGAATAATAGTAAAAAATTTTAATGGTCAGTACTGGATAGTCAGTAAAAAAATTTAAAAAATCAGTACACTTATTTTTAATTTTTTTCGCCAGTAAAAAAAAAAAAGAAACAGGCTCTACGTCGGTAAAGCCTAAAGAACTTGAAGTGAAACTTCTTACGGCGTTGCGTTTTACTAGTTTATCAACCAATTTTACCTTGAAATAATTAATTTCAATTTTTATCAATTGTTTTTCGCTAAAAATTATTTCGGGGATTTGTTTTCGAAGATCTGACCTGGCCCCAACACCATGACAATTGCCACTCGGGCGAAGCGAGAGGTGTGTAGAGCTAGAGTATATGGTACCTAGGCAGGATACACTCTAGAGCGTGTGGTGCCTAGGCAGGAAACACTCTAGGGTGTATGGTGCCTAGGCAGGAAACACTCTAGTAGAGTGTGTGGTGCCTAGGCAGGATGCACTCTAGTAGAGTCTGTGGTGCCTAGGCAGGATGCACTCTAGTACAGTGTGTGGTGCCTAGGCAGGATGCACTCTAGTAGAGTGTGCGGTGCCTAGGCAGGAAACACTCTAGGGTGTATGGTGCCTAGGCAGGAAACACTCTAGTAGAGTGTGTGGTGCCTAGGCAGGATGCACTCTAGTACAGTGTGTGGTGCCTAGGCAGGATTCACTCTAGTAGAGTGTGCGGTGCCTAGGCAGGAAACACTCTAGAGTGTGTGGTGCCTAGGCAAGATGCACTCTAGTAGAGTGTGTGGTGCCTAGGCAGGAAACACTCTAGAGTGTACGGTGCCTAGGCAGGAAACACTCTAGAGTGTATGGTGCCTAGGCAGGAAACACTCTAGTAGAGTGTGTGGTGCCTAGGCAGGATGCAATCTAGTAGAGTGTGCGGTGCCTAGGCAAGATGCACTCTAGTAGAGTGTGGTGCCTAGGCAGGAAACACTCTAGTAGAGTGTGCGGTGCCTAGGCAGGAAACACTCTATGGTGTATGGAGTATGGTGCCTAGGCAGGAAACACTCTAGTAGAGTGTGTGGTGCCTAGGCAAGATGCACTCTAGTAGAGTGTGTGGTGCCTAGGCAGGAAACACTCTAGCGTGTACGGTGCCTAGGCAGGAAACACTCTAGAGTGTACGGTGCCTAGGCAGGATACACTCTAGTAGAATGTGTGGTGCCTAGGCAGGAAACACTCTAGAGTGTGTGGTGCCTAGGCAGGATACACTCTAGTAGAGTGTGTGGCGCCTAGGCAGGATACACTCTAGTAGAGTATGTGGTGCCTAGGCAGGAAACACTCTAGAGTTTGTCTCGGTGTTATTTCGCCCATAACTTTTATTTTGTCTCGGTGTTGTTTCGCCCATAATTTTTGATCTTTTCGTTAATTTTGAAAAAATTAGAATTGGAAAATTTTCGATAAGTTTTGAAAAAAGTTTTTTCGAAAAGTGAATTTCACATAAGTCAGAAATTTTGGTCGAAAATTTTATTAATAATTTTTAAGATATTTTTATTTTCGATCCTAATTGATAATCTTTGTTTATTTTTTTTCGGTATATGGATCCTTTTATTTAGAAAGTCACGCTTATATGATCGTGAACTATATATGCTAAACATAGGAAATCAGTTGAAAAGTTAAATCGAAGTTGCGAAAGATGGAATCGAACCATCGACCTCTCGTTTTCATGACGATTGCTCTACCACTAAGCTACTTCGAAAATCGATTTAACCTTCAACTGATATGGCACTTGAATGGAACAGCACGCAGTATATGAAATGAAGATGTTAACGGAGAAATTCCCATATAAGCGTGACTTTCTTAATAAAATGATCCACATCCCGTTAAAAATAAATAAAGAAAATTTTATTGTTTTACGGGCTCAACCTCGGCAAAGACTATCCACGTCAAAAATCACACATTTTTTTATCTTTTTTCAAAATTCAAAGTTTTTTTTCAAAATTCGGTATCCATCAATCACCCTTTTTCAACCAATTTCAAAGTTCGTTTTTGAAAATCACCCTTTTTTCAACCATTTTTAACTTGAAATAATCATTTTCAATTTTTTTGACGTAGAACTACGTCATACCCAGTAACCTGGACATTTCGTTTTGTTCGTTTATTCGTTTGTTCGTTCGTTCGTCCCTTTGTTGGTTCGTACCTAAAAAAGTATTTAATATTTTAATCAATTTATGGTCAAAATATAGTCAAAATTTTCGAAAATTTTTTTTAATATTAATTTTTGTGCTTTTTTGCTCAAAACAATCAATTTTTTGACACAAAAAATTTAACATCTTTGGTAAAAATGTAATTTTTTTTTTCTGGTACGAAAAAATCTTAAAATTTTTGATGAAAAAGGTCAAAAGCTGAAAAAAACTTTATTTTTAACTTCACCTGAAACGAAATGCCTGCTCAGTCTTTTCAAAAATGATTAATTAAGGTGTTAATCAAAAGTTTTGATTAACACCTTAATTAATCATGGATGATTTTTTGTCAATTCAACACCTCGACACTGTTGTCTCGGTGTTACTTTTTCGCTCATAACTTGATCATTTTTCTCAAAAATTATTATTTTAATATTAAAATTTAAATCAAATTACCCCACTTTTCCCACCGCAGATTAATATTTTTTTCTTAATAAATTAATTTAATGTTACAGTTTTAACGTTTTTGAAATTCTCACCAGAGTTACGCTTACGCTTACGCGAAGCCCCCCCCCCCATAAGAAGTTTCACTTCAAAAAATTGCGAATGAAGCATTTGCGAGAAGTTTATCTCCACATTTAAATACCAAAAAGTTGTCGAGGCAGGAATATTATTAGAATGGTTCAAATTTACCTTACTTTTCGCGATTTTGTTCTTCATGCGATTTTCACTTCTCTCAGGGTCTAGAAACAAAATATAATTTTTTTTTCAATTTTTTTCGATCACGTTTAAGGGTGGCTCACGGCCATTTTGTGCTTTAAAAAAAAAAAATTGTATTCGGTATTTTTTTAAACAAATTTTTCCGAAACTTTAACAGTGATTTTTTGAGACCAAACCAAAATTGTTTACTTGTTTTCGACGTTGTAGAATCCGAAAAAGACCATCCCGTGTCGATCAGAATCACCCCTAAATGGCCAAACACACTTTTTTGGCCAAAAATAGCAATTTTTTGTAAAAAATTTCTGGTCGCGGATTGTCACCGTAAAACAGTACCAAAGTATGTTTTCGACAACGCAGAGTTCGAATTTGGCCACTCCTAACTAAAGTAAACCCGGTTTTTAAATTTAATTTAAAAATAATTTTATAAATAAAATGCTGGCGAATAAAATGAAAATTTTGCCCAAATGAATTTAAAATACTGGTTTTATAAATAAAATACTGGCAAAAAAAAAAAAAAAAAAAAAAAAAAAAAAAAAAAAAAATACTGCCTGATTTAATTGATATTACTGACTTTCTACATACAAAAATACTGGAAATTTAAATGAAAAATATTGCTTTTAATATTAAAATACTGGTGCAATAAATTTAAACCTATTATTTTCTCTACAGGGATAATTTTGTCTAAATTATCCCTGTTGACCAATCTGCAAAACTTTATGTATTTTGACCTCTCCAGTCAAGGCTAATCCGTTCATCGAATCATCAGAGGAGAGAATAGGACTGGCTAGACCCATTTTATTTCTCAAAATGAAAAGGGTCAAGTCATTTTTCTCAGCTTGGTCATCATTCAAAAAATCTCCATAACCAAATCTTGTCAACCGCATAAACCTGATATCTTGTAAAAAGGAAAATAAAAAAAAAAGAGAGGGAAAAAAAAGCACATCCCTCGTGTTTCAATAACAGGGGAGAACCGACATTGACGAATAGAAGGATAAGGAATCGGGAGGAAAATTCAACATACAAGATGGGAAACGTGAGAAGAAAACGTTGCCTAACAGCAGGACAGTATACTAACATCGATCCGCAAGAACGGGACGGAGACGGGCAGTTAGTGAGTGAAGGAGGTTTGAGATATTGGTCCCAAGGGAAAAGACGGGATCACATCAAAATCCTCCCCAACACGGACAAAGTCAGGCAAGAGCTGCGGATTGCTTAGCCTCATATTTGAATCCTCGGCGTAGCATGGATATACACCAGCTGCGAAAGGGAAATGTTTCAGCAAAAGCACTTCAGCGAACAGTTTCAAACTCTGTTCAAGTAGATGCGCTCAACTTGACATTATTTCAGTTCAAGATGTTAAGGAAAAGGGTAAACTCGGGTGTATATGCACCGATTTCCCCTCCTTCGTATAATATCAACATAATTTCCAAACGCCCCCTTCCCCGGTTTTTTCAGCTTCAAGTTTTCCATTTTTTTTTCTTTTCTCAACTGGAAACCGTCTGTTCGGTTATATTTGCATGTAAATTACCAGTAAAGAGCATCAACGGAGGATTAATCTTTTTCTCGGAAAATGAGTATGAAATATTTGCTTAAATATTTACACACTTTGCTAGTTTCCGCTCTTTATGACATAACAGTAAAGAGAACACTCTCGAGATCCTTTGCTTACACTGCAGATTAACAAGGTTGCTTTGTTAGGCTATTCCAGCATCTCAAATTAGCTGACAAATTACAAGATTTCTTTTTATCTTCCTAAAGAAAAGATATGTGACAGTGTGAATTTTTTTTCGCTTTTCCTTAAGAATTTTAAAATTAGCTAACGTCTGTTTCTCCAAGGGGAACATTTAAATATTCAGATAAAAAGATTTCGTGGAGGGAGGGGGTAGGAAATAGAGACCCTTAATTAAAAGAGACCGGCCAGAAAAAATGGGCGCGAAAAAGCGGTGTCAACTGGACATGCGCTTTGTGTTTTATTTCATAAAGCAAACTGTCATCTGCAGACCTGAGAAAACAAAAATGGCGATTGTTTATTTTTTTTAAATCAAAGTGAACAATAAATAAACGAATTTTCAATGTTTCAAATAAAATGAGTGGAAATAATCAAAATTTGTGAAAATAAAACTTAAAAAATGTTGACATTGAAATATTTGATTAATGGTGATTTTTTCCAAAATAAACAATCGCCATTTTCTTTTGCTCGAGTTTGCAAATGGTGGCTGCTTCAAAAAATTTTACTCAAAGCGCATGTCCCATTGACACCGCTTTTTCGCGCCCATTTTTTCTGGCCAGTCTCTTTTAATTAAGGGTCTCTAGTAGGAAAGAGAGTTTTAAGATATCGTAATAAAAAGTGATTACACTTTTAAGTGTAAGTACACCTTGTACCCAGTTAAAAATTATATGTAAAAAATCAGACTGACATATTAGTGCAAATCCCTACATAAAACTACGCCTTTAGGGTACTGTCCTAATATTGCTAAATTTAAACAATAAAACGATTAAAAATTTTTAAGCCATTTCCCCCCCCCCCCCCGCTTATTTTTGGTCAAAATATTCAAATTTTTTGATAAAAATATCATTTCTTTTCCTGGCACACAAAATACTTAAAATTTTTGATAAAAAAGGTCAAAAGTTGAAAAACTTAGTCAAAATTTTGATTAAAGTCTTCAACGTTAAAATTCTAATATTAAAATGTTGCTTTAACTCATATTCTTGGCTAAAGGGCAAAGGACAAAATTTAAAAAATTTAAGATTTTATGCATAATTTGCGCATTTTTTATACATGTAAACTTTTATACGTAGGACTACGACATGGGTCTCGCGCTATGCCTAGATTTAAGTTATCTTTTGGTACAATTAACGATACAATCTAACACTATAACTAATTGCTTTATATTCAAAAAAGTCTCGTTTTCGAATTTTTTCCCGGTTCGTTCCCAAACCCACAGCAAAAAAATTGAATAAGTTTTCACCGACCTTGATTCAAATTGGCAATCGACCACATTCCAAGTTTATACAAACTTTTGACAAATCCAAGGAAACTTACCTGAAAATAAAAAATAAATAAATAAATAAATAAATAAATAAATAAATAAATAAAGTATAAAAAACAAATTGCGGCAGACACGTTCGGCAAGGTTTTGAAACAAGTATGAACATGTCTTGAATGGAAGACCTACTACGCAGCAAAAATAAACATGACTTAAATTGATTAAAAAATCAATAAAAGGCTTACTGAAAGCTCAAGCTTAGCCGAAAATCGACTGCAACTCCATGCGTATAACAAAAGTGGAGTCAGCCCCAAAGAAGTTTGAGCCTCTCTCAGTGAAGTTTTTTTACTAGGAGCTCCAAATTTAGGCCAGACCCTGTAACAATTTCCACTTTGAAGCCTTTAATAACAATCATATCGTCAAAAAACGACCATTTTTTTGAAAAAAAATTATTCCGGAGCAAGAGCCCCAAGGCGGGCACATTATGAATAATAATATAGCGAGTCAATCCTGACCCTAGTTCTTCTCATATAAGAGCTCCTAATTTCGGCCGTACCCTCTAACATTTTTCACTTTGAAGTCTTTTATGACAGCCATATCGTCTAGAAACGAATATTTTTTTTTCCAAAAAACTGAATTCCGGAGCAAGAGCTGCAATGCGGACACATAATGACAAAAAATTTAGCGGGTCAACCCTCATCCTAGTCCTTATCAGGGAGCTCCTAATTTCGGCCTGACCCACTAAATTTTTCCACTTCGAAGCTTTAATTGGCAATCATATAGTCCAAAAATGAAAATATTTTTGAAACTAATCGAAATCCGTTTCGGTTCGGTGGACTTAACATAAGCCCACCAAAAATAAGTTGCAGCCGCCTCAGATTCCTACATTTGATTATTTATTTCGAAAAAAAAATTGTTTCACCTTCAACAGCTATTTATTTTTCTTTTGCTTACAGCGGCGGGATTTTAGTCAACTATCTGGTAGTTGAACCTTGTGTGACCCCGCAAAAATCTTTAATAATTTACCTAAAAATAGGGAAAAAAAGGAAAAACATTCAAATAAAATAATAATAAATCCGCAGTAACATTTCCAAAACAAAATTTTTCAAAAATGAAAAATAAAAGGCGCGGGTAGGGGAGCGCGACAGTACAAGACGAGATTAGGCTCTAAAAATGATCATCATTTTAATGACCTAAGGGCTCCGTTTTGCAGCAAGTCACAAACAATTAACACGGGAAATAACCCGATTCTTAAGGAAACCCGAAAATTAGTCAAATCGCAAATAAATCATGCATTACGCTAAGATAATAATTTGACAATGTACATAAAATATCGAGAAAAAAAATCACACCCCGTCCCCTTACTTAATTTAACTTCTTCCATTTACCCGCCATCTTCAGATTGTGTTCATTTAAAATCCAATAAATTGTTATGAGCGGGAGCAAATAATAATGTAATCAATTACAAATCAGTAAAGAAAAAAAAATCCACCATTTCCAATAAACCCTAAACCAGAGGGAGAAAAAAGATAGTTGGTTTCCCGTCATTTCATATGGATAACAAGCTTAATATTAACGAATGCAGATTGCAACTCATCGTGAAAAAAGAAATTAAGTCTTTCGTTTTCCCCTCAAACATATCTGATTTCCCTCCCTCCCTCTCTTTCTTATTTATTTATATATTTTTTTAAATTTTCTATCGTGCTGAAAGATGCAGTGACTTAATTAATATCAGCTTCTTAGCCTCTTTTTTTAAATCTGAAATAATATTGCTGCAATTTTTTAATAATTTTTTACTTAAGCTATTTGAAGAAGGATTTTATCGTCAATTACCGTTTCACATTTATTTTCTTTTTGGGGATAAATCCGAACTGAACCGACTTTAAATGATTTTTAAAAAACCTGTCTGCTCATGGTTGCATAAGCTAAGCTTTGCTTTTTTTTTATATTGCAAAAAATCTCCAAAACCGTGAGTACAGTACGCGTAAGTACAAAAATTTTAATTAAAAACGAAAAAAAAAAAAAAAAAAAAAAAAAAAAAAAAAAAGCCGATGCTCTGCTGTTGCTATTTCACCCGTAAGGGAATTCTTTTACACCATGTTTAATGTATCATGTCTGGGAAAACGCGGGGAAAATACGAAGGCATTATTTATCAGGGAGATAACGACGAAACAAATCGCTATGAACTCCATGCTTTTCCTTTAACCACAACAACTCTTAACTGAGAAAGTAAACCCTCCGATGTCCCTGTGGATTAGCAAAAAGGTTATTTCAGTCTTTAACCAAGTCTCAATACGAGTAGAAAGGGAGGCCAAAGATGAGAAATTAATCGGTTTGACAGGAAAACGTTCAACTGGAAAAATTCAGGAGTTTTGGCAGGAGAGAAGGTATAATGGACATCAAGAAAAATCAAATGGTAAGAACAGAAACAAGGCGGATCTGAATTTCTATTCACATGAGTTCTTCTTTAAATTACTTATTTAAGTATAATTACGGTCCGGCCAACTTACAACGAACTCACTTGAAACAAAACTTCGGATATAATGAAGAAAAAAAAATTCATTTTAGAAATTTTTACAAAAAATATTTGGTTAAGGAAAATTTTTTTAAATTTTGTGAAAAAAAATTACCGTTTTGAGTAATTTTTTAAAGCAAATTTTTAGCTTTGGAAAAATTTTTAAAGCAAATTTGTGGTTTTAAAAACTTTTTACAGTAAATTTGTAGCTCTGGGAAATTAAAAAAAAAAAATTTGATTTGGGGAATTGTTTCTAGTCATTGAGGAAAAAATTCTGGGCCTAAATTTTTAAAGACGTAAAATTTTATCATTTCATATTTTGTCAACTGCCAGACAGCTGAATTATATCATTTGTCCCCTCATCTGATCTACTGTTTCCAATTTGATAATAAAATACAGATGAAAGATAAACAGTTAAAACTTTCGTATAAAAACATTGCCGAAAAACTGTCAAATACAGTAGTTTTTTTGTGATCGTTAATGAATGTAAGTTAAAAAATTAATTTATGACCGACGAAAAAAGTGACGTCTTCGTTAAGCTTCATATTTTGATCATCAGGCACTGTTATTTTCCGGGACTTTTTTTTACGAGATATTCGACGTCAAAATCACGTCTAAAGTTAATTGGTGACATCTTATTGCCGTCCTATTGACGTCATCTACATACAAATTTTATTATCGGTCATTCTTAAAGACGTCATTTTGACGTCATTTCTGCTCGTAAAACTGTCTCAAAATGTTACCAAGCCTGATGACGTCTTTTTTATGTTTAAAGTACGTCACATTTTCCATTGGGTCAAAAATGTATTCCAACTCCGTTGAGTAGGAATAAAAGTAAACAGAATTTTAGTTTCGTCGATTAATTTTTTCTTTTTTTTTTCAGATAAAACTATGAACGCTCTTCACTCTCTGTTTCTTTTTATTTTGGCTATCGCCAATTTTTCTCACTCTTACAAAATACAAGATCCTCCACCGGTACCACCGGTACAAATCGGGGGAAAAACGTTTTCCGTGCAGTTGGAACGCGTGAGTTTTTACAAATTGCAATTGTAAAAATAAGCGAAACCGAATGTTCAATTTTTTTTAGGTTAGTTGGTTCGGAGCTAATGAATTTTGTAGACGTGAAGGAATGCAGCTAGCTAGCATGGAAACTCAAGAAGAAAATAATGCATTGTCAAACCATTTAATGACCAACGGTAAAAAAGTTAACTTTTTTTATATAAAAAAGATTTATAAAATAGTAACCTGAGATTTTTATTGTAGTTTTAACCAGCTATAATTTCTGGACATCAGGAGAAAATTTTGATAGGTCCAATGTGTGGATTTGGTTATCCACTGGATACGAAGCATTATTCACAGATTGGGCAGAGGGTAAACCAACTACAAATCCCGACCATTGTCTTGCTCTTGTTTACGTTGAATTGTTTGGTTTCCAATGGAGCAACTTTGATTGTTATGATAAAAATTATTTTGTATGTGAAACAAAAACGAAATAGTTGTAAAAAATAATGTAATTATTTGATAATTTTTCAATTTTTTTGACCTACTTTCCCTTTTGTGAAAAATCGAAAAATTTCCTAAAACTTTTCTCCTGTATTACGTAAGATAAAATTGATTCTTTTTAACATCCGATTATTCCGGCAGGTCACATGAGGTATGATAATTCATTTTTTTATAGAAAAAATATAGCATAAATAGCTTAAAGGTCGAAGTTTGTTTCGAAGGCTTAAGCTATTTCAAGCTTAGTAAAGAAAAATTAAACCAATTAAAAATAAGGATGCATAATTTTTAAAGTATTGAGATTTTTAAAGAAATGAATGTTTTTATTAAGAGTTGAAACTTTTTAAAAATTGTGAAGATATTTTTATTTTCGATCCTAATTGATAATCTTTATTTTATTTTTAACGATTTTTAAAAATTTTACGCTTTAAAAATTTCTTTCAGTTTTCAAAATTTTTTTTTCAGATCTCTGTAAACTTCTTTTTAAACTTCCAAGAATTTTCCTTAAAGCTGCTACCAAATTCTAGGGAATATTTTCCACCTTCAGAAGCTTTTTAGCACTTTGTTCGGTTCACCGATCTCATTTTTTTTTTTTGACTTGTTTTCATTCGAACGCTTCAAAATGCCCATTTGAGATGCCTTCGAGATAAAATTTTAAAACATCTTCTAAAGCTTTGAGGAAAAAACTTGAGAAATTATTAAAATTCTTATCATTTTATGTTTGTCAACTATTAGATAATTAAATTATACTTTGTGTCAGTACACCTGATCTGTCACCGCTTGTTTTGGATGATCTATAATCCATTTTTTCTGATAATGAATTATAGCATTATTTTAATATCGTAATTGATTTTATTCACAACTGGTTGCTATTTTCGAAGCTTATTTCTATTTTCCCACGATGATCATTTTTATTTTTTTACGACAAAAGTTAACCTTGTTAATAAAATCCTCGTAATCGGTATTGATAAAACTTAAGTCATTTGTTTCCATTTAACTGATCGGAAATAGTAGATTTCACTGCTAGGGTTGAAAGTGTGAGATTTGCTATATATCTTACACTTTCAACCCGTAGCTGTGAAAGTGTGTTTTCATTCTAAGTGGTTAGATTAGGATTAACTAAAAAATTTTTTTTTTCTTTTTTTATAAACAAAACAAACAACATAAGTCTATTGACACTGTCAAAAAGAAGCCCTACTCGGTAGATATCCCAAGTAGCACAAGAGGGATTCGAGTCTTTTAGACATCTAGAAATGTTCTGTAGACACGCTAATGTCCCTCTAGGCACCATCTTCAAGACAAAGATTTCTTCTAGAGTTCTGAAAGATATCTTTGTTTTGAAGATGGTGACTAGAGGGACATTAGCGTGTCTACAGAACATTTCTAGATGTCTAAAAGACCCGAATCCCTCTTGTGCTACTTGGGTATGTTCACTTATCTACCGAGTAGGCGGATAAATAGGCTTCTTTTTGTCTGCTTCCACGTTTTTTACTCTATGTTGATATGTTCTACTTTCAACTGGCTAGGCGGCGGTGATATGTATCACTTTGAATTCACGTAGAATGAAAATATCCTTTTTTCTCCCGTTTGAGTTGGCCCAGGGTGCATGATTTCTTGCGGTTTCAGTTGAATACCTGATTCACAGGCGTTGGTTAAAACTGCACGAAAACTTTTGTTGGAAACGTTTGGAAAATTTTTTTCGGAAGGAAAGTGGTTACATTTATTTTCTAACGTGTTCGGCGATGATGTTCAAAATTTTTGAGGATGTTTCACGTTATTTTTGGGGCTTTGTTATATTTTTTACGTAATGGAAGGATACATGTATATCATGTAAGTAAAAGCTAGCTGGGTATGTTGTCGAATTAGACCATACCGAAATCTTAGCATTTATATAGGTATTGAGATATTGTAGTTCAAAGGGGTCAAAAATAGACAATCAATTTGGACTCCTTTGAGATGCGATATCTCGATACCTATAAAAGCTGGAGATTTCGCTATGGTCTCACTTTCGACAACATACCCAGCGAGCTTTCATACGATATGCAACACTTGAGCGAAAAAAGTTTTGGGGCCCTAGGATGATAAGGTAAGATTTCAAAATTAGTACATTTGGAATATACTTTTGATTCATAACGTTGCTGTGAAGTCAGATTTTGTCGACATTTTTGTGAAATAATAAGTTGCTAGTTTCCTACCGTGTCTAATTGATAAAGAGTACTGGGCGGCTGATCGGTCTATCGCTATACGTTACGTAAAAATTATAATAAGCTCCAAAAATAACGTCAAACATCTTCGAAAATTTCGAACATCATTGAAGATTTTTGAACAAATTCAAAAGCAAATGCAACCACTCTCCTCGCGAAAAAATTTTCAAAACGATTTTAACAACAATTTTCGTGCAATGTAGCCAACGCCGCGCCGTAGAATCAAACTGAAATGAATGAATTTCAAATAACAGAATTGGTTTTATCAAATGAATAAAGTAGTGGAAATGAGGCTCATGCAAAATAGGAATTTTGCGATATTGCAAAAAAAAAAGGTTATAACACTGCCAACTTTACAGACCACTCGTAATTTTATACCATAATCTCATGTGTGACCCACAGTAGCGGTAGGCTTTAAAAACTCAAAAGAAACTTATATGAAATCTAATGAAAACTCATGTTTAAGTTAACACTTTAAATTAATCGAATTCGCTTGCGTGTGCTAGTCAAGCAAAACAGGGGTAAAAAAAAATATCAAATCTAAAAAAGGAAAAAGATTTATGTCTCTTTCATTTTTTTCCGTCTAAAAAAAGAGGAGAAAAAATTAAACTCGAGGATGATAAAAAACGTTTCAACTATGCATCGATAAAGTAGATTAATAAACCGCAGGAGGAAAATTCATGGACTGCGAAACGACGGTCATAAATACAAAAAAAAAAAAAAAAGCCTCTACAGACATATGTAGATTAATAGGGTGGAAGCGAGAAAGGTGAAGTTTGTCATATTTTTAGAGAAATTGGGTCAACTAACTTTTTTTTTTTTTTTTTTACGAGATTGTTTTGTCTGGATTTTCTTTTTTTTCCCTTTTTCCAACGTTTTCTTTTTTCCCGTGCAACAAATGTTTTCAATTTTTAAAGGAAAAAAAAATGCGCTTCGTCATACACTGTATAGGTGCTACGTAATTTTTAGAGTAATGCCAGCTGGGTTCATTCACAAAAGTGATACCATAAAAAATCAAGTGTATTATCCATTTTTTATCAAAACTCGCCCGCCACGAGGGACTAAAGGTAAGCTCAACATTTACCAGACAGCAGGTGAGCTCCGCTTCTAAATTAATAAACCTCTGCTCATTGTGTATTTTTTTTTCCTTTTTTAACTAGACTTGAGGCCACGTTTGGGGTTGCCGGTCGAGGGTTCTTTTTCCCGTCTGCTGCGAAAAGAAAAAAAAAATGATAATGGGATCTTTTGTGAAAAGGGAGATCGATTTATTTTCAAGTTAAATTTCAAGAAATAAAAATCATGCGCTCCCGAAAGTCGAATCGATTAAATTTTTCGAAAGAATTGGGGAACGAGGGAAGAAAAAAAAAGTAGGCTTCGTAACAAACAACAACAAGACAACAGCAGTAACGAAAATGAAAAAGCGTTGACGAGGATGGCGTGCGGTGGGAATCAATTTTTCAAAAAAACGGCTTGGCATGTTCCTTTTTTTAAATGGGATTTCATGACCCTTTCTGTAGGAGAAATGGTTTGTTTCTAGGGAAAACGTCAAAAATTTTCAAAGGATCGGGAAACTTTGAAAGGATTGACTTCGTGGGAAACGATCGAAAATCGGCTTTTGTTATATTTTCGGGGACGTATTTTACAACTGCGGTTATTTGGAGTCACGCAGAACGAGCCGACAAAATCCGATTTTAAAATTTAAACTTCTGAGCCGTTTAAAGGAGAGAAAGATTGAAGGGGGGGGGGTGAAAACGATAGTTAGTTTTGGGCTTTAATGAAGACTAAGAGTTTGTTTTGAGAATTTTCGAAATTGCGATTACTTCCGCTCCAGATCGATTATGGTCAATACTGGAGTTTGCTAATGAATTATAATTTTTTTTTTTTTTGGATAGCAGCAAGAGTGGTATTTTCTGCATAAATTTCCTATTTGCAAGAAAATGGTTTGCTTCTCGTAAGGAATTTGTGTACCGTACACATGCAAATGACTTGATTAAAAAGTTGAGCATGACTTCATAAAAAATAAAAATTGAACCAAAATGACCATTCGGAGGCCTCAATTTCGCTACGAAACATGTCTGGTCGTGAAATTGTAGCGTAAAAGCATATTGACAACATTTTTTCTTTTCATTTTTCAGTGTTGCCAACATTCAAATTTTCCGCTAAAACAGGGTGTCTACTGGAAATTGAAAATGAAAAAAATAGGTCTTTTATAGGTTTTATAGGTCGTTTTTGGAAAAAAAATATAGGTCTGTAGATAATTGTTATTTTTTGGTACTGTCAATTGATTAAAGACCCTAACCCTTAAAATGAATCAATTTCAAATTTGAAAAAATTAATGAAACAAAATTTGAGGTTGGTTATGTTAAGGAAAAGCTTATTTTTGGCATTAAAAAAATAACTAAATTTTTTATAATGATACGAAAGCAGTAAAAAACGTTTATTTTTTATTAGTGGGAACTTTTTTCATTAGATGTATTCGTTTTTCGATGAATATGAATATGTTCATTAAATTTCTCATTTTTGGCTTAATTTTGCAATTAATAAATTTATCAATTTGAGAAACATTAGGTACATATCTTCGTTCACATAAAACAATATTTAAAGTTAAAGATGAATGGCGTTCCCAATTATTGATTAGTTGAAATGGCGGGATTGTCAGTCACCTTTACATTGTTGCATTCAATTTATAAAAAAATATTTATGGTAAGCCTTGACCAAATTTAATTATTATTTAGGGTTTAAATTTCCGTTTTCATTTTTGTTATTCATGCTTTTAGCCCCTGATGAAGGAGTCGATTGGATTCCGAAACGTTGGGTTTAAATAAAGGTTTTATGCATCAGTAACGTTTGAATTATTGGTTCCAATCCCGCCATTTCAACTAATATTTAAAGTATTAGGAAAAAATCAATTAGAACCTAAAATCGTTTACAATTCAAGCAATAAAAAAAAATGTTTTTCATTTTTAAAAAAATTTTTTCAATCAGCTGGACCTAATTTTGAAAACTAAAAGTTGAAATATAGGCTATTTATAGGTTTTATAGGTCAGTAGACACCCTGTAAAACATGTTACAGTAACATGTTACGGTAAAATGTTGCTGAGCATGTTGGGAAACATTTACAAATTTTATTTTTCATTTTTCCGAGTTATGCAATATGTTTTTACGCTTTAACATGTTGAGTAAAATGTTGGCAAAATGTTTCAAATGCTGCAACAAGTTTAACAACATGTTGTCTCAACATGTTACTTCTAGTGCAACATGTTGTCTCAACATGTTGTCTCAACTTGTTACTGCTAGTGCAACATGTTGTCTCAACATGCTACTGCAATTGGTTGTTCAACATGTTACTGCAATATGTTGTTTCAATATGTTACTGCAATATGTTGTTTCAACATGTTACTGCAATATGTTGTTTCAACATGTTACTGCAACATGTTTTATCGTGAAATTGTTGCCAAAGTTGCAACATGTTGAACAAGTTGCCACAACATGCTAGTGCAACATGTTTTGTCGTGAAATTTCGGCATAAAAAATGATGAAAAATTTTACCATTTTTCAAGTGAATTAATATGGAACAAAATATTTATGGACTCTGATGAAGTTCTATTTTTAAAGGTACAGGAGTAAGAAACCTAATAATTTTTGTAAAATACTTCCGCAATATTTTCTGCAAAGCATTTCCTTAATTCTAAAACATTTTACTCTAATACTCGTAAATCTTTCAAGTCCAATGACAAATCCTTATCACGCTTTACATTTCGTGGGCGATTGTAATGTGGCCCCAGCTCCACTTCTGACCATATCCCTCACTTTTTCAGGCGATTCTATTTTCAGTGAATAAGGCGGCTTAAAGGCTGAGCCGCTACCTGATGTATTGCCGCTTGTACCACTAAAAACGTTATTGCGTTCGGTTACAGCAGTGAATTCATTCTCATAGAGATCGATTGGATTCTTGACGCCATCAAAATAATTGCTTTCTACGAGGATGTCCGCCTCCTTTCCGGCACGGACGCAATACTTTCCCTTAGAGCTATCGAACAAATTGTTAACCACATGCACTTGGCCAAAGCGAACGCGAGGCATGCGTTCGACGGTTCCGTCCGTCCACCAGTTATTCATCATCGTTACTTTCAGCCTTCCGCGGTCGGACGTCCTGTCGTCGCTGTTACCTATCAAGTTACAGAACTGGTGATTCTCACTGGCAGAAGTGTAATGAAATTTCGTCCACGTAACAGATACGTAATTAGCGCCGTCGGTAATGTCCAAATTTCCGTCCTGCCCGTCGGAAATGTCGCAATGGTCAATCCATACGTTTGAAGTCGATTCGCCTGAGATTGTGATAGCGTCCACGCCATCTACGTCCACGGAACCAGGACCCTGAACTATCATGTTTCTGATAATAACATTACCCTCTTTAACATCGAATCCGCCTTTAAGCTTTGCGCCCGGTAAACCAATAATAGTTTTATCGGATGTAACCTTCACTCTCGTTTCTACGCCGGAACCCATCGTTCCTTTTACGTAAATTACTTTTGGCCCATCCGCTTTAGCCGCTGAAATAAGATCATTGATGTTGTCAACTGTGATCGGTGAAGAATTGCCGCCTCCGGTAGTACCGCCGTTTTGTGACGCCCACCCTACAGGTGAATTGTCCCGCGGACATTGCAGCCCAAAACCTTAAATATATTTTTTTTTAGAATTAAAAATAGAATTTTTGATAGACAATTTATTGGATCATACCTAGCTCGAAAATAGTGAAAATTACTACAAAAAATTTGATCGCCGTCATTTCTCAATGTAATCTTTTAAGAACTGAAAAGATGAGTAAATGCTGCACGACTCTCGTGTGACTTTATTTATACGTTCACAGTTACTGGGTTTATCCAATCTGTTTTTAAGTAATTAATCGGATTAAAACGATCTTCAAAGAACAATCTTTAACGGATACACTCAGTGACACACTCCTGTAAAATGATTTTTATTTGCTAGCTTGAAAGCAAAAGTGTAGGACGGTAAATTAATCCGCCTTTTATTTGCACCAATTACAACAGATAATACCGGTAATCTTAATTAGGCGAAAAAAAAATTATGAAGGACAAAACAGCCATCTGGGGTTTCTTTTCCACTTGATAATTAGGAATTATATAACCATCCCAAGAAAAAGTGCGTTATAAAATTTTATAACTCTAATAACGTTTTGGTCGATTATAAAATTTTATTACTATTTATAAATTTTTATAATTATGATTTTTAACTGAGCAATATATTAATTTTATGCTTGAATTGCACTATATTTAGCATATGGGGACTTTATAGGCTCTTTTTTAAGCATTTTTCATGAGGAAAAAAAGAAAAAGAAATTACAATTTTTTGGAATGGAACCCGAGCCTTGTGGTCGACTTACCAGCCCAATTTATCCCCTACACCACTTTTCAACTGATTTTTAAAAGCGGCAATATGGTTCTTAAGTTGCCCATTATTTTGACTTATAATATTTTCCAGCTTTTTCCGAATTTTCGGTTTATTTCTTGCATTTTCAATTTGACAAAGGCTCAAAAATAAAGAAAAACAGAAATAGAAAAATTCGGGAAGCGTTAGAAGAAAATAAAAAAACTTTAAAAAAAACTGAAAATAATGTGTTATAAAATTTTATAACGAATTATAAATAGATGTCTTTTTTGGCGGGTTATAAAATTTTATAACGAAGTTTAAGTTTTTAATAACTCAAGTTTATAACACACTTTTTCTTGGGCACTGCCATCTTTGATATATATTAGATGAATACCTCCGATTTGGATTTGGATTAACGGTGATATTTTCGGTTTTCAAATTCCAGCGTGATACTTAACATATCCCCCATCTATAAAAGGTAAGAACTTCCATACCTGTCTGTATGACAGTAATCGTGAACCAAGTGAGAAGCGCCATCTTGAATTTCAAAAGCTATATTTTGACTTTCGCCATCTTGAATTTCATGGTGAAAATTACGGTGATAGCTTTTGTTTAGTTTTTCATAAAATTAACGGAAAAAAACTATCTCGCTTTATAATCACGTGTCAAACGGTGTACAATGCACGCTCATAACCAAACATTGTCTTGTTTTTTATTTCTTTAACGATATTTACTTTTGCATCTGCCTTATGGTACATCAATAATAACAATTGCGAAAAAAATATGCATGGATAACAGTTTAATTTTTTTTATTTCTTTTTTAAATTTTATTTGTTTTGTTAAGTGTGGACTCAAACATATTGCGATAATTAATGAGAAGTCAGTACTGCCTTGCAAATAATATGCACAATTCATACTTAAGAAACCGAATTTAGGTTTAAAACTGAAAAACAGAGACCTGAAGTAAAACACCAAAAATGAAGATCAATGGATATAAACCAAGGAGACTGAAGATCAATAGAAGATGGCAAAAAAAGATATAACACAGAATCATTAGGGTGTGTATGTAACCTCACTATGTACGTTTACTTATATTTTTATTAAATTACTTTAATTATTCAATAATAATGAATATTGGTTAAAGACGTGGCGATAAAACCCCCTAATCCTTAAAGAGTTCAGCCTTAGGCTTACAATCAGTATTACTAACAAAAACCAACATGAGAAAATCATAGGCTTCCAAATCAAAAAATGAGATCGGTGAACCGGTCAAAGTGCTTTATCGACTATTTAAATAATTCTTAAAAATATTGTCAGTTGTTCGAACAGAGGTCTAACAAAGCCGCAATTCGAACATAAAGAATCCCAATTTCGGAAAAATAATTCGAAATTCGGAATCCTCTACCTTGATAATATTCTCCAAAATAAGCTTAGATTTTCGAACAGAGATCCACCAAAGCCGCAGTACGGGCACAAGGAATCCGAATTTCTGAAAAATTATTTCAGATTCGCAATCCTCTACCCCGAAAATATTCTCAAAAATACGTTTAGATTTTTGATCAGAGGTCCACCAAAGCCGCAGTACGGGCACGGGCATTCGAATTTCGTAAAAATTTTTTGAAATGACTGTTGCATTTATATTTAGGCTATGGTAAGTCATTAACACGTGTCTTGTCTAAATCTTCATCGGTTTGTAAATTTCTGTTTTCATTGTTTCTTCTTTACTTTTAGCCCCTGAAGAAGACACCAACCGGGTGTCGAAACGTTGGGTATTAATAAAAAAATCAAATGTAATAATAGTTGCAGTTCTTGTTCAAATCCCGCCAATCTTCCTCAAAAAAAAAAAAAAAAAAGGATTGCTACAAGTAAATTTTGAAACAAGTAATCTCAAAAGCCATGGCCTGGAGGATTTGGTCCGAAAACCTTAAACCGCATAGCTTACTGATTTCCTCTTTACTCTACATTCTTTTATTAAGAACTAGCAAATGAGACGGAAAGGCCTACGGCCCTTGCATGCAAGTCGGCCAGCAGCTCGCTTCGCGATCTGCTGTCCTGACTTGCCCATTTGCTGGCCGTCGGTCTGCCGTACACCTCGCCGCTACGCGGATCGCCTGTACCAGTCGGCCCCCTCGGGGCCGCCTGGCATAACCTTATTTGCTTCCACCCTTAGGGCCTCACCCACAGCTTCGATTACTTGTAATTTCTGTTCGCTCAACTTCATTTACATCAACTATAATTAGCTCGGCCTTCGGATTCGCCTTAGAATCTTGGAAACGGCTAGTAAACTAAATTATCGTAGGAACTGATGGTACAAATCGGTCCGGTTACGCTCGGTCCAGGTCACTTCCGTCCGGGTAGGCACAGTCCGGGAGGGTACGTCAATTTTAATAATTGACATTATTAATTATGTTATTTTCCAGGTTTTTTCTAATTTTGGAGCGGGGGGGTAGGCCGAATAAATCGGGAAAATAACGGGAACGTGGAGAAAAAAATTTGCGATTTCTTGGCGCAAACCGCAAGTCGGTGAGATTTTTTTTGAATTTTTGAGGGATTTTAAAAGAATTTCGAGTGGACAAAGAAACAAACTCATGAACTTTAGTATAGTGATTTACCTAAATCTTCAAGCACCTCCAAATCTTGAATTTCGAAAGACTGATAAAAGTTGAACCCAGAAAGGTCAATCTTAAGTTTCCTTCTTGCCTCCTCCAAACACTTACAAAAAATTGAAAATTCTACCCAATGTTTCCACCGAAAAATTTTCAAAATCATGTATGGTCTTCCTAATTACTTCTAGATCTCTCTTAGCTTTCAGTATCATAACGACCTCATACCTTCTTCAGCTCAGGTTACTACGGACTTTCCCTATTTATATTATGCTATTTTCCCTATTACAAGGAAAATATCGTTACAAGTGCTAAATTAAAATTATGGCCTTATTACCTGTATTTATCACGATTTTACGTGATAAATACCGTAATAGCCTTTACTCCATTTGATATGGCATAGGAATAAGAAGGCAACGGAAAAGATCCTTCTTAAAACTCTTCTCAGAGGAACGATTATGATATAAGGTTGACAACATCGAAGTAAGGTTGATTGAAAGGAAGACCACCGATTGAGGCAAAAATATTCTAACTACTAACTCCTATTAATATAATAAAAACGTTTCAACTATGAGACTAGACTAGGCCCCTGACGTATCGCTTATTCACCGTTCGCCTGTCAAGAACCTAGCTGACGTTTTACGAACGATTTTTCTTTTCCTCAATATGCTCACCATCAATTGTGGTCCCTTGAACCCACCCCGAGTCAGGTGGTGGACCTGTGTTCGGACAGATTACCAGAGTGTGTACCAAAAAAAAAAAAAAAAAGAAAAAAAAAAAAGAGTGACATATATTTTAAGTAAATTGTCACTGATCATCAAATCAGTGACAAATGCAGCTCAGCCCAATTTTTATTCGTTAGTGCAGAATGCTCTTATGCCCTTCAACTTTATTATCTAATATTATTTTGGGTAATGTAACTGAAAACCTTGATTTCAATGTTTGCTTATACAAAATTTGCCAAGCGTGATCAAAAAGTTCTGGTCTAGAAGTAGAAGTCGCTCCTATTTTAAAAGTCCTAATTTTTATATACAGAATATTTATCACTATTAATTATCCATTATCAATACTAATTAACACCTACACCGATTCCCAGTTGGGATTGAATAATTAGTAAAAGCAAGTGATGGATTTATCTACCGTCAACGATCAACTCGAAAAATCATCTATCACTTGTAAACTAATCAACTATTAATAATTATAAGTAATCATTAGTAGTTAGTAAGCGCTGACTGTCGAAACAATTGTTGCCCATCATCCATAATTGACAATTAATTATTAACTTCCGATTGTTGACTGATAATTTTAAACTATCGACCACAAATAATATGGCAGTGATATGATTTCCACTACTCCCTTACTGGTGACTATCAATTAGAGACTAATCGTTCTGCTACAGAATTTTATCAATAATTTTTTGATGTTAATCACAGGAAGTTTTAAAAATTATCCAACTTAAAAAATGATATTTTTTTCGCGAATCTCAAATTAATGATAAAAATTATAAGACCTGCAAATAAAGAATCACGCTAAATGTTAATGTTAAACTTAGAACGCGTTATATATAATGAGCCTCAATAAACCACAATTGTCCTAAGCTCAGTTTTTACAACAAGTAAGAGCGGAATACTATCTTCTACACTAGTAAGTAACCAACTTGTTAATAAAATAAAGAGACTAATAAAAAAAATTATTGCTTTATTTTAAGGATGCCTTGAAAATGCCTTAACATGTCTATTTCAGCTCAATCTGAATGTACGATATGTTATCACTAGCAGATTTTTCGATAATTCCCTACGCAATATATTTAGCAGTAGGAGGAAGCTCCGTATTGGTGACGTTATTAGCAGGATTAAGTTTTTTCCTGCATTTTCTAACATCCAACCCTATACGTATTGTCGAAGATTTGGTATCAGATGAGTATGACTTTATAATAGTAGGAGGAGGATCTGCAGGTAATTAATAAGTAATACTAATCCCCAGTAAGTTGGGTAACCCCGTTTTTGTACCAGAGGTTTAACAGGACCCAGATGGCATTTTCAGTCCATTGGACATCCTGTGGATTGTCCATTAGATGTTCACAGGATATCCAAATCCATGGGATATCCGTAGAACGTCCAAAAGGCGTTATTTGGATTAGTGCGGACAGAAGTAAATCCAATGGACGTCCAGTAAATATTCTCATGACGTCCTGAAGACGTCCTCAGGACTGAATAGACTTTGCTATCTGAGATGATTTCACTTTCATCTTCCGCATGCCAATCAAAAGTCTTACCAATGGATTACCGCTTGCCCCATAATCCCCAGAACAATGAAAAATGGTTTAAGCCCAAATTCTACTAATTTGGTTAAATTCAATGAGATAGGAGCGGTCGTTGCCAATCGGCTAAGCGAAATAGAGGACTGGAAAATTTTGTTGTTGGAAGCTGGACCTCTCGAAAACGTCATCACCGACATTCCGTTGGTAGCAGCCGCTTCGCAACTGACCACACTGGATTGGCAATACAAAACTGAACCTACATCAACATCATGTTTAGGTAATTAAAATAGCATCAGTTACGAATGTCAACTGGAACCTTGTCTAAAAAACTTTACAGCTATGAACGATAACAGATGCCTCTGGCCAAGAGGTAAGGTATTAGGAGGATCAAGCGTTCTAAACTACATGCTTTACGTCAGGGGTAACTCAAGAGACTTCGATCATTGGGAATCCCTTGGGAATCCAGGATGGAGTTATGAAGACGTTCTACCTTATTTTATAAAATCGGAAGATAACCAAAACCCAGACTTACTGAAGAACGGTTACCACGGCTCAGGAGGGTAAAAAGTAGTCATGCATTTTTAAGAAACTTTTTTTTTAAAGCATAACTTAATTACCGTAGGCCACTTGGCGTCTCGGAACCTCCATATCGAACTCCATTAGCCGACGCTTTCGTCCAAGGAGGAATCGAATTGGGTTACGCAAATCAAGATTACAACGCAAAAAATCAAACTGCATTTAGCATAGCCCAAGCAACCTTAAGACGAGGGTCCAGATGTAGCACTGGTAAAGGTTTTGCTGCACCTGCGAGCTTTCGGCAGAATCTTCACATAGCCTTGGGTTCCCATGTTCTAAAGGCATGAATTTCATTCCTGTTTTAAATTCCCCGCGTATGACTTTTATTTTCCACTTTTTGAAGGTGTTGATAGACCCCGACACTAAAGTTGCTTATCCACTTTTTGAAGGTGTTGATAGACCCCGACACTAAAGTTGCTTATGGTGTAGAATACCAACGACTTGGAGTCGTAAGAACCGCTAGAGCAACTAAAGAAGTTATATTATCCGGAGGATCAATCGGTTCAGCACAACTTCTCATGCTGTCAGGAATCGGACCGAAGGAACATTTGCAGGAGTTGGAAATCCCAGTATTGCAAGACTTAAGAGTTGGTTATAATCTGCAAGATCACATCATATTTCCAGGTGTAGTTTTTCTGTTAAATCAACCAGTCTCGCTAGTTCCATCTAGGCTCGTAAGACTCAAAACGATTGGTGACTATCTCTTATTTGGAGATGGCCCTTTGACTGTTCCCGGAGGAGCTGAAGGTATAATAAAAATCTTATTTATACAGTCAGATTTTTGGGATCTCATTTTCTTGGGTTACAGGATTGGCCTTCGTCAAAACGAAATATGCGAACGAGTCGGACGACTATCCCGATATCGAATTTCAATTTGAAGCCGGTTCCACTAATACAGACTATGGAATTCAATTAAGGAGAGCTCACGGATTAAGAAAATCATTTTATAAAACAGTGTTCCAATTTTTAGAGAATAAAGATGTTTTCAGCGTACTGCCAATCTTAATAAGACCTGGAAGCAGAGGAATTATTAAATTGAAAAGCACGAATCCATACGATCATCCATTGATCTATCCAAATTACTTCAGTGACCCTAAAGACATGGAAACATTGATTGAAGGAGCTAAAATCGCACTCAAATTAGGTCAAACGCAAGCTTTTCAAAGGTAATTTCACACAATTAAGTTGTGCTAGGCGTACCAGGTTACCAAAGAAATTGAACCTACGGTGACAAAGCTAAATACCGGAATAAACCTTTCTTTACGAAAAGTCAAATACGACCTTTTCCCTTAGCACTGCCGCTCAAAATATATTCCCACTTATTTCAATTATTTTATTTCAGGTACGGCAGCAAATTTTACAACGTAAAATGGCCAGGATGCGAACACTTGGAACCACTGACAGATTCAATGTGGGAATGTATGATACGGCACTACACTCTCACCGATTATCATCCTTCTGGAACGGCGAAAATGGGGACCGGTCCAGAAGCTGTGGTAGATCCTCAATTAAGAGTTTATGGAATCAAAGGGTTAAGAGTGGTGGATGCTTCCATAATGCCGACCGTTACTTCCGGAAATATTAACGCCCCAGTTATAATGATAGCAGAAAAAGCTAGCGACATGATTAAAGAATTTTGGAACAAAACAGAAGAAACAGAATAGGCATACTATCATTGATGTTGCGATCTTAAAATCTAAGTGGAAAATCTGAAGGGAAAATAATGAAATATTTTCAGCTTATGCAATTAAAGTCGCAAAAATATTTATGACTAATATCCTGACAACCTTTTCCAAATTTAATCGTTAAACAAGTTTTTAACCGAAAAAGTTAAAAAAAATTATATAACCCCTTTCATCCCCGAGCAAAAATAGGTGACGCACTTTGAGCGTTAAAAAGACGTCATGCGGCTTTACCAGTCGAAATGACGAAAAAACGACGACTTTAAGAATGAATGAAAATAAAATTTGTCAGTGGATGACGTCTCATTGACGTCTAAATGAGCTGACTTTACCATTCCGAAATCGAGGTGACATCAATGGGACGACAATAAGACATCACCTATAAGCATAAGACGTCATTTCGACGTCAATCTTTAAAAAATAGTCCCGGAAAATGATCGTGTCTGGCAACCAAATGTGACACGTTATAACGACGTCCCCTTTCTCGTTGGACCAGTATAATTAATCGGATATTCGGGTTAATCCCCTAACAAAAACAGCAATTCTCGCTCTTGTTCACATTGTGATTGCTTCAAATTATTTCTCCTTTTAAAAATAAAAAATTCACGTTTAAACACATCCTGAAAATCTTTGTCATGCAAAAAGCTTCATTTCCACTGCACGGAGAACCCCTTTAAATTTTCCATTTCATTAATTTATGGGATAAGAATATTTATGAAAACGTGGACTTTTGAATCCTATTCAGTTCAGTCAAACGAAAAACTTATTCATAATGAAGGATCGCGGGTACAAAAAGGGGGAGAGAAAAAAAAAAAAAAAAAAAAAAAAAAAGAGATCGACACTTTCGTTTAACCATTTCTTTTCATATTCAAAAAGGGGCGAATATTTTTCCTAGCTACTTTTCCACCAAAACCGCGTATATGATAACCCCCCCCCCCCCTTATACTCCTTTCTTTTTCCTCGAAATTTTTTCGCCGTAACTTTTATCTAACGGTTGAACGCTCTTTTTCAAATGCAAGTCATTAAAAAAAAAGAAAAAAAAAAAAAAAACAAAAGAAGTTTTGGTCTAATCGCTAAAAAGTCTAAGAGAGAAAATATAAAGGGGGAAAAGAGCGAAGGAGGAAAAAAAAAAAAAAGAGCTTGGGAGAAGAGGAAAAACTTGGGTTCTTTAAACTCATTCTCGTCACGTTTGTAACAAAAGTTGCGACCGTGCCGTTCTTGATAGGATTAACGACGAACGCCTCCCCTTAAAAATATGTGTTATGGTTCTCCGTTCACGTTACAGACGCTCCGGACTGATCAATCTGTTTTAGATCAAAGGTTTACCTAACCTTTTTTTAAAAAGAAAGGGGATAAGAATATTTTCCGACGTGGATGAGAAATTGGGGAAGCACGGTGGAATCCTGTAGGAAATAACACTTAAGTAAGTAAATCAAAAAGGACGAGAGAAATGGTTATCAGCCGGAAATGGGAAATCTAAGAGGATAAGTTCGATTTCGAAGCTTCAAACCGTTTTAATTTATCTTTTCAGATTGTATCTTTCTTCGTGGGCGTCTTTATTGATAGAAACATAAGGGAAAAAAAAACAGGGTTTTGAATAAACATAATTTTATCATACAAGAGGGGCGACAAGTGTTTTTTCCAGAGTTTGTGCCTGTGTCATGAAATCCAAGTTCCATATCGCGGCGGAAAAAAAAGATATAGAAAAAAAAATCTTTTTATTTGTATAAATAATAATTTCCCGAGGAACTAAACTAAGATAATTCACTCTTCATGACATCCCTCATATTTTTTAATACAACACCCCCCTCCGAACTATCCTGGGAAAACGAAAATCCTTGTCCCCATTGTTTAGGGGTGAAGGGGAAACCCAAATAAATTTCATTTTTTTTTCTTTCTTTCTTTTTCTTTTCTCCATTTTTGTAAAAAAAAAAAAAAAAAAAAAAAGTTGATAAATGACAAAGACACAGTAATGTTAACACGCCGATTAATCTTTTAGTTTAAAAAATGAGGTTAAAAAAATTCAAATAAATGCAGAAAAAAAAAAAAAAAATGCATGATGAATATAGTTTTTTTATGAAACTAGGTAGTGCGGGTAATTTTCTTTATTTCGTAAATGGTCAAATGTCCAAAATCATTATATCCGATTGGATTGACATGCAGGAATAAATAAAATAAAATGATTGAAATCAGCCACACGTTCACAGTATTGACTCACGTCATTATAAGTTGAAGATCATATATGTTTTTTTAATTTTTGAGGTAAATGGAAACGAAAAACCTTTAGCTTCACCATACCAGTCTGGAAATATTATAACACTTTCTACTTTCTTTTTCAATATAGCCATCTTACTTAATCAGCACCGCGCAAAAAAAAAAAAAAAAAAAAATGCAAGTATTAGGCCCAGTCTCCTTATCTCAACCGTGATTTTTGGACAAAAAAAAAAATCCACCGTAGGTACGTACAATCAAATTCACGTATAACTAATATTAGACAAAACCCAAAACGCTGCTTAATCTTTCAATACTTTTCGAACTTACAATCTAAGCTTATTTTGCATATAAATTCCGTTTAGGATGAAAAATATACCTTAGACAAAAGGATGACTTTATTTTAGCACTTTAAAAACTGGTAAAACCTCTTGCAAAACAAAATGTACTAATAGAATATATGTACATAGCTGATAGAATATATACAATAGCTTCAGCCAAAGTTTAAGATTAATTATTCATGCCTCCAGAACATAAACCGTATGTTAACTTTAAATGGCAGGGGCCAGATCTAAAAAAGTGTGATTATTTGCGAATAAAGGCAAAAAAAATAGAAAGAACTTACCCAGTTTTGCTATTTCTGATGAAAAACTAACGCGTTAGCGGGTGATAGACGGCTTGGCGTCCCGACCATTTCAACGATCTCCCAGGATTATGCCATTTCGCTCCAGTATGGCTTCAGACGAAAAAAACCGAGTGCGGGATTATGGTTAATCGAGGGGTTGCATCATATACGAGACACTCCGGACTAATTCGAAAGACGGGTATTTATTTAAAATATAAAATAAAAAATACGAAGAGCGTACTTTTAATTCCCTAACCTACTGAACCGAACCGAACCGAACCGAACAAAGGCTCCCCCGAGCGACGGTGGCCAACGAAGTTATTGTTACGAATAAACGAAACCGACCGCGAAAACGAACCCGAGCAAACCGGCCGCGCAAACGAACCGAGCAACCCCTAACCAATCAGGAGATCCGCATCTGAAATATCTAAAATGAGAAAAAAAACATTCAGAATGGATTTATGCTGTGATGCCTAGAGAACGTTTGATTACATATAAACGACATTGACAGAAGTATTTATTTTTGCTACCTAGAAAAAAGTCAATTTAGTAATCTCAAAAAAAATTAAAGAAATATCTAACCAACTAATTCTGTGCCTTAGTACAAAACTAGACCAAGTGCTTTCAAAAATTGTAACTTGAAATTGCAAATCGACTTTGGAAATCAAGCACAGTTTCAAGGTTGGCAACGTTAATTAGTGCCATCTGCGAGTTGATTTCCCCTTGGTATTAGATCTTAGATTTAAAACTGATTTTCTTCACCTAAATTCAAATTATGAAATGAAAATGAAAAAAAAAAAAAAAAAAACCAATGAGATCTAAGTTTGACTCTAGTGCACTACCTCCGAATTTCAGTTTTCATTAACTCACAAAATCATTTTAAACATTTCTGTTACTAAATGAAAAAATAAATAATCAGAAATGCAACTAGATGTCATGACATCAAAAAATATTTCAATTGCAATATATTTCCTCAAAAATCAGAAAAGTAAATTTTATCGTTATTCAATTTTTTACAAAAAATTAATAATGGTAGTGCATTAGAATTAAATTTGAATCGCATTTTATCCATCAGTTGATAATCTAGTGTAAATAATAGAGACCAAAGGTATTTTAAAATGAACGAGCAGAACAAAAAAATCTGCTTTTCCAACCCTTAGAACTGCAGAAACTATGTAAAGTCGCGTTTTAAATATGAAGTTTAAATTCGTGAAATAACTTTGTCTAATTCTACACTGAGGTACAGAATTGATTCATTTACAAATTAGTAAAAAATATTGGCAACGTGCTGCTAACGACCAAAAATTCCGGAAAAAAACTACTGAATAACAATAAAATTTTACTGATTAACAATAAATTTTTTAAACAATAAAACCGTTCAAAATTTTTTGATATTCAAAAATCATTCTCTTTTCTTCGAACTCATTTTTCATTCTCATAGTAATTGGGATATAAAATTATTTCGAACGGAAAACATACCGGCTCAAAATAAAACTCCTTTTTGTAGAAGTTGGAAAAGTAGATTTGCCAAGCATGAAGAAGTCAAGAATCGTTTGTCTGGTGTCATCGCTAGTCCTAGAATCGTATACCACAAGGCGTTAGAAGGAAACGGTAGTCGTCCACAGCGGATTCCATCACAGCTGCTGTAAAAATTTACTTAAAAATAAAATTAATATCATGATAAATGTTTCAATTGTAAGAATGTATTCGGGCATTGCTACTCCTCAAACATTTTAGAAGTTGCTCCAGTAGTTTCAATTACATCCGAATCCCTGAAAGACAAAATGAGAAAACCATCGCGGTATTTTCGACCATTGGTAGTGAGAGTACATTCACCCATCATCCTCGTGCTTCAAGGCGTTATAAAAAATTAAATATGATGTCTGAAAAAAAAATTACAAGAGCTATTTAATACAAATAAACTGATAATAAAAAACACCAAATGAAGGCAATAAAATATCGATACTTTGATAATATCAAGATATCGATATTTTTCATCCAGATTTGAGTCTAAATTCCGGCTATTCTGCCAGTATTTAACCTACGGGAAAATAAGAGAGTCCCGTGCTTATTATATGGGACACGATAATACTGACAAGTGGTGGTTGCTGAGCTAACCCCCGCCCTCGAGCGCAGAGAACTGGGTAAATAGTGTACGAAAGACCGGCTCTTTCTCCGAAATGAGGGAATCGGCGAGGTAATTAATATTTTCGATCCCAAAGCAGTAGCAAGTCATTAAAACCCTTCTGCTAATTAGCAGAAGGGTTTTAATGACCCTTTATGAGTTTTAATGAAGGGTTAGAATTTGAACATTTTAATATTTAGGAATCAAATTCTGAATAAAAAAATTCAGACTGAATTTCTTTTGAATTCTCTTTCTAAGCTAAAGTTTCCAAGTGATCAGTTAAACATATATCTCACTCTAAACTGCTTCATCTTCATTTGAATATGAAAGACTGAAACTAACTGAATGTCTGCTAAAACCGAAAAAAAGTGACCTTGATGTCATTTTAGAGGTTTTGCCTCCATATAAGATTCAAAATTTTATATCATAAGTTTCTATCACATCTTACAGTTATTTACAATTTTCTTTTTCGAAATTTCTAATTAATGCAAATACATCATTTTTCAATATTTCTAAAATTAGCTTAAATCTTCTAATAATAAATGCCAGGTGGAAATCCATTCAAATATATCCGAGTAATAAACTGATTCGTATCTCTTCACCTCGTCTGTTGCGGTTGTGTTTCCAGTCTTTTTGCCATCCTAATGGAATATGAAAAAGGAACAACATAACTCAGCTCCGGCCGGTAAAAACTCTTGATCGAAGGTCTGGTCCCGATATTTCTTTTACTTTCTTAGTAGCTAAAACAATCAAGAACACATCAAGAGGATAGGTTCCACAATAACGATATGTTTTTAGACTTCACTGCTATATATTCACAAAATAAAATTCAATTCAAAAATGTTAATAAAACATTTTAAAAACGATTTTATAAAACACAATAAATAAAATGCATTAATTAGAAACTTCAGAAATACCAAAATATCGGAATTTGACCTGACAGGTCTAACTGTCATAGTTCAAACGCCTTCTTGGCTTCTCTATGTAAGTTTTCAAACGACTACTTAATGAATTTAACTGAAATCTGTACTCTTCATGAATTTTTAAAATTTTAACCCCCACTCCAATCCCAGATTTTTAATTCATAATTCTTAAAATCTGTACAGAATATTGAATGGTGGTTTAAACTCTTTTTCGGCCTTTCAAATTAATGTACTTATATAATCATTGAACATTATTTGCTAATACTAGAACCCATACGATATTACTACATGGTCACTTCAAATTAGATTGAGCCGATATGCTATTTAGTACCCTCAGCGCCTCTTGTGGTAGTGCTTCCTACTTGATACAGTTGCCAATCGCATTCAAAGACAGCCATCAATTCCGGGCGTTGCAAAGTCTTGGCCAAAGATCCGACTCAGAATTTTTTTTAATAGCTAAAACAATCAATATAGTCAATTAAGAGGATAGGTTGTACAATAAGAACAAGTTTTTGGCATTTCAGTGGCATACATTTATAAAATAATTATACAATTTTAATTTTCCAACAAACCAAAAACTGCTTTAAGGCAGGGGGGGTGTAATTCTCTCAGTTGGGGTTATCGGTATATGGATCAAAGAGGGAACCGGGAAGATGTTCAGTAAAAGAATACACCAGAGGCACTCGAAGAGTGGACTTGAACCACCGACCTTCCGTTTTCATGACGGCTGCTCTACCACTGAGCTACCTCGGGCTCTGATGCATCTCGTACTGAACTAGGTTACATAAGGTGTTAGGTGAATACTGCGAAATTTTCACGGATGTGACTTGCTATTTGCTAAGTATAAACAACACGATCAATTTCAAAGTTCACTATTTTAAAACTCTTTATGTGCGATAAACGCGAATATCGATCCTAATTTAAATTTTAATATTTTAAAATATTAAATTATTAAATATTAAATATTTCCCAATTTTACAATTTTCAAAATATTTTAAAATACAACTTCAATAATATACTTAAATAAAACTTAAAATACAACTTCAATTTAAGTACATTAATTGAAAGGCTCCGAAAATAAGAATGATTTGAACTCCAAAAAAATTATTTAAATTATGACTAAAAAACTAAGAATTCATTTCAAAGCTTGTGAAAAAACTGTAGCACAGGAAACAAGGTTTTAAAGCCGCCTAAATAATCAATTCATATTTGCCCAGGAAAAAGTTACGAAATTTTCAAGAATTCTCACGTAAAAAAAATAGAATTTTAGACAGTTTTGCTTATTCCTATAAAATTTTTCAAAATTAATACATTCCGGACAAAGTTCTATTAAAAGCTCTTAAGAAAATATTACGAGGAGAGAGACTTTCAGATATTAATTTGGGACCTTCAGGATTATAGGCCCAACAATTTTATTTTCAAAAAAAAAAAAAAAAAATCCTGGATTTTGGATCCCAATATTGCTACGAAAACGAAGATATAAGATAAAAATTGCTACCTGTTCTAAATTTTGGCTTAAAGAAAAACTTGTGAAACAAAATATACTGCAAACACTATGGTGCACTGTTGGTGCAATCTCTTTTGACTCCATCAAATTCTATACATGCAAACTAAAAGTAAATAATCTCCAAATTTTTTAATAAGTCATGAGCAAATAAATAAATTTTGTTCAGTTTCTCTTATGTAAAACTTTGAAGAAAGTTCTTTCTTATACCCGAATGAAGTCAAAAAGTAGAAATTTGCTGTTCACTTTCTAGCTTGTACATTGAAAACTTCCACAAAATTATTTTGTAGCTCAAGCTTTTGCAATAAGGTGCCAATCTCCACATTTTGGAACCAAAGGTAACATAATTAAACAACAGACTCCTAATTAGTACTAGCCAACAAAAGTGAGAATCAAGAAAGATACATACGCTTTTTGAATCTTGCTATTACCTTATAACAATGAGTCTAGAAACTTATCTAGAACAAAAATAACTGGAACGGTCTTACCGCATCTGCTGCGAAGTCATCCACTCTGGCAGATATCCAACTAGGCACCAAAAATTTACTCAAAACAGCATAAATGGCAGATCACTGATAATCTGAAATAAAACAAATACACAATACTATAGTTAATGAACCAGCGATACCTGAAAATTGAGAATTAAAGAAACAAAAGGCTTTCAGAAATTCAGACTTCAATACAAGATTTTCCAAAAGCACATAACTCTCACCTACATGTAAAACCAAATTCTAAAGCAACCAAAGTCATTTCAAACTCATGTCCGCAGTTGGACCGAGGCTTCTAGAGGGTAAAGCGAGTATGAGTCTGAGTTAGCTTTCATTGACTTCATACAATATACAACAAGAACAGAAAAATTCCATAGCACTAAATAATTCTCAGAACGATCAAGCTTTTTCAAACTCCAAATTTTTCGATAAACTCATTTTCTTTCCTTTGCAGTCATTTTTTTCTACAGCACTAGGATAAGCTTACGTGCCAACGGAATACACACCGGCAAAAAATAAACTCCTTTTAGTAGAAGCAGAATAAGTAGATAATGCCAAGCATGAAGAAGTCAAGAATCGTTCGTCTGGTATCATCGCTAGTCCTAGAATCGTATCCCGCAAGGCGTTAAGAGGAAACGCTAGTAGTCCGCAGCGGATTCCATCGCTGCTGCTGTAAGACGTTGCTTGAAAATAAAAGTAATATCATGTAAATGTTGCAATTCTAAGACAGTATTCGGGCTTGATTCCAATCCGAACAGTTTAGGGACTGCTTAAGTAGTTTCAATTACATTCGAGTCCCTGAAAGAAAAAATGGAAAAACGATCGCGGTTTTTTTGAGAATTAATAGTAGGAGAACATTCACCCATGCTCGTTCCTCAAGTCGTTATCCAAAATTTAAAATGTTATCTGAAAATATTTTTAAGTGTTACTTAATTGGCGGCAGAAGTCTAAAAAGTACAAAAAAACTGAATATAAGAAACACTTGGTGAAGGCAATAAAAATATCGATATATCGATATTTTTCATCTATATTTGAGTCTAAGTTCCGGCTAATTTGACAGTATATAACCTACGGGAAAATAAGAGAGACCCATGCTTATTATATGGGGTAGGCTAATCGCTGACACGTGCTGGATGCTGAGCTAAACCCCCTAACTCGAATGCAGAGAACTGGGTAAGCAAACCCTAAATTCTGAACAAAAAAATTCAGACTAAAATTCCCATCTGAATTTTTTTCCTAAGCTAAAGTTTCCATGTGATCAGGTAAACACACAACCTAACTAAAAACTATGCCATTCTCATTCGAATTTGAAAGACTGAAAAGAACCGAATGTGTGCTAAAACCGAAAAATTGAGCACTTGAAATCTTTTTAGCAGTTTTTTCCTTCTTGTAAGATTCAAAATTTTGAATTCTAAGATTCTATAACACCTTATAGTATTTTACACTATCTTTTCGAAGTTTCTAATTAATGCAAATACATAATTTTTTAATATTTCTAAAATTAGTTTAAATCTTCTGCTGATAATAAATGCTAAGTGAAAATCCATTCAAATATATCCGAATAATAAACGGATTCGTATCTCTTCACCTCTTCAATTGTGGTTGCTTCTCCGGTCATGTTACCATTCCATCCAAACGAAATATGAAAAAGGAAGAAGAAAACTCCGTCCGTTGAAACCTCTTGGTCGAAGGTCTGGTCCCGATTTTTTTTACTTTTTTAGTAGCTAAAACAATCAAGAATACGTCAAGAGGATAGGTTTTACAATAAGGTTATGTTTTGGGATTCATTACTGTATATTCACAAGGCAATATTCAATTCAAAAATTATAGTAAACGATTCTAAAAACACAATTAATAAAATGCATTAATTAGAAACTTCAGAAATAGCAAAATCATTCTAAGATTGTAATTTGGCCTGACAGGTCTAACTGTCAGTTCAAAAACATTTTTGACTTTCTATTTATGTTTCGAAATCACTACCTAATTGATTATCTTTGAAAACTGTACCCTTCATGAATTTTTAAAGTTTTCACCCCTACTCCAATTTCAGTTCTTTAATTCTTAATTCTTAAATTCTGTACAGAGTATATTCAATAATGGTTTAAACACCTTTTCGGGCTTTCAAATTAATGTACTTATATAACCTTTAACATTATTTGATAATAATAAAACTTATACGATATGAATACATGGTCGCTTCAAATTAGATTGAGCCGATAAGCTATTTAGTGCCCTTAGCGCGTCTTCTGGTAGTGGTTGCGACTTGATACAGTTGCCAATTGCATTCATAGACAGCCATTAACTCCGAGTGTTGCAAAGTCTTGGCCGAAGATCCGACTCAGAACTCTTTTTAACAGCTAAAACAATCAATAGTCAATCAAGAGGATAGGTTTTAAAATAAGAGCAAAGTTTTGGCATTTTAGTAGCATATACATTTACAAATTAATTATACAATTTTCAAAATATTTTAAGATACAACTTTGATAAGTACATTAATTCGAAACCTCCGAAAATATCAATTCGAAACCCCAAAAAAAGGATTTGAATAACGACTTAAAAACCAAGAATTTATTTCAAAGCTCGCGAAAAACTCTAGCGCAGGATCTTCAAGCAGCCTTAACAATCAATTCATATTTGCCTAAAAAGACTTTCCAGGAAAAAATTTCTGAATTATCACATAAAAAAATATACTTCTAGACAGTTTTGCTTACCCCTATGAAATTTCCCTGAACTAATACAATCCGGATAAAGTTTGAAAAAAAAAATGGATTTAAAAAAAAAAAAAAAAATCTTAGGCGATAGTATCAATAGCTCTCGGGAAAATATTAGGATGGGAGAGACTATCAGATTTTAATTTGGGACCTTTAAGATTAATCTCCAACAATTTTATTTTGAAAAAAAAAAAAAAAAAAAAAAAAAAATTCCAGTTTTGGAATCCCCATACTGCTTGGAAAAAATTTCTGCAAAAATATAAGATAAAAATTGATACCAGTTCTAAAATTTTGTCATAAAAAAACACTTGTAAAACAAAATATACTGTTAACATTTTGGGGGAAAAAGAATTATTATAAGAAGTTTGAGAAAACAAGTAAGGTTACATCAAATATTTTGCATTAGTAGTGCAAACTCCTTCGACTTCACCAAATTCTACACATGTAAACTAAAAGTAAATGACTTTCCAAATTTTTTAATAAGTTATGAGCAAATAAATAAATTTTGTTCAGTTTTTCTTTTATAAAACCTGGAACAAAGTTCTTTCTTAGACCCGAATTAAGTTTAAAAAAAAAAAGTTTTGCTGTTCACTTCCTCGCGTGTACATTGAAAACTTACGCAAAATTTATTTTATAGCTCAAGCTTTTGCAATAACATACAATCTCCACATTTTGGAATCAAAGGTAACATCATAACCCACAGACTCTAATTAGTACTAGCCAACAAAAGTGAGAATCAAGAAAGATACATACGCTTTGTGACTCTTGCTATTACCTTATAACAATAAGTATAGATACTTATCTGGAACAAAAATAACTGGAACGGTCTTACCGCATCTGCTGCGAAGTCATCCACTCTGACAGAGATCCAACTAGGCACCAAAATTTACTCAAAACAGCATAAATGGCAGATCACTGAAAATCTGTAACAAAACAAATAGGTACAAAATATTAGATAATGAACCATTGGTACTTGAAACTTGGGAATTAAAGCACCAAAAGGTTGCCAGAAATTCAAACTAGATTTTCCAAATGCTTGATGCCCATAGCTCTCACCCAAATGTAACCCAAAATTCTAAAGCAACAAAAATCATCTCAAAATTGCATGTCTGTAATTTGGCTAAGTGACTTTTAGAGGGTAATGCGAGTATTAGGCTGAGTTAGCTTTCCATGAGTTTTTATAATAAACAATAAAAACAGAAAAATTCCATAGGAGCAAATAATTCCCAGAACAACCAAGTTTTTTAAGTCTCCAAATTTTTCGATGAACTCATTTTCTTTTCTTCGAACACATTTTTATTTTTAATAGTAACTGGAATAAATTTATTTGCAAACGAAATACATACCTGTACTAAAATAAACTCCTTTTAGTGGAAGCTGAAAAAATACACGACGCAAGCATGGAGAAGTCAAGAATAGTTTATTAGAAAATCATCGCTCGTACTTGAAGCGTATTCCGCAAGGCATTAGCAGTCGTCCGCAGCGGATTCCATCACAGCTGCGGGTAAATAGTTGCTTAAAAATAAAAGTGATATCATGTGAATGTTACAATTCTAAGACAGTATTCGGGAATGGTTCCCATCCGAACAGTTTAGCGACTGCTTAAGTAGTTTCAATTACATCCGAATTCCTGAAAGGAAAAATGAGTAACAAAGAGAAAAGTGTTATTTTTGAGCATTGGTAGCGGGGGAACATTTACCCATCCTCGTTCTTCAAGGCGATATCCAAAATTTAAAATTTTAAATGTTATCTGAAAACAAACTACATGAGTTATTTAAATGGCAATAAAAGTCTAAAAAATGCAAATAAATTCAATATAAGAAACACTTAGTGAAGGCAATAAAATATCTTCGTTTTTCATCACTGAGTCTAAATTTCGGATATTCTGACAGTATTTAACCTACAAGTGAATAAAAGAGGCCCGTGCTTATTATATGGGGCAGGCTAACCGCTGAATAGCGATGGTAGCAGAGCTAAACCCCCGCCCTTGAACGCAGAGAACTATGGATAAATGATGTACGAAAGACGGCGGGCTCTTTCCCCGAAATGAAGGAAACGATATTTCCGATCCCAAAGCACTAGCCAGTCATTAAAACCCTTCCGCTAACATTTTAACATTTAGGAATCAAGCCCTTAATTCTGAGGAAAAAAAAAAAAAAAAAAATGCAGACTAATATTTCTTCTGCATTTTCTTTCTAAACTAAAGTCCAAGCTATCAGCTAAACATCTAGTCTCACTCAAAACTGTGCCATCTTCATTTGAATATGAAAGACTGATAAGAACTGAATGTGTGCTAAAACCAAAAAATTGAGCACTTGAAGTCTTTTTAGCGGTTTTTTCCTTCTTGTAAGATTCAAAATTTTGAATTCTAAGATTCTATAACACCTTATAGTATTTTACACTATCTTTTCGAAGTTTCTAATTAATGCAAATACATCATTTTTTTAATATTTCTCAAATTAGTTTAAATCTTCTACTGATAATAAATGCTAGGTGGAAATCCATTCAAATAAATCCGAGTAATAAATTGATTCGTATCTCTTCGACTCTTCTGTTGTGGTTGCTTCTCAGGTCTTGTTGCCATTCCATCCACATTAAACATGAAAAAGGAAGAAGAAAACTCCGTCCGTTGAAACCTCTTGGTCGAAGGTCTGACCCCGATTTTTTTTTGACTTTTTTAGTAGCTAAAACAATCAAGAATACATCAAGAGCACAGGTTTTACAATAAAAATATGCTTTTGGGCTTCATTGCTATATATTAAAAAAATTCAATTCAAAAATCTTAGAAAACAATTTTATAAAACACAATAAATAAAATGCATTAATTAGAAACTTCAGAAATACCATAATATTGCAATCTGATCTGACAGGTTTAACTGTCATAGTTCAAAAACCTTTTTGGCTTCTCTACATATATTTCCAAATCACTACCTAATTGATTATCCCTGAAAACTGTACTCTTCATGAATCTTGACCCCCCCCCCCTGCAATTCCAGATTTTTAATTCTTAAATTCTATACAGCGTACTGTATAGTGGTTTAAACTCTTTTTCGAGCTTTCAAATTAATGTACTTATATAACATTTCAACATTATTTGCTAATAATAGAACCCATACGATATTAATACATGGTCTCTTCAAATTTGATGAAGCTGATAAGGTACTTAGTGCCCTCAGCACGTCTTCTGGTTGTGGTTGCGACTTGTTATAGTTGCCAATCCCATTCAAAAACAGCCATTAACTCCGGGCGTTGCAAAGTCTTGGCCGAAGATCTAACTGCAATTTTTTTTTAGAACCTAAAACAATCAAAAGTCAATCGAGAGCATAGGTTTTACAATAAGGACAAAATTTTGGAATTTGATTAGCATATATTTATACAATTAAATATAATAAATAATTATACAATTTTCAAAATATTTTAAAATATACCTTATAAGCACATTAATTTAAAAGCTCCGAAAATATCAATGATTTGAACCCCAAAAAATTATTTAAATAACGACTGAAAAACTAAGAATTCATTTCAAAGCTCGAGAAAAAACTCTAGCACAGGGTTTTATAGCAGCCTAAACGATCCACTCATATTTGCCTAAAAATTCTCCTAATTGTCAGGGATTCTCACATAAAAAATGCCCTTCTAGACAGTTTGGCTTATTTTTATAAAACTTTTCTAAATTATTACATTCTTTATAATGTTTAAAAAAAAAAAATTCTTCGGCGACTATCAAAAGCTCTTAAGAAAACATTAGGATGAAAGAGACTTTCAGATTTTCAAATTTTAATTAGGGGTCTTCGGGATTAATCTCCCAACAATTTTATTTTCAAAAACAAATTCCAGATTTGGAATCCCAATATTGTTAGAAAAAATTTACTGCCAAAATATAAGATAAAAATTGATACCAGTTGTACAATTTTGTCATAAAGAAACACTTGTAAAACAAAATATACTGTTAATATTTTGGGGGAAAAAGATTTATTATAAAAATGCTTGAGCAAACAAGTAAGATTACATGAAATATTTTGCACCAATAGTGCAAACTCTTCCGCCTCCACTAAATGCTTTACATGCAAACTAAAGGTAAATGATTTCCAAATTTTTAATTAGGCTAAGTCATGAGCAATTAAATAAATTTTGTTTAATTTATCATTTGTAAAACTTTGTTGGAAGTTATTTCTTAGACCTGAATGAAGTTAAAAAGTAGAAGTTTCCTGTTCACTTCCTGGTATGTACATATGAAAAAATTTTACAAAATCTATTTTAGAGCTCAAACTTCTGCAATAATGTACCAATCTCAACATTTTGGAAACAAAGGTAACACTATTAACCAGTAGACGTTAATTGTGATCATAATTACTACTTGCCAAGGAAAATAAAAAAATCAAGAAACATACATACACTTTTCGACTCATGCTATTATTTTATAAAAATTAATAGATGAATATCTAGAACTTTAATAACTGGAAAGGTCTTACCGCATCTGCTGCAATATTGTCCACTGGCAGAGATCCATCTAGGCACCAACCTTTACTCCAAACAGCCTAAAGAGCAGAACTCTGATAATCTGAAACAAAACAAATACAGAATATTCATTAATGAATCAGTGATACCTAAAACTGGGAATCAAAACACCAAAAGGTTTCCAGAAATTCAGACTTCAATACAAGATTTTCCAAATGCTTGTTGTCCATAACTCTCACCTACATGTAGCTTAAAATTTTCAAGCAACAAAAATCATCTAAAAACATGCCTGTAATTCGACCAAGAGGCTTCTAGGGGGTAATGAGAGTCTGAGACTGAGTTTGCTTTCAAGGCCAGTCTGCCCTATATGCACTTTCCAGTATTCATTTATTTTCAAACTAAAAAAACAGTCCCAGCATTCGAACTTTTATTAAATTGGCAGAAATATCTTCGACTTCTATTAATATACAATAAGAACAGAAAAATTCCATGGGATTAATTCCCAGAACAATCAAGCTTTTTCAGATGGTACCATCCTGACCCAGAATTACCGTACTTGCTCTAAAGTACTGACCTATTCAAACTCAAGCAATGAATTTTTGAAAAGAATTGAACAAATGATCTTTCGACACTATTTCTAGGTCAGTTTACCCTATAAGCACTTTCCTGTAATCAATTATTTTCAAATGAAAAAAACAATCCCAGCATCTGAACCTTTATTAAATTGGCAGAAGGATGCTTCAGTACATACTTGCACACCCATCAAAGAATTCTGAACCCTGACATTTTTGAAAGACAAACATTTTTAATCTGCTGAAATCAAACAAATCATCTTTCAATATCTCTTACCACAATTCTTTTTACAAGGGTGCATAAAGCCCTTTGCTACAGTAAAAATGTTTTAATAATAATACATTTTTCCCCAACAAACAAAGCTTAAACCTAACCTATGTATTCCAATCTTTCAATAACATCGTTTTCAAGCTTTTTCAGTACATTTCTCTTCTCATTACATTAAAAAACAAGAGCTCGGAAGAAACTGTTTTCAACTCCACTCAATTCTTTCCAAAATGGACGCCTCGTATAACTATGAGAACTGAGTCGACATCCATTTTTAACAAAATATTTTAACGAAGTTTCATGTTTAAACAAGATTTAACGAATTCTTTTTAACCAAACATTATTGTACTTTGGGAATATCAAATCAATAAACAATGCAAACCAATATAAGAGTACATACCTTCAACTTAAAAATCATAAATCGATATCAAAAGAATAAACCACTGGCTAGAAAGGGAATCGACGCTCACTGGCTGGCGTGGCGAGTAGCATAACTGTTACCGTTTTCAAGTTGAATCCCGTACTTAACAGGATTTCCAGAGTATAATAGCTTTTTGTTATAATATTTCATAGAGAGTTTCTTACGTAGAATCAAAAAACGTTTCTTACTGACTTTAAAAATTATCATCACATTTCACTCGCCTTTAAAAAAGTAAGTAAACTGCTTAGTATTAAAAAGAAAGAAAAAAAAATTTGAAAGTAGAAATTCAAGCCCTACACATGACGCCATCTTCGTCATCGAGTCGGGAGTTTTTCCAATTTTCATACCCTTTGATCGAAAAAAAAGATTAACGGTAAATGCATTTCAAGTACTTCCAATGTAATTCAAATCTACCGGAATGTGTGAAACACGCCTCATTAACAAAAACTGGGAAAAAATAAGCAAACTTACCTACTACGAATAAATTTTTTTAAATAAAATGTGCCTCACGACAAGTGGATCGATTTCGATATTGATTGGCAAAAGAACTTCAAGCCGGCCCAAGTCAAAGTGCTTTCAGAAACCAATAGCATCATTTGTTGAGTTGTAAATGCAAGTCTGCCAACATCTGGATTCTAATTTCTTGATGGAAATATATACGCTTCCATAAGGTAAACAGGTATATTTAAATGAGAAAAGTCGCTCGGAGTCTGTACAAATCAAAATCTGGCGCGAGTAGACAATCCCAGTTCGCTATGGCGGAATGTCTATAATATCTGAGTTCGTGAGTTTATTCGAAATAATTAAAGGTGTTTCGGTTAAATTGTTCCTTTTCACTTGAATAATATTGCCTCTCGGTTTCTTACATTGAAAGTCAATATAATTAAAACGAAATTTACCAGATTTATGGTGGAAAATGTAGATAGATATGACATGGGCTTTAGAGGCTCCCAAGATAAACAGTAATGGATTCACTAGATGGGAAATATGAAAAATATTTAAGAATTATTACCAGGAATGAGGAGCAATTCTTTCACAACTTAGTTTATAGTCATTGGGCTAGGTATTTATTAGTTTTCATGATTTGGTTTAATGTGATATATGGTGACATTTACTTCAATAAAAATTCAAAAAATTGGTTTATATATTGATTTTATCTCCAATCAAAATAAAAAATTTTTTTCTTGTCTTTTCAGGATAAAGAAAACAATGAGAGAATTGTCTTCGAATATCTTGATGTTGCTGTTGCTGTTGGAGTTGACATAGGTAGCTGTAAATTTAAGATTCTCAGGAATATACAGCCTTAAAATGTAGGTGCAGGCATGATGCTTAATTAATTTCACATCTGGGCTCCTATTATTTAGTGAGGATATGCAATGAGTGTTTAATTTTTTGCCACCACAAATGAGCATTAATTCAATATAAAAACTTAAAAAGAATGATCCAAAATGGATTGTGCAAAAGATAAAATCCAAACTTGGGGTATAGTTGTGAATGCAGGAGTTGTGTGCAGATAAATTGGAAAAATGCTCTGTACTTCAGCACTGGCACAGAGTCTAATGAAATACATGACAGTCTTTGAAAACAGGAGCTGCCGTAGGTAAATATTTTTTTAAAAAGCTGTGTTTTGGTGGTACAGCTAAAAAAGAAGAAAAATAATTGTCTCAGTAGTTTAGAAAATATGACTTAAATTTAAAAAAATGACCATGACGACATTTAAATTTTACTTTCCAGTAAATCTGGGCTCAGGGCTTTGAAAAATATAAGAATAATAAAAGAAAGAACTTTATAAGAATTCAATTCTGCTAGCATAAATAAATCAGTATGCTGACAGAGCTTTGTAAAGAAATTCATTTTAATGTTTATTTTTAATCCTAATCCTTAGAGGAGATTTTTTGTTAAGGCAAAATCAGTAAATAACTTATGACTTAGTGATTGAAAATCTGATTTTGAGTCATAAGTTTATTAAATGAATTTAAAAATTTTAAATTGAATTTGATATTTCTTACATAAGGTGTTTTAGCTTTTTTCCTTATTATGCAATTAATTACACTTTGTATTTTAAATGGTTGGTACATCAGGGTAGAATTCTTGTAAGTTCATAGAAATGCCACTAAGAAACCAGATTTAATGGTGGGCTTATACTGGAAAGTCCCTCTGACAAAAAAAATACTTATTGATCAATATGTTTTTATTTATATTCTTACATATATACATATTTTTATACAAACCCAAGAAAAAGTGCGTTATAAAATTTTATAACCCTATAACGTTTTGGTCGATTATAAAATTTTATAACTATTTATAAATTTTAATAACGCAAATTTTCAACTGAGCAATATATTAATTTTATGCTTGAATTGCACTATATTTAGCGTATGGGGGCTTTATAGGCTCTTTTTTAAACATTTTTCTTGAGAAAAAAAAAGGAAAAAAAAAAAAAAAAATGGCAAATTTTCGGAATAGAACCCGAGTCTTGTAAACGACATAACAGCCGCCTTTATCCACTACACTACTTCTCAACTGACTTTTATGAGCGGAAATATGGTTCTTAAGTTGCCAATTAATTAGAATTGTCATATTTTCCAGATTTTTCCGAATTTTCGGTTTATTTTGTTATTTTTAACTTGACAAAACCTCGAAAATATAGAAAGGCAGAAATTGAAAAATTTGGGAAGCGTTAAGAAAATAAAAAAACTTAGAAAAAAACTGAAAATAATTTGTGTTATAAAATTTTATAACAAATTATAAATATATGTCTTTTTTGGGCGGTTATAAAATTTTATAACGAAGTTAAAGTTTTTAATGACTCAATTCTATAACACACTTTTTCTCGGGAAATTTAAATGTAACTATTTTGAAATCGAAACTGTTGGATTTTTAATGTGGATTTTTTAAAATTGTGTTACAGCATGGCAGTTTACAGTTAGCTGAAATTAAGTGAAAAATGCGGACTCTGAAATACGAACAACGGCTTCGGCTTTCGTCGCAACAGCTGGGGAGCTCGTTCCAGTAAGGTAGGTTTTCCATTTTATTTTAAATACGAGTAGCGACACCTGAAAAATTAAAATACTGCAGGTTTTGTTTTGGCGCTGGTAAAATAACGATTTAAGAAACGATTTGTTCATTTAAAAAATACTTTCGGTAGGCCTAGGGCACTTTCGATGAAAACTTTTTCGCACCATTCTACTTAGTCTGCTTTGGGGTCCTCCATAAAGTACGTAAGCATGACCTTGGAATATGTAGACTCTCCTTCCCGAAACTGCTTACGTAATTTATGGACTGATCTTTTGGAGCCCACCTTAGAAACGTTTGCGGCTCCTTAGCGCTTCGGCCTGGCTACTGCCTGCTAGATATAGTAACAACTTGAAAATTAATTGAAAATCATTAACATATCCAGGGGTAACACCTCCAGGTGTTTTCAGGATTTAAATTAAATGTAATTTAAGCAAATTATTGCAATTGGATTCTTTTTCCTTTTGCCCATGGCTGAAGAGTTATTTTCAGTTAAAATTTAACCTAGTTTGATGCATTCAAATTTGTGAACTATAAGGAATCGAAATTCACCCGATGAGCAACAAAATCAACTTTGAGTGAATTTAGAATCTTTTACATTCACAGCCACTTTGCATATCAAAATAAAAAAAGAAAAAAAATGTTTATTCCAAGCATATAAGTGGAGTCATCAATCATTATTAGTAGTTATTCATACGCTACCCATTAAAATATGTTATTCCGCTTATACCAAGCTTATCAATCCCCATCGCCAACACGCAACATAAATTTAAAATGTTGATTTACTAAAATACACCAGTATTACTGATTGACCGTGAAATTCACTCTTTAACCCTCCTTTTACGAACACCTGTATGTAATTGAAGTCCGTTCGTATTATCCGCAGTTTGATTATTTTATAAAGGAAAATTCTTCTGTTTTTTAAAAAATGAAGGAAATTCTGGATCCGCCATTGTTTGCCCAAATAAGCAGGCCGAGGTGCCTAATCGGATGATTTTAGAATTTGAATTTAATTTAATATCCAAGATTTCTTAAAAAAATTTTATTGTTAAGTTTGTTTCAGGCTACTTTTTAAGTATTAGGTTTTTCAAATATCTGATATGATCTTTTTTTTTTTTTTTTACTTTTAATGTGTTTTTATCAAAGGCCCATATGTGGGTCTTTGGATTTGACCTTTATTTAAAACGTTGGCCTATTAATATAACTTCATTTTTGAAGGAGGCAGCAATTTTTTGAAAAATCGAAAAAAAAGGGGTATTTTGGGTGCTCTTTTTTGTAATGCATTGCAGCGATTTTGCTTATCAGAGCAAAGGTCTCATTAACGTTAGCAAGTGCATAATGGCCTTTTTGATTTACTAAGCTTCTATATTTTTAGATGAATATTTGACAAATTGCTAAGGCCATTCGGTCCTATAGCCAAGGATTCGGTCATATAGCCAAGGGAAGGCCATGGGAGCCAATGCCTCCCTGGTTGATTATTGCACCGAGACCCTCGTAATGACTCCTTTGACTTTAGAACCTCAAGAACAGGGTGGAACCTGTAAGATGCTGACGCCATTTAAGAAGCATTTGTGCTAACTAGGGAAAGGATAGGGTCAAAATAGGTTAAGATATGCTTAATTGTCGTAGTATTTGAATACCCCTTTGTTAGTTTACATGCTGAACATAGGATCTAGGCGACTTTATTAGCTGTGGTGAACATGCCACATAAATGAGGGAGGAGCAAATTTTTTTCGAATTTTCCGATGTAATACACGGTGGAACCATTTTCGTGGCGGTGTTTCCTATGTTTACCTTAACAAAAAGTTGTTCCACCGTGTATATTGATCGAATAAATATTGCAAAAAATTTTCCCTGTGAAGTTTCACTTCAATCATAAGCACCTGGTAAAAATCCCAGTTTTTTTTCTATATTCCAAAGTTTTAATATTTAACATAAATCATGTTTATTGCGCAGCAGCATAGCCAAACTTCAATTTTTTAAAACAAAGGTTACAAAAAATTCGTACAGGCATCAAATCAGGCTCCCTTGTTTATGGGGAGAACGGTAAAGCTATAATCCTTTGAGAAGTAGTTCGAGCCTTTTCTGTGAATTTTTATTTCGCCCACATGCTTTCATTACCTCCCAAGTCCCTCTGAAAATTATTTCGGCCTGCCACTAAAATTTGTTTTTGTCTCAGCATAACTTTATCTAGTAACTCTCCGTTTCTTTTTCTTTTTTCGTTTTTTTACTCCTCTACAATTTATCCGGCTTTTTTTTTTTTTTTTCATTTTTTGCCGGGTGTCTAAATATGTGGGATCTTTGTATTCTTTATTATTATTTTGGAGGAAATAAGAGATTAGTTAGGTAGACGAAATAAACTTGCCATGGATCAAAAGATAAGAGACGTGAAATGTTTTTGTTTACGAAATGCCCCATATACCTTTCTTCCTTGGACACTCCTTAGATAATAGAATCCATAGATACGACAATAGCTATCCCTTACGTTGTACGGCGGTGTATCAAAACAAGCAGAAGTAACTAGGCTCACTTTTTAAAATTTTTGTTTACAAATGAATTCGAACACTGCAGGTTTTTTTTTCTTTTCATATGATTTCAATTTTAATGTAATTTAAAAAAAAAGACCATAGTTGGATGAATAGGAAAGAGACTGATAAATGAAGGTTGGGTTGAAATAAAAGTGAATAAGTGTTCCCGGTTCTAGCATCACATCCCGGTACTGAAAAACTAGGCATTTTAAGGGTTTGAAGGAAGCAAAAAAAAATATTATACTTAAAAAAAAAATATTAAGAAGGAAACATTAAAATACTTGGAAAAAAAAACCATATAATGTTGGATTCTCAATTATTGTAACAATCAAAAAATTAGAGATTAAATTCGTCATTCATTTTTTTTTCAAATGTAAACAAAAAATTGCGCCTACTTCGCGGAAATACCCGAAGTTATACGATCCGTGTCCGAACGCTATTGTCGTATCTATGGATTCTATTATCTAAGGGACACTCGGTAATCAGAAAAAAAAAGCATGACTAATGCAAACGAGTTTCTGCATAGACTTGTTCTTCAATACGTTTCCTTTCAGCTGATGAGATAGAGTGCGTCACGATCGCTACCAACCGTACGTGTGTTTGACAAAAATACCGTCGTTTTCGTAAATTTTTATCGACCTTACCGTATTTATTTATCCAGTTATTTATGTTAAAATCGAAAAAAAGTATTCCTGTCGTTGACATTCCAATAGTATAACAAAACAAGCTTGGGAAAAGTCGAAAAAATACGTGAAAATAAAATCCGATAATCTGGTGAGTTTTGATCGGTTAAGTTGGCAGCGCCGGTCGAGAGTTTACTACTCCCTATTAGTTTGTTGGTGTGTGTCAAACTTGGATTCCGATTTGTCTATCGATTATCACTGGCTTGATTATTGTAGCTTATTAAAAGGGAATAATTAAGGTTCGATATATTGAAATGCGAGTAATTGTTAATTGTTTGCGTAGTACTGAGCGTTCGGTGCCATGTTTTATACGATCTTTTGAAACAAGGTGCGGCCGTATCGGGCAGGCGGCCATTTTAGTCGAGTGTGTTTCTTTACGAGATGCGGAGTGTACCGCCATTTGCAGTGAAATATATTCCAGGTAATCCCTTGGATATTTTCCTGGATATTACGGGGCCGGCGTCGAGTTTTGAATGTGAAGTGTCTGTGATAATTTTTTTTTGAGTGTAGCCCTCCAATCCCACCCCACAACGTGTGTGTGAATGCGTGGAAATAATTTAAAATGTGTTGATGAAAAACAATGGAAAAAGAAGTGAAGCATCGCCTCAAAAGAAACAGGAGGCGTGAAAGAGCTGAGCGCATGCAAGCGCAAAGGGATCATGGGGATAGTGCCGAGGACGAGACCCTCTCTGGGGTCAAGCCCCCCAGGCCTCCCATCAGGAGAAAAAAATCTAAAGAGCCGGTTTTCGAGGAGGATATCATTGATGGATTCGCGATATTGGCTTTTCGGAGCTACGAAGAACTTGAGGTGAGGCCGCCATGTTTCCTTTGTTCCTTGTTTATTATTTTTATTTTTTAAATTGAAATTATTTGGATTATAGGCGGCGAATGAAAATTTGATGAATGAAAAATTATTAGGTAATCCTTCTACTTGAAATTAATTCCCCACTTAATGTTTTTTTATGGATTCAACAAAGGAATTCTTTTTAATTTAATTGAGTGATCCAAAACTATTTCCAAATGAAGAGAAATCATAAATTTATCTTTATTTTCAATTTGTTTTGAAATATAATGCCTGAAATACAGAAGTAGATTAATTTAATGCATTTTACTACTGAAAAAATCCCTGAAAGGTTGGAAATATTTTTTTTATAAGAGAAATTTAGTAAAAATTGACTTGAGCCTTGCAAAGTAATTTTTTTTTTTTTTTTTTTTTTTTTTTTTTTGCCATTGAATTAGAATGTAGTGTTGTATTACATATCGTGAAAAGGTTTATGTGATATTCATCATATAAAAGTCAGACCTGTGTGGATTTTACAGGAAAAGTATTAGGAGTACAACTTAAAGGTCAAATCCTCAAACCGAAAGAAAAGTCTGCTGAAATTTTTTTAAGCTTTATGGGGAAATAAATCCCTGTCCCTCTGTGAGAAGATTAATTATTTTTTGGAAAAACTCCTTATCCTCTGAATTTTGATTTTAACTTATTTAAAGTGTGTTTATGAATTTCACAATTGAATTCATTTTCAGTTCGAGTGAGTAATTTAAAAATATTTCATGAAAGAGAAAAAAAAATTATGAAAATATCTCATTTAATAATTTGCTTTGAAATGTTTTTTAAAGCAATATACAACTGAATAGTGTTTTAACACCGAAAAATATCTCAAAGCTCAAAAACACTTTGTTTAGTAGTGGCCTCTTATTGGCATTAGAGCTTTACCTATACAAAGTCTTTTTTTTTTTTTTTTCACCAAAATTGTTAGAAATAAAGAATTATACTTCGCTTTCAAAAGGTTTAGATGATTCAGTCATTTATTATTTATGTTTGAGAGTAACAGGCTGATGATGTAAAAGGTCAAAGCCTTTTATCAAAAGAAAACAAAAAGTCTGCTAAAAAATTTTTCAACATTTATGGGAAAACGAATCCCTTAGATTTATAAAGACAAGAAATGAAACAAAATTAATTTTTTTTTTCTTTTTCGTAAAACATTCTTCATCTTCCTAGCTTTAATTTTTAACCCTACTTAATGTTTTTTTTTGAATCTCACAAAAGAATTCTTTAATTCTTTTCAATTCATCAATTTGTTTTATAAATTATTTTATTTCTTTTTTTTTTTTTTCCTTTTCACATAATCACCTTGTCAAGGAATTTAAAAGTTTTGACAACATTTTCTGTTTGTTTATGAAACTATTTATCAACAATAGATAAATGCTTTTTAAACACAATGTAATAAACGATACAATTAATTGTCAGTATTTTGAATAAATTTATTTGCTCAGAGGAGAAAAAAAAAAAAAGTTATTTGTGCTTGTGATATTTACTGAGGGACATGAGTGATTAGAATTTTGAGTTTTTCGTTAGTCTGGAAATCAACATGTCATCGATAAAAAAAAAGACTTTCTAAGGCTTAGGTATTAAATTTGAGATTTAATATTTGTATTTGGGAGGATTGGTTTAGGAATTTTTGTTGTGGAAAAATTTTCTGGGAATATTTTTTTCCATAAAAGAGCTTTCGGTAACTTTTATACCAGCATTTTGTGAGTCATTTTTGTAAAAAAATTTGTGCTTTAATTTTTCTTTTTATTGATGATGTCCTTTGCAAGTTATAAAAAAAAAAAAAAAAAAAATACTCAAAAAAATTTTAATCAAGAAAAATTTTTTAATTCTGATCTGTTTTTGTAAGCAGATTAAAAAGTTTCCCTTTCAAACAATTTTTAAAATTTTGACAAGAATATCTTATTTGTTTTGACTTACAAAAGCTGACTTCTTTTTTTTTTTGTTGCAAACAAATCAAAATTATGCAGGATCAGCATTCTGATAGTTAAAAATGTTTTTACTAGCTTGCGACTTAAATTTTAAAAATTTTTGAAAGAGAAAAAACAATGGAACACAAATCAAAGACTTGAGTCCTCTTAAGGTCATCAAATTTGTTATCCATACTTCCTCAAGAAAATGAATGCAGTCGTAATTTTTAAGCCAATTTAAGAAAAAAACATGATTCTACACATTTCCTGGTATCCATTTTCATCTTTACAAACCAAGAATTCATTCAAGCACTAATGACGATTTTTCCATAATGTTGAAATAACAGAAGCGTAAAGAGTTGGAACAAACCTTCAAACGTTCTCTTATTTGCTCGTAAATCACACGAAATTTACATAAAGAAACATGCACTCAATTAGAGTGGGACTTTCTTAATGATGTCATAATAAGCGACTAATTAATTTTTTTTTCTTTTTTTTAGGGGAAAAAAATGAATGGAGTACTTAATTTTGTTTGACATTTTAATTTTAAAAACCTGAGGAAAATTGGGAGGGGGGGGCGGAAAGGGGGCAGACTCGTTTTTTTTAAAAGCATTTGATCACATTGTTGATAAAGTCAGAAAAAAATTAGCAGAAAATGTTTTCCGTGGTGCGAAAATCAAAACTTCTGAAATTAAATCAACCGCTTAAATACCCTTCTTTTTTTTTACAGCTGGGCAGTTACCCATTTAATTTTACAGGTGTAATTAATTCGGAATTAATGAAGTAGCAATGTTTTAATTTTTTACTTTGAACACCTTGATGACTCGACCCCAAAGCAAATCAACCATCAAAAAATTTTCGTTGTTCCGTAAATCATTTTGATTTACATAAAAAATGACTTAACCCGCTGACACATGGCTGAGGATGATCCGCTCCATGTGTCAGCAAATCTAACATATTTTAAATTGCATTACTACAGCTTTTTAGGTGTCTGACTTATTTTTCTTATTCTTCTCTCTTTTTAAAAATTAATGGATAAGATAGTGGATCAGTAATGGATAATCACGAGTAGGTGATCAAACAGCAAGGATTGTAGAACTTTTAAATATTTATGGCTTTCGGAAGTCTGCCCGACATTTGATCCAATTCATGATCCAACGCTGGGAAATGATCCATTACCCAGTGTCATCACACTACTTAGTTCTTCCAATTACTAATTTACAATTCTGTTCACCTTTGAAACCCCAAAAGTTTTAGATTTGTGGATCAAAAAAAAAAAATGGTTTTCGATGGAAACCTTCTGAAAAAAAAAAAAAACATTTTTTCCCCGTTTTGTTGCAATGTTTTTCTTTTGTAAAAACTTGAATTGGTCATGCTCTCAACGGGGGGTTAGTCTCTTAAAAATGGGACTTGGAAATATCTCTTTACCTTTAACTTTTATTTGTAATTTATTTAAGAAATTTGAGGTAAAGCCCCTTTTTTGTGAGATGACCCTTTCGAGTGTATTTTTTTTTTTTTTTTTTTTTTTTTTTTTTTTTTTCTCTCTTCTCTTCGTTGGCAGATATTTTGAGTGTTTTAATGGGAGGAAAAGGGATGCGGTAGAAAACGTGTAATTTCGGAGACTTCAAAAATTCCCCGGTTAGAGCCAGCGGTCCGAATCCGATGCCGGTGCCATATTATTTATTTAACTACTGATTCCGGCACAGACACCCGATTCCGATGCCACCAATCATCGATTATATCCGATGCCGGCGTCGACCGTTTCCGATGCTGCCTCTGACTCCGATTTTAGTAAAAAAAAAAAAAAAAAATCAGAGTCATTCTGGACAAGTTTTAAAATCAGCGGCCCAGTTCAGCCGCTGCCGGCTAAATATCTCGGATCGATGCCAATGCCGATTTCGGATATTTAAAAAAATCCGATGCCGATGCTGGCATCGGCCAAAATTTTCAAGCTTCTGACCCCTGGTTAGAGCTGCCGATTAAGTCCATCCGGAGTCTAAACGTCTTTTAGGTCCATTGGGGGGTCAAGGGGTTAAATCGCAAAATTCTCAACACAGCACTTATCAGAAGAGATCCACGTGTTTTTTTTTTTTTTTTTAACGTGTTGTAACAAGGTATTTAAAACCGTTGAGTAATTTTTAATCACATTTTATTATCTTCAAGCTTAAATGTTTTTAATGATTTTTTTAAAGAAGTTCTTTTTTTTTATGATTTCTGTTTTAAAGTCTCGAGGTTACGTTATGTTAGGCGCGGTTGTCATTTTAATTAACCTTTTAAGTGAAAAAAAAAAAGGTCTTCCTAGGATTAGTGAATAACCAAAAAGTGCTTACGAAAGGCTTCGGAACCTTTTCCTTCCTTCGTAAGAAACCGAAAGAATTCTTTGGATTCCTCTACCGTGCTCCATATGATTACGTGCATGACCTCCAGAGCGAAAATAAAATTTAAGAAAAAAGAAAATAATGATAATAATAACAATAATTATTTCATTTTGACAAGGCGTGTTTAATTTAAATGTAATTTAAGCACAATATTAATTTTTACTCGAATTAAATTTGGAATCCTATAATCGTCGATTTTTTTTTTTTTTTTTTTTTTAACCCTCAAAAAGTTGACATCAAAAGAAACTATTGGTTTTTTTTTTTGTCCGAATGCCAAAAGCAAGAAAATCATTAGACAAACAAGAAACTTGTCAACCGATTCAATAGTTTGGTGCTTCCACACGATTCGTGTAATAAAAATTCATGTATAGATAATTCGTGGACTAGTTTTCGGATGGGATTTATAATTTAAACGGTCAGTAAGAAAAGGGGGAATGGAATATGCTGCCGTCCGAAGCGATTTCGTCGTATCTTTTATTTCCGAACCTAATACGAAATGCCGCGTCGATTCGAAAAATTAAACGAAATCGCTGGATATGTGCATTTAAAATTTAAAAAATTCTTGCCGAAATGAGTATTTTTTTTTTTTTTCTTATTTTATTTTTGTTCTCCATTTCGTCGTTCATCTGGCATAGCATCCGAAGTCAGTCACGCAACCCGTTTGGTTGAAGATGTTATTTATAGGAATACATTTTCATGACTCGTCCATTCATCTACCATTATGATTTTCTTCTTATTTAATAATTAGAAGGCGTGTTGTGTGCACTAACCCTCTGGACATTATTCCGGTGTATCAAAAACGTTTAATCGGGATCACAAACTTTATTATATCATGCTACAGATTTTTCAGCACTTTTCTCCCACGCTCGTTATTATTTTCGAAAAAAAAAGAAAAAGATCTCCTCCTCTTCTCTCCCTCCCACTTGGTTATTTCATTCAAAGCACATCGCACATATTTGCGATACATTAGCAGGGGATATATATTCGGTAATAGGACAATCGCAGAAGAGGCGATTGTAAATCGCTTGCCATTTGTTGGTTTTATTTTTAAAGTTGGAAGTGTGTTGAACTCATCGAAGTCAATTCTTTCAGTTCGACAGATAAGGATTATCATTTATCAAGTATCGTGATCAGAAAAAGAGAGAAAATCCGCCTGACTTCCGGTTCGATTTTTGGCTTTGTTCGAAAAGTACGTGGTTTAAAAATTTTCTTGGCAACGGATCGTGTTATCCAAACAATTTATTTTTTATTTTTTATTATTTATATGAGATACAATAATGCACTGATACCACCTGCCTACTTTATATTATATCTTACTTTTCAAATCGTTTTTGCAAATGGACTTGTTACATGTTGGAACATCTCAGACACCGCCAATAGTGTTGTGATCTTATTTCAAAGATGCAAGCTAGTGTCGGTATAAACTCTTCTACCACATGACTTCTTTTACTTTGTGCATCGTCATTACTTTTAAAAATGTGGAGTAATGTGGTATAAATACTTGGTACTCTTATTACATTATTACTTGTTATTTTTGAGGATATGCACTACTGTGGTATAAGTCCTTGTTTCAAAATTTTGTAGGATTTTAAGTCATTGCAGTTTTTGTACTTTTAACCAAGAAAAATATTACTCAAACAAAATCTCAGTAATTGATTTTTATTTAAAAATTTTATAATTGTAATTTTTTGGCACGAATTCTATTCGTATTTATTGTGGCTTATACCACATTACAGGTGGGGCAAGAGCTTTTTACTGTGAAATATAAGTAGAGAAAACGTTAAGTATGAGTGGTATAAGTATTTATATTAGGCTGTTTTATTTTAAAAAAATTTTTGAAACGTTGGGGGGCATGTTGAAAATATGCTTCTTTCAGGTGTAAAACCAGTTAAAAATTTTTTTCAAATTTTTTTTTAACCGCTCAGTGGCCCTCAAGGCCACTTAAGCTTTTTAAAAATTGGCCAACTAAGGTCTTTTAAACTCCATTTTTTGAAAATGTTTTTTTTTTATCCACTTTAAGGCCTACAAAATATTTTGAAAAAATATCTTCTTATGTTTTCGAGGTCGTAGAACACGAATTTAACTATACCGAATTTTTCCGATTAACCTCTGTGACGTCATTACCGTTTTCATCGAGCTATACCTGATTTTTCCGACTGAAATTCGACTTAATCTCGATTTTGGAGCCCTGAAATGTTTTTTTTATTTTATTGGTATCACTCACACTTATGCAAAAATACCCATAGAACACGAATTCCACCATCCCGATTTTTTCCGATCAACCCCTGAGTAGGGGAAAATTCTACCTGTAATTTTTTTAGAGTTTCAATTTTTTTTCCAACGTAAAAAAATTTTGGAAATTGATTCGAAACACAAAAAATCCTTATTAATCAGAGAGTCCTGACTAAAAAATTTTATTGAACATGACCTCTAAATCAAACTGGTGAGGAGTTATTGCCATTTTTTGGCAAAAAAATTCATTTTTGCCTTAAAGAAACCAAATTTACACTTATGCCAATTCTCAGGGGTTGATCGGAAAAAATCTGGATGGTGAAATTCGTGTTCTACGGGTATTTTTGCAAAAGTATGAGTGATACCAATTAAATAAAAAAATTTTCAGGGCTCCAAAATCGAGATTAAGTCGAATTTCAGTCGGAAAAATCAGGTGATAGCTCGATAAAAACGCTAATGGCGTCACAGTGGTTAATCGGAAAAATTCGGGATAGTGAAATTCGTGTTCTACGACCTCGAAAACATAAGAAAACATTTTTTCAAAGTATTTTGTAGGCCCTTAAAGTGGATAAAAAAAATGGAGTTTAAAAGACTAATTGGCCAATTTTTAAAAAGCTAAAGTGGCCTTGGGGGCTTTTTGGTGATTTTACACCTGAAAGAAACCGATTTTCAACACGCCCCCCTACAGTTCAAAAATTGTTTTAAAATGACACACCCTAGTGGCATAAGCTGTAGTCAGAATTAGAAGCGTGACCACCAGGTAATGTGGTATAAGTACTCGAAGAAATTTTTTGGTATAAGTTAGTCGTATTTTAAAAACAAGCAAAAGCTTTAACTTTTGCTTAGGTTCTTTAAATAAACTTAGACAAATTTATTTAAACTAAATTAAGTTAAAATAAGGTAAATTAAGTTTTACGAAACTCATTTAAACTTAATTAAGTACTTAAATAAACGGAAGGTCGGTGGTTCGAGTCCACTCTTCGAGTGCCTCTGGTGTATTCTTTTACTGAACATATTCCCTGTTCTTCTTTATGATCCTTATACCGATAGCCCCAACTGATAGAATTACACCCCCCCCCCCCTGCCTTAAAGCAGATTTTAGGTTTGTTGGAAAAATAACTTAAATAATTTTGCTTGTTTTTAAAATAGACTCAGTACTTAAAGAGATTTGTGGTATTTAGTATAAGTATAATAGTCGTATATAGGTAGTAGTGTGGTATAAGTAAGCCAAGATAAATAGTGCAGTAAGTGGTATGATTCAGTGGAATATCATTTAAAGAGTCATCATGGTATAATATAATTGGGTGTTAAATACCCTATTAAAATGTGTTTGCTCTTACAGCTGTAGCAGATTCTGACTTTTTTGCAAATGAGACCATCCCACATCATTAGACATGTAGCAGTTTACTCCTTAACCACCCCGTTCCTTCAAAGTAGTAATAATAATTATAATAAGACGCAACACCAGGGGCATAAATGGTTGTAACCGGTGGTATAAGTCCGCTATGTGTATCTCACATGTTAAACAATAAATGGGTTTTCGATTTGATACATCCTGACACTTGTAATAGCAATAATTATCGGTTTAGGGATATGTTTAATCAAATAAAATGTTCTTAAACATGACAAGGTAGCAAGCACTAAATTTTATTTATGGTTAAATGTTACACTCTAGGTACGAGGAGAGCAAACGAAAAAACAGGTCCACACTTCCGAACCCAAGATGAATTTAAGAAGAAAACCTGCTATTAAATAATGCATACGGGAAAGAATAAAAATTATTTCGGTCGAATTTAAGACGTTTGATCGTGACTCATGTCCCAGGCATGCTCTTCTCTTATTCTTAGGGACTTGCCATTACTTCTCCATTATTCACATTCCTGCGTTATCTTTCCGAGTGAGAGAAAAAAAAAGTTTTATTTGAAATAATTGGGACATCTTATCATGATTCCGTAGAAGGATATGTTAGGTTGCGAGAATAGCACTGTGGCATTTGGAATTCCTAGAAGGTGAAGTAGCTGCTATTTATAGAAAAATATATATAATAACTTTCCATCGTTTCCAAATTTAAAAATTGTTAAAAGATGCAATAGCGCGAAAAATTAGCATTTTACATTTTTCATGTACCTTGAGGGTATTAATCGCTGCACAAACGTCCCTCTCAATTACGTTAACTTGCCTCTCTCTCTGTTTTTTTTTTTTTTTAATAATTTTTTCCACGAGTCGAGAAATTTTTTAGATGACATTATGTATATTTTTTTTACAATTTTTTGAAACGTTTACCGTTTCATGTGATGGGATGGGACAACCTAAGGCAAAACAATATAATTGCCTTTAGTGGTTTGCACTTCCCGTAAGCTGTCAGCTTGCGCAGGTTAAAATCTTAATTGAAGAATTAGAATTTTAAAAAAAATGTTGAATTTATTGATATGTTGTCAAACTTGCTTGTCACTTCACCGGGTATATACAACACGCTTACACGTTATCTAATGCTTTATACTTATCCGTCATGTAGATTAAAAATGAAAGATAACATTTCTCTTTGCTCTTTTTTTTTTTTTTTTTTTTAATATGGAACTTAAAAGTTGCATGGACCGACGAATTCGGGTTTTTCTTCGAGGGGAAAAAGGCGAAAGCCTAAAAACGCCTAAAATTTGGGTCATGAACACCAATTTTCAAAAATAAGTCGTGTTTTTTGTAGGATAAAATTTGATCGGTGGGGGGCGGAAAGAAGGGGGCCTTTTGTATTTTAAGGAGCCCAAATATTTCCCTATTTCCCTAAAATAATTTCAAGGATAATCGTTAAAAATTTTATTACTGATTTATTGTCAAGTTATTTTAATGTTTCTCTTTTTTAATTTTAGGTAAGATTTTTGCATCGATTTTTCCGTCGAGTTAACATCCTAGTTATGTAAGTAAACTAATCAATTTTTGGCTACATGGGTAATTCTTGAAAAACGTACTGTGACGGGAAAGGACAAATACTGCACTTTTTGGTAATAAAAAAAGGTTAAAAGTAACTACTTTTTTCTCAAAAAAAGGGATATCGTTCTTTCCCTTCCGAAACTCAAATGCACAAAAAAAAAATTTTTTCGCAGCATCCTTAATGAGAAGCTGCTAACAAAACAAACCGTGACGGGAGGACAAATAATTCACTATTTAGGTAATTAAAAAGGTTTAAAAATAATTTTTATTTTCTTTTAAGAAGGGTATCATTCTTTACCTTCTGAAACGCAGATCCTCTGTAAAAAAATTTTTTCAGTGTGTGTTTGATAAGATATTAGGCAATATTACCTAAAAATAAAAATGCACGTTTTTTCAAGAACTGCCCAAATTGGCCTAATCCTGGCAAAATATTGAGCGCTCTGTGAAATGTTGAAAAGTTGGCATCTATGATTTTTGTGATCTGTAATTACGAAAGACCTTATGTATGAGAACTTTTCTTCTTCACCGTGGGCGCACCGGGCATTTGCCCTGTTGCCCGGCATATCTTGCCTGTACCTGAAAGTATACCATTTACGTCATTCTACGAATTAGACTTACTTGCTTTTAATTCGTAATCCTATGTTGTTCCAAAATTGAAAAAATCAAAACACAATAAGTCAATTTTTTGCGATAGCTTAAATGGCGTAGAATAAAGCTTTCCGGTAGGATGAAGCAGTGCTCGAGCCTGCTTGATAGTAATAATAACACCCTGGGTCGGCTTTTAAGTGCCGCTCAAAGTATTTTTAAAGCTGCAGTTAGCATGCAGAACTACGAAAAACAATACTATTAATCTATTTATCCACTTCCTGATCTGTCAGCATTATCTGAATTGCTTACAAGTCCAAAACAGGATTCGATGTAGCTCCCTATGCCATTTTTTATAAGTTTAAGGGCCTGGCCTGACACAAATAGGTATGATCACACGACCTTAACCTATCCGTCAAGTCCTTGCTTTTATCTACTGAGCTGCCCTAGTGCGATATCTCATAAAACAAAATGATTATTAAGAGGATCTTTCCCGCATTACGTGTCTGTTTAGAAAATATTTTCATTAACAATCAGAACAAATTTAATCATGCAATCGCTTTAAAAAATTTAAAAAAAAAATGCGGTGTAGCAGTCGTTGTGTAATATTTGTCAGACCTAAAAAACATTTTTTTCGACATCGCCATTCTCATCCTGCCCTGAAAAATGTTTTGCAAATTGATTTTCTTTGTTTTCATTGGGGCAGGTGTTTTTTTTTTTTTTTTTTTTTTTTTTTTTTTTTCCCCGTTGCACATATGTCATACGACAAGGACGTGAGCGGTAGTACATGATGTTGTACTCGACGAAAAAAATGGGAAAATACTTTTTTTTTTAAATTCCTATTGCCGATGAGTTTGCATATGAGATTTTTTTTTTCTTTTTTGCATCATTGCATGATAAATATTACACTGTTCGTCCGCTGTCGCGTTAAATTTTAATTTTTCTAAGTATAAAATTTCCGGGTCTATTTTAAGGGTGAAATTTTGCGGCAGGAATACAATAAAGCTTTTTATGTTTTCTTATTTCGTTTAAAAATTTCTGGACTGATTTGTAAAGCTCGAAAAAATAAACCCTGCTGGAAGTTTAAAATTTCACCCCTTTTTCGAAATCGAGAACAGAAAAACAAAAAAAAAACTAAAAAAAAGTCTGGTGTTTTTTTTTTTTTTTTTTTCTCAAAAAGGAAAAAAAAGGAGGAAAATTAATTAGAGGACGTGTTAGTTACACCTTTACGTTTTCACATATACGGTTCGGCTTGAAATGCCGGGACTAAAACCGCAATGTTTCGACTTTTATATATATATATTCTTGAAAATGTTTTACTGTTTGATTTTTTTACGTGTGTTTTGGCCTTCTCAATCTTTCAGGGAATGCGAGATTCGTTTTTTATTGACTGGTTGCTTTTGTGCCATTTGAGAGAGAAAAGATTTTAGTGAAACTGATGAAGTGCTCAGAAGCCTCAAAAAACGGAGGAACTTGATTTAAAACCTCACAGATCATTAAAATACTGACATCGTTTCCGGGGGGGGGGGGGGTCGAGCGGATTGCATATTTGATTAAGAATGATCATTAGGGGGAAATTACATACCGATTTGGTTTCGGTTCGGCTCGGCTCAATATTTTGCAAAAAAAATGCCGGGCTTTTTTATAAAAAAATACCAGGATTTGGCTGTTTTTTGTTTTTTTTTCACTAGATTTTTTTTTTTTTTTTTTTTTTTTGGTTTGGTTTGGTTTGGTTTGGTTTGGTTAAGCTTGATCTTGTTTCATACGATTCTGTTTTACAATTGGTTCGGGTATGATGTCTGACTAAATTCTGCTTGGTTTCGGTCAGAGCAGCAACTCCGATTCCGAAAGGTGGGAAGAAATTCCAGATTCCAATTCCGATTCCAACTAAGAAATATTTTATCGACGTCAATTTCGATTCTAATTCCGATTCGATTTAAACCAAATTTGATTGAGTGTAATAACGGCATTTTCGCGCTTTTTAAGTCTATTTAAATCGAAAATATTTTTTTAGATGCCGATGCCGATGCCGATTCTGAAGATTCCGAACTGTTTTCAAACGAGATTTTGATTCCGATTCTAATTAAAATTTTATTATGAAATTAAACCTTAGACAACTCAAATTTATACCTTTGTTCTAAATCGACTTTAAAATAATTGATTGCCACAAATTGCGGTAATTGTTCCTTAAGGATTAACTGTTTGAAGTTAAAAAAAAAAAAAAAAAAAAAATAGATGTCGAAATAAAAGTCGATTTGTACATTGAACTTTTCCTTTAGATCAAAAATAATCGTAACGATTATGATTATGCGATTACCTTTTTTTTATTATTATAATATATGCATAATGATTCATGTGCTGTTTATAGCAAATAAGTTCCGAGCACTTGGCAGCTTTTTGAAAAATAAAATTAATATTTTATCGATCGTTTTTTTTTTTTTTACCGCGTGAAAACATTTCTTTTTGCTCTCTATATCATAATGAAAACGAAGTAAAAAAAAAAAGATCATGATGCCATAGTTTTTTTTATAATCTTGATTTAGTTACAACTATAAAAACGTGATGTAAACAAGAATGTGCTATTTCTACGATAAAAAAAAAGAGATTTACTTATAATCGCTTTTTATGCCGATTAATTTTTTTTTAATCAGTTTCTTCACGTGTCTTGAAAATGATAATTTATTTACAAAAAAAAAAAAAAAATAATAATTATAATACGCTGAGGTCAAGTTCGACAATAAAAGTTGAGTAAAAGTGGCGATTGATTATTCATTCATAAACGGGCCCTAATGCTACTCTTGTAATTTTTAAAAGTCTCGTTAGTTAAGTATTTTTTTTTTTTTTTATTCAACTTAATTGTAAAACAATACCCTAATCACATTACCATAATGCAAAATCACGCTTCAAGTCCATTTTTAGATTTTTGCATAGAGATATAAACGGCCACTTATTTTTATTTTTTAAATAATTAATTCCTCTTTTTTTGCTATTGGGAGGAAAAGGCTTGTCCCCTCCTTTACAAAACACCTAATAAATATTTCACGATTCATATACCGTAAGTAACTTTGAACTGCGATCCAAGAAATTTTCATTCGACTTCCGTAATTTCAAATGCTTTTTTTTTTTTTTTTTTTTTTGCTTCATAAAAATTCCGCGGGTTCGTGGAACTTTAAAAAAAAAGAAAAACTTTGCATGCGGATGAGACTTTAACTCACAATTAAAGAAAAAAAAAATGGATGTGATTTTAATTAACCACTTCTCTCTTAAACCAGTTTCCTTTAACTTATCATTATTTATTTTTTGTTATCTTGATTCAGTTATTAAAGAAATATTTCTACCCTTGGAAGCAGAAAAAAAAAATTCCGGCATTTACCCGAAAATGATTTTATTACGGAATTAAATCTTTACAATTCTCGCCCGTGGGGTTCTAAATGTCACGCTTGGTGATCTTCACAAAAAAAAAAAAAAAGGAAAAAAAAAATCACTACGGTTTGGAGTTCGTTTTTATACAATTTTTTTTTTTTCCTCTTCTTCCTTCTTCCCCTCTTTTATATATTGTGCTCGAGCTTCAATTTCACCCCAAAACTTCCCTTTTCATCCCCCTTTTCCGATCCGGAACGAGATCGGGAGGGCCTTGCAACTTGCGACTTCGATTAAGGCCTCGATTACTCTTGTAATGTATGCTGTAATTAGCCCGAGTCGTTAGATGAGCATTTTGCCTTCTCCTTGCATTTGAATTGACTCTTATAAGTCGATTAAAATTGGATTTCACGAGTTTTCTTTAGGGCTAAATGAAATTAGTTATTTGAGAAAAGAAGAAAAAAAAATGACGGTTGTGTAAAAGTTAGCGTTTTTTTTTTTTTTTTTTTTTTTCAAAATGCAAGTGGATAAATTTTTTTGAAAAAAAAAAAAAAAAAAAAAAAGGGATTCCATATCATTGTAATTACGGTGTTATTATTATTTTCCCTTCGATAGCGATATTACACAAAATCGATAAATCTCTTAAGTAGAAAGTAGCACTTATCGGACTCGAGTGCATTTATTCGTTATCAGTAATCCGAAAACCGCTATCTTTTTAACATTTTAAATAAGGACGTCCTATAAAGAATTTATACACTTTATCATGTCAACAGTTCTGAGAACACTTAATTTTCGATGTATGGGAAAAAAAATGGAGGTAAATAATCGATCAGGCTCATAATGCATCGACAACAAACCGGCCTTGGTTAATAGTTCAAGCTAATTAAATTATCACTTGAACAACGTGTTAACCGACGTTTATTTACTTTTTTTTTTTTTTTTTGCTTTTTCTTTAAAAACCGTTGACTTTTTTTTTTCTTTTTTAATTTTTCTGAAAGGTTGATACCGGGTATTCGCAAGTTTTGTGACTGGGGGATCCCAAAAAAAATGTAAATTTAATCCTGACTCCAGGGTTTGAAATTTCTGGGATTTTCTCCTGTATTTCGAGAGGGATATTTCGCGGCAGACTTTCCCAAGAATATTCCGGGTTATCACGGAAATTCCTGGGAATTTTTATTCCCGAATCCTGGGAAGCTGGTTTTTTCTCAAAAAGCTGGAGTCCCGAATTATCTGATTTTAACGTCTGTAGCCGATAACCTCAGGTTTTTATTCATGAGAATTGCAAGGGCAGACAGTGTTGCCTGATTCATTTTGAAATTTTATACTTCAGCCGAAAATGACAAAAAAATTTCCTGGCACCGAAAAAGCCGGAAATTGCAACAGAATTATAACTGTTTTTCAGTGCCTCTTCGGCTAACATGTAAACCCCGCAAACTTTCATCCCCAAAAGTGAAAACGACCAGAAAACACCTTTCTGCACCAGCAAGTTCTTCGATAAAAAAAACAATAACTCGAAAAAAAAAAAAAAAGCCAGAAAATACAGTACAGTATACCCAAGCATTATCTTCGAAGACACTGAAAGTTAAATCTTGAAGTCCTGAACTACGTGGGGCGTCACGGTATAATTTCTCATGACCACATGATGTGTACCCGAGGTGAATGAATGTCAGTAGATAAAAAAAAAAGACTTTAAACAATTTACCGACTGTAGGCTTGATCAAGCGTGCTACCACTTGGACGTATGAAATTCCGACCGTTATTTGGCTATTCTTATTTTTCTTTTATATAGATAACTTAAATTAAATTAAATTTACCAGTACCAAAATTTAGGGGTTTGGTTGGCACCGGAAACATGTCAGTATGCTTAAGGCATACTTAGCGAAAGCATTTACGGTAAAAAATTTTATGTTAACAACCCGAAAAAGAGCTACAGTAACAATTTTTATGTTAAAATTTGAATGTAAACATTTTTATGTTGACAAATGACGATTGGTTATTGGTTGGTCAACAATCAAATTGATGCAACATAATTGTTTGAGGTAAAATTTACACAGAAAATATATGTAGCCTTTTTTTTTTTACTAGTGAATTATGTTACTTTTAACATAAAATTTTTTACCGTGAATTGATTTATCTTGGTAATTGCAACGGCGCTTGCGATTTTTGGTGTAATTCAGTACGGGTTAGCTCAGTAGGTGAAGCAGTCGACCGGACATGAAAAGGCCTGGGGTTCGAGTCCTTGACTGGAGCGTAGTCGGTCGTCTTTAATTTCAGTTTTTTCAAAATTCAGATTCAGATTTAGCAGTTCAAAAAACCCCCGGAAATATTTATTTTTTATTTTTTTTAAACTTATAAAAACCTCTACACACAAAAGGCTGTTTGCGCTTAAGCTAAACATAAGTGAAGAATTCTTCTTAAATATTGCATAAATGACTGTCCATCCGTTATTTACTTGGATTTTTAAGTTCAGAAAAATAAAAAGAGCAATAAATTAAGCGTTTACAAAATTCGGATGTAAAAAATCTTTAATATTTTAAATAAAATTTTAACAACCATCCGCCATCTTGAATTTTGTTTTTTTTAAAGATTCTGACTTCATATTCGGTTTCAAAAGTTCAAAATACTCCTAGTTACATGTTTTTTTAAATTTTGTAAGGGTGCAAATTCACTACGGAATGTTGGACCAACATGTTGATTTAACAAGTTGGACAAACATGTTATACCAACTTGTTGTACCAACAGGTTGGTCCAACACTCCATAGTGAATTTGCACCCTAAGAAAATAAAAGCTTTAAAGGGTTGCAAAACTGATGGTCCATATATGGACCCATGGGCGTCTGGGCATTCAAATCCGGGGGTCCATACAGTATATGGATCCGTGGGCGGCAAAGGGTTAAGAAATAATTTTTTTAACCCTCAAAGGTGGAAAGAATCGAAAATTTCAAATGAAATAAAAGGTTCGATCTATTATTTTTTCCAAATTTCATTAATTTATCATTCGTTCAAAATTCAAATGTCTTTTTTTTTTTTTTTTTTGTCTCAATTTTTTGACGTCCTTTTTTTGCCCCGGAAGAACCTATGGGAAAAATTGTGCATGTGCATCTGTGTAGCAATAATTATAATAATCAATTCCTGCTTTTCATGTGAAAAAAGAACCCAGAGAGATAAGTCGACTTGTTTGATAACCGGGATTTGTGTTTCTACAGAAAAATTATTTAAAATTTCTGTTCTTTTTTTTTTATTTTCGGCTGTCTCGACATGCGATATTTTTTTTTTTCGAGTTCCGGAAAAAAAAAAAAATTTAAAAGCAAATGCGTGACTTATTAGCGAAGCTTCGAATTACCAGAGCAATACGTGCATGCACTCTTTGCAATCCAGTCGATTAAGGGAATTTCTCGCGGGGATGAAAACAGGGTTCGACCCGAACAAAAGATCGATTTCATATATAAAAATTAGAAAAACACTTAAAATTCATTGAAAAAAAAAAAAAAGAGTCTCGAAGGGATATGAATAACCTTTCATTTTCCAGTAATAAAGATGTAATTATATACCTTTAGTTAAAACGAATCCACCGGACTGGTAGCAAATATATACTTTATTTTTATTATTAACCGATATCATTAACCATAACTTTTAATTTCGAAAAGAAAAAAAAAAAAGTCGTAATGGAACTCCTTAATGCAATGGAAATCGACAAAGAAAAGACGGCACTTTTTTTTTTTTTTTTTTTTTTTTATAGTGGATGATGCTAATCACGAGAAAGTCAATAATGGCGATCGAACCGACAATCGAGTAACCCTTTCCTTAGGAATATTATTAACTGGAAACAACTCCAAGGGAGAATTGCGATAAAAAGAAAATAAGGTTTCATAGGGATTCCAGTTTCCTTTTGACTGGCTTTCGTCTCCTGATTCTATCGCCTTTTTTTTTATTTAACCTTTTTTTTTTATCCCTAGCTTGTTCTTTTTTCTCAGAAAATCGCTTATTTTATAAAAGGAAAAGATTTTTTTTCTTTTTTTTTTTTGAATCAATCTCATTTGAATTTATTTTCCAAAAGAAGTTTTGATATGATTTGGTTTTTTTTTTTATAAAGAAAGAAAAAGATTTTCTTTTTATTGGAATTGACTTTCAAATTAATAATCCTTGATCCTCAATTATTGATCACCGATTCTCAGTCTGAGATTGCTTGGAAATTTCCGCCTTAAGGAGTCTTGTGTTCCCCTCCCCTCCCTCGCGCAAAAAAAAAAAAATTGTAATTTTTAAAATTTTTTTTAACAAAATAAAAATCAAATCATTTGATTTTTCATCTTTGCATTTCATTTTTGAATTTTACTTAGTTCAGTTAACGTTAAAGTATTAGTTCGTTTTCGGTTAGCCGCGCGGTGGAGACATTTTAATGATAAAAAAATATGTAAACAAAAAATTTTTTAAATCCTGTATTTTATACATGAAAATGGGGTCTAACCGCACCGAAGCCGTGCCAAAACGTTTTGCTATGTTCAGAGATACAGATTCATGATTTTAAATGTATGAACAATAGGGTGGGTCGAAAATCAAACATTTTGGATTTTCAAAATGCCTGATAGCGCAATCGCTGCGTTTTATCATTTGTAAAAATTTTTTCCTTTTTGAATTTTTTTTAAAATGGCGTCCTGAGGTTTCGCAAGAGGGCCAAAGTTTTGGAAAACTCCATAAGGGATGAAAATTCGGCTTTCGGATTTTTGTTAAAATACAAAAAAAAAAAAAAAAAAAAAAAAAAAAACGTTATTTTGTTTTTCCAAACCCCGAAATTTATGACACCCGAAAACAGGGTTAAGGAAAATTTGGGGTTCCTAAAGAGGATCGTTTTATACCCCAAAAATTGCTGTTTTAGGGGAAATACCAGTAATATCCCGATGATTGAAATTTCTGACGTCTGGAAAAAAGCATTTTACCGAAAAAGTTAGAAATTTTTCGACGCAAGATCATGTGTTTGAAATTTTGAAAGAAATTAAATGATCGAATTATTAATTACAAATAACCCAAGTTTCCCGGTTAAACTTTTGATTTCGGGAGAAGCTTTCCCCGGGATTTCCGCTGGAATTATAGAAATGAAGGATAATACCTTTGGGATTGGGTCAACGACGATTCAAGTCCCACCGACTAAATTAATTTTGCTTATGCAGCTATCGGTGCAGAGCTATTTGCATATCCAATCCTAATGACAATCTTGTCCCAACCTTGTCCCAACTCCCAAGATCGCCGTTTTAAAATCTGAGCCCCCAAATCAAAATATAAATTCAATTTATTAAAAAAAAAATAATAATAATAATAATTACAACGCAAAATAATTTCCAGGTGTTAAATCGACTGCGAAATCTTTTTTTCCCATCGATTTCCCTTGTTTCCCCCCGACCCAGATTCGTATTTAAGGAAAAATAAAAGGGAGAGAAATCGACCCCGAATCACTCAAAAAACAAAAACAACTCCACGGAGAACAACTATCGTCAAGTAAAATGTAAATCAACAAGTGATTGACACGGCTAAGCAACCCCTATTGTTTCAACCCCTCCCCCCCCCCCCCCCTTCCCAAGTCACTCATGTATAACAACTAAGGGACATACAATGACTTACTCCACACCTTAATTATCTAATATATTAATATTGACTTTTTTTTTTCCTTTTGACTGGTCAGCAGGTTAAAAAAAACATAACGTCACAACAATAGAACGTGATTTGAGGGAGGCTTTTTTACATTTTTTTACCTATTGTGAAGGATTTTTCGACGTTTTTCCCCTATTTTTAATGGGGTTGTTTATTTAGGTATTTAATCATCGATTAAAAAGAAATTGAAAATTCCTCCAGAAGAGCAAATTCTGGTAATTTAAATAAAAAAATTAATAAATGAAAAAATTTAAAAACCACAGGATTTTTTGGCTTTTTTTTCCCTTTAGGAATTCCCATGTTTGGCACAGCATTTTTAGATGCCGACATTTAAATTATCGCTGCCCGTAAAAGGGTTAAATCAAACGAATATCGGTTTTTGCATTCAAATAACTTTTTTTTTTTTCGAAAAGGACATTCGCTCAATTAAATGATCATCACTCACAGAGGAAATTAATGTTTTTCTATTCAACAAAATGTCAACATGTTTTATTAAAACCACGATTGCGTGACAAAAAACCCGAGTCTACGGAGATGCTGTTAATTCATTAATCGATGGTCGACTCGTTGCATAACAGTGCTCGTGATTCCGATTGGACGGGAGAAATGGAGCCTTATATTTTCACAGAAAAACACCGTTTTACGTTTCTGATAATTAAAAAAAAATAATAAGTAGGGGAAAAAAATTCAATGAATTTTCCATCAGGACTAATTTTTTTTCAGTACGGGGAAAAGGGATCAAGTTAAAGACCTGCGCCGGAGGTCAATTGACGTATCTCTATCATAAATCGGACTGGAGATAAGTCTGCTTTGAAATTTAAAATGGCCGATTTTAACCCCGAAATTTTATATCGCCGATTTAAAAAACCCAAAAATATAAAATCGCGGAAAAGACAAAAAGAATTTTAAGGGAAAACCTGGTTTTCCCTGGTCTTAAAAACAACGAAATTTAATACCACCGATTTTAAAAACCTCGAATTTTAGTATCGCCGACAGACAAAAAGAAAATTATCTCGTTTTTTCGAACCCCGAAAACCAATGAAATGAGTCCCGAAAACCAATTTAAGGTTACACGGTAAAAAATTTTATGTTAGAAGTAACATAATTTGCCTGTAGCCTCGAACAAAACACTAAAAACAAAATAATGTCTTATGGACAATAACAATTTTTTTAACATAAAAAATGTGTAGCCCTTTTTCAGCAAGTTAACATATAATTTTTTACCGTGTAGGAGTCAATTATTTTTACAAAATTTTTGTAAATTGATTATTAAAAAAAAATTTTAAAATAATTAATTTTAAAATTTACCTTTTTTTAAATTTAATTTTTGTAAAATAAATCCTAAAATTTATGAAACCCGAAAACGTGGACCCTTCATGGTAAAAAATTTTATGTTAAAAGTAACATATTTCGCTTGTAAAAAAAGAGGCTACATATATTTTCCATGTAAATTGTACATAAAATGATTGTGTTGGATCAATCTGATTGTTGATCAACCAATAAACAATCGTCATTTGTCAACATAAAAATGTTTACATTCAACTTTTAACATAAAAAGTGTTATATATTAAATGTGTAGCCCTTTTTTAGGCTGTTAACATAAAATTTTTTACCGTGTTGCAAAACACCGAAATTCAAAACCCCAATCAGGGTTTTGGGGCGAATTATTAATTCGGTGGTTTTTTTAAATTTATTATTTTATTTTATTTGTATTTTTTATTTTGGGGTTTTTGAAAATATCGAAAAATGATTTATAAAAGTATTTTTCAAAACCACGAAGTTTTCGGGGCTTTGCAAGGTCTGATAAATAATTAATTAATTTTTTTTTTTAATTTTAAAAAATTATTGAAAAACCCCAATTTTTTCCCTTTAGAATCGTTAAGAATCCGTTAAAAATCAATTTCATATGATTTTGTATTGGCCAAAACCGGATTTGACGTAGTCTCCCGAAAACGAATTCGACAATTTTTAATTTCGTGGTTCAGAAAACGCAATGTCACATTTCATAAAATCCAAAACCCGATTTGGTTTTGCTATACAGACTCCATAAAACACTCGAGCATTGCAAATTTTAAGGACAAATAATTTGGAAAACGATGGGAAAGCGAGAGCTAATTTTTATTCATTTATTTGTTTATTTTTTTTAATATAAATATTTGATAAAACAAGTTGGCACGCGATTTTATTGTTTGATTGCTTCGGGTGGGATAAAAAAGTTGGACGCGGTGAAATTTATTCGGTTGACATTTTAAAGTTTAATCCTCGTGACATAAACAATGCAAGGCCCCCCGAAAGTGATTTATTTCCAAGATGCGTATTAACGTTACCTTTTCCTCCCGATCTGAAAAGGTAAAATTTACGTTTCGAAGAGACTTAAGAAAGTCGGGATATCCGAATTTATGATCAACATGGCGATCGTTTTGAATTTCACTTGACAAGTGTTGGAAGGGTTTTTGAAATAAAGGGTTGCCGATTGTCTCTTTTCTCTCTCTCTCCCCCTTTTCGCTTAGTTGTTTTCGCTCCTATATAGGGTCGTTGAAATTTTCATATTAGAATTGGATTTTTTCCCCCTATCGTTGGTTGACAATTTTTTTTTTTTTTTTAAATATTCAAATAAGGCGAAATAATATGCTACTGTGCACGGGACTGATTCATGAATTTTGAGATTTAAATTAACTTTTTTTTTCTTTTTTAGCTTCGGAATTATTTTCACGTCGATTTGTTTAAAAATTCAATGCATGCTCTTCTTTCCTTTTTAATGTTTATCCGATGGAGGGTTTTAATGTTTGAATGCGTTAAGTACTTGTTCGTTCGTTGTAGGACAAAACATTTGCAATTCACCTGAGACAATTTTTTTTTTTTTTTTGTTTCCCTTCGACAAGAGCTTGGATTTCTGGCCGTAATCTCCCTTTTTTATTTTTTTATTTTTTTGAGAAATAAGTAGCCTTTAATAATGCTCATCTTTGTAAACTCTTTAACCGCTGACGAACGAGTTTACTTTTTGAAAAGGGCTTTTTTCTTTTTCCTTAAATGGATTCCGGGAAGCCCTTTTGATTTTAAAGTTCACATCTCGAGTTGAAAATCAAGATTTCCCATCTCTGATTTTGACGTCTCTTACTGTTTCGAGTAATCTTTCATGGCTGATATTAAGTTGCTTTTAACCCTTTTGTCTTGGGCCGGTCCTTTGATATTTCCGATATCTTCTCCTGTGATTGAATGCAATCAGATTACCGGTTTTCTTTTTGTGAAATTAAAACCTTTAGTCGAGAGCTAAAACAACAGGAGGAAAGTTTTTTATTTTATTTTATTTTATTTTAGGATGTCTATTGTATACTGATCTTCACAGACCCGTAGCCAAAGAGGAGGAGGGGGGGGAGGGGGTAGGGGGAATAACGCCCATTGTGAAAGAATTTCTGACCCACGTATTTTCCCTATCCCCGATGTTATAAGCGGCCATTTGGAGCCCCCTCCCCTTAAAAAATTCGAGCCCCTTCGAAAAAGAGATGCATAAATTATATGAAAATCACATGATTTTTATTAAAAAATTTATTTTATAGAAAATTTTATTTTAACGATTTTTATAAATTATACAAAAAATTGGAAATGCTTAAAAAATTGCATAAATGATGTATAAAAAAATTTAACTTTTTTGACCAGAATTTTTTTTTAATTTTCATCTTTCAATATGATTTTGCATAAATTATGCATAAATAAGTATGCATAAAAAGGTAGAAAAAATTGAACAGCATAATATTTGCTTTATAATAATGGCATATTCCATTATTTGAGTGCAATTTTAAGGTATGTGCGCACTTCGGACGGAACCATTGGAAAGCTCGCATGGTTGGGCCTTGTGTTACCTGCGTTTTTTGTCATTAGAAGTTTTTCGTCCGACGTGCGCACAATGGCGAACTTGACAACTGGCTATATCTCCGGAACGCATGCGCGCATCTTTGTGCAACCGGTGTCAGTATGTTAAGGGCCTCTCAGATGAAGTTTCAGGCAAAAAAAAATTTTTTTTCTAGGGGGCCCAAAAATCGGCCTTAATTACCCACATCCTTTTACAAATTATTTATGTCCAAATTTTTATGCTTAAAAATGTTTAGGAATAATTTTTTTAAGCATAAAAATTTTGACATATGCATATTTTTTAAAGCACCAAAATTATGCATGAATTTTTTAAAAAATTATGGTGCTTCCAAAAATATGCATAAATTTTGTAAAAATGATGCAATTCAAATAGTGCTTTAAAAAATATGCATAAATTTTACAAATTACTCATGCCCAGATTTTTATGCTTAATAAGTTATGCATAAATGTTTTTAAAAATTATAATGCTTCCAAAAATTATGCATTGCCAAATTTTTGTATAAATGATACAAAAATAATTAATTTTTTATATAAATTTTTTGCATTTATTTTGAAAACAAGTTTTGCATCACTTTTTTCTCTAGAGGTAAATTGAGCCTTGAGATATAATACATAGCATTTTTAGCCCCTGCTGCATCAGGCAGCGCTTTTGAAACCCACACTCGGAAGTCGAAACTGGAGTTTCGGAAAACGAACGGAAATAATCCAGAGCTTAAAAAAGCCCTTGCTTTTAATTACTACAATTTTGTATTTCTGTTCGCCGCTGTTTAGATAGAGCAAACCGTTTTAATTCAATCGCCGATTCTAGGAGTGGTTCCCAAATATTAGGAAAAAAGTAAACGATGGTTGGATTAAAATTGTAACCGTTCCCCTTTCTTCCCCTCCCTCTGTCTCACACCCTCACAGTTTTATTGTAACCGTGAAATGGCCGATTAGACCAAATCACAAAATTTTGATCTTTTAATCTAAGGAATTAAAAAGTCCGCTGTTTTCTCCATCTACGATCAAAATTTAAATAAAAATGAATACGCATCAATTCGTATTTTAAAAAAACGTGAATTCAGGTAAAATGAAAGGGGTATATGCACGTGGTAAAAGGGGTGGGAAGAGTATTTTGATTGATCACTGCAATCACGTCTCATCCATCACACAAGCCATATCGATACAAGCTGTTGCTGTTTTCTATTGTGCCGATTTTTTTTTTTTTTTACCTCGGTTTTTCTTGCTCATCCTTAAAAAATATTTAACGGGAAAAGTCCGAGATTAAGACGTAGAACACGCCCTTAAAAGTAGATTACACACGAGGTTGCGTGTTTTTTTTTTAGTTTTTGGCGGATCGTGTGCATTTTCCTTGGAGTTAAGTGAAAAGTGTTTCGAGTTGACAAGGTTGCGTGTGAAACACGGTAACCCTTGTAAAACAGCCACCCTGAATGGTCGCGGACAAGGGTTCGGACGTTATCTTGTGTGTATATTATGGGAAGTGTAATCTCTCCCGGCTTCAAACTAAATAAACTCCTTGAGGGCTCACGATGAAGAAAAAGAAGGAAAAAAAATGGCTTTCAAAAGATTTACAATCCGGGTATTTTGATTTGATACAATTTTTTTTTTTTTTTTTTCTCTTCCTCCCTCTTCTATCTTCTTCTTCCTCCTTTTTTTTGTGTTATTGCCTTCTTGTGATGTCGTTAAACCGCTTCGAGGCAGGAATTTTGTCAGCATTGTAAGTAAAGGTTCTTTTTTTTCTTTAGTTGTAAAGAGTAAAAAAAAAAAAAAAAAAAAAAGTTTTGAGCTTTAGGTATATCTATTTTTTTGGTATGTTTTTTTAAATTTTATTGGAATCTGATTTTTTAAAAATTATCGATCTTTCGTAACTCGTAATTAGGAATACACATAAGTTTTGAGGAAATTCACACTTAAAAGAAACCATGAGAAAAAGATTTTTTTTCTAATTTTCTTGTGCAGACAACCTCTTTTTAAAATTATGACCTTGGGAAGGTTTTCAGGCCAGTCGGGATAGTTTTTTAAAGTTATCCAAAAGGGAAAAGATTAAATAAAGCAATTTCACTACTCAAATCGCTGATATTGGACCTAAAGTCAAGGGAAAAAAATGAATTCAACCGAAATCAACGCATTTTCTGGAAAAGTCATGTGATGGCATGAATTTTTAGCGCTGTGCGCATGCCGACAGTAGTTGGCGCAGCGCAAAATTTTTTTTATCCCATGTAGTGTTGAAGAAGTACGTTTTTAACGTCTGTTTTTGATAAAGTTATTAATTAAATAGAATTAATTTTTTGTAACTAAAGGAGTACCTTTAACTTAAGTAAAAAAGAGACCTGCGGAAGTCCTGAAGGTTCAAGTATCAATGTTTTTTTTTTATTGTTCTGGAACAAGCAATGTTCGTTCCGGAACTGACACGTTTTGGTTCATTGCTTGTTGGGGAACAAGTAATGTCTCTTCCGGAACAAACAGTGTTTAATAAATAAATTGTCTGTTCGGAACAGGCAAAAAACTTCCGGAAGAAGCAATGTTTGTTCTGGAACTGACACATTTTGGTTCATTGTTTTTCCAGACAAACGTTTTTGGTTTTGTTTGTCCTGAACAAACATTAACGTATGTGTCGGAACAAACAACGTTTAAAAAGTTAATTGTCTGTTCCGGAGCAGACAATGAACCAATAATTGTCTGTTCCGGAACAGACAATCTACTTATTAAACGTTCTTTCTTTCGGAACAAACAAAAAACTTCCGGGACAAGCAATTTTTTGTTTTGGAACTGACTTATTTTGGTTCATTGTTTTTCCAGAACAAACGTTTTTAGTTTTGTTTGTCCAGAACAAACATTGCTTGTTCCGGAACAAGGAACGTCTGTGTCGGAACAAACATAGTTTAGTAAGTAAATTGTCTGTTCCAGAACATAAATCAATAAGAAAAATCGTCTGTTCCGGAACAGGCAATTTACTTATTAAACGTTGTTTGTTCCGGAACAAAAAAAGCAGATACCTGACCTTTCAGGTCTTCCGTAGAGGCCTCTAGAAGTAAACATTTATAGTCTAGCGCTCGAAAAGTGACGTCAAAAATCAATATGGCCGCTGCCGAATCATAATGCAAACAGCTTTAAACGATCATTGCACTTAAATTCAAAACACTGTCTCACAGCTACGAATCTAAATCTCGACATCTCGACCATTTTCCGCACCTCGGCGCGACAAAATCTGTCTCGGATTCAAAATGTCTTGCAGTGAAACCTACTATTTTCGTGCTCATAACTGTTTTTACTATATTCGGAAGGTTTTTAGCCCTCAGCGTCATACCTTTTTAATACTTTTGGGAAACGACCCAGCATACTATTTAAGCCTGTTAAAAATGTTTAGAATTTCCTGTTGCCAATGATGAAAAAGCCCTTGTTTCAGGAGTCGTTTGTTTTGTTTCCCCCTAATGCTCTGCCGAACGCAAAACGTGTTACCGTCATGGAGAGTTTGCCTTGGGCCTCCTGGTCTCTCCCACCTTTGCAAATGCATTATATATGAGATTAAAGCAACACTTAGAACCCCCGTACGTACATAAGCAACGTCAGTGGGTCAGTGCGTTTGCGTTTAACTCCCTTCGTCAGGTCAATAAAACAAGATTGCACACATCAAAACTTGAAAAGAAAAGCGGATGCAAGGCTTTAATTTAATAAACGGGATTCACGGATGCACGGATTCTTATCCTTAATGCAAAACCATCATCGCACACACACACACACACCCACACATAACAACAACAAAAAAAGAGGAAAATCCAGCAACGAGGTTGAAAGTAAAAAAAAAAAAAATATCCGTCAAAAAAAAAAAGTCGACAAGCTAAATGCGAGAGATCAGAAACATAATCTTGTGCTGATCTCCCCGAGTTGGAAGAGCTGTTTTTTTCCCTTTTTTTTCCCTCTTTTTTTTCTCTTTTTTTTTTCCCCTCGCAAATTAATGAGCACCTTACGAACCGTGTTTCTCCTTTATTAAAGGATTTTTATTTAGAAAATAAACAGCTATGAAAAAGATTACGACGAAATAATCAAATTCTTTCAAAAAAAAAAAAAAAAAAAAGGGGGGGTTTACAAAATTGGTGGATGCAAGGGATTTTATTCAATGAGTTTCACTTTCGTCAAAAATTTACTGCCACGCTAATTGAGTTGTTTCACAGACCGCCCACTCAGATGTAATTTTTTTATTTTTCCATCTCTCATTTTTTTTATTCCGTTATTAGTCATTTGTTTGGTCATAGTTTTCGCATTAACCGAGCAAACAAAAAACAAAAAAAAATTATTCAAAAAAACAAAAAAAGGAGCTTTTTTTTGTTTTGTAAACCCGCGGATGGTCGATAAGCGTTAAGGAAGAAAAAAAATCTGACCTTGTGAACTCTCATGTAAATGTGGGATCGACTTTCCGGCTCTTAAACGGTGAAGTTAAGAAATTCTTAAACGTTGATGGAGTACTTGCGAAGAGCCTCTGAAACCGTCATTGTAATAAATTTTTTTAATTATGTTAAACCTTTCTAAGTATCAGCGGACTTGTGTACCGCAGGGGGATTTGGTTTAGCTTTTGGTTATTAATTCTGGTTACTTTTTTAATTCTAATGAATCCAAAATGTGATAACGCTCGTTTTTTTTTTTTTTCAACTTTTAAGGATCGTTGGCTTATACAATCGGTATAAAAAATTAATAATTTTGTGGTTATTGGCTAAAATAAGCTGAGACTTGACCGATTTACGTATTTTGAAACGCAGACGAAAAAATCGAAATCCAAAATGGCGGAGCGATTTTATTTTAAAAATTTTACTTTTGACGCCATATTGATTTTTCTGTTTGAATTGCATCATTTTGACGTAAAATTTGAAATCCGCGACATCGAAAACACTTGTCAACCTCTTTTCCCCGATTGTTTTCAGGAAAAAAAAAAAATAATAAAACTAAAACAAGAATTATGCGATATTCTGCATTGCATGCATGTGATGCAAGTTGCCTATACTCTAAATCGAAATAGCTTTTTAGCACAAAAGGGCGAGTGTCCGTGAAGGGAGAAGGTCATTTTTTGCTCGAAATTATTCAGAAATAAAAATTTGGAGAAATATTTTCCGAATTTTCCGGAAACTTTCTAGAATTCGAACTATAAAAGGAAGATTCGAAATTTTTATTGGTGTTGACATTTGTCATTGGGTTTGCAACGCTGACGCACACTTCTGTTTTTTTCCTTAATTTGGTTTTTTTCATTTTTTTTCCGTCGTTTACCTCGTCCTCGTGGATTTCATTTGCAATAAACACTTTGTGTCTTCCAAATGAGAAAAAATAAAAACCGCAAGGACAACACATCGAAAGTTCAGGAAAAAAAAAACATATAGGCAATTGGAATGAGCGAAAGAGAGAGGACGGAAACGGGGAAAAAGAGCAGGAAAAAAAAACCTGAAAGTTTTTCGATTATTTTTGAAGGGGAAAACTTTCCCATAACTCATCAGTCAGCCCTCAAACTTTTGCTCTCCTCATGGCGGACTGTTTTCAATTTTTTTATTGAAGCAACTTTTCTGTCTATCAAGCCTTGAACGCTGTTTTTTTTCCCTCTCTGCATTAAAAAAAAAAAAAAAAAAATTTAAGGACAACAAGGAAAAAGTCCATGTCATCATCCCGAAAAATGATTCAAGGGAAATGGGGATTTCCCGCTACCGTAAAACGGGGAGAAGGAATTTTGTCTCAAATAAGGACCTCAAAATTTTCAGCGCTGCTGGATTTTTTTCGGAAGCGGGGGGGGGGGTTAAAATGCTACTAAAAAGTCGAAGTCGGCTTAGTGTTAAATTGTTCGATTTAAAGATGGCCATGGTATATATATATTTACCGTATATTTATACACGACTCTATTTATTTATTTTTGTTTTGCCTAATTTTAATGCAAAATTCATAAAAAAATTTCATACTTTTGTTTTCAAATTTTTTAAAACTCTGAGAGTTATAATTTATAAGTCAATAATTATAATTGCTATAAATAACAGGAGAAGGTATTTTTGACCGATTTTGTCGCCGAATAAAATAGATTCGAAATTCCCTGCAGGTCTATTTCATATATGACAAAAATTCTATGCTTAGCTTATGGTAGTATATTCCCATAAGCTAAACATAGAATTTTTGTCATATATATAAAATAAATTTGCAGGGAGTAATATATTTTATTTCGGTATAAAAATAAATTTATAATTAATATACCGCATATTTACCCATCTCTATTTCTGTTCGAAGGAAGCAGAGAGGGGGAAAGGATAATGAATGATGGGGTGCGGCCTTGATCCGCCAGTGATTTCAAAAATTAATTTTGAATTTCATCTACAGCCACATTTTTCCGTTTAAAAAAAAAGAAATTTCCATTTATTAGCTTTAAAAGAGTCGTAGATCATCAAGTGCCGGGGTGGCTTAGTGTTAGAGCTTGCGGGTGCACACCAGGAGGTCCCTGGTTCTCCTCTACTCGGCTGATGTAATTTTTTTTTTTTTTTTTAACTAATTTCCTATCTTGCTTAGGGAATACCTTGAGAAGAAAAAAGAAGAGGAAAAACTTGAAACCTTTTTTTTTTACCTTGATGTGAATCATTCCCGACGATTAGTTTTTACCCCGTTTTACGGTAATGAAAAGAATAACACGCTTAATGTTAATGAATTGGTCCAAAAATATATCTTTTGAATATGAAACACCGAAGCGGGAGTGAGGAAGGGGAAAGGGAAAGGGGAGGAAATGTAAAGCATTTATGGAAAAGGAAAAGTTTTTATTAATCTGAAATTCCGTAATGCGAAGATGCGAAAGAGGAGGGGAGGTTACAAGGAAACCTGATTTGCATAACAGACGCATCACAGGAGATAAAGTGAGAAAGGGATCCGGTGTACAATGTACCCTACAACTCTTGTTACATGTCAAATATCGCACCCTCAATTTCGTTCTCGCTTCTGCCGTTTTCCAGTTTCGATATATCGAAAAAAATCGCTGCCGAAAAAATTATGATTGTAAAAATAAAGAGGGATGATTTATTTTTTCATTCTTCTCGTTTTTTTTATTTTTTTTTTTCCTCTCCTCTCTAGCACAAAATGATTCGATCAACATGTCACAGTGAATTATAATCGAATGAATGAAACTCAAGTTACTGTGGCATTCAAAAGAGAGAGAAAGAGAAGATGAAAGAATTTTGTCTTTTCAAATCTTTTCGTCCCTTACCTAATCATCTTTTTTTTTCATCTCTTCATTTCACTTTTTATAAAAATGTTTTTTGAGTTTATTTCTTGGAACTTTTAATGCAAGATTTTTTTATTTTTTTTTATTTTTTACTTTAATGCGATTTTTAGCCTTTTTGTGCAGGAGTCAAGTCGACTTTTAATCAAAATTTGACTTTTTTTTTTTTTTTTTTTTTTTTTTTTTTTTGTAAAAAATTGCTGGAGATAAATTTCAGATTTTATTAAATATGAAAATGAAAATTCTGTAATTTTCCGACAATTCTAAGAAAGAAAAAATGGTTAAAATTCCTTGTGGTTCCGAAAATTTTTTTCCAAGAAAAATTTGTTCCAGAAAATGTTTCAGAGAATTATTTTGTTACTTTATTTTAATTTTGTCTTCTTTGTTTTTCTTTCAGGTAAGATTTTATAAAATTCATGCCGAACATGTCATTCTACGTGCCATATCTCCATGTAAGTAAATTGAATAAAAAAAGCTATTCTTTTAGATTCCGGAAAATTTTCCAAGAAGTTCAAAAGAATTTCCCTGTTTTTAAAAAAACGCCTGCCGAAATTTAGTATAGGCAAACATCATCACATGCATGTAATGGAAAATATCTAATGAAGTTTGTTTGGTTGCGTAAAATAATCGGGAAAAAATGGTTTTCGACACCTGAATTAATTTTACGCCCGAAATAGTGGGAAAATAAAATTTTTAACGGTAATTTTTTTCGAATTTTCCGGAGCTAAAAGATTAAAATTTTCAAGGAATTTAAAATGAAAAATTTAGTACGCCTGTAATTGGAAAAGGCCGTATAATTTTGCTGATAGAAAATGTATGTGGAATAAATTTTGTAAAGCAGATACACCTCAAAATTAAATATTAAAAAGGTTGATCCCGGATACTTTTTTTTAGGAAAGGGAGGGGGGAGGGGAGGGTAGGATCGCGAGCTGTTTTTAGTGGCAGAACAAACGCATTACGACCGAATGATCAAACCGCATTCAGATGTAATACATATACACGGTGTCAGGTTACATAAAACATGAGGTTGACGGGATCATGTATGTCCTTAGGTATAAAAATAAACATTTTTTTTTTCCTTTTTAAAATAAAAAGTTGAAACTTTTTTTTTCCATAAAAATCTTATTAGTTTTTAATTATTAATTAAAATTATTTACCATACGAAATTAACTGTCTCGTTAACTCTGTTATTAAACATGACGGAATAATCATTAATTAGGTGAATAATATCGAAGCGGAACATGAAATATCAATTTTTTTTCCCTCCGTGGAACGGGTAAAGGGACGATAAAAATAATAGGATTTTATTTTTAAAGGGATTATTTTAAGTTTTCGGAGAATAAAAATCATGACTTAATTTTTTATAGTGCAGGAAAAAAAAAGGTTGCAGGTGCAGGTGTTATTTTTGATTAAGTCAATTTCTTTGACACCCCTGGAAAAGGCGAGGATTAAAAATTAATTTGAGGCTTCTCTTTTTCTTTTGGCACGTTCCGTTTCTAAATCCCCCCCCTCCTCACATCGAATTCCTTTACGTTCAATTTCCGTGCGAAAAATGAATTTTGACATAATAAAAAAACAATTAGGTTGAGATAAAATATATTTTATCTCTTGTTTTAATGAATGCCATCTATTATTCGGGAATTCTGATGGGAGGCATATGAAAAAGTATAAAACAACCCCCCCGACATCGAACAAATTGGACAGCAAACCAAGTGTAACCTTGTGATGATGACATTTTATTGGAAACACTCCAAATTATACAATTAAAGGTTTTTTGAAAATCGATTTTCCCTGCAAGCCGTATTTCATAACGAAAATCAAAAATAGGGTTAATTAATTTTTTTTTCTGTTTAATTTTTATGAAGGGATGGCGATTTTTAAAAAAATCGATTTTGATCGTCGAGTTCAAGTTCTCTTGAAAAGGAACAAATTAATAAATTCACATTTGGATCATTATTACACAACGAAAACCGGTTTAATTTATCATGCTAATAACTTAATTAGAAATTATTTGGCGGATTTGGAGTGATTTATATTTTACCGTGTTACCGTCGAGTCGTTTTGTCTTTTATTCCCAGTTTTGATTGCATGGATTTTTGTGTTCATTAGGCTTTGTTTTTGAGTTTATTACACAACGAGGCAGAAAGTCGCAACTTGAAAAATAAAAAAATGTTTATTTTTCCCGGTACGAAGTGCAGACAAAACCTTTTCGAAAAAAAAAACCGGTTCGGTTCGGTTTATTTTTTATTTTTATTTTAATCATGTTATTTATTTATTTGTTTTAAATGGAAAAGCTGAGGTAGGTTAGCTTCAAGTTCAAACGATGTCCATCAGGGTGTTTGGTTCGGTTCGGTTTTTTTTAGTAAACTGGGTAGAGATTATTTCCTGAATCGGGCTTGGTTCCGGATCATTTCCTGAATTGGGTTTGGTTCCGGATAATTTCCTGAATTGGTTTTGGTTTTGGTTTCGGATTATTTTCTAAATCGGTTTTGGTTCGGGATTGTTTCCTGAATCCGGTTTGGTTCCAGTTCGGATTATTTTATAAATCCGGATTGGTTTCGGTTCGGCTCTATATTTTGTAAAAAGAAAAATTCCTGGCTTTTTTGTAAAAGATACCAGATTTCGGCTGTTTTTTTTTCACCGGTTGTTTGGTTTTATTTGGCTTGTTCTTTTGTCATACAGTTTGGTTTTACAACTGGTTTGCGTATGTTGTCTGACTAAAGTCGGTTCGGTTCGATATCAATTTTTAGTGGGAATAACTTTCGATTTGGTCAGCTAAAAATTTCTTAATCGGTGTCGTTAAATTCGGTTTTTTTTTCTCCCCTGAAAAAAAGAAAGGCCGGGCTTGGCTTTAGCCCAGCTTCGGGACCAAGGCTTCAAACCGCGAAGATTTCTTGAATTTGGTTCTAGTTTGGTTTCGGTTTCTATATCAATACTAAATGCGGTTCAAATTCCGGTTCCGGTTTCAGTAGCAATTTTATAATTTTTGGTTCGACCAAAATCATTACCAATCATAGTGAAAAATATGGTTCAAGTTCCGGTTTAAGGTCCAAGGTTTGGTTCGATTAAAGTTTTTTCGCAAATTTTAGTTCAAAATTCTGATTCGGTGAAAATTTTTTTTCGGATGAACTTCCGGGAAAATGTCCAAAAAACCCGGATTTTGGTTTAAGATTCGATTCGCTTTTGCAGCCATGTTCGAGACATATATTTATTTAGAAATGTTTTAGGGGCGAACGTTTTTTCTATTTGCATTTTTAAGAGACACCCTAGCCTGCACTGGTTTGTACAGCTTCCCATATCAGAGGCGGAACGCCACAACTTTAAAAATCTAAAATTGCTTTCCCCCCTCCCTCGGTAAGGTATGTTATTAGTATTTTACTTTCCACGCAGAGCTGCAAAGCCGATGCCAATCAGCCAGGACGGGTAATTTGAAGTCACTAAACCGGCTCTGATTGGTGCTGAAGCCGCAGATTATTTATACTTTGTCAATTTCTACCGAATTTTTAACCAATTAATTTTTTTAATTAGGTCACGATCAGCTGGTTTTAATTTCAGAAGAATATCCTACTTTTATCTACAGTAGACCTACTTTTGTTATCAAAAAAAAAATCATTGAAATCTCTTTAATATTGAACCAGAACTTTAAAAATGTTTTGCAAGTGGGAAGAGTGTCAATAGGAATGTTTAAAAAACTTTTCTTCTGAAATTCATGCTAAAGGAAAAGTTTACTTTTTTGTACTTCCCTTTTTTTTTTTTCTTGAACAAGGACCTTTTCGATCGACTTTAACATTCAGATAGTAAACCAACTTGTCCTCTATGTTTAGCTAGCGAACTAATCTAATCTAAAAGAGTGCGCTCCGGTTTTAGTTGAACAAAAAAAGTCAGGGCAGTATATTTTTGCACGAAACTTTCCTTTGGCTATCCACCATTGTGTAAAATTAGAATTTCGGCCCTGCCGGCTTAGAACTCCACAGTCAGCCTGTCAGTTACCGGTGAACCGACCAACTCATTTAGCCCCTGCAAATTAATAATTAGGCATCCCTATGCCTTCCTTTTCATTACGTCTAATTTCACGGAATAAAATGATAAGCAGTAAAAACAACATTTAAGACTTCCATAAACTTATTAATTTTTCTTAATCACATCCGAAATCATGCCATCAAAATGGGTTATTGCAATAATAAAAACTCTAGTCATAATAATAATAATAATTTCCGAAGGGAAATAATATTTTTACGACGGAGTGGACACTCGTTTTCAGACAAACATAAAAACTTTTTTTTTTTTTTTGATATTGCAACTAACCCTTTTTCTTTTAAAGCTTACCTTCCACCGATATTAACGATCACGTGAGAAAAATTATTATTCATTGCGGAAAGAGTCGTTAACGCCTAGGAAAAGAAAAAAGGAAAAACAACATGTAGGCGCAGGAGGAGTAAAAGAAAAAAAAAAGGAGGGAGGAAGCGGGCAGTATAAGGGATTGTCTCGTGATAAGGCAAACTAGCAACCGGGCATTGGTAATAATAGCGGGCGATTAATACACGATTTTCGTAATATTGGTAGCAGCGACACGCACACCACTCACATATACGACATGAAGGGGGTGTGTCAGCGCAAATAATTTTCAAACAGCTACATCAGCGAATGCATAATTCATAACATCTTGAAATGTTCCTGGTTTTTTAAAAATTTAAATGTTTTTTTTTTTGGTATGTTTTTTACGTAACCCACCCCCCGCACCACCGTGAGGGAAATAAATTGAATTGGAATGTCGGGGCAGGCAGGGCCTAAATGCTATCGTAATAAATTATTTTGTGTGATTTGTTTCTCTCTTTGAAGTTGCTTTTTGATCATCCAATTTTTTTTTTTTCAAATCGAAACGTCGATACTGATTTAGGTTGCATGTTTAGGGATGTAATTGCCGTTTACCAACGAAATTGCCGGTTTTAATGAAGATATTCCATTTTTTTTTTTCTTTGACTTATTTCGATTTTTATCTTGTAATTTGTGTTGAATCAGGAAAAACGTACAATGTTTTAAGTACACGGTAAAAAATTTGATGTAGCATTAACATAATTCACCTGTAAAAAAGAAAGAAAGAAAAAAACTTATGATTCAAAATCCGAAGTCGTGTATCAATTAAATTGTACACGGTAAAAAAATTTTATGTTAAGATTTTATATTATAATTTGCCTCGAACAAAACACTAACAACAAAAGAATGTCTTATGGACAAAAACATTCAATTTTTTTTAACATAAAAAATGTGTAGCCCTTTTTTAGCAAGTTAACATAAAAGTTTTTACCGTGTAATTATGGTGTCAAATATATAGGCCAACATAAAAATGATATGAAGAAAGGTCTTTTCAAAACTCGAGTTTCCTCACATACTTAATAATATTAATCTTGGCATTGACTGGGACAATGTTAAAATTCTGGATACGGTCCCCCGTGATGAAAAAAGACAATTTTTTGAAATACATCACATCATCTCAACCGATAATACTTTAAATGTTCAAAGCGATTTCAATAATTTTAATAATATCTATACTAATGCAATTAAAAGATTTAAATAACGTGGCGCCTCTTTGCATCGTAATCACGTGATCCTTATCTTATCACGTGATTAGATTCGAAAATATGGCTGAATTATATTATTAGTTCCTTTTATTTTATGAATTAGTTATTAGTTATTAGTTAATTTAATATTAATTAAAAAAGTTAAATTAGTGGCTGAATTAGTTATTAGTTATTTTATTTTATTTTTATTTTTTTAACACGTAGCTACGTGTTATTTATTAATTTTAAAAATAGGATGTCAAACATAAAAGTATTTTGATACTGCATTCCACGGGTATCAAAATTGGTTTTCGGAACAAGAAGCTTTTACAATAAAAGTATTTATTTTTATTTTTTTATCGAGGTGATTGATTATTCTTTAAAAAAATGTAAGTTAATTGTTCGTTTTATCTTTAATTCGGTGTTTAACATTTTAGCCCCGAAGAAGCTTTACAAGTATAAAGCGAAAAGTTGGTGAAGAGGAAATAATTTATTTAATTCTAAGTTCCATCAGTCCCGAAATCTACAAATCGTAAGAAAAAAAAAAACTTTATATATTTTATAAATAAATTTTACAACACGATTACACGGTAAAATATTTTATGTTAACAACTTCTAAAAGGGCTACACATTCCATATGTAACATTTTTTATGTTAAAATTGAATGTAAACATGTTTATGTTGACAAACGGCGACTGGTTATTGGTTGGTCAACAATCAATTGATGCAACATAAGCGCTTTGTGTAAAATTTACTTGGAAAATATAAAATTGCCTCTTTTTTTGTACTAGGGAATTGTGTTGCTTTTAACATAAAATTTTTTACCGTGTGAAAATGCTATGCTAAGCTGGAAAATCTTTTCGAACTTGATTTTTGGTGAATACACTTCTTCGGGTTACAAACATAGGGTTAATCATTTTTAATTTAACGAATTCCCTCCCGATTTTGCGAGTTAATATTAAAATAAAAGTCATTTTTCATTGCAAACCAAGTCCGGAGAAGCGAAATCGTGTACAAATTTAATTTGACGTATTTTACATTTTAAAAACTCTCACACCCTTCTCAGGAATTCCCTTACTCCCCTCCGTCTCTCCCCCCCATTTTCCGGTTTATTTGATAATTTTCAAAATTATCGAACGACAAGTTTCTCTCTCTCTTTCTCTATTCTCGATGCGTTTACGCTTTTTCGTAGGTTACAAGGCAGACGAAAGAGCAGGATCTCTACATTTATTGAAGCGTCACCTGGTGACGTGACATGTCACCTCGCAGTTTTCAACATTAACATCAATTTTGTGCCTTTTAATCGGGTATTTCGAAGCCCTTTGTCTTGTTTATTCCCGTCGCGCTTTCTTCCTTCAAGATGGCTTTGCTTCGACGAGAAGAAAAAGAATTTCAAGAAAAGTTGACAGGAGGAACATCTACGACTCGTTTTCCCTGAATAAATGAATTTTGCCGGTCGTTTTTGACACATTTCTACTAAGCATTGATTGATCGAAGCGAAATCGAATTAGGTTTTGAGCTCGCAGCTGATTACCTTACGATTTTTCTTTTTTTTTTTTTATAAAACGAAAATTTTTTTTTAAAAATCCGGTTCAATTAAATATATTAATTAGCCGGAATTAATTGAATTAGGTTAAAACAGCTAATCTGGCGATGATCCCCGAAATTGTCGCCAAAATACGAAAAGTGGCATCTCTCGTCATCTCCCTGCTTCAATTTACACCTCTTTAAACTCAAATTTACATTTCAATGAGCAATCTTATTATCTTTTCCAATTAATAAAACCCCGTGCCTATATATACGTCGCGGTAATTACGGAGCATATTTGGGAATCGCGTGTGTCAGGTATAAAAATGGGGAGCAAAGGGTTGAAAAGAAATAAATTTTAAATGGCCCTCGAGCTTTTTTTTTTTTTATTTTCTTAGTGACTCACCTGCTTTTGCGACCCATTGTAAGTTAGAAAAGATATTTTTCTTTTCTTTTTGCATCCCCCTGCTCTTTAAAAAAATATAATTGTTGAAATTGTTACGTTATTTAAATCGCCCGAAGGGTTTCTGATATAAATTATATAGGTTCGTTTTGTGACGGGTTTATTTGTATTGTAATGTGTCACGGTAGCCGAAAAGAAGTTGTTTTATTTTTTCAACCCTTTTGGCTCGGAGTTAGGGTGGATCTAAAAACACGAATTTTTAAATTTAAAAAGGAGAAGTTGCATTTTAGCTTCCGTAATAACGCTAATTTTTTTCAGATTTTTCGGAGGCCGAGGCCTAAAGTTTTTGGAAGTCTCATGAGGGCCGAAAAAATTTGAGTCGAATTTCGGTGCGAAAGAGTTCATTTTCTATCGGAAATTTTCCGTTAATTTAAAAAATGAAGACGGTTTTACAAAAATTAAAGCCATTTTTTATTTATGAGCAAAAAACTGCTGTTATTAAACTCCCTATACCTCTTTCGGCTTATATTTGAAAAACTGCTCCAATTACTATAAAACTGAGTTCTTTTTTAAAATTTTCGGGATGTTTCCAATAGGAAATGGAACTTTTTCGCACAAAAATACGGCTCTAATTTGTTCGACCGTTATGAGACTTTAAAAAACTTTAGCCCTCTGGGGGGGGGGGGGGGGGCAGCAGAAATCGGCCTCCGAAAGATCTGAAAAAAAAAATTAAGGTTAATATGGAGTATAAAATGCAACTTTTCGGCACTGTGGCATTTTCGAATTCGAAAATTCGTGTTTTTTGATCCACCCTACCCCACATGCTTTTCAAAATTTCCGAGTTTGCTCGTTATATTCTAGGAAGTTTGTTTTAAGATTTTCAATCAAAATAAGAACGACGAGCCTGCACTTACCTAAAATTTTTGGTTTTTCCTTCACTAAAACAATTTGACGTCAATATATTCATATTTTTTCCGATTGATTGATTGATTAATTAATTAATGTCGCTTTTCTTTTTCTTTCAGGTAAGGTTTTATGACCATCCCATTATGGGCGCTTGTTTGTCTTTGGGGGAAAACTCGTCTATGAAGTCGGAGGACGTGGTGCTGTGGGCGGCCGGCGGCATAGGATCGGGCAGACTAAGTAAAAGTCACCTGATGAAAAAAATGATCACTTCCGAGACCATTTTTTTAAATTAAATCATGTGTCCTGGAACTGGAAGAGTCCGTGGAAGTCGGTTACGTTCGTAAAAACCATATCGCTCTGTATTTTTAACAGCAGAAAATGAAGGAAGAGAATTCCGTGCCGAAATTCGGGCTTGAGCTTACAAAATTTCCCTCGATAAGCGCCTAAACACTGCTACACACTTCTCCAGAATTAGGTCAAATTCTCGGGAGTGAAGAGCGACTTAATACGAAAAAAGAGCTTATGACAGTCTTTTCCCTTTTCAAAACGTTTAATTCAAATGATTCAAAATGAAAAACCAGAAAATGTTTTTGAGAAATAAAACTGCTCACTACAGCAATTATTGTCCCTCCCCTAAATGGTAAATCCCGAATAACTCACATATGAGTGATCATTTATATTCTCATAGATGAATAAATCGTTTTTATCATAAGGGTCGTCTAAGGGTATAAAACGCAAGGTGAGGGAGGGAGAGAGAGATTTTATTCCCTTTTGCTAGGACGGAGAAGGGTTTTTCGAAAAGTCTGTGGTTATCTGCCTTCGGCTCTTAAATAATTACCGCTTCCCAAGATAACCTTTTCTCATTATCTAGATTCTGTTGTTTATTTTGAACAATTTTAATTTCCCTTGTCACGATCTTATTTTTTTTTTCTACCGTTTTAACGTTGCACACGGGGATATATATTTTCTCTAGAATGTCAGTAAAAGTCGGTATTTTTTGGGCCGAATCATTAAATGATGTATTTTTTTTAAAAGTCTCTTAATTTTGGTCGTTTTTTTGTTCAATTTTAGGCCCATTATCAATATCGTAATTAATGAATTTTTGAAAATTTCCAAAAAAATTGCTTTAAAATTTTTTTGCTCGGACTTCGGCCAATTTCATTTCATTCAATTAGTCAATATTTCGGCTCCCCCCCAGTTGTTTGCCTTAATTTTTATAGGTATATAATTTGGTATATATTTTTCAATTTGGGTTATCTAATTTCTGTATAAATTCAAGCACTTTTTTCAGTGCGAGCCTTGTGCACATTAATTTTTTTGTTCTTCGGCACCTTTATGTTAGGAAGGCCGAAGTATTAAATTCGCTCTTGCAGGGTCAAATATTGAGGTAATCAAATTTTTTTCCATATCTCGAAGGAGGGGGGGGGGGGTAGAGTTCTAATTAGCGATGTTCGCCATAAGTTAAGTATTGACAAAGAGGAAGGGAGTCCAAAATTATCGAAGAAATGCTCATGAAATATTTTCAATGGCCCCTGATTAAATTTTGAACGGGATTCTTTCATCCGTTCAAAAATGGTGGACATTGTAGGAACTCGACTCAGGTTTCACATAAAATTCGTATTAAGTTTGTGATATCGTTATGTTATTTATGAGATCCAAACCTGGTCGATACGAGGGGACCGAAGCTTGGTCATTTTTGGTCGATGGCGAACCTTTTTTGAAAGGCAAAATCTGCATCCGAATCGAAATCGAAAAAATGCACTGGCATTGTCTTCGGACTTGAACCCCTGAATTTTTTTTCCCCTAAAATCGGAAACGATGCCTGCTTTGGATGTAATCGACGGCTTGTTAAATCGGCATCGGCATCGGCATCGGCATCGGGTGGTGGTGCCGGAGTCGGATTTGGGAGGTGAATAAAGGAATCGGCATCGGCAACGACAACGACCCAAGCTTTTAGCAGGCATTGGCATCGGCATCGGCATCGGCATCGGATTGAACCCCTGGACGAAACGATGCCGAAGTGCTGATGCCGTCCAACGGCTTTAGAAATCAAAAATGGTACGTCGCAGAAAAGACCTCATGTCGGCACCAAAAGCCGTAGATGAAGGACTTAAGGGACGGTGAGGTCGAGCCCGAAGAACTAGGCGAAATCTTGAGGCCGAAGTGCTAACTTTCGCTTCAGGTCACGATGCCAAAGACATCTTTGTTTTCCTCTTTTTTATTCTGAGTTGAAGTGCGTACACAAGATCCGATTATTTTAAAGGCTTATGTCAATATTTTTCGAAAGCGCTATAGTCCATTTTTCAAAGAGGTATTGATCATAGATCAAGTACTTTGATAAATAAATCTTTAAAAACGATAACCTCGATTATTTACTCGGATACGATAATTTCAATATTTGTCAATATTGAAACGATCCGATTACCGATAAATAAAGAAGTTGAAAAAAAAAATCATAATACAAATTTGATTGATTTATTATTGAAACGTTAAAGGATTCAACGGCTTTCAACAAATTCAATTTTAAGAGGAGGCTTCACGGAATACAAGAAGGAATGGCTGTTTTGTCGAATACTCGATTTACGATGAAAAAATCCAAATTTTAGGTATCTAACGAACTCCTCTGATATATCCCGGAAATTTTAGTGCAAGTTTCAACTTCTCTAAAATGTATGGACGGCGGGAAAATAATTTCAAAAAAAATTGCGGTCAAAAATCTTTGATTTTGTTTTCCTGGTTTTTGTTTGCTTGGAACAAGTTGAAACTTGTACCAAAATACAAGAAGAAGTCAAAGGAGTTCGTTAGATACCTGAAATTCGATTTTTTCCCCCGTAAATCGAGTGCTAAACAAAACAGCCATTCCTTCTCGAATTCCGTGAAGCCTCCTCTTAAGTAGAATTTTTTTTTTCTTTTTTTTTTGAAGAATAGAAATTGGACGACATTTGAAAAATGAAATCGTTTGTGTGTTGTTGAAAGAAGGAGTCGATGCATGACCATTTTGCTCTTGCCAACACGGTGTCTCGGTGTGCATTAGCCATTTAGATCGGAAGATTAATTAATCCCTCCAAGTGCGATGACCTTCCTATTTTATTCTTTCATTTTTCACTTAATCTTGCGTAAAAAAAAAAAAAGAAAAAGAAATACTCGGCGGTTTTCGGACGGAAATAATATAATCGAAACATTTTCCTTCGGGCGACGTATTTCGTCTTTCACCTGCTTTTGAAAAGAAAGGAAAAAAAAAAATTCCATTGGCTCAGCCGCATTGAAAACAACACATCTCGTGGAAGAGAGAGAAAATGAACCGTGCTCACTTCTCCGTGTAAATGAATTTAAACTGAGCTCCGAGTGATTAATTATCATTGGGGAATCACTTAATCACTCTTCCTTTTCTCATCTCGAACCCATCGGTTGTTTGCTGTTGTGATTTTGCATAACTTCCATGTGTTGATTTTTCGCTTTTCCTGCCGAGACTCATATTTTAAGAGGAAAGTCAATAATCTCTTGGGAGAATTTTTTTTTTCCTCTCTCTCCTTTTTTCTCATTTTTTCCCTTGTTTTTTTTTTTTTTTTTTTTTTTTTTTTTTTTATCTTTTTCCTCACACACACACGACAAGCAAGTTTTTTTTTGTTATTTGGAAATCGATAACAGTTTTTTTTTTGTCCCTTTAGAAACACATTTTCATTTCGGGTGATTTCATAACAAGCCGCATTGTGGAACGATCTTTTTGAAAAGGGTGAAACATGGAAATCCTTTTTAACGTATGAAAAGGTAATTAGTGCAACAGCTTTTGTCATCTCTCGGGAAAATGCAAATGTGTTTGTCGACAAATTACACGGGGAGAGGGGAGGGGAGGGGGCACTAGGTAGGAGGCTAAAGGATATAGGGGGAGAAAAGAGAGTAAGCGAAAAGGGGATAAGGGATTTGGTGGAGAGGCACTTTAAACATTACCTACCTCAACATTAATCTCTTTTATCTCTTTGAACTGGACAGTTTATCGTAAGTAGGTTTCATGTTTTGACCCAGAGGTCCCTGCTCCCTGATATTAAATGAGGAAAGGTCAGGGAAACGTTTTGAACTTGCAAAGGTGTGGAGAAGACCTTGGCTTTTTGCGGTGGTTTATGAAGGTAGATAAAGAGACGGTTTGATTTACGTCCGACCTGATGGGATATTCTCTTTTTTTTTTTTTCTTCTTTTTTTGTGAAATGGATGCTCTTTGCGTTCGAGCGCAAAAGCTGTTTTATTGTGTGACGGTCGAGGGGACGTTGTTCGGATGAAACATTTAGACCAAGAGCACGAGTGGCTCCTTCATCCCTCTGGGTGTTCTGTTAAATGAATCATTAATGGACAATAAATCGGAAAAATCGAATTATAAATTTTTGGCGAAAATGTAAATCCTATGTTTAGCTTATGGGAGTATTAGTACTTAATAGAGTATTAATTAATGGCATTAAAATCATATTTTTGATATTAAGGTAAATAAATAAATTACAAACTATTGTGATATGACCAAAATTAAAAATTGTGAGCTGACATGTTTATCATATGATGAATTTCTTCCTCCCATACTTAGCTTATGGAGTTAAAAATAATCAAACTTCCAGATGCGAAATACGACAAAAAATTTCATAAATTTTGATATTGTTAGTGATTCTGTGACTTGTAATTTTGTTTTTTTCCTACATTTTATACTTCAGCTATTAGTTTTTAGCGATTTTTGTAAGATTTCATTAAGAATATTTTTTCCATAAGCTAAGCATAGGCGGCAAAATATCTTTTTAGCTTTACTAAATGCCTCTATGCACAGTAAAAAATTTTAGGTAAAAATTAACCTTATTATATTAAGAGAATATTAAAGTGCACTTATTTCCTTTTTTTCACTAAACATGGCCACGGGTTATTTAAATGGACCGAGCCGGAAAACTTTAAACACTTATTAAATCATGAAATGGCTTCTAAATCGAACAACTAATGTATTTCTAGATCCCTAAATGGATTCTGGAGCGCCTGTGGAACTCGAAAATGACAATTAAAGCTTTTAAAATCGACAAATAATGAAAATAAAAGAAGCAAATCGTTGCCGTTTTCCGACACTTTTTACATAATTTTTACTGCCACTACGAGGCCAAATCTTAAAAATCTACGTCCCACAGGCGCTAAATAATTGGTTTTAGATTCTATCTATGCTTACCGTACTTTTTCAAGGGACTTCGTATGCACAGGATTTCAATTCAAAATTTATATTTTACACATTTTAATATTATTGGAACATCCATTTTTGTAGGCGATAAGTTTTTCGTCTGCTCTTTTGTTTATATTTACTTTCCCTTTTTTTTCGAAAAGGTCGATTATAATGCGAAATTTGGAGCTAAAAAGCTCTATAAGAGGCAGATGCTTTGAAATTGGCCCGTTTTTAAATCTTTTTTGTTATATCAAAGCAAAAATTTGATATATCTACCAACGTAAATATAAACAATAACTTCAAAAAAGCTGCAGACGAAAATTATTTTTCAAAATTTAAGAACGTCAGCATTTTAATGATAAAAGGGATATAAGTGACTTTAATATTCTCTTAATTTTTATGTTGTTTTTTGTTTATGTTTTCCTTTTGGAAAAAACAACATAAAAAGTTTGTGTAGGCCGATTTTAACATAATTACATATGTGTACGTCATTTAGAAAAGGTACCATCGGGGAGATGGCGCTTAGAATGCTGTGAAATTGGAATGCATAACAAAACAATGTTTGTTTACAAACAAAACATTCTAAGCGCCATCTCCCCGATGGTACCTTTTCTAAATGACGTACACATATTATTTTTTACTGTGTAGATCATACTGTATCAAAATATTGCCGAAAATGACCAAACAGCCGGTGTCGACCGCGACCGGCTAAATATTTCGGGTCGATGCCGATGCCATCAGTAATAATTTCGCAGTGCCGATGCCGATACCAATTTTGGATATTAAAAAAAATTTGACCAAAATTTCGATCAAAGTTTTGAAGCTTCGGATTCGTGCAAACAGCATCTACGCCCCGAACCCTTCAAAGAAAAAATAGGTTCCCTACAGCAAAAGGCTAATTATTGGTAACTGGTAAATAATTATTACCAATTCCGGGAGTTTCCATGTTCCCGAAGATTCCCTATCTAGTTTTCCGGGATTAAACTTTTCGAGATTTTTTCCCCTTCTTTTCAAATACTGTGAAGTTTCTTCTAACAACCAGAAAATTATTTAGGAACAGGGTGAGCCTCCTGCCTAACTCTTGACGTCCCTCCTGGAAAATTTTCAGCCTCTTATATTTTCTCGTTCCTCTGATCCAGAGTTTTAAAACCGATATTATTGTTCAAAATGACCTCAGAGAACGTTGGCTGCCCACTTGTCAATCAAATTTATTCAAAAAAAAAAAAAAAAAAAAAAGTCTTTTGTCTCCGCATTTACGGAAGCATCTGCTACCCTCATGCTGAGTATTGTTAAAAGAAACATTGCCCCGATGATGGCAAACGGAATTTTTGCGAGTTTTAAGTAGTTGTTACTCTTGATAATTACCTTGAAGTTGAAAGTTAAGCTTCATGAGAAAGAACAGACTTAAATCCTTGTTTATTTCAGTTTTGATTAATTTAATTATTTTTAGTGACTTTGTCGCTTACAGCAATTCCTTGTTCAGGTCTTTCTCTTTCTTTTTCTTTTTGTTTTTTTAAAAAATATCTTTCCTTGCAGTCGAGTTTAAAGTTTATGTTTAATCTATAGAAATTTTAAAAAATTCCTGCTCACAAAGCCCTTAAAAACGAATTCCCTATTTCCTTCAAAAATCCCGGATTTCCGATTTTCAAAATTTTTTCCATCTGGTTTTAATTTTTTTTTTTTTTTTTTTTTTTTTTTTTTTTTTTTTTTTTTTTTGGCGGCTGAAAATTAAATTTTTTGTGTTAATAACCAGGTTTTTTTTAAAGCTAATCAGGATTTTTTTCGGCTAATAACCAGGTTTTTTTTTTATAGCTAATAACCAGATTTCTTAGCTAAAAATTAAGGTTTTTTCGGCTAAAATTCAGTTTTTTTTCCCTTTCTTTTTGCTGATGACCAGGATTTTTTAAACTAAAAACCAGGTTTTTTTTTGGCTAATAACCAGATTTTTTTCGGAAATCGGTTTTCCGGATTTCCCGAATACCTCAATTTCCCGAGAAAACAGAAACTCTCGAGATTACATCAAGTTCCTCAAAACGGCTCCATGAACAACTTCTGCAGTGTGTATTTGATTTCACATCCTTGTTGGTGACAAATTTACATTAGGGACGACTTTTTCCGGCAGACTTGTGAATTTTCCCACGCAGCAGAAAAGACGGGGAAACCATGAGAATTTTTCAAAAGCACTCACCTTTCCGCCTCTTACCTAGTCAATTTCTGATAGACTTGACGCAAACTTCCCTCTCTTATTGATAAAGGACGATGATAAGGCGGAACTCTTTGTTTTTCATCGTCAAATAAATACTCCACTAAAATGGCTCAAACAATTTTCCCTTGTGTGCCGTTCCCTTTTCATTTCGTGATAGTTTTCCGATAGCCTCCAGCTATTTTCCTCTCTCTCCCTCCCTCTTTTTCTCTCTCTCTATTCGAAACCCAGTCAAATTTGAACAATGGAAAATCTCTCATCTAATAATTAAGAAACTTGTGGCGTTTGAAACGATGGGTAATTTAGTAAAACAATCAGAGAGGATCCAGTTAATAAATATTTGAAGAAATCGGAAAAAGGAGGGAAGGGGGAAAAAGCATACGAGGGCAGCGATAAAAACTCGGATATCGAGAGACTTTTTTCTAAAAAAAAAAGGGTCTTCGGCAAGAGGGATTTTTTTTTTTGCTATATTTTAGGCAGGGACGGAAAAGGATATTAATGTAAATATGAGCTCGGTTCGGTTCTGGTTTTTAGATGCTTTGTGCTTTAGGCTTTTAATTCTGGAAAGGGAAGCTTACTGGTTTTAATTGTGGTTGTGGTTTTGGTTTATTTTGCAACGAGAAATAAGGCTCGGATTCTCTGGTTTGGTTTTTTAATTTTTACATCTGGTTTGAACCATGTTTGTTTGGTTAAAAACCAAGATTTTTTTAAAGCTAAAAATTAGGTTTTTTTTAGACATAAGCCAGGTTTTTCAAAGCTAAAAATTGGGATTTTTTAGGCTATAAACCAGTTTTTTTTTCTAATAACCAGGTTTGTTTTTTTGAACTCAAATTTGAAAAACCACCATTTTTGTGACAAAAATCAGATTTTTTTCGGGCTAATAGCCAGGTTTTTTTGAAGCTAATAACCAGATTCTTTAGCTAAAAATTAGGGGGTTTTCGGCTAAAAACCAGGTTGTTTTTGGGCTAATAACCAGTTTTTTTTCGAACTCGTAACTGAAAATCTTTGGTGTTGGTGACAAAAGTGAGATTTTTCGGGCTAATAACCAGGTTTTTTTTAGCTAATTGCCAAATTTTATTTAGCTAAAAATTAGTTTTTTTGGCTAATAACCAGTTTTTTTTAACTCGAGATTAAAAAACCACAAGTTTTGGCGACTGAAGTGAGATATTTTTGGGCTAATAAACGGTTTTTTTTTAAAGCTAATAACCAAATGTTATTTAGCTAATAACCAAATGTTATTCAGCTAAAAGCCAGGGTTTTTTTGGCTAATAACTAATTTTTTTAAAGCCAATAAGCAAATTTCATTTAGCTAATAATTAGGGTTTTTGGTTAATAACCAGTTTTTTTTTTTTTTTTTTTTTTTAACTGGAAATTGAAAAACCACAAGTTTTGGTGACAAAAGTGAGATTTTTTTTGGGCTAATAACCAGGTTTTTCTTTAAAGCTAATAACCAAATTTTATTTAGCTAAGAACCGAGGTTCTTCGGCTCAAAACCAGATTTTTGTTTTTGGGTAATAACCATTTTTTTTTAAGCTAATAGCCAAATTATATTCAGCTAAAAAGTAGAGTTTTTTTGGTTAATAACCCGATTTTTTTGAGCTAAAAGCAGGATTTTTCGAACTCAAAATTGAAAAACCACGATTTTTGTGACAAAAGCCGGATTTTTTGGACTAATAACCAGGCTTTTTTTAAAGGTTAAAGCCAGGGCGTTTTCGGCTTAAAACCAGGTTTTTTTTTAAGCTAATAACCAAATTTTATTTAGCTAAGAACCGAGGTTCTTCGGCTCAAAACCAGATTTTTGTTTTTGGGTAATAACCATTTTTTTTTAAGCTAATAGCCAAATTATATTCAGCTAAAAAGTAGAGTTTTTTTGGTTAATAACCCGATTTTTTTGAGCTAAAAGCAGGATTTTTCGAACTCAAAATTGAAAAACCACGATTTTTGTGACAAAAGCCGGATTTTTTGGACTAATAACCAGGCTTTTTTTAAAGGTTAAAGCCAGGGCGTTTTCGGCTTAAAACCAGGTTTTTTTTGCTACTAACCAAGTTTTTTTTTTCGAAGGTAAAAAGCACGGTTTTTCGGCTAAAAATTAGACTTTTTTTTTTTTGGCTAATAACCAGTTTGTTTTTCGAACTTAAAATTGAATAACCACGGTTTTCGTGACAAAAACTAGCTTTTTTGGGCTAACAGATGATGGCTTTTTCTTCGCTTTTAGTTTTATATTATGCTCTTTTTTGGTTACGATCCTGGTTCTGTTATTTTCGCTATAATGTTCCAAGGGTTTAATTTGGTTCGAGTTAAATAATTTGAAGTTATGGACGATTCGATACAGTTCTGGTTTTTAAAACAAAAAAATTGAAAAACCAACCGGTAAAACCAATTTGGTTCAATTTGGTTTTCCGTCCCCTGCGGCTCACTTCCTCTTAAAGATAAATAAAAAAATAGAAAATAGTTTGATTGAAATTTTTAGAGGTGAATCGATTTTCCCCGCGTGAAGCAGACGTTCAATCCTGAGAGAGAGAGATATAGGTTGATGACCAATCAAGGTGGTTTGCCTTGGTCTACCCAACGTGCCGACTTATTTCTAATGCTTTTTAAAGGTCGGCATCGCGTTTCCATCATCGTACACTTGCAACATGGAAAAAGGGATTCGGTCGCTTTCCAGAAAAATTAAAAAAGAAAAAAAAATTCCGGTCTGACTCGTTTTTTTTTTTTTTTCTCTCCACGATATCTCGCAAGTTCGCATCCGTATTTATTATTATTATTTTTTTTTTTTTTTTTACTTTTGTCATCGGGAACCACGACCGGACGGGTTAAATCGCCGACCATGACTGTTCCAGGGTTGTTATCGTGGATAAATTACATGTTTTACGAAATGATTTGTCCGAGTTTTAATCTAGGCTTGTAATCTTGAATAATAATTTTTATTAAAAAAATGCTTCTCTTCATTATTATAACAACAAAATAGGAATTAATCACGTTTAATTTATTTATTAAAAACGTTCTTTTTTTAAAAATTGGTTTAAAAAAAAAAAAACCGCCTTGTGGCGATTTTTTGTTGCCCCGTGAATAAATCCAATGAAAAAGAGGTGGGGAACCCACACACACGCAAAATAAAATAAAAAAATCTGACGTTGCAGTTTAACGAACGGATCAGGATCGAACGGACATTGTTCGCCTTTTCGTATTCCATTTCAAATATCCTCTTTCCCTCTCCCTCGATGGCTAATCTCTCTCTCTTTCTCTCTCTCACTCCCCCATATTGTTTTGTGGTGAACGGTACACGAGTTTGCCCTGACCTCTTAATTGATTTGCATTTTATTCTCGATGCTGTTGATTGATTATGGCGGAGGAAAGGAGGACCCCCTCTCCCCCTCCCCCTTTTGTGGAGATAAACGGAATGACTTATGATATTCGCCTCCCGGGTTTCGGAGAGGAAAATCCCGTTGAAGTTTTCGGGCAAAGCTTTTAAGCACGAACCCGTCTTTGAAGAGGATGATGATATAATAACTTGATTGGAATCGCTCGGAGGTATTGACAATCAAAGTGATGAATACCTATTAATGATACATCAATCTGTCTTAATTAAAAACTATAAATTGATATTATTAAAATTAGTAGCTTGTCAATTTGTACATCAACTTTAGGCGGGGTGATGTTTATTAATGCTGTTTTCGGATCAAAATCGCGGAGCCGACTAATCGCTTTTGATTATTGTTGTTGTACGTGAAATCATATTCGGGTTTATACGGACAAGTGTAAAATATGAATCGAGATTACGTGATATCACCGCTTTTGTAAAGGATTTTAGAGCAGGAGAATAGGTGGGAGGGGAGGGAAAAAAGGACTATCGAAAAGCCGGCTCGGCCAGAGTCGGGAGGTTGATCAAATATTGAAAAAAAAAATTAATAAATAAAAGAAGTTTTGTAGGCGGGACTAGGGTAGCCCTTATTTTACGAATTTTTAATTTCGGTAAATGCACCCCTTAATTCTTTTATAGTAACCGAAAGAAAATTGCCAGAATTTTTTAAGATCTTTTGGACGTCGTTTAGCCGTGGACACTGGGACCTAAAAGTTTTGAGCTTCCTGTTAAGACCGAAAAATCAAAAATATTATTTTTGAAAATGCCACAGCGCGGAAAAGTTGGATTTTAGCCTCCATATTAACCCTAATTTTTTTCAGATTTTTTGGAGTCCGATTTCTGCTGCCCTTAGAGACCTAAAGTTTTAAGGTCTCATAAGGACCGAAAAAAATCGAGCCGTATTTTGGTAGGCTAGAGTTCCATTTCCTAGCGGAAATTTTCCGAAAATTTCAAAAATAAAGTCAGTTTTACAGTAATTGGAGCCAATTTTCAAATATGAGCCGAAAGAGGTACAGGGAGTTTAATAACTGTCGCTTTTTGCTCATAAATAAAAAATGGCTTCAATTTCTGTAAAACCGTCTTCGGTTTTGAAATTTCCGGAAAATTTCGGATAGAAAATGAACTATTTCGGATCAAAATACGGCTCTAATTTTTTGAGACTTTGAAAAAGTTTAGACCTCGGGGGCAACAGAAATCGGCCTCCAAAAAATCTGAACAAAATTAGTGTTAATATGGAAGCTTACATGCAACTTTTCCGCATTGTGGCATTTTCAAATTCAAAAATTCCTGTTTTTCGATCTACCCTAATGACCAACGATTACTGTGGTAGAGGACAAAAATGTCAAAAATTTCGCAAAAAATTGTGGCCATTGCATATTTTGCTAATTTTTTTACTTATTTTGACCTCCCATCATCAAAGTTGTATGAGATACATAACTTTTAACCATATTTTGATTTTCGTAAACTGCATAAAAATCTGAATAGGAAACAACCATTTTTACAAAAATCAATTTTTTTTATTTTTTGGTCTTTTATACGGAAATTTTGATTTTTAGCTCCCTGGGGACACGATTAAACGACGTCCTGAAAAATCTGAAAAAGTTCAGAGAACATTCTTCTATAAAAAATAATTAGGAGCATTTTTAAGAGGCAGCACTAGGAAGCCTAAATTCACTAGCAGCACTATTCGCCTAAAATTACTTGGGAAGGAAAGCTTCAGTTTCAATTTTTCCCATTTCTGAACAATCCTTGGAAAATTACCGAAAATTAATCAGCTTTTTTCTCCCAACAAACCCAGTTTTTTTAGAAGTCCTAATCTGATGCCGGTGCCAGTGACAGTCGCGGCCGGCAGAAATCTCGGGTTGATGCCGGTGCCGATGGCGATGGCGATTCCATATTTTTTATTTAACTCCCGATTTCGATTCCGGCATCGGAACCTGATGCCGACGCCACCAAGCGTCGACTCTATCCAATGCCGCCTCTTATTCCAATTTTAGTAGAAAAAAAAATCATAGAGCCATTTAAGACGATTTTTAAAATCAAGGATCCGATTCCGATGCCGGTGCCGATGCCGGTGCCGATGCCGGTGCCGATGCCGATTTCGGATATTAAAAAAAATCCAAAATTTTCAAGCTTCGGACCTCTGTTTTTTTTCTTGAGAAATGCTGAGCCAAACCTAACCTAAAAATCTTTCTTTTTTCAATTGCAAAACGTCCCCCTATTGGCGATTTGATTTAGGAATGAGAACTTGGAAAAATGCTAAAAAATATTTGACGATTTTCACAGTTTGCTCTCTTCATTTGATTGAACCAACAATAAAGGCTACAGTCATTCTTAGTCAACACCAAAATTTTTCCTTTTTCCCCAATTTTCAATTTCGTCCGTCATTGATCTGTTCTTATCTTCTCCAATCCTTTTTTAAAAGACTCCAATTCAGATCTTCCTCCTTTGAAAAATAAAAAAGGAAAAGTTAATTAAACGGCAATTATATAAAAAAAAAAAACGCAAAATTTACTGACAAAAAAAAAAAAAAACTACAAAAAGAAATGAATACAAATTACACGTTTTACGCCCCATTCAACTTTTTCGCAGTTTATCAAATGAGAATGCACTCTTGTTTCATGTAATCGGTTTGTCTTCTCCGGTGCATTGTTACGTTAATAATAATAAAAAAAAAGGTAGGAAAAAAAAAAAAAAAAAAAAAAAAATCGGAAGTCTCCGTAATACCTCGTGCATCTTCGTAATGCATTGGAACGAGGTCGGTCGATGAAACTCGTCCCACTCGAATCTTTTCAATCGAGTCACGACTTGCCATTTTCCCTAATCGTTTTCCCTGACTTTTTATATAAATCTCACTTGTTTGCTCTTTCCCAACCTCCACGGGACACGTAACATGATACCCCTCAGGATGGACATCCTTCCGAGATTAACCGACTTCTTATCCTGCGGCGTAACTTGCCTGTTTAATTTAAAAAGACGGACGACCGGAACGTATATCATTTGTCCGGGGGAGTCTTTCATGGGGAGCCGGCTCCACGGGCTCCCCATATACCATCCACCGATTCGGAATTCAGTTCAGTAGCAGCCTCGCTCTTATTATGAAAGGAATACTGTTTTACTCTTTCCTTTGCCTCGACCGTTTTCCTTTGTTGTCGGTTTCTTTTTTCTTTTGGTATTTGACTGTTTTTTTTTTTTTTTTTTTTTTTTTTTTTTTTTTTTGCGCTGTTTGACATTCGTTTGTGCTTCATTACGATCTTGTTCCTATTTATTTAACGTCTTCATTTCTTGTCAACTCATTCCTTATTATGAAAAAATAATGCGCCCAGTTTTTTTTTTTTTTTTTTTTTTTTTTGTTTTCTCATTTAAAAGGAAGATCAAAGGGAATCGCTGAAGAGTTCCTTTTTTTTTCCTTTTTATTTTTAGCACGGGAGCTCAATAATTTAAAAAAACTTTTTGTTCTCCACTGTAAACATTTCCTGTCCGCGGTGTAAGTATCAAAGTGAAGAGCTTTTTGAAAGAAATCTTTGTTGTTTCCCCCGGATTTTTTTTTTTTTTTTAATCAAGCAATTAAAGAAAAATCCGTAGGAGTTTTCGGAAGAGCTCCGTTTTGTGCTTTTATGAATTTCATTTCCCTTCCCTCCCCGTTTTCGAAAGTAGGAGTAAACCGGGAAAAATATAAATGACGGATAATGAGAAAGAAATGGTAAAAGGGAATAATTTGTAATTTATGCTAATTTATTACGAGTTCCATTCGTCGACTTAAACGGGTTAGAATACCTAATAAAGTTTTGGTTTTCTGTTTAGCTGTGATGAAATTTCGAAATGATACACCTTTCGTTTAATTTAGAGTTTTGAGATTTATTATTTGTTTAAAATGGGAAGTAGCGTTTAGGTGAAGTGTTCTTAAGATTTGAAGGGTACAAGGGGCTCGTCGATAGTTTCGAATTGACATCTTGACGACGGAGTTTATATTATACAAAAATTAAATAATTTCTGCTTTGCCGTACGAAAAAGAGATGCATAAATTATATAAAAAATTGGACATACCTAAAAAATGCATAAATTATGCCTAAAAAATTTACCGGAAATTTTTTCATCCTTTAATAATAATTATGCATAAATTATGCACGGTAAAAAATTTAATGTTAAAAGTATCATAATTCACTAGTAAAAAAAGAGGCTACATATATTTTCTATGTAAATTTTACATAAAACGATTATGTTGCATCAATTTGATTGTTGATCAACCAGTATCCAATCGTCATTTGTCAACATAAAAATGTTTACATTCAAATTTTAACATAAAAAGTGCTACATATCGAATGTGTGGCCCTTTTTTAGGTTGTTAACATAAAATTTTTTACCGTGATGAATAAGTGCGCATAAAATTGAAAAAAATGTTGGCATAAGATTTACAAATTTTTCTGCTTTATGATTAAAAAAATATATGTACAAATTTTGCTTAAAAAATTATGCATATTCAAATTTTGGTGCTTCGAAAAACACGCGTAATGCATTTTTACGCAGTTTTACAAAATTTTTAAATTTTTTAGAGATGCATAAATCATATAAAAATCATGTTCAAAAATTGGACATTCATAAAAATTGCATAAATTATGCCTAAAAAATTTTCCGGAAATTTTTTCATCCTTTAATATAATTATGCATAAATTATGCACTGTAAAAAACTTTATGTTAAAAGTAACGTAATTTGCCTGTAGCCTCAAACAAAACATTAAAAACAAAAGAATGTCTTATGGACAATAACATTCGATTTTTTTTAACATAAAAAATGTGTAGCCCTTTTTTAGCAAGTTAACATAAAATTTTTTACCTTGTAGTAGAAAAAGAGGCTACATGTATTTTCTATGTAAATTTTACATAAAACGATTATGTTACATCAATTTGATTGTTGATCAATCGTCATTTGTCAACATAAAAATGTTTACATTCACATTTTAACATAAAAAGTGCTACATATCGAATGTGTGGCCCTTTTTTAGGTTCTTAACATAAAATTTTTTACCGTGTGTAATGAATTTCAACGGAATTAGCGGACGATATTACGGAAGGAATAATTTACGTGGACAAAGGATTAAAATATTAGAATGGAAGTTACTTTCTTTCCGTGGGTCATATATACCAACGGATCGTAAGCTAAGAAAGAAACAGTAGGCTACACAATAGGAATATTAATTATTCACCTAATTAACACGATGAGCGTAATGACTGACAAATCGTAATATATTTTCGGTTCCCGCCGTATAGTTTGTTTTGAAACCATGAGACTTATTTATTTGTTTGTCGGTCGCAAATTGTTGTTGTTATGTTAAATCGATACTTTTGTGTTTTCGCCTTTGAGAATTATGAAAGTCACCGGCAAAGCGATTTAAGAGCATAAACCAGATATGAACCCGATGATGAAGAAAACGACGGCATGAGGTACCGAAGGTAGGGGACCACCCATGAGGTTACGACATTCTTCTCAGGTATCTCTCAAAAAAAAAAAGTCCATTGTTTTGTTATATTTGTACATACTTTCCGGTTTTTTTTTTTGTGATTAAAAACTTTGGTGTTGAGTTTTTGGTCGTGGCCGGGGGATTCATGTTCCAAGTGAATAAGAGGCGTTTGCTCTCGATTCTTAAACATTTCACCGAGAATAATTTGACTCGAGTGGCACATCTACCACCACATACGTAACATGACAAAACAAACAAGGCTGTCAATGTGCCAATCACAAAGTGACAGACCGTCAGTAAAGCGTGTCCCTCAAGGAACACGGTATACATACACTTCGGGGGTCCCAACAGCTTATCGATCGAAATTCGAAACCCGGGGAGGGGATGACGGGGAAACCGGGGAGTCCAACCGTTTGGTTTGAATGAATTTTTTCTTTTTTTTAAAAATAATTAATTTAATTTAATTTTTTTTTTTTTTTTTAGACGGCTGTGAAAGTGGCCACGACCAAGAACACCAAGTACAACACATTAGGAGAGGATAAAATTCGGACTCAAGTGGGGCCTAGAGTCATTCACCGACATAGTCCGGCGCCGGTAAGTTATGAATACCATAAAAACGTGCGCAATGACCATGGCGCATGCTCGTTAAGAGAATAATGAATCGGTTCGTTATTTAACCATTCGATTAAACGGTCCATTAATACCTTATTAATTAACGAATTACCTCCCTTTTTTTTTTTTACAATCGCGGGGCCTGGCCGAAAAAAAGAAAAAAAAAAGACGTTAAATTTATTTTTGCGAGGACTCCCCAATAAAAATCGGACGAATTTTCGTCGAGCCGTGAAAATGCGAAACTGGAGCTCGGCCAAGTCTGATTAATCGTCGTGTCAAATTTTAAACCGGTTAGTTAAATTCCGGGAATTGCTGGTAAACGTATTGAAGTTAGGGAATTGTCGGTTTCAAAATTTATTGAAGTTTTTTTTTTAATGGGGGCCGTGACATTGCGGTTTTGGAATTTGGAAAAAAAATGATAGTTTAGGGCTTGATTTTTATATCGGAGGTTTTTTTTTTTATGTTCGGGGGGACTGTCTATACGTTTTGAGATTTTTCCCATAAGTTGAGCATGAGCTTTAAGCGGAAACTTACAGTGATTGCCGAATTTCTCTTAAAAGTTAGACGTTGATTGTTTGCTAAATTGGTTGTTCGACACTTAAAAAAAATAATTTATCGTCATTGTGGAAAATTTAAGAAGTTTGGCTTGGCTGCCTCAAGGCTTTTGTCGCTGACTGCCTTAAAAGGTTCCGATTTATAATTTTTTTTTTTTTTTTAATTAAAAAAACGATGGGATGAAAGGCATCAAAATTTTTTTTGGAATCAAGAAAATTTTCTAGGAGGTCGTAAGAGCCTGTCTGAAGGAGAAAATGCCTAGTCTCCTTAGCCCCCTCCCCCCATTATGGACCTTTAGGATATACACGGTTATAAGAGCCATATTCAATTATTTCGAAGGCGCGTTAGGCAGATTCCCCTGCAATATTCTGATTTTTGTTGACAGGAGGGGAAAGAGGGATGGTTTTTTATATCCGTTTTTCTGTATCTGCTACTGTTTTGGCTCTATAGTCCGAAAATAAGCGCCAAACGATGGCCTTCAAGGGTCCGAAACCAGTAAAAATTGGTTGGGGCCGACGCAGGCATCGGCGCCGGAATATCAAAATTTTTGCCGCTGGTGCTGGTGCTGGCACCGATTCTGGAATTTGCTCCGGCACCAGCACCACCAGCGGCAAAAATTTTGCTATTCCGGCGCCATCTCTAGCACTTTGGATATTTCGGCGCCGCCATCAATTTTGTTTATTTTTTTTTTCCTTGGAAAAAAAAATTGTTACAGTAACCGCCGTTTATTGTAATGCTGGTTAATACAGTCGGCTGCTTAATATAATCAAAACTCGTGGCCTTTCTCAATTATATTCAGCATTGTCATCAGGTCATAATTACAAGACCGGCGCTGGCACCAAGTTTAAAATAAAATTTCTAGCCCTAGCACCAGCTTGGGCATCGACCTGAGTTTTTAGCCTGGCATCGGTTTCGGACCCCTGCCTAATTTTGAACTGGTTCGATTCTCCCTCCATCCAACATAGGCACCGAACTGTGGTAAAAAGTAGATAAAAAGACAATGTGGTAGCTGTTTTGCTCTAATTGGTTGCTACTTGCTTTACATCAGGGAATGGGCCGATTCTGCCCTCGCCTATTCTGTTTGGCCCGTCATGAACACTTGCCCAGTAACAATGATTAGCTCGGCACCCTTCTGTTCCTCTTCTTTTTTCGAATGAGAAGCAAATTCCTAAAAGTGAGAGTCCAGGGGAAGCGAAGGTCCACATACCTTCGTGCAGCAGCGGTTGATTATGGTAGACCGACAATTTGTATAGCCTCTTGTTCTCTCGTCATGATAAATATATTGCCTATTTCATCCTTGTCGCGTTGGCAACTGAGGTTATAATAGCGTGGGAAAACGGGGAAGAAGAGCTGGGGGGTTGTGGGAGGTTATTCAGATATAAAGCGAAGACAATGGACCTCCGTTCGGATATTTTCCGTTTATGAATTAAATGAGATATTCCATGTTGGTTAATGTGTTTCGAAATCCAAACGTTGTGACAATGCTACCGCTTTTGAAAAAAAAAAATTCGTGAAGAAGAGCAGACGACGTGTAAGTTTCCACGACCATGATCAGTTCCGAACTGACGAAAACAAGAGTCTCAAGAGGAATTATTTGGGATTGCGACAAGTTACCTCAAAAAATGTTTCTGTGAAAAGTTTAAAAATCATTTTAAGAACTTTTTTTTATTGTTTTTTTTTTTTTTTTCTTTTTTTGTTACTTTTTTCTGACAAGTTCAGTCTACTTGAAAATTTATGAACCTCGCAACGTTAAATCTGTTTATATTACAGTGGCGCACAAAAAAGAGGCACATGTCGTTAGTTTAATGTTCAAAAGAAAAAAAAAAAATCTCGGCCGACTCGAGTCATCAAGCAGCTTTGATTATAAAGTTCACTCGCGGAAATAAGTTCATTCATTAATGACACTTTTCAAATCCGAGATGGATGGATTACGTACCGTAAAACGGGGACGAAAGGGTTTCCGTTTCAAACTTGTAATGATTTTCCTTGCGGTATGCTTACCCCGTTCCTTTTTTTGTTTCGGCGTAAAATCCGATAAGTTCTTGCAAATCTGTTAAATTCCAATTTATTTACTTTTTTTTTTATAAATCCAAAAAAAAACCCCGTCTCTGGTCATCTTCACCCCATTTCACGGTACGTGAATGATGTATTGTTAATGGTTTTTAAACTCCCGAAGGAAAAAAAAAATTTCCAAGAAAAAAGAAATAAAAAAAAAAAAAAGAAGGGGGGGAAAAATAATGGTTATATCACAACAGAAAAAGTTACAAATGCGGTTTATTTCTATCAGAAAAGAAAGAGAGAGAGAGAGGGAGAAAAAAAAAACAACGAACGCACCATGCAGAGTCGTAAATCAAAAACAATTGAAGACAGCAACATGTTTTTACAAACGGTTCGAAAAGTGTTGTTTAATGACTTAATCTTGAGATTGTTATCATACAGGAGGTCCTGTCAACTAAGGATGATTTCTCGGATCATGGTTGGGAGTTTTGACGTTAGATGTCAGGAGAAACGCTGCAGTCACCACTCTTTTAATCCGTTTGATATTCATGTTTTGCCGATTGGAATAAATTTGCCGGTTAGTGAACATTCCACCGCAGAAGGACGTGATGCAGCTTTTCTCATTTTTTTTATTTTTACGAAGATGGACATGTTGTAAAGTATTAATGAGGGCCGAAGGGTTCGTTCGTTTCTCGGATTAAGTTTTTTTTTATATATATATTGATGTTCTTTCTTTCATATTTTTTTTATCGTAATTACGGCAACTTTTTTCGTAATAAATTTTCTTTTCGTAACCTTGCTTTGTTTTTAATATTTCCCTATTTTTCAAATTTTTTTTCATTATTTCTTTCATAACTTCAATTACCATTCAGCCGTTACTGCTGCAGTATCTGTTTCGTAATTATTTTATTCCATGATTTTTATGGATCCTTTCATTTTAGCTTAATTTTATTTTTCCTATCATCATAACTACCACTTTCTTAATTATTTTTTTATACTTTTTACGAATACAATTTTAATGGTTATTTGCTTTGGCCAACTTTCTTCCTGAATATATTTATCTATTTTTTTTTATCCTCACTTTACAGGCCACTGAAAAATTTTTCGTAATTCAATAGGCAGATCTTCTAGTCTCGCATATGCTTTTTGTTTTATAACTAAATGTTATGCATAATTCGAAGTAAATTTAAAAACAGCAAATCTGTACTTGTACTTCCATTCATAACTTTGATTTAATGTTTCTTTTTATATTCATAAATTTTTTTGAGCTTATTTTCATGGTTCCAAAATCAGTTTCACTCCTTTCATAACTTTTTTTTCATCAGTTCCTTTCATAGGTTCATTCGTCCGAAACTTATTTTTGTCTTAACGTTTTATTTCTCCCCGTAACTTCTTTTCCTTTCTGTAATTCAATCCTTTCATAACTTCGTTTATTAATCTTTAGTTGGTGTCTTTGATAACTTCTTTCGGACATAGTAAAAACATATTTTATCGGTAGTGCATTTCTTCCGTAACTTTACTCAGTTGCTACCGCCGTAGCTTTATCTTTTTCATAATTCTTGCCCATAGTTCGTCACTTTCATAGCTTCTAACAACAGCTTATTCCTTTCATAAATTTAAGTATCCCTAGCTTATGCCTTTCGTAAATATTTTGTCATACAGAAATGAGGACTTTATAAAACAAGTTATAAAAGGTTCGGAACATGACAAAATATTTAAGAAAGGTATTAGCTAGGGATACACGAATTTATGAAAGGAGTAAGCTATTGTTAGAAACTTATAATAAGACATTGTCTTAACTTGTAACAATAGCTAATTCCTTTCATAAATTGATGTACCCCTAGCTTATACCTTTCTTAAATATTTGTCATGCTTCGTACCTTTCATAACTTTTTTATCGAGTCCTCATTTCTGTATGACAAAATGTTTATGAAAGGTATAAGCTAGGGATGTATAGATTTATGAAAGGAATGTGCTATTGTTGAAAGTTATGAAAGTAACGAACTATGGGCAAGAGTTAAGAAAATGATAAGCTACGGCTGAGTAAAGTTACGGAAGAAATGCACCATCTGTAAAATAAGTTATCCAACTATGACCGAAAGAAGTTATGAAAAAAATCAACTACGGATAGTCGAACGAAGTTATGAAAGGATTGAATTACAGAAAGGCAAAATAATCCCTAGCGTGTAGCTTTCTTAAATATTTTGTTATCATTTCGTACCTTTCGTAACTTCTTTTATCGAGTCCTCATTTCTGTTATTTCTGTCATTTTAGTTGATTCCTTTCATAACTTGTTGCCTCCTTTGATAGCCACTTTCAGCCCATTAGTCTTTGCTTCCAGTACACCATGAGTAGATAATTATTTTTTATAACGCTTTTTTATCATAACCCGCTCCTTTCATAACTCCTTCCTCTTTTCATTTCAAAACATCTTCCTTTCATAACTTTTCTAATTAATTTCTCATGTTGACTAGCTTTGTTTAAAAAATTTTCTTCTGCTTTTTTTTAAATTGATAAGCGATCCAATTCAAAAGAATCAAGGAACCTTCCTTTCAAAAGAATCAAGGAACCTTCCTTTCAAAAATCATAAAATTCTCTCCGTCGTAAGAAAAAAAATGAGAAAAAGTGGAAAAAAATTTTTTTTTCACAGATCGGTATCCACGACAAAGTGCGAAAGTTTATTTCCCAGTGATGGGGTTGACGTATTAATTAACAGCTTGTCAAAGCTCGACTCCTCTTTTCGTTTTCCCGAGCTTTAACCTCTTTAAACCCCCCATTCTCCCGCCACCCAAAAGCTTTACGCTTCATCTCTCCTCTTTCCCGTCGACTTTTTTTTTCTCCCCTTAACCTCTACCGGAAGTATCTGCATTTTTTTTTTTTATAAAAGTATTATGAAAATCCCTTTTCACGCTGTATGATTTTAATGAGTTTGCCTTGCCTTTTGTTTTTTCCTTTTTTGTTTTTTTCTTTTTTTTTTTTTCCACCTCGCAAACTCATCTTCAGGTTAATTTAGAAAGCTTAAGTGTTCCTTCTTTTATAAGCTCTCCGTGAGGTTAAGTTGCATAAAGTCGGTTTTTTTTTTAATTAAAAAAAAAAAAAAAAAAAAAAAAGGTCTTTGCCGAGTCGAACAAGAACTGGATGACGATGATAAATTTTACGATTAGCGAAGTCGTTATCGTTAATAGAGCAGTAAAATAACCCTTTAAAAAGTGGGTAAAGCGGGGCATTAAAAGTTTTTTTTTTTTTTTTTTTTTTTTCTCCCTCTCCCCCGTCGATATTTGCAATAACATTGAACGTCTCTCCACTCGTAAACAAATATTAACCCGAGCGAGCACAATTTTCCTTTTTTTTTTTTTTTTTTTTTTATAGAGAAAGAGAAAAAAAAAAAATAAATAAAAAAATAAAGTTTGCTCGATGAAAATCAGAGCACGTTTACATGTTTATATATTTTTATTATTATTATCATTATTATTTTGTGAAAGATTTCCTCCAAGGCAAAGGAAATGGGTTTTCATTCTACAGCAGAGAAAACAGCGATGTCAGTTTTTATTTCCTTTTGCTCCCTTCTTCTCCTCCTTCTCCTACCCTCCTCAATTTTTTTTTCCTTTTGGCTTTTTTTTCCCTCGGTCCCGCATTCTCCTACTTTCTCGCCCTTCTTTTTCTGTCGTTTTTTTTTTTTTTATTTAAAATCTTGTCTGAAAGCAATTCTCCGAAATGAAAATCTTTTTCCTCTTGTTTTCCGCCAGTGTGACTATCTAAAGTTTTTCTTTTGTGTTGCTTTAAAGCTTTAGAGGGTAAAAAAAAGGAGACGGAAGGGGGGGGGGGGGATGGGGGGAGCATGCGTCGAGCGGAGGGAAAATCGGATTGTTTTTCAACGGAAACGAATGAGTTTTTGAAACTGAGTCGTCTTCTCCTTGGGATTTAAAAAAAAAAAAAAAGAATGTCCCGTGCTCCTTTTTTTTTTTTTTTTTTTTTTTGTTGTAAGATGATCGTTGAATTTATTTGTTATACCGGGGAGTTAGTGGAAAACACTTGGGATTGGATTTCATGGGAAAGTTAATATCTGATATTTGATAAACGTTATCGGTTTCTTTTAGCGGGGACAAACGGGGAAGAGATTTTATCATAATCGTTTAAATATGGAAGAACTGTTTTTGTTTGGAATAAAAACCTCAATTTAGGGACCGTATGATTCGTTTATTTTTTTTACGTTTTTTTATTTGTGGGGTCGTCCAAAATTTAGGGCGTCCGCGTCCGTCCCTTACTTTAGTACTTTTCGAATTTCTAATTTCGCACCCCCAAAAACGGTTCTCTTTGGTGTACTGATAAACCCGAATTTTTTAAAAATTTTTCACCCTACGGGAAAGCCTGGCGACTTGAGCCTAAAATTCCAAAAATTGCCATCAGAGAAAAAAAATCTACAATTTTTTTTTTTTTTTTTTTTTTTTTTGCGAAAAAATTTGGTTTTTTATTGAAAATTTTCTGTAGATCAGGAACGGGGTCGTCCATGTATTTGATAAAAATAGGCCACTTTTTGACCCCCCTCCCCCCTTTGTTACGCACCCGTAGCGCAATCTGTAACCATGTTTAAAAAGTATTTAAATTCCGCTTTTAAAAGTCAAAAAAAAAAATTCAGTTTCTTTTTAATCAGATTTTACGAGTTGAAAGAAAATTGTATTTTTTTATTTGGAAGAATAGCCGGGAAAATTTAATTTATTTAATTTTTTTTTCTTTCTGTGATTGAGTTGTAATTGAATCTGTAATGGGCCTCTCAGGCTGTTGATATCAATAAAGCATTATTATTATTATTATTGGAGCGTACGGTATCATTTTCGGAGTGGAGATTTATTATATTGAAAAAAGCATTAAAATAAAAAGTTAGGATACATTAGTGAGTTTAATGAAAAGTTAAAAGGTTAAAGTTTAAGCAGGTCAAGAAAAAATCGAGGTATAATAACGGATGTTATAATAATTAGCGAAAAAAAAAGTGTTTTCCTAAGAGACAGAAGATAATAGGGAACGCCATATTGTTTTAAGACGAATTGATAATATACGAAATTAGTTGCGTAAATAGAACTCCGGAGTTAAATCAATTTGAAAAGATTAAAGAAGATTAAACGGTTAACAAAAGTGGTAGGAAAAAACGGTAGAATAATAGTAAAAAAACAAAAAAGTTAAAAAATAAAAATGAGTTAGAGCAGAAGACAGTTGTTGTAGGATTGCTGTGAAAATAGGTATTATGGTTAATCTAATAGTGCCAATCGCGCATAAAGAGAGACAATTCAAAGGAATAAAAACGTGGTAGTAGAAACGATACAGTGCCAACCGAAAAAAAAAAAAAAAAAAAAAAAGTATCAATAAATAAAAAACAAGGAAAAGTTACATTAACACGATTTTAATTGAATAATTACAGGAAGCATGGATGTGAAATGCGGTAAATGTAATATAGAATTGGATCTGGCTGAAGGGGTAGTGTGCAATGGAGGATGCCAAAAAGCTTATCATATGGAATGTTCTAGCCTTCGAAAGAATACATGGGATCGAATGTCTTACGACAAAAAACAACTCTGGAAGTGTAAAGAATGTCAACCAGGAAGGTGGAGGAAAAAAGCGAGGCATAATACGGCAGAAAAAGATGATACTAATGAAAAGGGAGATATGAATGAGTCATCACCAATGGCCATAGGGGTTGAAAATCAAGAAGGAATAAAAAGAACTCTACAGGAAATGCAGGATGATGAATTTGATGATGGTAGTCAATATGAATATATAGATGAAAGTGACAGTGCATCTCAAATCGATAATGAAATTATGAAGGCATTGCAAAAGGAATTAAAAAATGTATCAGAAGTAGAAAGAACAAACGGTGAGAGATATGAACAACTTTTAAAGTTAATAAAGGTAAACATAGAAGAAACAAAAGCAAACACTGAGGTAATGAAAGAAATAAGTGCAAAGATAGGTAATAATGACAAAAAAGTCAATGAATTGGAGCAAATTGTACCGGAACAAACTCAGATGATTTCAATCCTAATGGACGGAATGCAGCAATTAGAAAAAGAATTATCACAAAAAGATGACAAGATCGAATATTTGCATCGTAGATTTAATGATTTGGAACAATATGGAAGAAATCGTAATCTGGAACTACAAAACGTCCCTCAAACGCAGAAGGAGAAGGTAGAAGAAATAGTGATTAAGGTAGCAAAAAGATTGGAGTAAAGATGGATTTAGATGATATTGAGGCAGCACATCGACTGCCAGTAAACGCAAAGAACAAGCCAAATCCAATAATCGTTCAGTTCAGAAGCAGGAAAGTAAGAGATGATTTTCTTGGGAAGAGAAAAAAGACGGTTACTCAAGATGACATCCTTCAAAATGGAAGTGGAGATTTGATCTACGTTAAAGAAAATTTAAATAAGTATTTTAGGAATCTAGAGATGACAGCCAAGAGAGAGATAAGGAAAAATTTAAACTTTAAGTTTGTATGGTTCAAAAAAAACAGTGTTTTCGCGCGCAAAACAGAAAATAGTAAAGTGTTTGAAATAAATTCAATAGAAGAAGTATATGAATTTGTCGAATGGGTGAAGACAGAAGAAAAGAAAACAAATAGGAGCAGCATGGAAAAATCCAGCTCATCAGTTTGAGGATGGCGACATAAGGAATGTAGACATCTTGTTGTTAATGAAAACTATGTAAATAGGTTAAATCTAAATAAGTTGTACTGTAAAAAAAAAGATAAAGGAGTTATTTTCAATGTTAATGTTAAAAAAAATAATAATAATAATAATAAGATTGATATTGATATTGATAATGGTAAAATAAAGGGGAAATTAAATTTCGGAAAAGAAACTAGGGAAGATTCAGACTCTGAAGAAGAATTAGAGCCAGGCAGCATTGGTGAATCGGACTTAAATTTAAACAATGAAATTAGACATTATGTTAAGAATAAAATATTTAAAGATGCAGATTTGCTTAGTAACTCGAATCAATTTAAAAATAACAATCTTAATATTTTCCATTTAAACATAAACTCATTGCGTAATAAATTTGATGAAATTAAGAAAGAAATAATTAAATTAAAGGTTGATATTATAAGCTTGTGTGAGGTAAAAATTTCTGAGGCGGAGATGGATTTGTATCATATAGAGGGGTATCAAACATTCAGCAAGTTACGAAAGGATAATGAAGGAGGGGGGATTATGATTTTCATTACTGAGAAATTTGAAGTGAACGAAATACAGGGTAAAGAAACTAAATCTTTTGAAAACCTGCAATTAGAAATAATTACAGGAAAAATCTGTTTTAGCTTATTATCAATTTATAGACCTCCGGATAAGTCGTGTAGAGCATTTATTGAAGAGCTCAATAAAAGTATAAGTGAAATTCAAAATAAAAAATTATTTATTACAGGAGACATTAATATAGATTTACTAAAAATGAACAACATAATAACGAGCGATTATGTGGACATGCTATACTCCCACGAAATGATCAATTACGTGCAAGACGCTACTAGGGAGGTCTTAAGAAAGGATAGGGTAGTTAGGTCATGCCTAGATCATATTTTCACAAGAAATATTATAAGTGCGACCTCAGCAATCATTCAATTACACATATCTGATCATTATATGGTAGGTTACTGGACAAGTTCAGGTAATAGGAACAAAGAAGAAGATATGATAAGTGGTACTTACGTGGACAATAGGAAGGTCAAAAAATTAATTGAAAGTAAAGACTGGAAATTAATAAATGACTGCCCTAATGTTGACGAAACGTACGATAAATGGGTAACAGGTATGTCACAAATCTATTTGGAATCTAGTTGCATGAGAGATAGGAAAAAAACCAAAAAAGACTTCACATTTAGTCCAGAGTTAAAAAATCTATTAAAAGAAAGGGATAGGAAGTATAAGATGAAAATTCAATCCCCAAATGATGAGGCAGTAAAGAAAGAATTTAACAAACTTAAATGTCAGGCTGCAAAAAAAATGAAGGCAGAAAGAATACTGTTTGAAAGAGATATTTTTAATGGCTGTTGCAATGATGCCAGGAAAACCTGGAAGCGAATAAATGTAATTACAGGGAGAAAGGTCAAGGGCAACATAGATGAGGATATAATAAAAAATTTTGGTAAGAATAAAAAACTAGACTTAAGGGAACTAGGAAACAAATTCGGTAAAAATTTTATAAATGAAATCAAAGCGTTAGACATTAATTGTCATGAAAAACAATTCTTTGAATGGTCAAAAAATGAAATAGGGGTCAAGGACAATTTTGATAACTGGGAAGAGGTAACACAGGAAGACATAAAGGATAGTATTAAGTCAATGAATATTAAAAAAAGTCCAGGGCATGAAGGGATTCGAATGACAGACATTAATAATGATGAGAATTTAATTGAGGTGGTCACAAAAATAGTTAATATGTCACTTAGTGAAGCAAAGATGCCTGACTCAATGAAATTATCGGTAGTAAGACCGTTATATAAGGGTGGTAAGAAAAGCGATGTAAATAATTATAGGCCATTGCAAATATTGCCAGCAGCGGAAAAAATATTGGAAAAAGTAGTACTAATGCAATTTTTGAAGTATTTAAAAAAAAATAATATAATTAATCAATATCAATATGCTTATCAAGAGGGAAAAGGGGCTTTAAATCTATTGCAACGATTCACAGATCATATATATCAGAAACTGGACTCAAATCAAGCGTGCTGGCACTATTTGTAGATTTTTCTAAGGCTTTTGATACACTCAAGAAAAAAACCATAATAAAAAGTCTAGAGTTGATAGGGGTAGGTGGACAAGTCCTAAAATGGTTTGACAGTTATTTGACGGGGAGAAAAATAGTAGTAAAATTAGGGGATAAAATTAGTGATATAATGAATTGGGACTCGGGAGTCCCACAAGGGAGTTTGCTCGGCCCGATATTGTATTTAGTGGCAGTAAATACAATTACATTGATTTTTACCACTATGATATTAGCGTTACTTTTTGCCGATGACACGGCGCTGACTGCAGCTAGCAAGGATATTGAGATAGCTAGGGCAAGGATACAAGAAAATTATACCAGATTACAAAAATGGGCCCATGATTTCGGTCTGATAATTAATTCGAAGAAGACTAAATGCTTGCAAATAATAAGATCAGGAGAAATAGATAAGAGCTTAAAAATTGTCCATCATAATCATGATTGCTTACATAACAACACGAAAAATTGCAAATGCACCGACCTAATTGAAATTGTTGCTTCACACAAGTACCTAGGCTTACATTTTGATTATAACATGAGTTGGAATATCCATTTAAATTTTCTAAAAAATAAACTAAGGTCGCAATTGGCTAATTTCAATGTGCTTAAAAATTATCTTCCGGTCAAAACAAGAAAAATTATTTACTATGCACTCGTAGAATCAGTAATGGGTTACGGGCTACAATGCTACGGCATTGGTAATAAAACATTATTAGAAAGTTTAGAAAAAATGCAAATTAAAATTTTAAAAACAATGATTCCGAAAAAAAAACAGGATAAACTAACAGAAGGACAGATTTTCAAAATGCTTGATATCCTACCTATAACAAAATTGTATCAGTATAAACAATATCAACAATTTGGTATGACGATGATCTTAAAGTTATAAAACAAAATGTATATGAAACAAGAAATGCTTTTTACAGAAAACCTCTAGCTTATACTAATAATGGAAAAAAAATCTTGAAATATGAAATCCCAACATTGTTTAATATATTGCCCAGTTCGATCAGAGACATCAAAAAAATGGAGAGTTGAAGAAAAAACTTAAAACCTGGCTATTGGACCAGTAGAATAATAATAATCAACAAATTTCTTTTTTTTTTTAAATTTTAAATCAAAAATTTTTTTTAAAATCATATCTCCAATATCATTAATTCGTTTTTGTTCTACAGTTTGCAATTAAAATAATAATCCAACTGACGGCGGGGTTTAAGATAAACCCTTTGTCAGTGGACATTGGAAAATATTGTATACCGTAATTAATATATTATTATTGAATTGAATTGAATTATCTTGGTTTTTTCGCTCCCTCGTACAGGGGTCGCCAAATAAATGTGTGGGCTTTTTTGGCAAACACAACATTTACGGACTTGCATGATTATGATTTTAGCTGGACTAACTCAACGGGATTAAACTTTTTCGGATTTTTGCACGAAATTTACACGTTGATATGGATTTTGGGAGGGGGGGAAGCAATCATTTTTATTATGTTGCTAACCCAAACTACACCTAATCTTGAGCTTATTTTTTATATTAAATGCAAGTCACGGCGGTAATTTTCCCTGGGATTATGCTCACATGACTCAGATGTTGGCGGTCAGCGGTGAGTTAACAGCCAGATGACTGTTTTGCGGATGCCATCCCGTGTCGTCAGCACTCTAGAACATACCCGAGACCTGTGCATACGAAGTACACAGCGCCATTTTTAATGATATGCTCCTCCGAGATAGGGGGGAAACTTAGTCCAAACCCTTCGGAACGAGTGCATGAGGGGTAGGCCTGGCATTCACTGCCACCAGGTCGGCCAGAGAAGAAGAAGATTTTACGATTTATCATAAAATCTCTCTCTGTAAGATATTTTATTCTTGCATAGGTTAAGTACCATAAATCCAATAATTAGAAAGTATGGTTTCACTCCTATGACTTAAGCGAGCATCGGATCAAGCACGAGCACGGGTTTCGAGTGTGAGAGTCGAGGGTGCTACGTACTAGGCTACGATGCCCGCTATATTATTATTATTATTATTTTCTTTAAAATTTAAATTAATTTAAATTAGACAGGGGCTGCTGTAATTGGCTTATCTTTTTTGTTTAGTTGTTGCATCCCAATAAATATAAATTAAATTGAAGTAAATGAAATTAAAGAGTGAAATAAAATTAAAATAATTTTAATATTAAAATTACGTAACGCATGGCCCAGCTACCCCCCACCCGCCCGTAACAATGCGTAACACCTCCTTCGACCCCCCCCCCCCCCCCTTCATGTCCGCCGGGACTTTCTTGACTTGAGTGACATCATCACATAATAAGCCAATTGGGTTTCCAGACCAGACTTTATGTAGTTTTAGCACTAAGCCCTACATGTCGTTTACGGCCTTTGTTCCGCTGATATCGTATGAGAATATTTATATTGAACCCGGTTTTTTGTCATGCGACTTTCAGCTACCGGGAGAAAAAAAATTCTTTCCAAAATTTCACTCCGGCGGGATATTACGTAATCAAAACACCAGATCAGCGGAATTCCTGTTTTTGAATAAAATGCTTTTATAGTTTTTTTTTCCGGGTTTTTTTAATAATTCCGATTTCAATTTTTAGGCGTTTCAGAATAAACATTCCGGTACGGTTGCCAGGGAAAATTTTTCGGTTTTCCCACTCGATATTATACCGTATTATTTAAAATAGATGCAAAAATCGCCGGGACCGAATCCTATTATGGTTTTGGATATTTTTCCTTAATAAAGTCTAAAATCCTCTCCTCGCGTTACCCAATCGCATCCAATTACGAATTCCTAATAAAAAGATTTTCATGTGAAATTCTAAACCGTTGTCTATTTTAAGCTCTGGTTTTCACTGGAATTTTATTTTATTTTATTTCACTTTCTTTTTTTTTGCAGGGACATGACGCGGGTACCAGTGACGATAGTGGCCGGGCTTCAGAGGTGAGGCCATCCGGGCCTCCGCACGGACATAGGGAAAGTTCACACGATCGCCTAAGTGATGCTAGCAGTCGATGTAGTTCTGGCAAAGGATATATCGTAAGTATCAATAAAATTAAGAAAAACATTTTAATATTATTTTAAATAAAAAATTCAGAAAATTTAAATTTCATTTAATGTAAATTTCATAAAAAACTCATAAAAATTGGTTAAAAAAAAAAAAATTCCTGTTGGATTTAAATTAAAAACATGTTAACGTTAATTTGAATTAAAATTTTAATTTATAATTTAATAAAAAGCATAAAAATTTCATTGCAATTTCAAACGTAAATGGAATTCATCTTTCAAAAATTTTAAAATCAAAATGGAATTTTGATACTAAAATACAAAAAAAATGTCAGGCTAAAATTCTTGTTTCACCTTTCTTAAAATAAATAGAGAAATATTCAAAAAATGATAATATTTGTTGTACTTTCAGTGAATTTTCATTGATAATTTTTTTCGAAGGCCACAAAAAATAAAATATAAATAAATAAATAAATAAATAATTTTTCAAAAAAAAGAGTGACGCTAATTAAACTCAAGTACTTGAAAGCAACGAATGTTGAAAGGTAGACAGATGAAAAACGGAAGGATGTGGGGATGGGGGCAAGGGTGGGGAGCAGAGGAAATAAGGGAGCTGTTAAATTCGTGTTTGATTTATCTAAACGGTTTTCCTCGACTTTTTTTTTTTTTTATTTCGAAAAGTTTTTATTTCAATCAAATAAGAATTATTACCGTTTCTTATTTTCTTCTTTTTTTTTCCTTCTCCCGTCTCCAGTTACTTTTTTTATTTCGTTGAATTTTCTTTCTATTCTTTTTTTTTTTTTTCCTTTTCCTCGTCGAATTTTTTTTCCTTCGAGGAAGATTCTTTTGTAAAAAAAAATATTTATCTCCAGTTTTTTCTCTCTCTTTTTCATCCCTTCATCCTTTTTTTTTTTTTTCCTTTTCTTAAAATTAATTAGTCGATTTATTTATTTTTATTTATTTTTATGTTTAATTCGAATTAAGAGAGTTCAGATTAAGAAAAAGAAAAGAGAGAAAGCGAGGAGGCGTGAAAATAATTATTTTATTGTAATAGAATCAGAGTTATCAAGATTAAAATGAGAAAAAAAAAGAGAAGAGGGAAGGAAAAATCGGATTAAAAATTTATGCATTTAAATAATAGGATTCGAAGATTTTTTTTTTTTGAAATTTGTTTTGAAAGGAATAATTTTTCAAGACTTTTGCTGCATTGGGATCGTGCTTTGTGAAAGAAAGACGAACTAAAAATTCTGATTAGAAATTCGGAGTCGGGGATCACTGGTGGAAATATTAAATTGGATCACGTCTGGATCAGTCTTGATGAACGTAATGCCTATCATCATGATTGGACTTATTGGCCGATTTTCTGACGTCCAATATCGGATTTTGTCAAGACTAGATAATGACTGACTTTTCTCAATCCTGTTTTTCCGGTTTAAATTTCTATCAGACTTTTCCGTCCTTTTTTCACGGGATTCGGGGGAGAAAACCCGTTTGAGATCCAAGGATTATCCGGTAATCGTCGGGCGATGAAGCAGCTTTTCTTGACCCAGCATGGAGTTTTGACTTTTTTGAAAAAAATTGTAGGAAAACATTTGTTGAAAAAAATTACTAGAAAAAGGGTTTTGGAAATTTTTTGGGATGCATTTTCGGGGCAAACTTGAAAAAAGCTTTCGGGGAGATATTTTAATAAATACATGTACCTTGCTTCTCAAAGAAAAAATTAAAAAGTCACAGGTTCTAGAAAAGCCTCTTGATCAACAAGGTTCTTTCCCGGGGATTCTTGGAAACCGAGGAAATCTTTAAAAATTCCAATTCAGGGAATGGGACTTTAAATGTTTTGCAGATTCCCGGGGGGGAATCTCTTTAAGATCACGAATTTCAAGTCGAAAATTAGCTTTTGTGCACTGTTTTTAAGCCACAAGCAGAAAGCCACAACAAGAGATTCAGAGCTTTAAATCCGGCCTGTAGCTCAAAAACCATGCTCCAAAACTAACATTGAACTTCAAATACGTAATGTACGCAAAATTTCCGATTGGAATCGATGGTCTTTTATGCCAAAAAATATTTTTCATTTTTAGCCCTTATACGGGCTTAAACCTTTTGTTGTCGGAAGCCTATTTTTTTCTTTGAAGCGTTAGAGGCGTGGATGCTGTTTGGTCTTTTCCCGTAATATTTTGATGCGGTATGATCCATAATGACAGTTAGTAAAGCTAAAAAATCATTTTACCGCTTATGTTTACCTTATGGGGAAAAAAAAATTTAAATGAAATGTTACAAAAATCGCTAAAAACTAATAGCTGCAGTACAAAACGCTGTAAAAAAATCAAAATAACAAGTCACAGAATCACTAACAATATCAAAATTTATGAAATTTTTTTTTTTTTTGTCATATTTTCGCTTCTGAAAGTTTGACTTGATCTTAGCTCCATAAGCTAAGTATGGGAGAAAGAACTCGTCATATGATAAACATGTCAGCTCACAATTTTTAATTTTGACCATATAATTGGTAACTTATTGTTTTAAATTTAAATCAAAAATATAATTTTAATGCCATTAATTAATATCCAAATTAAGTATAACACTCCCATAAGCTAAACATAGGAGTTACATTTTGGCCAAAAATTAAATTAAATCGACAAGACGAAGTCGATTTATTGTCGATTAATCATACGTTTTACATACATTATTCATGTATCCATATGGATACATCCTCCCGCTAGGGCACGGTAAAAAATTTTATGTTAACAACCTGGAAAAAGGGCTACACATTCCTACTTTTTATGTTTAAATTTGAATGTAAACATTTTTATGTTGACAAGTGGCGATTGGTTATTGGTTGATCAACAATCATGTTGATGCGACATAATCGTTTTATGTAAAATTTACGTAGAATGTGTAGGCAGCTTCTTTTTTTACTAGTGAATTATGTTACTTTTAACATAAAATTTTTTACCGTGGGGTTTTAAAACTTGAATGATAGTTACCTAAAAATGTAATAACCCTAAGTAAATTCAACTTACTAAATATTTAGTGGTATAGGATACCAACTTTTTTTTCCCTGTACACGGAGAAAAAAGTTCGGTACCTGTTACTGAACCTGTGACATCTAAACATTTGAGTAGATAATACCGAAAAAATTTAGTAATTATTACTAAGAGTTCGTAATGATTAATAACGTTTAGTAATAATTACCTAATTTTCAGTATTGTCAACTCAAATGTTTAGATGTCACAAGCCCCAACTTAACTTTCAGTAACAGGAACCGAACTTTTTTTTCCGTGTATGATTGTGGAGGTGAGCTGATGATGAGAGTTGATCAAGTGTTACACTTTTATTTTTTGCTTGATGGTTGACTTCCTCTTTTTTTTCACACCTTTTAACTTTGTTGATTCCTTAATTGAATTCATACTTCCAGCTCTTAAAAGACGAAGAAAAAAACGGAAGATCACGTAATAAAAATAAGCGTTAAAAAAAGATTAATATAAAGACCCTCGACATATTAATTTCCTCTGATATTTAAAACTGAGAGATAAAAAGAAGGAAAGATATCCAAGTTATTAAAAACTCTGATTTTTTTTCTTTTAACTTTTAACTTTTAGTTTGACTTTATAATTGATGAAAATTTAAACACGTCTAATTTGAATTTAAATTCGCATAAATAACCGATATTTATGCGATATATAATATTTCAAATAGCGTTAAACGATTCTCGTTATGTGAACGAGGGGGGGGGGGGGGGGGGGGGGAAGATTCATGTCAAACGAACGTTCAAATCGTAAATGTTTATTTTACCTACCCCACTTTCCGTTTATACTTTTTGAAAAATTTAATGCAAAATTTATCTAAGGATTTTTATAAGATTAAAAAAAAAGAAACTCGTATTCAATTAGCTTTTTTTTTTACCTTCCTTTAAAATAATTTTACTACATTTTTTTACGGCCGTAACCTTTTTTTTTTTTTTTTTTTTTTTTTTTTTTTACGCACTCTGATTTTAAGCTCCGAAAAAATCATTTTAAAACCATATAATTTATGATATTTAATTAACCTTAAGTGGTCAAAGGTAAAATGTTTTTAACGACCGTCTGCTCTTCAGCAGGGCGATAACTGTTTTTTTTTTTTTTATTAGGATTTTTTTTTTCTTTTTTGTTATTTTATTAACATTAACCGGTTTTCATTAATCGGTAGGAATAAAGCGAGGGAGGCAATGAATGAATGAATTTGTACAAACAAAAGGAGTCCCAGCTAATGAAGTCATTTTTCACAAAACAATACAAGAAGATGTGATGTTTTAACAAAAGAATAACAAATGTAAGGGCAAGGCTGACTAGAAATAAATTGTCGCCGAGCTCTGATAAATTGCTTTTGATGCTATGAACTCTTATGTGTTTCCTCTCTCTTTCTTCATTCTCTCACTTTTTCCTTCTCTTTCTTTTTGGCTCTCCGGGGAAAATCGACACATACACGTAATTTTTTTTTTTTTTTCTTCGCCCACTTGTATCCGTGTAATACAAGAAAATTAACGCGATTTGATGTTATTAATTTTTTTTTCTTTTTTTATTTACAGTGTGATAGTGAAGGGGAGGACGACAAGGTAAGTGTTCAGCATTCGGTAGAGGATAGGAGAGGTTGGGGGTGAGCCAGTTGGTGGAGTTCCCTTTGAGTCGGAACGTTAATTGCTTCTGATGATGCTGCTTCGGGGTAGATTTTAGTTTGTGGAAGTTTTTGTTGATATCTGGACGGCAGAAGGTCAATTGAAGTGGAAAAAATTATTAGGTTACTGGAAAAAAGATCAAATTGAGCGTAGTGACTTTTCTCTTACTCTTTTGGTCGTTTACTTTAAAGGATTTCTGTTGAGGGTACCCGTACCAGCTTGGAAAAAAAATTAAAGTTGGAAGAACGATATCCGCAATATTAATAACTACAAAGATGGACAAATTATTTTAAAAAATTGAAACAGAAGGCCATTTGGTAAATTCGTATTTTTAAAGGGAATTCAATAAGCAAAAAAAAAAAAAAAAAAAAAAATTAATGTTTATAAAATATTTATTGGAACAAGAAACAATAAAAATATTTTTAAAATGTTGACAAATATTTTAAAAATATTTTATACACGGTAAAAAATTTTATGTTAAAAGTAGCATAATTCACTGGTAAAAAAGAGGCTACATATATTTACTATGTAAATTTTACATAAAACGATTGTTGATCAATCGATAAACAATCGTCAATTGTCAACCTAAAAATGTTTATAAATTTCCAACGTAACCTAAATTAGCCTTATATAAAAATGTTTATATTCAACTTTAAACATAAAACATGTTACATACATACACAGTAAAAAATAGTATGTAATATGTTCTGAACGGTCCACATAAATTTTTTCTGTTGTTTATCCCAAAAGGTAAACATAAAACAAAAACAACATAAGAATTATGTGGACCTAGTTATGTTGATTTATGTTAATTTTGACATAAAATTGTTTACTGTGTATAGAATTTGTAGTCCTGTTTTAGGTTGTTAACATAAAAATTTTTTACCGTGTAGACATTAATATTTCTTTGCTGACTGGGCATGCTCAAATTTTTGTACAAATACCACAAAAGCAATACATTTTTTTTATAAATTTTTTGCATTTATTTGACAAAAATTTTATACACTTTTTGCATCATATTTTCGTACAGATCTGCTCCTCTTTTTAAAAAAAAAATCAGACGGAGCTTGCCCTCCGTCTCCCTTTCCTTTTCTTTTTTTTGAGGAAGGGGACTTTACTCAGGCTTAAATAGAATGGATTATCCCTGAAGGTCTCAAGCCAAGTGTAGTAACATTAGTTTATAGAAATATTGACGTGGGCTGACCGCTCACCTCCCCCCGAATCATTAAAATGTGTTTCTAATGATTCCCAGGATGATGTGGTTGAATCGCTTTTCGAAACAAGCAGAAATCTAAATGAAGATTTTTGCATTTCCCGGAAATTTTACTATTCACCTTTTTCAGGGCCTCTTTCCCCTGAACACAGTCACATATGTTGTTGCAACACTTTCTCTGGTCCTGAAAATGAACGTTATTTAATTAACCCTGGTTGCCGAGCTAATTATATCGTGTTCGGTTGACACCTTGCTGTTGTATATGTTTTTCTGGGCATTTCCCACTCGGGTTAAAGAGCCCTTGTTAAGGTTAGATTAACTTATGAATATTAAAAAGAGGAAGAGCGAGAGAGAGAGAGAAAGAGAGGAAAAGGAAGGTAAAATCCGTTTCGGATGTTGCCGCTGCTGTTGTTGTTGCTGTTGCTGTTTTTCCCTGAAAAACGAGATGTGGTTTTTTTGGCCGGGTTCCGCAAACTCTCGTAGTCATTTTTTATTTCATTTTATTTTTTTATTTTTTTTTCTGTAACCCAGGACGTCGGGGAAATGGGGAATCGAAGTTAAAAAGCATTTAATGGGAAACGAGTTTATGGAAATCCATAAAAAAATATTGAAGAAAATGGTTTTACGAGGAAATAAAAACAAAAATCCCGAGAGAATGGGATATAAAAATACTGTTAACAGCATCTAACGCAATTAAGTAGAGATTCACACAGGCGCTCTTTTGACGAAATAAATACTTTGCGGCAATCAGTTTCGTTCGTGATTAATTTGTTACGAGGGAAAAAAAGAGAATTTTATTTTTGCTTTTCTTTCCTTTTTTTCTCCCTTTTTTTTAAGCAGTGTGCTGTCATTTTTTTTTCCACAAAATGTGGTGTTACCGGATAATGTTACATGCAAACTGGAAAAACTTTTTTTTTTTTCAAAAAGGATTTCTTTTCAAAACTCATTTTGTGAAATTCACTTCAGCTTTTTTTTTTCTCCCTTTTCTCCCCATCTACCGCCCTTCGGCTTTTTTTTGGTCGTTTGTTTAACTCTGTTTCCCTTTTTTTAAATTCTTCCGATTTTGTGTCGGAGTCATTTCCATTTATCTGCCATTTGGATAGAAGCGCTTTTTTTTTTTTTTTTTTTTTTTTTTTTTGCGGATGTTATTGATTCTTTTACCCAACCCTCTCCGTACGTTTTTTTTCCCGCCCAACTCCCTTCTCTCTCCCCATTACATCGTAATCGAATGAGCGGATCCCGCTTAGCACGTTTTTTTTTTCTTTTTGTTATTTTTAAATTAAAATTAAATATCGTGTGTTAACTCGCCTAAATGAATAAATCTTTCAGAAAATTGCATTAATTACAACGTTTTTTTCAATCATTTAATCACTATTTTTTTTTTTTTAATCGCTCGGATTTAATTATAGCAATAACCGTTCTCCGTAATAAATCCGGATAATTATTGGGTAAGATCAAGATCGCTTTAATAAAAAAAGAAAAAAAAAATCTACTTTTTTTTCGCCTCATTTCGTCGCGTCACGTCCCTCACGGAGAAAATTTTCCGGAGGGGGAGGCGGCGGCGGCGGCAGCTACTGCAAATACAACCCGAGTTTTCCCCGGCTAATTTTCTAATTAAATTCAATTTAATTGGATGAGGAAAATTAAGAAAGTTGCCGGGGAAAATTTACTTACTTATTCATACGATATGAATTTTAAATTAAAACAATGCACGAAGTTTGTTATATTGTATGTCGGTTAATCGTGCTCTGGGAGGGTGAAGGTGGAAAATCCCCGTCCTTTTTTTTTATCTGTCCTCCCCCTCCCTCTCCCGTCTCCCTCCGGATGGGTAAGCGGCGTCCTTCTTCTTTTCGTGATAAATTATTTGTGAAATGGGTTACATAATGACTGCTAAGTAGTAATAATAAAATATTATAATCGTTATACTTAATTTTTATTATGACTTTTTTTTTTTTAAATGTTGTAAGGCTGGTCGTGCCATTTGAGGAAAACAGCACGCAAAGCAATAAAAAAGTAAGAGCGATAATGCAAATAATATACGAGTTTAATTAAATTTATACGGCTTGGGGAAAAAGGGGATTCCTTGATATTTCATTAATGGTTTACCCCGCATTTAAATTAAGGAGTTGTTTTTCTCTTGAGTTTTGGAGGGATTTTCAAAAGAGATTTTCTTGTTTTGAAAATTCCTGGTTTTTGCCATGTGTTCCCATCGGAAAAAGTTTTACGTCAGAGTGATTTCACGAAGGGTTAAAGCCTGGTACGAACGGTGATTTTTTTTCGCACCAGTACTACGAGTATAAAAAGTATCAGTAAAATTCTGTACCTCAGAGTAGAATTTAGCCAAGTCCGTCCCAGCAACGTAACTTCTTATTTAAAACCCGAATTTACCAAACGGAGTCGCATTTCGTAAGTTTCTGTGCTAATTTACGTCTTCTGCTTGTTTTTATCAGCTTTTCTTCAAAAATGATTCGAGCAGAAGACGTTAGAAACGTATCTGAAATCCCGAAGTGAAAAGGTTTTAACCACACCGATATTTCACGGTAAAAAAATATATGTTAAAAGTAACGAAATTCACTAGTAAAAAATAAGGCGACATGCACTTTTTGTCTAAATTTTACATAAAACGATTATGTCGCATCAATATGATCGTTGATCAACCAATAACCAATCGTCATTTGTCAACATAAAAATGTTTACATTCAAATTTTAACATAAAAAGTGCTAAAAATGGAATGTGTAGCCCTTTTTCAGGTTGTTAACATAAAATTTTTTACCGTGAAATTTAGGAACTAATACTCGGAGCAGACGACAGATGGCGCAGCGATCTTTCAAGACGCGCCATTGAAAGCAATGGTGGTTGCCTCTGTAGCACCTCCTTTTTTATATTTCATTGATGATTATGGGAATCGCTGAGGGAGAGATTAAAATAACGTGGTCTGAGCACACAATTAGGAAGTGAGAATGCAGTCAGCGCTGCCGGTGACAAAATCGACGAACTAAAATTTGTGTTCTTAAGCTAACTCTCTCGTGTCTATTCTAGGTAGTTGGTTCCCGACCTGTTTTATGACTGTCCGATGCACAAAATGAATAAAAAAATTTAAAAAAAAAACGCGTATTTAAAACGTAAGGCGTATCCACGTCAAAAGCAAAAGAAAAAAAAATCACCTTGGAAAAAGTTAAGGCATTAAACTTTCATTCGATTACGCTGGAAGCGGTTACGGTTTCCCTTGTTTGTCCAGGAAATCATTCCCTTTCGTTCAATTGAACGGAGTGTGCTTCGAATTACAAACGTCCAAACTTGAGTTTTTTTTTTCCTCCCCGCCATTTCACATTAAAGGTGAAAGCAAAAAAAAAAAAAAAATAAAAAGGGCCAAAGGGGATACGGCACTGATAATGCGCATTAATATTCGGTGTGTGTAACGAATCAAGCCATGCAGAATAGAATATTCTTTGCCTTTCGTTTCGGAAAAACGCATTAAAGAAACTGTTCGGAAAAAAAGAAAGACATCAGCACCTTTTGAATGTCAAGAGCGTTTGGAGCCGTTTTTCTGTGGGGAAGGAAAAATAAAAATGGGAATGGGGGGGGGGGGACCTTTACAGGCGTGGAAGGGGGAGGGGGAGTGAATTGATTTCATGTTATAAACCCCATTTTCCAGAGTATATACCGTTGCCATGACGACCGGAGCCTGCATTCACTGAATATACAATGATGCTCTCCTGTCCTCCCGAAACAACCTCCTGTTATTCCGGCTACGGGATTTATCTCATTTATTTTCATCAACCTCCTCCTTCCCCACCCCGGGTCTCACCCGTTTTCACTCCCTATTTCTTATTTTATCGCCGTTTGGGGCTTTTTCTGATGGGTAATAACTTTTTAACAGAATTGAGGTAGGTTGAAAAGTTATCCGATAAACGCTTTAAGCGGAACAAACAGGAAATTGAAAAACCCTGAGAGGCAGTACCGAACGATACGGCGCTTTGACACGCTTAAACTGGAAAACGAAAATACTGCGACCAGGTTCCAGCTGGAATTACGGAACCGTTTTGCTGCCTTAGATCTGGATGCGGAGGGCGTCAATGAATGTTGGGAAAAAGTAAGGAGCGCTACGGAGGGTACAGCATTGGCGGTGCTTGGACTCCAGAAACGTCGGAAAAGCAAACCGTGGTTCGATGAAGACTGCGAGAGGGCAGTAGCGGCACGTGGTAACGCGAGACTACTTGCACTTCAGGATGCCGATAATCAGGCTGCACAAGACGAGTACATTGCACAACAACTTATTACTCGGAATCTGCTAAAGTCAAAAAAGAAACGGTTTGAGACGAATCTGGTGGAAGAACTTCAAAACGTGAGCACATTCAAAAACAGTCGCCAGTTTTTCGAACGCCTGAAAAAATTTCGAAATGGGTTCCGTCCTAGTACGGGAAATATCAGGTCTGCGGCTGGAGATCAATTAACCGATCCGCACCAAATACTGGAACGATGGAAGGAGTATTTCGAAGACCTGTTAAATGCTCCCCTACCGGCTGATCCATTGCCTCATGTAGAACCAATGGCAGGTCCATTCGAGGAACCTCCGATTTCCCTCGAGGAAGTGGAGAAAGCAATAGATAGGCTGAGATCTAGGAAAGCCAGTGGGGTTGATGAACTCCCTGCGGAGCTGTGGAAGCACGGAGGTAAGGAAGCTTGCAAAGTTCTGCACACACTTATCTCGAAAGTATGGGTATCTGAAGAACTGCCCGACCAATGGAAAGAGGCTTTGGTGGTTCCCCTTCACAAAAAGGGTGACCGGAAAGACTGTGCAAACTACCGGGGAATCTCGTTACTCTGCACAGCCTACAAAGTACTCTCGAATATCCTACTGCATCGGCTACTACCGTTGTCGGAGGAAGTCCTTGGGGAATATCAATGCGGCTTCAGATCCAATCGCAGCACTACCGACCAGATTTTCACACTACGGCAGATACTGGAAAAGAAACGCGAATATAATAGCGAGGTCCATAATCTGTTCGTCGACTTCCGGAAAGCTTATGATAGCATTCACCGTGACGGCCTTTATAATGTCATGGCTGAATTCGGCTTTCCAAGGAAGCTAATACGAATGACGGCGGTATGTCTAAGCGGTGTAAGATCTCGGGTCGTTGCAAATGGTCGAATAGGTGGTGCTTTCGCTGTGAACACCGGACTCAGGCAAGGGGACGGGCTTTCACCCCTCCTCTTCAACCTGGTTCTTGAGAAGGTAGTACGTTGCTTGGAGAACGTCCCCGGAGGCGTGAACCTGGGCGGATGCATTAAGGAATTAGGCTATGCCGACGATCTCGATTTGCTCGGGGAAACCCGAGAAGATGTTCGACGGCTTTGCGGAGCACTTTTGGAAACGGCAAGTAGGGTAGGGCTTGAGGTAAATGATGGAAAAACCGAATATATGGTAATGGCCGAGGAAAGGATGGATGAGGGCCCTCTGGACGTCGGTGATCTAAGGTTCAAAAACGTAGAGGAATTTCGGTACCTTGGGTCGACCGTGACGAGCGACAACGATATGAACCGCGAGGTTATGTTGCGAATTCAGAGTGGTAACCGCTGTCTCTTCTCGGTCGGTCACCTTCTGAGTAGTAGAGTCCTATCCAGGCGAGCCAAACTCCGTATTTACAATAGCGTGATTCGTCCTTGCGTCCTTTACGGCTGCGAAACATGGAATCTTACCGTTCGTATGCAGAAGAGGCTTTTAGTGTTTGAGAACAAGGTTTTACGTCGAATTCTGGGACCTAAAAGGGATCCGGTCACGGGACGCTTTCGAATGCGACCCAATGAAGAAACTCGTCAGCTCACTGGTCAACCCTTGATTACTAGTGTAATCAAGTCGCGACGTCTTCAGTGGGCGGGACATGTCGCTCGTGCCCCCCCTAACCGGTACATCAGGCAGGTCTTAGACGGAATACCTACTAGCACTAGGCTTCCAGGCAGACCGCGACTTCGCTGGGAAGATAACGTGAAAGCGGATGCGGAATTGTTGGGAGTTCGCCAGTGGAGAGAGACCTGTCAGGAAAGAGACGACTGGGACCCAATTGTTGATGCGGCGTTAGGGCTTCGAGTCCTGTAGATGGTCTTGTGTCTTCCTTGTTTCCCTTTCATGTCCTTTACATGTTTTCTTCCTTTCACCCTTCCCCTTTTTCTTTTTTCTTTTTTCTTTTTATGTTAATTTATTATGTCCATGTTAATTTATTACCTTTGTGTTAATTTATTTTTTTGTTAATTTATTTCTGTGTCGTTTCTAAAACTCTTATCTTCAATCTGTCTCCTTTTTCTATTATTTCACCTTTTTACCACAAGACCTCCGCCAATGTATGTATGTATGTAAACAGGAAATTGAGGCTTTCCTCTTGTTTTTTGTCATTCAAAAAAAAAAAAAAAAGTAGTGTGAGGAAACGGAAGGTTTCCGGGAATAAGGTCAAGGACGATGTAACCAAGGTAGGGATGGACGACAACACAAGATTTCTTGTGTTGTGTTGTGGTTTTGCGTTGAAAACAAATGAAAAACAAGATCTTGCCTTGGCTTGAGAATTGTTCAATATTTTCCTATATTTTCTGATTATATGTGAAACATAACGTTTTACCATGCAAAACGTTTTGGAAAATGTCATGTTTGCAATATGATTTGATGTAAATAGGACAATTACCTTGGCAATGGACACAATTCCTTTCGCCAAATAATTATATGGCTTTGTTTATATTTTTTTGTTTACTTTTTTCTTCACCCCATTACAAAAAAAGTGGGAGAAGAAAAAAATATTAACTTAGAGCTTCACTGCCTTATGTTGCAAGATCTTGAGCAATACACAAGAACTAAACAAGACCGTCTTGTGCTTGTGTTGTCTTGTGTTGTGTCCATCCCTAAACCAAGGTGTTTATTCTCGAGAGAGTAGGAGGGGGGGGGGAGGATCCGATGACGATGCTATCGGCCAAAATTTCGAAGCTTCGGACCCCTGCAAGGGTTTTGATGAAGCACGTCTAGACCTGTTCTTATGACCGTCTTTTTTTGTAAGATCCAGTTTGAGATGTAAAGCATAGGATTTAGATTCTTTCGTCTTATTTCAAGAACCCTCTGAAACAGTTGGGAAATTAATTAATAAAATAAGAAAAAAGTTTGTAATTATCGTAATCGTGATATCGAATTTCCCCCCCCCCCCCCCCCCCGCTCCTCTCTTCCCTCTCTTCCTTTCGTTGCTACGAACCACGTAAAGTATAAAATGGATTTTCCAGAATTGAGTGTGCATGACAAAAAAAAAAAAAAAGCTTTTGAAATGCCGTTCATGCGGAAGATATTTTCGCGTAAATTCTTTTCCGCTTTTTTGAAAAACACCAGGGAAAGTTAAAATCCGCCCACCCTCCCGCTCCTTTTATTCTCCTGTTGTTTTGCCGTTATATCCAGTTGCAAAGTATCTGTTTTCATTCATTTTGACGTTCCTGTTTAAATTACTTGAAAATCATCGCCGTGTGAAATAAAACTGTCGAAATCGGCTTTGAAATAAATTAGATTAGCCGGGTTGTTATCTCACACGAAGATCATGTTTGGACGTTAATCTCCGTTTCATAAAACACCATGTTTTTTTTTTTTTTTTTTTTGGAACATTCTTTGCCAGTTACTACCGTTTTTTTTTTTTCTGGATAAAATTTCGGATTAACCCCTTCCGGATGGAAGAGTAAGATCAGGGAAGGAAAATCATTTCTTTTGCCTCCGTTACGAAAGTTTAAGCTCACGCATTATGTAAGCATGATTTTGGGCATTTTTGCCCACCCCCCTTCTCTCCCGTTATCTTTTTGTCAGCAACACCCCCTGCTTTTCACGTAGGATTTCAGTCCTAAATCCTTCTTAGATTTCTATGCTCCAGCGTAAGACATTATCAACGCAACTCAAATTTCCGCACGGTAAAAAATTTTATGTAAAAGTAACATAAAAAAGAAGTAGCCCTTTTTATTCAACATGAAAACGCGGCGTCAGAAATTCGAAGAGTTCGAAAAAATTGAAGATTTAACACAACTCATGTTAAATAAAAAGGGCTACATATTTTTTATGTTACTTTTACATAAAATTTTTTACCGTGCGGGAATATTTTTCAGTACAAAAATTTTTGGGGAATATTCAAATCTCTTAAGAAATGCCAGGACGTATTATCGTGTTTTTTTTTTCTTAGAAAAATTCCAGGGGTAAAAAAAATTGGTAGTATAATCCGCAGCGCAGCAATTAGAATTAAAATACTCCGAAATGTTTTCAAATATTTCAGAATAGGAGTACGAAATATTCTCAAAAATTTTAAAATAAATTTCCTGGGAATTTAAAAAAAGAAAATTGCCTTCAAGATGAGTTTAACATAGGACTAATACCCACTTTAACGATTTTGTAATTATACCCAGGGAAACACCCCCAAAAAGCCTTGGGAATTTTATCTTTTATTCCCGGTAAATTTTCCCCGATTTCCATGCTAGCCCATATATGTCGATGTAGTATCAGATGTGATAATTGCTGTTGAGATAATGACTCACGAAGTTTAGAAATAGTTGATGAACACTTTTTTGTCGAGTGGCATTAAAGTAATCTAAATTATGGTTGTTTGTTATCGAGATTTTATTCTTTTATGGAATATTAATAATACTAATTAGGTAAATAATAAAACAGTAAACCGATAACAATCTACCGTATAGTATTCTAGTTTATCGCATTGCACATCGTAAAATCGTTTTTTATTTTTATTTTTATTTTATTTTTTTTTTTTTTTTCCGTTTTCGGAGGGAATAGAGTTGTTTTTCCCTGCAAGGCACCAATTTGTTATCTTATAATTTTAGTCTTGTATCCGAATGTAAGGTTTCCATGTTTAGCTTACGGGAGGTAAGCTTTCATTGGCCAAAACGAAAAGGTTTAGGGTAGGCAAAGATCCTTTTGCCCTTGTGTTGCCTAAGAAATTAAGTCTTACCAGGAACTGATCGCTTTTTTGGGAACACTGATTCCCTGCGCCGGAGGTCAGCTGACGTATCTCCATGACTGTTTTCCAGTAACCCCAAGTTTACGCGAAAACATGAGCGAGTGAACGTGTGGTGACATGATTTTTTAATAGCAAACAAAACCGAATTATCTCTAATCATATTTATGACGGAGATACGTCAGTTGACCTCCGGCGCGGCGCAGTGTATTGCTTCATAAAGCAATTGCTGTTGGGCGACTTAATTTAAAAAATCCTGTGGCAGTGACCCATTTTAATGGTAATCCGCTTTCATCTCGTCACTCTTTAAAAAAAAAAAATCTTGAAAAATTGATCGTTAATCACCAAATAAAAAATAACCTAATCACGTCCATCAGTGAGCGAAACCCATTAATCATGTTTAATTAACGACAAATGTTAATTAATTAAGTATCGCCTTTGGTTTTAATCTCCACATTCAAGATTTATTATTTTAACTGGGAAGGGATTTTCTTTTATTGTAAATGACGGATTAAAAAAAAAAGGGACCGAAATGAGGCAATCGCGCGAAAATAATAAAAAAAAACGATGATTAATAACCGGCTTACGTTTTTTTTTTTTTTTTTTTTTTTTCTCTCCGTTTTCTCCCTAATGCGCGTTATGAAGATTCTAATAAACTCGAAAAAGAGAGAAAAAAAATCAGATGATGATAAAAAAAAAAAAAAAACAATAGGACGATTTGCCAGTTTGTTTTTAGATGAAAAGATTTTGAGTTTAGGAATTTCAGACTATAGAAGTTGGGGAGGCGGAGGAGGAGGAGGAAGAGGAAGAGGAGGACCGGGAGGTGGAAAAGGGATCCTTGAGTTTGTTTCCCTTGGCAACTCATCCAAAGCCGTTCTGTTTACTCGTTCGTTCGGATGGATAACTAGGCCGTATTTTATCGTCTAGCTTTTCTTTGAAGGAACGGGAGGAGGGGGGGGGGTCCTTTTTTTTCGAGTTTATTAAGCTCCGGTGAAAATTTATTTCGAATTAAAAAGTTGTCGGCGTAAATTGGAAAAAGAGAGGGAGGGAGCCAATTTTTTTTTTTTTTCGAAGAGGTATCGAACATCGATATTATTGAGTTATCGAAACGTGATTCATTTTTAAATTAAAAAAATTAAAATAAAAAATAAAAAATAAAAAATAAAGCTGAAGGCGCCATGTTAATTCCTTTTGAAAACAGGAAGGGGGAAAAAAATATTTTAAACGGATAAAACCTGTTCGAATGCAAAAGCATTTTGAAACAGTAGTAGTCGGTAAACAAGAGGAAATGAAGAGGGTTAGCCGATGCTAGAGTAAAGTTAATTTAAATTCTTTGCTAAACTTCATCCCGAGTTTGATTTATTTCTGATTAAAATTTCTTGTTTGGAGAAGTTTTCCTCCCTCAGGCGCCTTTTTCTCTTTTTCACCACCTTTCACGCCCTCTTTTTTTCCCTCCTCCCTTCTTTCCCAACTTCCTCTCCTCTTTTCTTCTTCTCTTTTTTTTTTTCTCTGGCGTAAAATTGAATTCACCCCGTACCTTTTGAAAATTTTAGACCTCCTCCCTTGACCTTTTTTTTTTTTTTAACCGCTTTTTTTTCCGAAGAAATATTCGAGCTGGGAAAACGATCTTATCGATAATGGCTCATGAATAACAAATTTATTTTGCAAAGGGGTTGCCGTTGTCTCGGCGGAAGTGATAGCTGACCGTTATTGCCACGAAACCTCCCCCACCTCCGGCCTTTCCCCGCCCCCCCCCTCCCTCCTCGGGTAAAAAGGATTATTAAAGGCTTTATGCTTTGTATACACGCGCTCCGGGATGGGTTGTCGAGGATTTGGTTAACTCTGGAGTTTATCGATGTAAAAGGGATTAAATCGATTTTTTGATTAGTTTGTTTTTGAGTAATCTATACCGGGGGAAAATCGAGTTTGTCTCGATTCGATTTGCGCGGTTTTCGGAAACGATCCCGCCGCGGGATCACTTACGAAAGTTGATGTGTGTCTTGGAACGGGAATCGAAAGGGGGGGATTTTAAGACTTCATGACAAAATGCGAAAATCGGTTAATGATTACATTACTTTTCACGCTTTTCGTGCGGGGTTTCAGTTTTCATTTCCCTCGGAAAAGTTAATTTATTATTTTTTGATCGTTTTGAGTTGGAAATATCGACGGAATTGAGTTTCGGTTCGCGTGTGACTTTGACGTCGCTTTTGTTGTGGTCGGGAATGTAGATTGTTTTGCCCCTTATTTTCGGGCACTCCCCTAATGGATTCTTCGTCTGTACCTGAGAAGCAAAACGTCGAATCTCAAAGTTTTCACGTCCATCATTTCTTAAAGAAATAGCGGTCGTTTTGATGGTTTGGCCTGGAGTTCAGAAAAGCTAGAGTTTTTTTTTCCAAAATCTTACTTAATTATTAATAATTCGTTAGATTTAATTTTCAACACGGTTAAAAATTTTAGGGAAAAAATGGAGTCTACATAGAATTTATGTTAATTTTTAGCATAAAACCGTGTTAAAATGACCCATTTTGATGTTAATAACGTTAATTTAGCGTAAAAATTATTTCGTATATTCCAAGTATATTCTAAGTAGTCCTTTTTTTACTGCACGGTAAAATAATTTATGTTAACAACCTGAAAAAGGGCTACACATTCTATATGAATGACTTCCACATTCCATATTCCATGACTTTTTATGTTAAAATTTGAATGTAAACATTTTCATGTTGACAGATGACGATTGTTTATTGGTTGACCAACAGTCATATTGATGCGACATAATGGTTTTATGTAAAATTTACATAGAAAGTGTGTGTAGCCTCCTTTTTTTTTTTCTACTAGTGAATTATGTTACTTTTTACATGAAAGTTTTTACCGTGAATTCAATTCTTTTTTCTTAATACGGCACTGCAGGGATATTTGGCTAAGATCTTTTTCCTAAATAATTTTTTTCAGAAATGACATAAATACGAAAAACTTTAACTTGACCACTTTTTTCTAAGATTTAGCCACCCTTACAGCACGAGCACACCGATTTATTAAAACTCTTGAGCGTTTTAAGGACCTTTTTATTTAACGATCCCCAAATTTTCATTACTTCCTTGATAAGATAAAGAACCAATTCCACCAGATCGAAATAAACTCTGATTCTTTTTTAGACTTTTTTGGAGTACGGTAAGCCTTGCAGCCTGGAGCTTAAAAGGGGCCATCCTGTCATTTAAAGGGAAGGGGGTCCTTCAGATGCAGATTTTATTATAAAAAATAATTTTTTTGATGACAAAAGGAAGGGACGCTTCAAAATTGTTTAGAAGAATGATGACGTAATATTTGAACTGCCCCAAGTTCGGGAAAACACTTTATCGTTAAAAGATCATTCTATTGTATTGTGTCCATTTCTGTTTTTTTTTTTTTTTAAGTCCTTAATAGGGTTAAAACACACACACACACATATGGCTTTTACAGGGCCTGGAGCCCTATCGCCGCGCTATAAACTTTCTTCCAATCAGGCCTCTCCTGGCAGGCATCTCGCCAGTCGGGCACTCCCAACCTTCTCGCATCTGCCGCCACGTTATCTTCCCACCTGATCCGTGGTCTACCTTGAGGTCTGGGACTCGTTGGTCTGCCCTCCAGGACCTGCCGGATATATCTTGACGGAGGTGCGCGAGCGACATGTCCCGCCCACTTGAGCCTTCGGGACTTAATCACACTAGTGATTAATGGTTGCCCAGTGAGCCTTCGGATCTCGTCATTTGAACGCATGCGCACCCTGCCAGTAGTTGGATCCCTTCTAGGGTATCCCCTAATAGGGTTAAAAGCTATTTGTAAAAAAAAGGTACACTTAGATTTTATGTTAATTTTTAATATAAAATTGTGTTAAGTCGACATATTTTTATGTTACTTTAGCATATATTTAACATAAAAATTTATATAATTTAACAAATTAAGAAATAATTTACACTTGATTTCACTAATTTTTATTAATTAATAAAATTTAAATAATTTAACATACAAATTAACATAAATTCTAAGTAGCCCTTTTTTATACTTTGGAATTACTTTACTTTTGCCATAAAATTTTTTACTGCGTATAATTCCCTGTCAGTCTGAAGTGTTCGAAATTTTTGAGAATGAAAACTCCACCGCATTTAAAAGAAGATACCTATTCAATTTAAATTTGTGGAACACATTATATTCATAACTAAAAGTTATGAATCAAATGAGCAGAACACACAGAGAAAACCTAATGTGAAACTGACTTAACAATCTTCCTGCGGTGTCGGATTAATTGAATTGATATGATACTAGTTGTATAATCACTTGATGTGTACAGTATATATATTTTCTCTTTCTTTCTTTTTTTTTTTTAAATCTCCATATAACATTCATAAATGTGTATTATGCGGTTTTTAAACAAGCCGCATTGTTAGTTGGCTTAAAGTTTGTTTACATGTGTATCAATGTTGCGGTCCAACTTACACCTTGTAGCTCTTGAATGGAGCGGATTTAACGGAGTTAAGAATACATTGATTTCATTTCCAGTTTTTTTAAAAGATCTTTATTTGTAATATTTTGCGAATAATTTTTGTTGTTTTCTTCTTGGAGTGCCGACTCCGTGAAAAAGATTGATGTTTTGTAGGGTGCTTCGAAAATCAACTTTTTTGTAATTTTAAAACTCCTACATCGGGAAGTTTCTTTACAGATAGAGTATCAACCCTGAATTTTTTCAGATTTGTTGAGGTGATTTTTCGAGGTGTCAAGTTGTCTTGAAATTTCCAAAAAGCTCATGCAAGGGTCTTTCGGAAAATTTTTTTTTTGGCATAAATGACCATAGATTCACCAAGGAATCAATGGTCTTTTATGCCTAAAAAAAATTTTTATTTATGGCCTTACATGGGCTTTTTGGAAATTTCAAGACCAACTTGACACCTCAAAAAATCACCTCAACAAATCTTAAAAAATTCAGGGTTGATACTCTACAATTAAGAAACTTTAAACATTTTAACGGAAATCTATTAATTTATCTACGATAAATTCGAAAAATTCTTCTCATGCTTCTTGATTTAGGGTATATTTGCTCTAAAAATGAAGCATAATTAAAATTGAAAAATTGAGCAAGGCGGTTCCTTGCATTTTCTGATAAATTGTCTAGGTAACCAAGAGCAATTTGATCACCATCTGTATTGCTTTTTCATCTGAGAGCATTTTTAGCTTGTGCCTGAGAATACCCCGTTCCAAGTATTGTTCCTTGGTATTGGTTGTTCACGTAGTAATCAGTCACGGCTACAAAATCTGTTAACAAATCATTAATTTTTTATGTAGCTCTCAGGTAGCTCTAAAAAAGAATTACCTAACTTGCTCTGAATATTGTGGTTGAAATCAAAGGAGTGAGATGCCTTTCCGGATCTAAATCTTCCAAAAAATGGGACCTTGAAAACTTAGAAATGATTTTTTATTATAAAAAGTCATTCTTAAGTTTTCAAGGTCCCATTTTCAAGGTGACTATTAGGAAATTAGAAATTTGAATATGAAGTTTAATTTCAAATCTCATTTCCTGGTAGTCACCCATTAACACAACTTTCAAGAAAAGGGATTTGCGACGTAATATTTTTTGTAGACGAAGGATTTGAAATGAGCAGCTGTTCACTTTTGCAGACTTTTTTAACTTCTTCCCGTAAAAAAATTAAAATAATTTTTACACATGTTTCTTTAAAAAGTCACGTTCGTAGTGTTTGCTTTAGCCTTTTATGACGTTTAGCCTTTTTATTGGCTATTAAATTGTGTATGTATTCCTTTAACAATCCTGATTGACTGTTAGTGCTGTAAAAGTGGTCAGTCCATTCCTTGAATATAAAATTTAAGACCTATATCGGTGTATTTTAAGCTAAAAGTCCGGGGTAAAAATAGGGATGCACGACGAGACGAGAATCGCGTGAGAGAATGAGATGAGACATTTTTCGAGAAATGGCACAAATTTGGTTTTTGATTGGTCAAGCTGCAAGGTTTTAAATCAACGAACGAGAAATCCCGTTTTCATGAGATTTCTCGTGGGATTTCTTGTACGAGAAATAATACGAGAAATTTGAATTTTGGACTCCTTGGTACAAAACTTGTCGGAAAACAAAATTTAAGTCAATTTCTCGGACACTTCTCGGAAGTCTCATCGTGCATCCCTAGGTAAAAATTTTTATGCGAAAAATAAATCTACATAGAATTTAATTTAAATTTTTATGTTAAAAATCAACATATTTTCAATGTTTATTGTACATAAAAATTAACATATAACTCTTTGTACACTTTTTTTGTGCATAGAATTGTTTACCGTGTGATCGAAAGTCATTATTGGCTCTTTCGAATGCCTTTCTCAAATTTAGAAAAAAACCCCCCACCGCTGATAAGTTTGACCGAAGAGGTTTGATAACTTTTTCAACTACGTTAACAGAAAGCTTCAGTGAATAACAGACGGAATGACGGTTTTTTCTCGTATTCGATTTTCAGTGAAAAAACTCGAAATCTCGGTATCTGACAAATTCCTTTCGCGTAATTCTAAAATTTTAGTTCAAGTTTCAACTTGTCTGAAATGTAAGTGTGACCGGAAATAATTTTTAAAAAATGTTTCCGGTCTTTTTGCGTTTGACTTTGTTTTCCGGGTTTCTGTTTACTTGGAACAAGTTAAAACTTGCATCAAAAATGCAAGAATATGTACAGAGTTTGTTGGAGCACCAAAATTTGAATTTTTCCCCCTTATTGGGGTATTAAGTAAAACATTCACTCCTTCTGGTATCTCTAAAGCTTCCTCTTTAATTTCTCTGCTTAAAAAATAAACTGAACGGTAAAAAATGTTATGTGAAAAGTAACATAATTCACCAATAAAAAAGGTGGTACTAAAATTTATGTTAATTTTTATGTTAAATTAACTTTAAAATATGTCGGTTTAACACAATTTTATGTTAAAAATTAACATAGATTCTGTGCAGACATTTTTTTTACATAAAATTTTTAACCATGCAGCAGATGACCCAAATCAGCGCTGCCAACGCTTGAAACTATATGTTTTGTAAAGTCGGGTTTGAAATAAAAAGTAGCAATTCCTGTTCAGTTCTTCACCGAGGTACAGCATTCATTTTAACGAACAGCTTACACACGGTAAAAAATATGTTCAATGTTAAAAGTAACATAATTCACTAGTAAAAAAAAAAAGGCTGCATACACTTTCTATGAAAACTTTACATAAAACGATTATGTCGCATCAATATATGATTTTTGGTCAACCAATAACCAGTCGTCATTTGTCAGCAAAAAAAATGTTTACATTCAAATGTTAACATAAAAAGTGTTACAAATGGAATGTGTAGCCCTTTTTCAGGTTGTTAACTTAAAATTTTTTACCGTGCTTTTTTTTTTTTTCTTTTTTTTTTTTTTCGGAGTTTTTTGAATACTTTTGAAAATACAGTTGTTCGATTTGGTTGTTCAATTTGGTTGATAGTTGTTCGATTTTAGGATGTCGAAAAAGTAAACAAAACGCAATGTTGAGCTTATCAAAACAAATCAAAGTTTTGTTTATATTTTCTACGTCCTTAAAATGGACGCCAATCCGTTCCTGTGAAAGCGACATGTAAAGTTGTCCTTTCGCTGTGAAAAGGCGCGGTTGTTGCGGATTAGACACAGTTCAAAAATTGTTCAGAGTGAGCATTCATTTTTCAACTTAAAATCTGCAACAAAACACGCATATTTTTGTAGCGAAAAGGCAGTTCTTTTAAAAAATTTAAGATTTTTTTGGTTGTAAACAGAGGATGGGTTGTCGTGGGTCAAGCAAAATTCTGGTTCCCCATAGACTTACACGGTAAAAAACTTTTATGTTATTTTGCTAAAAAAAAGGGTTACACATTTTTATGTTGAAAAAATAGAATGTTATTAACGGTAAAACATTCTTTTGTTTTTTGTGTTTGATTCGAGGCTACGGGCAAATTATGTTACTTTGAACATAGCATTTTTTACCGTGTACCATAGCGTTCATTTGGTGTATGGGAAGTTATCCGTATTAGAGAAAGGCTCAAAAATATGCAGCCGTCATGTCAGAATCCGTGCATTTTTCATCTAAAGAAAAAAAAAATGCAAAACTCAAACTAATTATTCTTGAGATTTCATCGGTCTATTAAAACTTTTTATGAGCTGTTAAAATTTTGATTTATGATTTTTCGAATTCCATCGCTTATTGATGTAGGGACGTCGTCCAAACTCGAAAAACTGGAAATAAAAAAAACTCTCATTAATTCATACTCATTTTGAAATAGGGGAGGAATGATGAGATAACCCTTTACCTTTTTTTCGATTTAACCCCCCTCCCCCCGACGAGTGAATAAAAAAAAACCGCATTACATTAAATTAAAAAATGGAAAACAGATCCGGTTTATCCCACCTTTTTTTTTTTCTAAAAGAACGTAGTGAAACAAAACTTGTTGAACGTGTCACGTTGAATCCGCGGCAATCCACTAAAATGGAGTGTGCGCTGAGAGTAATCGGCAGGGGCGCGCGCCGTCGGTTCACCCAGTGTGAGCCGAGCCTTTGTCGATCGCGGGAGTTGTCGCTTTTTTATCCGTCGTCCGCTCGGGATTTTTTTTTACCGTAACGTATATATATTATATCCGTAGCGGGAAATCTTTTTTTTTTTTTTTTTTTCTTCGTAATCGAGTGCGTGTGTGCCTGCAGATCGATCGATTCTGGATTTTTTTCTACTCATACTGGATATCTGTGCAGCGCTTTAAGCGCGACGAAGCTAATTTTTGGTCGGATTTCTTTTTTTTTTTTTATCCGGTGTTTGTGGATCGATTCTTAATACGACGGTTGGTTCATGAAATTTTCATGAAGGATTTTTTTTTTCTTTTCTGTGTTTTTCCTCTTTTTCTTTTTCCCCTCTCTTCTTAAAGGATTTTTACAACAGTGGCCGCGCATGCGTTTCGGGCGCATGGAAAGTCTTGTTTATCTGACGAATTTCTTTTTTTTTTTTTTTTTTTTTTAAATCTTCTCCCCTTTCGGTTTTATTACTTTGCTAAACATGCAAATTGGAGTTTTTCTTCGTTCTCTTGTGAAATCGCATCGTAAAAGCCGTCACCGAGGGTGGTATACTTTTTTTTTGTGAGGAAAAAAAAAGAGGGAAAAAAAGAAGTGTGATGTTCCGAATAAATCGTTTTCATGTACTTTTTTTTTCCGAGGAAAACTTTTTTTTTTTCGCTTATGTTGGAAAGATAAATCGGCCCCGGTACCTCGCGTTTTTAAACCATTTAACACACCGTTTACGTTTGAGTTTCACGCTCTATTGAACTGAGAAGAAGAGCGATTAGTATTTTTGACATTTTTATCGTGACTGTTTGAAAAATATTTGCCTTGTTATAATTCCCGCACGTGAATAAATGATCTGATGGACGGAAAGGGGAAAGGGGAGACGATAAACAAATATACAAATAAATAAACAAACAAAAAAAAAATGTTGTAGGTCGATGTAAATGTGAAATAGAGGGAAAATTAATTCGATTTTCGTAGCTGTCCTGAAGCGATACGAAGAGGTCTCGGAGCAAAGTTTTTTAACTTTTAATTAATTTTTTTGGAGGAAATTCTCCCCGTGGATTCCTATGATCCCGAAAAAAAAAATTTAACCCCGATTTCCGGGATGGAAATTTTCCAAGATTTTTCGTGGGTACTTTTGGAGAAATATGAGGATCAGCCCGGGATTCTTATGGATGGGAAATCGGTTTTTTTTTCATAGGCTGGAAATTCCGATTCCCGGATTTTTAAAGTTTCCCGGAAAATGAGAATCATTATTTGGAAGATAAAATACGAAACTCAGGATCTGGCTCATACGTCGGGTTGATTGCCGTTATGTTTTTAGCTCCGAATTTCGCGATCAGCTATTTTCCCACGCATCCCCACAAGGGATGCCATTAGAGATTCTGGCGGGGAATCCCGGGGTATTCAGAGATTCTGACGGGGTATCCCGAGAAAATTTTTAATCTCAATTCCCGGGATTCTAATTTTTCAGTATTTTTCACTGGAATTCTTCGCGAATTTTAATTTTCTCGGGAATTCTCTCCCAGAATTCTCCTCGAATTTTAATTTTCCAAATCACGGGAAACCATTTTTTCTCAAAAAACGGGAAATCCCGAGTCACGGATTCACGAATTCCCGGGAAATCAGAATCTCTAGATGACATGTGGACCTGGACTCTCAAATCAAAAAAATTGGAAATCAATTGTTTTCTTAGATGCTGGAAAATATGACCTACATTAATTAACAATTGAAATAGCTAAAATCATTTCACAGACGCGTCGTCTGCTCGTTTGTCCCTTTTAGTCCCAGAATGCTCTGTGCGAATTGCACTGCCGAAATCGTCTATTATCGATCCCTAGGTATGAATCCGAAATGGGGAGACAGCATATGAGTAACTGTTTCCCAGAATTCGGGAATCAAAATCTCTCGGGGGTGCCAGATTATTCCCAAAATTTCTAGTTAAACTCTCTGCCAGAATTTTAAAAAACCTAGAAGAATTTCGGAAAATTTCGTCCGATTGAATTTTTTTTTTTTTCGGTTCCTGGAAAATCCCAGGACGGAAATCCGCAATAGAAGAATCTCCAGACCTCCCGCAACAAATCCTGCTTTCAAATCATAATAAATCTTGAGTGAACCTAAATCGAGTTTGAGGTTAAAGGTCAAAGAAGCAGTCTAAAAGGATTTTTTTTTTCTCTCAAAAAAAATTTAAAAATGCCGCTTTCCGAGCGTTTTTTGCGAGGTTAAAAATTTCTTCTTTTTTTTCCCACTCCCCTCCTCTCTCTCTTTCTCTCTCTCTAATCGGGAGAGCGTTAAAAAAATAGTAATAAAAAAAAGTAACATGAAAAAAACCAGCAGGCAATAGAATTCATTTAAATGTTGATTATTATCTGAGCGTGTCGTGTAATGTGGTTCGGCCCATGTTTTGTAATATGTAAATTAAATCGTATTTATAATGCGGTTGCGCCGGGTACTTGTTATTGAAATAAAAATTGATAGATTCAGATGCTTCGGAAAAAAAAAAAAATCTCGATTTTTATTTCGTTAAAAAAATTTTTTTATTAAATTGTTTGTCTTATTCAAAGGTTTTTTTTTTCGAAAATATATATTAACGATATTTTTATGCCCCATAAAATTTTTTTTTTATTTTGGCTGAGAAAAACGAACAGGGCTGATCGAATTTTTTTTTTCCAGTCGCAATTTTTTTTTTTAATTTCAAGGTTCAAAAAGCAATAAAAAAAAAAAAAAAAAACTTCTCCCGGTCACAGTCTGGCGAGACCCGATTGTCGATATTTTCGCAGGGATTAATTTATATTTTAAACGGCATTTTTAAATTATAAAAAAAAAGTATAAAATCAATACTGAAACCTCAAAGTTTTTTCCCTGTAAAATTCATAAAAAAAAGGGAGGGCGATGGAAAAAAATAAGTTTCCTTTATTTTCTTCTGGAAAGATTTCATGGGGGTATTGTTATTTTACGCAAAGGAGAAAGGAAAAAAAAGGACCTTTTTCGCTTGTGCTTTTTTTTTTCGTTTTTTTTTTTTTTTTTTTTTTAACTCCCTCTCCTTTTTTTTTTTTTTTTTTTTTCCTTCGAGAAAACTAGAATGATTTTTCCATTATTTCCAGTACGCTGAGAAGTAATAAAAACCAGTCTTGATTCGGATCAGCTACTGCGAAGGGTTATGGATATGGGGAGGGTCGATGAATCTCTGCCTCAGATTTCTCGAGGGAAATAAGTAACGGACTAGAACACATTGCTTACCAAGCCTTCTCTCGGTTTGTTCATGTTTTCCCTGAAAAAAAAAAAAAAAAAAAAAAAAAAATTATGCTCGTGGTATATCCGGAATTACAACTAAAATATCAACATTTCCCAAACTCCTACGCTTGCCCTTTTTTTTTTCTTCGAAGGATTTCTGTATCAAAAGCAAAAAAAAAAAAAAAAAAAAAAAAAAACACTTCTTTTTTTATCTCTGAATTTTCTTTTCTTTTCTTCTGCTGGAAACTAATACAACTATATTTTTTTTTTTATCAAAATTATGTTTTTTTTTTGGTATGGACAAAATGTCAGCTTTTCCTCCCTCCTGAAAGACAAGATGTTCGTGCTGGGAAAAACGAAATAAATAAAAAAAAAGCAGGAGGGGAGGGGGGGGGGAGATTATATATTCCCCAAGATAAAAGTTTATGCTTGTATAAAAAGTTTTGAAAAACCCCTGGCTCTTGAATGAAGTCAATATGGTAATCGACACTCAAACTCGACGTGTCGTAAAATAACTCAAGTCGTAAATTTGAGGAGCTATTTTCTGTTTTGTATTGGTTTTATTGATGGCCATTATTTTTATTTTATTTTATTTTAGTTTTCTTTTCTCTTTTCTTTTTCCCGTCTGTAAATTTCTTGATCGGAAAGAAAAAAAAAAAAAATATTGTGAAAACGATTCTTACAGTGAAAACGATTCTTGAGTGATCGATGGTGAAAAAAAAAAATTTCTTTTTTCTTTACAGAAGAATTGAAATTTATATGAAAGTTTGAAAAATTAAAATAAAAGAAAAGTGGATTGTGCGTTTTGTGTCTTACAAGTTTTCTTCTTTTTTTATTGCCGTAAGGAGTGTCCCTTGGAAAGGATTTAAAATAACTATCATACTGCGGATCCAGGAGGCCTCGAAAGGGGCCGAAAACGGCGCCTCAAACGGGGATAATAAAGAAATCGTCAAAAAGAAAAAAAAGAAAAGCTCTGTCGGGAAAAGCTCGAAAAATAAGGTAATGATATCCGGTGCAAGGTTGTGATTATCACGCAGGATTTTTTTTTTTTTTTAGATTACTCCCTCTTTTTTTTCTTTTTTTTATTACAAAATAAATATAAATCAAAAGAGAAGGTAAATGAATATTGTAAATGAAAACTTGTTTTTATAGTAAACACGCGAGTCGAATCGGTTATATCATATGGTAGTATTCAAGCCTGACAAATAACGGATTCCCAAGCATTTCTTTTGATTCTTTGTTACTTTTTTTTTTTTTTTTTCTTTTTTTTTTCACCTTTAGGGGCCTTATTTCTGGCAGTCCAGTTTCTTTGTGTAGTGGGTTAAATTGTTCCCTTTTGTGAAATATAAATCTTGTTAACTCGATTATTATAATGATTACAGAGGTAAATTTTAAGTACGATTTGGTTTTTTGGAAAAAAAATAAAGACATGGACTGATTTAGAAAAGCTTGAGGCTTTCGTTTTGGTTTGAGGTGTAGGTGTAGGTGTTGATTTATGCAAAGGTGAGACGGGCACGTTGTGGCCAATTTAGAAAATTAAAATTTTTAAGGATAAAAGCCAATGGAGAGTGGCCAATTAACAGGGCTTTTGGGATCCCCTATTTAGGCTTCCTCTTCAGAACAACTATCCGTAAAATATGCATAAATAATATGCATAAAATGGGGAAAAGTTGAAAATACATAACATTTTCAATTTTCCTTCCTTATGATTTAAAAAAAATTATGTGCATAATTTATGTTAAAATAATTTAGGCATGTCCACATTTTTATGCCTAAAAAATTATGCATACTTGAATTTTTATGCTTTAAAAAATGGATAATAAACTTTGCAAAAATTATGTATGACCAAATTTTTGTATTAATCATACAAAAATAATACATTTTTTATATTAGTTTTTTGCATTTATTTTGTAAAAATTTTACACACTTTTTGCATCACTTTTGTACTGGTGCAGCCATATGATGCCATATAAGATTACATAATGAGACCCAAAAGCACATGTTATTGGCCCTTCTCCTTTCAAGCCCACTTTGTATAACTAGGATTACGCACTGAAAAATCAGGCATTAAGACTAGGAAAGAAATTGAAAAAAAAAACCAAAAATTTTATTACCAATTTTCATTTTTGTAAGAAAAGTTTGGGTCGCGATATACAAATAGAATCCTTACCACTCCAAATCTATTTCCGCCGAAAGACCCATTCCGGTTTTCCTAACTTTTCTGTAAACTTGATCATTGTGAAGCTTTGTTTCGCATGATGACACTTCAAAGTAACAACTTAAACGAGTTAAATTCCTCCACCCCGTTCCTTAATAGATTGAATGGGTCATTGATTCTGGAACTATCTAGCCCTTCCTCCATCGCTGTTCTCACTCTTTTATTTATTATTAAATCAGCCGTTTCGGCACAGGACATTTAATCACTTGTTTCCGGAATTCTTGCTTATTACCCTTCGACATACTTTCTTCTACTTGGATTCCATCTTTTTCTTACTCTTATTTTCCTAAGCGTCCTTGTAAAACCTTCTTAGTAACCCAATAAAAGTGGGAAAATTTCAAAACATCGGAACTAGTCGAAGAAGTGATGCAAAATTTGTATGAAACTTTTGCAAAATAAATGCAAAAATTTATACAAAATGATTGTTATACATTGTTATACATTAGACTTTTTATACATAATTTATGCATTTTTTATGCATATCCAATTTTTGTATAATTTATACATAATTTTTACATTATTTATGCATCATTTTTTCGTATAAGTCAGAAAACCGAATCAGTTTTATTCCCATCACCATTCTTCACCTCCTTCCTGCATGGCGTCGTGCTTCAAAGAAAAAAGGAACTAACCTATTATACGCTGCACTATTAAATATAATGATATGCAAATCCGACTGAATCGTATCGCAATTAATAAACCATTATGCTAATCACAAAAGTAGGGATTTAATTAAGTCGAATAAACCAAGACAAATAAAAGAATAATAAAAAAAAAAAAAAAAAAAAAAAGTCAGAACGTTTAAATGTGATTCGGATGTGCTTTTCATTCTGAAATGGTCATTAGTCTCGCAACATCACGGGCGCAAGATAAGGTATCGCACGGAGAATTAATTGATTGCATTAAATCATTTTAGTTATACGACTCTGAAAAAACCGTTCATGCATTTCTTAAAAAAAAAAAAAAGGAACAGAAAATAAAATGCTTCATTCAAAAAAAAGCTTAAATGCTTTCAGGTACCACGAAAGGATAATTTTAAACCGGATCGGATCTATAATTTCAGAGATTTAGCCTCGAAATCAAATACATTTCCATAATTATCATCAATTACACATTCGAAAATTTTCTTGCAAAGGAGGCAACATTTTCACAGCTATTAACAGACGTGAGTCATTTTTCTTAATGGACCGTGACATGCATATGGGATAAAAAAGGAAGGGGGAAGGGGAGAGAGAAAATGGGGGAAGAGGGACGAGGGAGAGGTCGGTTAAGTAAATTGAAATATCAGAGAGCCGATGGGGGAAAGAGAGAAAAAGACAAATCAAGTTAGGATACTTGTGGGGTTTATGAAACATCGGTCCCGAGGGATGCCGCAAATTACACTTGTCGCCCTCGGTATCGTGCTTTCCCATCGGTTTTAATTGTCCATTTTGTAAACAGTAATACAACTTTTCTGATGATTTCTCTCTCTCTCTATATCGGTCTGTCTATCTATCTACCTCTCCCTCCCTCCCTGCAGTTTTTAACCCTCGTTTCCTATCTTTAGATCCTTCCGGCGGCGATTATTTATTGGATTAAGGTATGAATTAATGAGCTTTTGAATTTGTTGAGCTGAAAAGGAGCTTAGACTGGTGTTCTTAGTGGGGAGGATTTAAATCATGGCTGGGAGTGTTAGGAACCTTTTCTGGAAAGTGGAGAAGTATTTACATGTTTGGTTGGGAAAAAAGTTGGATGAACCAAACATCCCAACTACCCGACTATTAAACTGCAGATCATCATTTTCCGATTCACGGGCCATTATTCCAAAAACTCTGTACGTGAGTGTTAGGCTTAAATTCCAGTCTGGTTAGTCGTTGAAAGGGCCACCCTCAAGCCCCTCTGTTTCCTCAGACTCCACCAAAATTATCAGCTGGGATTTTGAAATAACTCATTTTGAACCTCTATTTATACCTTAATCAAGTAGTACAATCGGTTTTTGTCGTCGTTTTTCCCGGCATGGGAATGGGTTCAAGACCACGGCGAGGAATAGTCGCTTGTTTCCTCTTTTCTGGAAATATCGGTTTTTAATAGTGGGGATGTGGGAACCCGTAGCTTAGTTCATAGCGCACTTGACACTCAGTCATGAGATGAGACGCGTCGTGCTTCTATCCTAGTTCACAGCTAGGAATTTTTCTTAGGTCAAAACTTGTGCGCTAGTCAGAAAATCAATGGTCACCATCCCTCGGTGGGCAATGGCGAACAGGCGTCAAACTGTAGGTTCCATATGCCTGTGAGCTCACGCACAGGTGTATGTGAGAGATCACCACTCTCGTAATCGAGTAAAGGGCTGAGAAGAAGAATAGTGGGGTGGGAGTCCCGATAACCCTGGTTTCTGGGCCTTGGTGTATAATTCTATTACACGATGTTTGTGATTCTACCGGACGGTGTGATGGGATGACACGATTCGTGTGACAGAATTGTGTATTGGAATCACACATACACTGATGCCGACCCTAAAAGCTTAATTTTGGAGGTGGCAGCATGCACGTACAGGGTTGAAACTTTTACAGAATGAAGACCATATTATACGGGTACTTTGATGTCCTGAAAGTAGTCCGTCACGTACCATAAGCGGAGATGTCAAAGAATGCCCAAAAACCCGAACTATCGACCCTCCTCCTTTAAAAGTATACCAAATCGGTATATTTATGCTATTATGCTACCTATGCAGTATATATAACCAGAAATATATACCTTATCTCTACCCATTTCGAAAATTTTCACCTGTCAAACGTACAAACACCACTGGTCATTTCTCTATTTCGAACTTTCTTCGCCTTGAAAACCAGAAAAGCAATTCCTTCATTACTCGTTACACCTCAAATCTTTTTATCTAATTACGGCCTCTCCACCCGCTCTTTAAAACAACTTCCAGCTCTTCCCACTCATTCAGTTAAATTATATACCGTACGCTAAATTCCTTCCAGCGTGATTTGTCAAGGTGTGGGATTTTTTTTTTTGTTTTTTTCTCTCTTTGTTATCTACTCCTCCTGACCGGTATCTGCCATTTATCTTTGTTATCATTTTACTCTTGTTTCTCCTTCTCTCCAATTTATTTCGTTTTAATCATGTAAAATAAATCTCCCGAAACGAGGCATAGGTTCCATATATCCATTTAACCTTTTAATAACACCCCGGAGGAGACGGAAACGATGAATGAACACTCTGTAGCAACCAACGAACATATCACGGATGGTGTAACACTTGTAATCTTGATTATTTCGCCTGGGGTCTCTGTTATCATTATTTAACAACTACTACGGCAAACACACGGATATAATCGAAAACTGGAAAAAGAGGAAGAGAGAGAGAGAAAGATAAACGAAAAAATAAAAAAAAAAAAAAATCTCTGTTTGTACACCTGTTTCGGTTTTAATAGTCATAAGTCAAGTTAATTATTAACCGATAATATATAAGCCATTAAAATGTTAGAAATGTTTTGACTAATCACGATAAAATCTTTCCACTTGAATTGCCATTTAATTACATTGATCCCTTAAAGCATTGACTAATGTCCTGACTCGGATACAAAGGGAACCTATTTTAAGGGATTTCAGTTTGAAAAAACAAAACACGTTTGTTTCCCCGACCGTTTCGTTCCGATGACCGAACTCTCTAATTGAAATGAATCCGATTTTGCAATTGATAGCTGTGTCCAACAGAAGTCACGCCCAAGCTCAGATGAGATCTTCATCAATATAGGTGGTCTTTTTGTTTCCCTATGCCTAATTGCCGGTGTTTTAGGGAATGCATGAATTAAAGGTTTGTGATTTTCAACGGGGAAGGAATGTAATTGATGTGACAAAAGAAAAAAAAAAAACTCTTGGTCAAGGGATAATCGAGTGTTTAAGGAATAGCTATGCTCTGGTTCCGATAGCAAATTGGATGTCTTGACAGCTCTACAGATATTCGAATCTGAAAATATAGGTCAAATTTATGATTATAATGTGATTTTTGTCGACTTTTCACCAAGGAATGTATTATTGTTATTAATTTTTTAAGCATTATTTTGGATTAAGCATGAGTTTACCAACTTTTATTTTCTTCTTTTCATCATCAGCATCATGGGGCGTAGTAGACAGGTCTGACAGGTCTGGAAGCTTCCTATGTTGTTCATATCCCGCTTAACTACGCATATTTTAGTTCTAAAACGGCCATTGATGGCGCTGCGATCTTCAGGGACGCAACATGTCCAATCGCTTAAGTTGGGACCACGGCCATAGAGACGTCTATATGGCCGTGCGCCGCCATCGTTGTTTACAAATCTCAGCGACCAATCAAAAAGCGTCTCGAGTACAAGTGGCGATTACGGTGGTAGAAAGGAAGACCTAATTTTCGTGTAAGGGATAGGAGTTTCCAGACTTGTCTCGTTGGCCGTGGTAGTATGTGACTATCACAGCTAAAGCTGTATACCCAATTTCCTTACAATGTACGGTATAGAAGTGTGCATGTACAATGTGAAAATATTTCCTAGGCCTGAATCCTGTAATTGTGTCAAATGGCCAGTTTAACGACAGGTTCACTCACGCTGGTTTTTGCTTGCACTGAGTGGGACCTTCTTTATTTAGACACAGAATCCCAACCGTGTAAGGACTTACGTCTATTATTCACTTGTATAATTGTTGTATTCAGTAGTGAACTGCAGTAAAAAAGTCCAAGCTATATCCTGATGAAGGATGAAAGCAGGGAAATGGGTCGGGGGAAACCCCCCGAAAAACTACAACTATTAGATGATATACTTCATTTCGCGTAGCCAACTCTGAACTGAACGGTAAGTCGATGAATCGAACGACTATGAGAAATATTGGCTGATTCGAATGTTGTTGATTCATCGACCTACATCTTGATCGATTTTTATACCAAAAAAAACTCTATATCAACCCTAGACTTGAACCCAGACCGACTCCTCGATAATTCGGTTCGAAGTGTGATCAACTTCTTACAATTTTGATAACCTAATGTAAAATTTTACCCCAAAAATAAGATCTTGTGCATTAGCAGTTGATCAATTTAGGAGACCGAGAAACTTGTAGTATTTAAGCAAAGCAGAAGGCCGAGCCGTTCAAAAATTTTTTTTTCAAAACTTTTGGATTTAACTGATTTTGGAACTTCTGCTGAAGAAGATCGACAGAAGACTGGCTATAGTGTCAGTCTTCTAGGTGGCTATCGGCTGCTGTTTTGGTAAAACGGCGGCCTATATATTGGTTAATGAATGATTTTAAATTGAGAAGGGACTATTTTACAACCAATCGGAAGCCAGCCGCCATTTTACCAGTATAACAGCCGATTGCACCCCACCTGATTTATTCAGCGGTAAAAATCTCATTGTTAGTTCCAAGCCACAAAGAACACGAGGTATCCGACTGTATTATTTCTAGTTTAAAAAAAAATGGCTGACATGACAAGTGGAAAAAAAATCCACTTTTCTTAACAAAGCTGACGAACCGCCTGTTCACCGCGTTCCGGAACAACGATCTTTACCTGAGAACAAAACTGGAAAAAAAAAAAATCTAAACGAAAAAAAATGGAAACGTCAAAAGAGGAAAAAAAAAATGACGAAAACAAAATGTCACAGACAGCGAGTGTGCGATTAACAAATCACATGGCATATCTTTTTTCCCCGCTGCGGTTTGTCATCGAAAATTAAAAACAACAAAACAGGGGGGAAAAAATAGAAGAAAGAAAATGAAATTATTTTTATCAGCGATATTTAATAAAAACGAGATTGATTGATTTATTTATTTAACCGGAACAATTTGATGCTTCATCGGGAAACGATTTAATTGAATTCTGATTACAGTTATCCGATTACCGAGACAGTTAAACGAGGGAAAAAAAAAAAAAAAAAAAAAAAAAAGCGCGGCTTGACTTTAATTTCAGAGTCAAAAATCCTAATCCTCGGGATATGGATCTCCAGGACGAGTAGGGAGAAAATGGGAGGGAAAAGTCGAGTGGGCGAAAGGAGCGTGAGGCACTTCCTCTAATTTCCCACTTCATGTCACGTCGGAAAGCGAATGTAATCAACGTCGACTTCTCTCCATAACCATCCCCGAGGACAGCTCTCTCAGGATATAATGACATAATTGTCATTAACCTTTTAATTACAGTTTCTGATGTTCAGACAAGTTTGAAAAATTACGAACCTTGAATCAGGTGTGATCTTTTTGCTAAAAATATAAAAAAGAATCCACTTACGGAATTTACACAAGTGTATAGGAGGGAACATGAGTCAGAGTCATCAACAATCCAATAAAATCCCGAGTCCCAGAGCAATAAATGAAAATGGGTTTAGCAACACCGATATTATCATTTGAGAGCTCCAAGCCGAGGTTTAGTCTTTAATTACATTAACTCTTTGTGTGCAAGGACGTTGCGGATTAGCTTTGTCCCCCTTTGACATCTCATCGGTCACTTTCACGTTCCGTTAATCCTTTCGTGTCAACCCTGGGACGTTTCACACCGTTTTAAAAAAAAAAAAATATTTTTTTTTTTAAAAATAATTTAACATCAAACTGTGAGATACGCTTAGGAAGCAGAGCCGTAAATTACTTTTTTTTTCGTTCCTACGCGGAGCGGAGATAAAAAATACCATAAAAATATGATTAATCGATCTCATGGTAGATAATCTTTTAATTTTTAATTTAATATAAAAATAATGCTAATTATAGGAAAGCAAGTGCTTGAAATACCCTCGAGATAATAAAAAAGAGATCGAGATTTCATCACGATCGAGAAGAAAAAAAAAAAAAAAAAAGATCACAGAATAAGCTCTTTGAGCTCGTATACGGTCTCAAACCAACTTTTTTTTTTTTTTTTTTTTTTTAAATCCTTTTATCGCAGAAATAATGGGCTTGACTTGCAAGCTCCTTAAAGCGTGTATATAGATACTCTTCAACAATGGCAGAAAAAAAAGGAAGATATGTGCTTAGTCATATTGTAAATAATAAAATTCCGTTTATTATGTCGCAGAATTCTATTAGTTTGCTCTCATTGTTTTTTAGAAAAGAAGAATGCGGAGGAGCGCCGGTGAAAGAAAACATTATACAGGGAAAGAAAAAAAAAGTTTGATTTATGATGTAATCCTGTATTACAAATGGATAAAAGTTTGAAAAGAAAGTTTTTTTTTCTTCTTTTCTTGTCGGAGATTTTTTTTTGATGCTTATTTACGAAAGTAAATTGATAACGATTCAACTTCATTGCGGGGTAATTTAAAAGAGATATTGAAAATAATTTTTTTTATGAGAAGTTCCCGTTAAAGGAGAGGAGTTGGGGAGAAATTTTGGTGGGAATAATTGTGCGGGTATTAACAAAACGTGCTTCAGATCCTTTTTATTTAAGGAAAGGGCTGTTTACCTATTACGTAAGCAAAATTTTGGACATTCCCGACCCCTGCCTTTCTCCTTGTAAGCATAAAAATGGATCTTCTCTGTTGCGGAGATTTAACATAGTCAAATACGCTTACTTTTTATGTGGATTTGGCCCAATAGTAGGATTATAAGCCTGCAGTTAGTCGTAACTTTTGCCGTTGTTTTGCTGTTTATATTTTTGTTACTTAGGAACTAAAATTGGCATTACTGACATTTCGTTTTGGAATGTTTGTTTTCTCAAAGGTCTAACGATCGCAAAGCATCGGAAGTATTAACATTTAAAGGACTCCTAATAAATTTAAAGCATTTAAAGAATTACCGTGATAAATAAGAAACCAAAAAAGGACAAAATGTATTTCAAATTTTTAAAAATTCTAAAAACTTCCTATTTTTTTTATTTTTTAAAAATTCATTATTAAGTCATTTTAATGTTTTCCCTTTTTTTCTTTTTAGGTAAGTCTTCATCGATTACTTGATGTTCGTGGATATGAACCTGTTCAAATTTACATGTTCGTAAGTAATAGAGAAAAATGCCTGTCAGCGAAGAACGAAAAAATAAATAAAATAGCAAAAGGAGCAGCAGCTCAGCATAGTTCTGAAGGTCTCAAAACTTGTGATGCGGCGCTAGAGCTAAGAATGGGAAGGACTGGGGCTTTTTTTAAATTTTTTTCATTAAAGTATCTGAGCCAAAGTGTTGGTCCAAAGTCCAAAGTGTCTGAACTTTTTGAAGTTGTATATTTTGATCTTTCGGATCGTAGGACCATATTATTAGCATCTTGAAAGCTTTGAAATTTCCTGTTCGACGTATTGGCCTTTACTTTCTCATTAGACCGGCTTAAACTCTGCCCTAATGCTCCTCATTGCGCTGAGTAAATAATGTTCTGCAAGCGGCCCAACTCAGATTTTTTCAAAATTCGAAAACCCATACATTTTTTAACCCTACTCCAAGTCACACAGTACTTTCAGAACCCACCCAAGAATTTTCCAGCTAATTCATACTTCCTGCCGAACAAAAGCTTTGAAAACAGTCTTAAATACTCTCGGCTTTGTCGCTTTCATCAGTGTTAATCCTTGAGTATCATTTACGATGATTTCTTGCTTTGAACGACTTCATTTCCCACAGATTATCCCCCCCGAAACCGTAGCTAAAAGATTTTCTCGCATCTCAGGAATTTTCCACATACCATTTAACAAAAGGTTTTTCCCCGTAATTTTCCGGTGGGATAACTGAAACAGCATGAAAACTATAACGTCAGGGGGATAACTGTTTTTCTGGAGAAGCGGTTTTATATACCCCGACAACTGGAATCCGTTTGAAAACTTTTTGTTTGAACATTTCCTTTTCGCTTTTCTCTTTTCTTGTCTTTTCAAACAGTTTTCCTTGTAAATATATGTATGTATAAACTCGGTTTTGCTCCTATGTAAACATTGCTAATTGAAAAGGAAATAATGCTTCTTGCTTTTGCTCGCCCCGCGGAAATGATACAATGGCCTGATGTATTAATAGCAGACCGTGCATGGAACCGGTTATATAAACTGTATAATTAGATATTTCGGCGTTTTAATTATGTTACATTAAGATGATTATGCTTTCATCGTTTATTTTGAAAACGTTTCTAATTACCATAGGCCGCATTTTGCACGCGATTTTTTTTTAAAGACTCGTAAAATGTCTTGCTAAGCGAGCTTAGTCGTATTGCACTTTCACCCTTTTAATCGTCTCGGGCTTTAAAGAGAGGCGGGGTTGGATAACACCAGTGTTATGGGTATCGCAGTGGGTACATTGCTCATTATCGTGTTTGGCATTGTGATTTCCAAAACATGAAACCATCCCCCGGAGTGCATTTTCTTCATCCCCCGGTTTTCCTCTCTCGGCTCGTTTTATCTCCGTCATTTCAACCCTCAAAATGAAATTTCCTTCTCTTATTTGCATTCTCGCTCTCACTTTATTCATGGATCTAGCTAGCATCCTCTCTCCCACCACCACCACCACCTCCTGCTCCCTCCCCCTTAACTCCCAGCCACCTCTTCCCTCCAGTATCTTTCCCTTTTCGAGATCCTCCTTCCTCTTCATTCACTTTGTTACTTGCTAACCGGATCTAGTTTCTGTTGAACAGACGACGAATTTCATTAATATTTATCACCTATTTACCGCATTTCCCTTTTCCCAAGCGGCAAATGACGAGTGGCGGGTTCCCTTTTTGTGAAAAATCGTGTTTTTTGCCGTTCCTCTGCCTTCTTCTGGTTTCGTTTTTCAAAGGAAGATTTTTTTTTCTCCCCCTCCCTTTTCATCTCTCACTTAACAAAGGTTCCCCCTGCGGTCGTAATCTAGAATCACGTTTTTATTTTATTTTGCAGTCATTAATCCATGAATGAAAAGCGACATGGTCCCGTTTTGTTTCATTGTTATAATGAAGGACTAAAAGGGGATACGATATTTTGGGTCTGGGGATGAAGTGTACGGGATTCGATATAGTGTGAATGAAAAGGATAGAGGAACACCCTTATATTATTAATATGAACCCTGCATCACCGAGGGCAGTCACACTTTTCTTAATAAACAGTGAAACAACCCCTCCGTGCGATATTGTAACCGTTGTTAATGGGGATGGAAACAAAATGTCACGTTTCACGTAGTTGCCGCATTAACATGAAAAGCTTTATATAAAAGTTTTCCTTTGGGTTTTCTATTATTATTATTTGTGTAGCAGGTTCACTTCCCGCTTCATATTTCATATTTTTATTTAATTTGATTTTGATTTCGTTGGTAAGCGGGGTATAAATTTTGAAGTTGCTGGGCGAATTCAAAATCGTGTCCGTTGAATTCTTGCGTTAGGACGTCTCCTTTGCAATGGGGTTCTGCCTCGGTAGGCGACACTCCGCAAGTTGCGTCATGTAGATGTAGCAAAGGATGAACTTAAACCTAATTACGTTTGCAAGAGAGACTAATGGTATTTGAAAGTTCCTAAGGTAAATTCAAGCCTTAGTAGGGATCCAATTGCATAGGACATGCGTGATTGAATCAAGAGAGCTTCATTCGTTCACATTATCAGCTCCTGCGATCAGCAGGTATTGACGGAAGACCCACTAGCCCACGTCCGCTAGGTCGCCCTCGGGCGATGTTGGAAGATTGTCTCGGTAGACACGGCTCCATTAAGGATGCCAGCAGGATGGGAGATCACCTCCGTTGAGGCGATAGAACTCCAGGCCTTGGAAATGCTAACAGATAAAGAGCGCACGTGTTCTAATAAAAGATCCGTGTGGTCACTAAGCAACCGCTTATTACTAGAATGATCAAGTCGCTGAGCCTTGATTATCGCTCGAACTCCACCAATGTATGGCTAGTAGAGCCTGGATGGTTCTCGAGTTCCACACTTTTAGATGGAACTCCAGGATTAGGTGTCCCTCACTTGGTCGAAGAAGACCTTAACTCAAGTAGGAGGGTAACGTTTCTGCTGAAAACTCTAGATTGGGGATTCCTGATTATAGAACAATTCTCGAAGATGGACTCACTTGTCAAATTGTTTACTATGAGGCAATTCGGTTTCAGACCCCAAATAACTGATCCGCAAATCCCAGAGCTCAAGGAAGACCTGTGCTGAGATATAATCATTCATCCCCATCTGGGATTAGGTGTCCCTGATTGGGGGGTAACTTGCTAAGATAGACCCCACTTGGCGAAATACTTGTGATGCGACATTTGAAGCTACTGTAAAAACCGTTTTGTGTTTCTTAGCCGGAGATTTTCCCCTTAAATAAAATTTATACTTCCATCCACTTGGGCGTAATCGATCTGATACACTACCTAAAGCAGACGATCTCCCAAAACTTCCGCCATTTTGATTATTTGGCATTGTCACAGGTCAAAAGCTACCAGTTCTCAAGAATCTGCAAATCAACTACTCCTGCAAACCTTCACGGGTTGCCTCCTGGATTGAAAGCAAACCCCCTATCAATAACAATAGCAACTTCATTCTAAATTAACAAACAAAACTTTGCAATATCCACAATTGATCCAGCCTTGTGACAAAAAGCTGAAATGGCGTTGTAGGCAGTGCTACTATTTGTTATATCCACGTGTCGCTCTCCTGTGTTCTCCCGCCGTTGAATATTTGAAAGATAAATAGTTAGTATGATTTTACAGAAATAGATAAAAACCATAAACTTTTTTTTTTTTTTTTTAGATAAAATGATGAGTTGTTTTATATCCCTTGTGCGCTTTTTATGCCTTAGGGGTAATGTTTATACCGTATGAAATGAGGGTGAGAGTCCTTTTTGGGGTTTCGCTTTCGTCCCTAGTAGTTCTCGAATCGGATCTAGATCGATTTCATCTCTCTTGTCGGATTATTTCCACTTGATGAACTTGAATGCTCCCTTCTTGTGTACTATTTCTCCCGCTCGGGTTGAAAATCGTTTTATATTTTCTGCGGGAGTTTGTGTTTCTCGTTTTGACTGTCGATATACCAAGGTTTTTTTTTTTTTTTTTTTTTTTTGAGATTGACGAGTTAATTGCTTGTGTTGGGCTTGAGTTACTAATCCTTTTTTTTTTTTTTGTACCAGGAGAAGGGAGATTAAGACGTCTTTTTTTTAAATTTTGAAATGGATTTTGTTCGCCGTTATCAGCAGGGCTTATTTATTGACATTTTTTTAATCGCTTTGACTTCTAAGTCAATTCGAGTTCTGGTTTTGGTCATGGAATACACATTTTCCAAACACTAAAATTGACTGAGAGTAAAATTAGAGTTGAGTTACCGATTTTACTAACTGGGAAGCTAAACATTAAAGATAAAAGATACGTACTTACCTACCATTAGTAGGTAAGTATCCCTGATTCGAGGGATTTGCTAAAGACTTCCTACTCCAGTTTAGAATTTTATAAGTGCTTTTATATTTCAAATGTCGTATAATATCAAACGCGATTACGAGGTCTAAAAATGCTTCGTCCAGATTGTATTGACATCATGGGCCCATTACCGTATACTTCAAAAAGGAACCGCTTATCGCGTTTGACCAATCCTGTACTAGGCAGGTCAACTGAGCTATGTCCATCAGAATCGTGCGTGGAGATATACTCTTTTGAACCGTTGGAGCTCAAAACCGGTTCAGGCAGAGGTTCTTGGAGATGGTTGATTGGAGATAGTTTGTTTTGACATTTTGTAAAAGTGTCATGTGACCTCAAGTTTACACCAACAGGAGCGTAAAAACTTAACAGTCACATGACTTTTACAAACAGTCGAAACGCACTATCTCCAGTTATATTTACGATGGAGATACGTTAGTTCACCTCCGACGCACGGATTTAATACTCGAATTTCTCTAAGGTATGTAATTTTAAATCTGGTTGTCATGTGGATAGCTAAACTACCTAATTTAGGGTGAAGCCCCCCGAATGACTTATAGGTACATAAAGTCATATTTATCCTATTCTGATTTCTGCAGTCTCTTCAACTTGTGTGATTATTGGTAGCTCTTCCCCTTTAGTCCCCTGTCCAGAGCGTTTCCTACTGCAATATCGCTGAAGTCTGCAGTCGTGTGACCCCACGTTATATAAAAAAAAATATGGTGACTGCCGCACATAAAAACTACATAAACCGAAAGCCTCGAATAGGATTTACCGACTTCTTGGCCATTTACGAACCCCCGTGTATAGATTCCTAATGACGGCATTAAAATACGGAATATATTTATATATGTAAAAGTTTACAACCGTAATAAATATTACCGTACAGATTGTTTATCGTGCTTTTTTTCTTTTTCTTTTTTTTTACAACGGCTCGTAGAGACAGGTTCTTTGTCCGTGGATGATGTCGACTACTCATAGTACAAGATTTTCAATTGATTATAAAATGAGAAGAGTTTCTGAACCGTAGTAAAACACGTTTATTTGTTTGTAAATAAACGATCCGGGGGTTTTTATCTCTGCTCTCCCTTTTTGAGATTAAAATAAAAAAAAAACAGAGGTGCCGATCGGTCTGGTTTAATTCGGTCTAATTCGTTTTAATTAATCGAGGGAAGACAAAACAGTAAAGAACAAAAGCGTTTGAAGGAGGAAAATAAAGAATCCATCATCTCCCATCCGAGCAAGCTCATGGACGGTTGCCAGCGGGTATTCACTGAGGAGATAGAGAGAGGAGGGGGGCGGGAAAGAAAAAAAAAACATCGAAACATTACAAAGATAACATAGTAAATTGGATTCTTTTAAAACGCGCATAAGATTCCGTCACGGATAATAAAAGCCGGCATGTCGTTATCACGGACCGAGGAGCATTCTACCGGAACCGTTATAATTCGGTCACATTCACGACGTAGACATGAGGATTACAGACCGATTATCGAACACTAATTTGTGATACAATAATGTCTTATTGCCATGTCATTGACATGTAAAGCCTATCGGTTTGAGTTTCGTGTGAGCGAGATTTTTTTTAAAAAAAATTTCGGAGAAGGGATTATTGGGAGATTACGATCAGTTTCCGGGATTTATTTTTGAACTGATTTAAGCTGATTTTGATTGGTTTAAACTGTGGAGAGTCGAATATTGGTTTACGCTCAGTGGCGATTTGGCAGATATGGCAGGGAGCGGTGCAGTATTACTTCACTGTAATACTGAATACTATACTTGGAAAGTTAGCTCTGAGGCTTGTAGTGCATTTTCTGTAAAATGCAGTGTATGCAGCTGCTGTATGTCAACACCGAAAGTGTCAGCAGACAAGACTCTTGCAGTTGACATTTCCTGATTTAGTGTTGTTGTAGCTCTTGAAGTTAACAGTTTTGCAGTTGGCGCTTTGGCCACTTCAAAAGGTGTCGACTATAATCTTGTAATAGTGTCAACTGAAGGTCACCCTTCAGTTGACACTATTACAAGATTATAGTCGACACCATTATAGACTGCGGGAGAAGCAGTTTGATAGCGTGGACTCTGCAGCGTATGTGATGGCAGTCAGGTAATACTGCACTCTTTGTTTTTGCAATAAAAGGAGGGCTTCCGGAGTTCCTCCTCCAATTTTAACGCCACCTAAAACAAAATATCACACCAATGGTCGCGGTTCTATTTTCTACTCGCCACAGCTCTACAAAATTGTTCCGGATGTAGTGAATTTATTTCAATCTTCCAGATAAAGATAGCATCTCATTAGCTTCTTCCCATGTACCTCGGCAAAATCAATAAATAAAACTAGTCCAGTATAGTTAGAGATCATCCGATATCTGATTATTCTCCAATGTGACTTCAACAGTTGACAGTTTCAGAGTTATAGCGGGTCAGTGGACTGTAGCGTAGGTACTGGACATTGCACACTTTAACGTTGTAATGTTGGACTGTAGGTTCTACAACGTCCGCAGCGAACGCATCCCAGTGACAGTGCTGACACTGTCCTCTACAGACACAGCAGTAACTCCTTGGTAACACCTGGACAATCCTGCGTCACCTCCGTTATTGAGGTCACTAATTTTGCTCCTATACAGATGGCACTGCAATCTGTATAGGAGCAAAATCAACTACCTTCTGTTCAGCCTTTCCAATAAAGGCAACCTGAGTCTATAGCATCAGTTGCCCGAAGGTACTGTCATCATGGCGGTACCGGCTCACTTTTTTATTTGATTTGACTAAGTGATGCTGACACCTATGTCGGCAACGAGGAAAAAAAAATGACTACAGAACTTAGAACTAATACTTTAGAACTTTGCACATGTTGAAGCCATGATATCTGATCTCCTTTTGAAAAAACGGCGTAAAGTTCGGTTTCTTTGATTCCTAAAATTTCATGTGCAAAAATTACACAGTAGCTTTGAAAATGGGACGCAACCGCAGGAAAAAAAAACAATAAAAAAGTCTCGGTTATAAAAATGTCTGCTGATCCCAACACACACGCATGCAGCACACCTGAATTTTTTTTTTTTTTTTTTTTTTTTTACACAAGAAAGAAAAAAAAGCAATAAACTGGATTCGTGTCGGTTTTTTTCCCTCCTCCTTTTGTTGTAAAAAATAAATAACGGTAAGCAGAGCAGTAAAAATAAAAAAAAGAAAAGGAAAAGAAAAGAGGAAAAAAAAAAAATTACCAGGTGTGGAACGCTGAAGCAAGGGATGCGGGACAGAGAGGAAAAACAGAAAGAGAAAGAGAGAGAGAGAGAAAAATTCAAAACAAAAATGTTTACGTATGTTAAGTCGGAATGTTTTGCCAACAACTAACAAGATTGAAGGTAAAAACTGTAAAAGGAGGGTGGCTCGTTCGTCGCCACCACCTTGCTGTCAACACGCAAGCATTATAAAAAAAAAAGCCATTCATTACCAAAATCAAGAACCGAGGAGAGTGAGAGGAAAAAAAAACGGATTTACGCTGCCGTTTATTAAAAATAAAACCTTTTCTCTTTTTTTTTTTTTTTTTTAAACTTATTCCTTAATTTAACGGTGGAAAATTTTGAGATTTCTTTTCTATATTTCTCTATTTTCGATCAAATGAAATGGGATTGACCGATAGCTTCAAGAAACGCTAAAAAATGTTTCTTAGCTTGTTAAAGTTTCCTTTGATTCTAGTGCGCTTTGCTCCTAGCAGTCCGTAAATATAGAGAAGCGAAAGCCAATTATTAAGTATTGCCAACAGCTCTAAATACTATAAGTAGGACTTCAAGCCCGAATTTTGCCAAAAGAAAACGAATATTTTTGTACTTTTTTGGTGCTATTCTATTAGTGTCACTAGTATTTCGACTTGATTTTCTTTTAGAATCCTTGAAAATGGCGTCACTTGGTTAAATATACCAGACAAGAGGGCATCGGCGATATTTCAAATGATCCAAATAGGAAATGGTCCAAAACTGGTTTGGAACAATTACAAAAGGTTATTTTTGCAAAAGGTCCAAATTGCAAATGTTTCAAAAAAAATTAGCAATATATTCTTGCAAATTATCCAAAAAATTTGCAACATTCAACTATTTAAAAAGGTATATAAAATTTGGACCTTATGCAATTTGCATCATTTGCAAATTCACTGCATTGCAAATGATCCAAAGTTTTAGAAAATTTGCAATTTGGACCTGTTGCAAAAATGAAATTTTTTCAAACCAGGTTTGAACCATTTGCAATTTGGACGATTGGCAAGGGTGCAAATTCATTATGGAATTTTGGACCAACATGTTGTACCAACTTGTTGTACCAACTTGTTGTACCAACTTGTTGGATCAACATTCCACACTAATTTTAGCGTAGGAGTAAATTCTGCAATAGTCGATTCGTTCGCTTGTCAAACATGTTAGTACAAGTTCGTTCAACATTCCAACTAGTTGGTATAACATGTTTGTCCAACTTGTTGTACCAATATGTTGTTTCAACATTCCATAGTTAATTAGCACCCCAAAGCCCCAAGAGTTTAAAAAAAACGAGGAAGTTGGACAGAGGACCTTAGCTCCGGCCAGCACTTGCTCCGAAAACGACTCCTTGCAAACTTTCAACTCTTTTTGGCAACGAAACTACGACAACCTTTCTCTTCTTCCGAATTGCAAATTCTATTCAACATTTCCATTCTCCCTTGTAAAACAGGAATAAATTCTAATTCTTCCCATAAACTTCTTGTCATTTATTTTTATAGAATCCCATAATCCCTTGAGTCGAATCCTTTCGATTTCCTTCCGATCAGTGGGGAGGGGGTTGGAATCTCCTGTCAAAAACCCACGATAGAGGTTGGATTTTAAAATATTTTTTGAAAATTCTTTTTTTTGCCTTGGATTAAGAGCTCCGCCCCGAATAAATCCCGATACTAATCTGAAAAAAAAAAAAATAGTAAAGTCAGGTAACGGTCGGGCGCATTAAAATTTTACGATCCGGAATCGTTTTTTTTTTTTTTCCGACATGGGTTAATTCTGTTTGCGCAAACATTATTTTTTTTTTAAACGGGCCGTTAAAATTCATGACCCCCTTTTAAAAGCCCTCTAACTTTTATGACGTTTATAAAAAGCTATTGTTATTTAACAGTTATGTTCGACAGTTACTAACGCACTAGTCTGCAAGGAAGAAAAAAAGAAAAAAAAACTGGGTTAACTTCGTGTTTTTTTTACGAGGAGGCTGTGAGCTTTTTTTTTTTTTTTTTTTTTTAAGGTTTTGCCAATTAGTCGAAACGTTGACTTTGACGTAGGGGGATTGCAGGTTCCTTTAATTAATCTTTTTTTTTTTCTTTTAGAACTGCATTATTTCTTTCCTCGAAATGGTTAATTGTATAACTTCCCTTTAGTAGCAATAAAATTTAGTTTAATTTGCGTCGTTAAAAATGGGTTTTGTACCTGTGGAATATTGAAGGAGGAGGGAAAAGAAGGGGAGGGGGGAAGAAAAAGCGATAAAAAAGTAGATTTATGTTTTATTGCACAGTTAAAAATGGTTGTAAGAATTACTGGGGAGATATAAAAACTAAAGGAGGAAAAAAAAAAAAATAAGGGGAATAAAAAGCACTGAGTGGGGGGGAGAGAGAGAGAGAGAAAAGAAAGGAAGTCTGAAATTTTCCAAGATGTAGTAAAATTTAGTGTCGTTGGAAGACAGATTGTCCGGGAATGTCGAAAAGCCAACTCCCAAAGGGATCCCTTCCCCCAAAACTGTTATAAAACTCGACAATTTTATTTTGAAAGTCATTCAGCTCCTTGGGAGACACGTATTTTTTTTTTTTTTTCCTCTTTTTTTTCCACCCTCTCCCCGTGTCACTTTTTTCCTCCTTTTTTTGTTAAATCTCTGAGGATGGCTCAGTTCTTGTCGTCCCGTGACCGTGAATAAAAATCTCGGTAGATATTTTTTGATTATAAAAAAAAATCGTGAAAACACGACGGAGACAAATCGAAAAAAAAAAGAAAAAAAAATACAAGGGAATAAGAGAAAACGCTTAAAGGCCTAAAGGGGGTTTCAGAAAAGGGATTTACTAACTGCCCCTTACCGCATTTTACGTTTCCGTTTCCTTCGAAAATAGTTTCCTTGCCCTGAGCTGACATCGGTCATTACCATCTCTGATCTTATCCTTTATTGCGGCGCTTCAGCATTACCATTTTCGTTATGTCACGATTACGGACCCTTTTTTTTTTATTATTCGATTTTCGAATTTGCATCTGGAAAATTTATTTGTATTTGACGGCGGGGGTATCTCCTTCGATTATCGCCCGCGCTCACTCCTCCCAATTACGGTTGTTTATCAAGGGAAATAGCTCATTAGCAAATGGACATTTACTCGTATTATACATATTGTCACATGGAATTTACACGATCGCTTTGTCCTATTTGAATAGCTAATCTTGGAATAGTTACACGATGCAATTATCACTAATTCGAGGAGGAGGAGAAGGGGGAAAGACCCCGTTCGAATTGGTTTGTTCGTATATCACCTTTCGAGTGAAAGAGTTTATTGAATTTTTTTTTAAAGAGATTTATCTATAACAACTGGCACGCAGCGATTTAATTACGGTTGCTACTACCAATTACAGTTCGTTTGTTAGGAAGATTGCCCCGTGAGTTTTATTGTAATAATTATCATAAAACTGACATCTTTACAAGTATAATGATCACGGTTTCAAAGTAGCGGCGTCAGACAACTGCGCTCGTTTTTCAAATTAAACGTTTCAACACGGAATTTTACTGCAAAAAAGAGGAAATTCTGATTTTATGCGTTTGAGGTACCGTACCGAGGGCTTACTTTGTACACTTTTTCACTTTTTTTTGTTATTATTTGTAAAATACTGATGCGATTTTTAATCTGTCTTCACAAACATGAAGGGAGATCCTTCAGCTTTCAAATGATACCCTCTTGTAATGGATATACTTCTCCTAGGTCAATCTATGACTCAATTTTCCGAACGCCGTCGACGATCTGAAAGTGGGGTAACTTTGGACATTTTTGTTTCTGCATCCGTAAGTCCGTAATTAAAACAATAAAAGGGCGAAAAAATATTCTCAAAACATATTACCTTTAATAAATAAACAATTTTTATGCCGTTAAATAATTTTAAGAGAAAATGATCCAGAAAAATAAATTCTTTGAAACCAAAATAAAATGTGTTTGGATGAATAAAATGGCTGATTAACATGGCGTTTATGGAGTGTTTACAAACATTTTTTTGTTAATTCTTGTTTTTCTGCTCTCGGGAAAATACATTTGGAAAGAAATTTTTTGTGTAGTTAAAGGATGATGTTGGGCAAGTGCCGAACGTGTTTGAACCTGAATACGGCTTTCAGATACCGTTGGAGGGACCTTAGTATTCCGAACTTTGAAGTTTTTCCCGTCTCGCATTATTTTGAAAATCGAATATTTTTATAACGAAGCTAATTGAAAGGACCATTTTACTAAATAATATTCAAGAAGCTTCACTTTATGAAATGCAATCGTTGTTTGGGCCTTTCCTTGTTCTATTTTCAAGAATTTAAGGGAAAATCAAAGTGTCCAAAGTTACCCGGTCGAGTACAAAGTAACCCCCTCGTACGGTATTGAAAAGTAGTTTTTTTTATGTTTCGCTTAAAAACCCGTGCAAAAAGGAATGCATAAATTATATAAAAATCATGTATAAATTATAAGAAAAATTGGACATGCATAAAAAATGCATAAATCATGTATAAACAACGTAACTGTTTTTACCTGGAAATGTTTTCTTCCATCTTCTACATATGCAAAAAGCATTTGGGGTTTGTCCGTAGAGGAAAAAATTTTAAATGTTTTTTCTACAGAAAAAATATTTTGGATGTGGAAAATGTAGATTTTTTTAAGAAAATGTTTTCTGAAAAAAAAATTGTTGAGGAAAAAATTTTAAATATTTTTTTACAGAAAAAAATTAAATGTTTTTCCTGCAGAAAAAAGTTTAAATGCTTTTTCTACAAAAAGAATGTTAAATGTTTTTTCTACAGAAAAAAATTAAAATACTTTTCCTACAGGAAGAAGTTTAAATGCTTTTTCTACAGAAAAAAATTAAATATTTTTTCTACAGAAAGAAGTTTAGATTCTTTTTCTACAGAAAGAATGTTAACTTTTTTTCCATTTTATGGATACTTATTTATGCATAATTATATTCGACTAGCTGTCAGTGTTTGCTTTGCTTCGCGCTTTGTCCAGTTAATGTCCGAAATATTTTTTCTGTCGACAAAGAAAAAATATTTAGAAATGATATTTCTTTTTAAAAAATTATTTCTTTAGAAGAAATATTTAAAATTTTTTCTGTAGAAAAAACATTTAAATTTTTTTTTTTGTAGAAAAACATTCAAATTTTTTACTGTAGAAAAAATATTTAACATTCTTTCTGTAGAAAAAACATTTGATTTTTTTCTGTAGAAAAAATATTTTGATAAGCATTATATTTTACAAAAATGATGGATATCCTGATTTTCATGCTTAAAAAATTTATCCATAATATTTGTCAGAATGACAAAATTCTAGGTAAGAAATCCTAGAAATGGCGCCTAGAATTCCAACTTTTGAACACACAGACTTAAAAGCTGCTTTTTACCTCAAAATTTAACGCTGAATAGTAAAAAAAAGGTCATCTCATCCTTCAAATCTTCAAACAAATTCGCACTAAAGCAAAAGAATAAAAAAAAAAGATGCCAAAGAGATTAGATGCCAATATTGAAAATCGGCGAACCGTGGGAGACAATACAGAAAAAAACCATTGTTACCTTTTCACGGTTCATATGTCTTGTTTTTTTTTCCCGTCCCGTTCCCTTTCCTCCTCCCCCCCCCCCCTTTACTCCCCATTTTCCTTTCTGAGAAAATTAAGATTAAAAGAGATGCCGCTATTAATTCTACAAAAAAAAAAGAAATAAAAAATTAATCCCCTTTTATGAATTATTACTCTGATCGGCTCTTGATTGGACGGGAAAAAAGAGGAATTTATATAACGATTTCAGTTATATTTTCCTCCTTCCGGAAAAGTTTTAATTTTTTTTTTAAATTATCATCAGTTTATATGTTTTTACCTCACTCGCGCTGGGAATGAATGATAGGGAATTTCTGGGAAAAACCGAAGTGAAAAGAGCTTAAAAAAAGCCACAGGATTTAATATTTCACGGGAAGCGATTACCTCGTTCCAGGAAAAGCGATTACAAAATGGATCGATACACTAGTATTTGAATTCTTCTGTAAAATGTTTTTTTATTATATTTCTGCCGTTCCCCAACTTATTTTATATATATATATTTTTTTTTTTTTTTTTTTTTTTTTATAGGATTTGAGTTTGAGAAAATATGCAAAGGAATTTATTGTTTTTTTTTTTTTTTCTAAGTCGAAGCGGGGTTTTTTTCCTTTGTCTATCGTATGGTTTTTGTAGCGAGAAAACGACTCTGTTGATTTACAGATTTCGGGTTTTGGGTTGATGGAAGCATGATTATTTTGCTGGAGAAATCAGTTCACTAGTCAGGACTGAACTTACAGTGGAAGGATGCGAATCCTGTGGTGCTACAGGAAGAATTTTCCTGTGGGACTAGCACCACATAAATGTGATCAATTACAGCGTTGCCAGGTGGAAGGAGATTTCAGTTGTTATAAAATCGACTTTTTTGCAGAAAGTGGAATTGATTTTAAAAAGACCAGAAAATCTGTGGGTAGAGGTTTGTAATTGTTTGCCGAGAGGTGCCCCCGTTCGAAAAAAGAAATGCATAAATTATAAAAAAATCATGTATAAATTATACAAAAAATTGGACATATATAAAAAATGCATAAATTATTTATAAGCAACTTAGCATTTTTTTAACTTAATATTTCCTGAAGCACAAAATGCCGAGCACTGTAAAGTTTTGCCAAAAGACCGTAGAGCGACATCCCAAGACGGTTATAGCATCCTCCACTGCAGAAGGATGATTAATCAGTTAATGACATCTTTAGTGCCCCATTTAATCAACCATTCGAACTACCGATCCAGAAGCCTTATCTTACATCTCCGACAATTAAAAACAAACAACTTGGACCCAAACAACCTCATTGACAAGTTACAACATTTTTAATCAAGATGTTTCGGTAGATAAACATGCTCTTTAACTTGTCATTCTTTATTTAAAAAAAAAAAAAATCGTCAACGTGACTTTCTGTTGCACGACTCGACAAAGAAAAAAACGTCCGTGTGGAACTAATTCAAATCCGAAATACGATATCGTTATTAACCGACATAAAAAAAAAAAAAAATCGGGCAGAGAGAAATTACTACGTACGAAAATGAGCAAATAAATAAATAATCGCTTATTTCATTTAAATGAAGCGAAATTAATGGTCGCTTTGGGTGTCGTCCAGTCCGCTACTGGAATGTGGTTCCTCGTTACGTTAATAACGTGTCATTAAAGTAATGCGATGTACGAGGGGCGGTACCATATTCCGTCCGACTTGCTACCTTATTATCTGCAACTAATCTCTCTCTAATCATGATTCGATCTCCCGGTTTGTTTGTTTACGGGGCCGTGAATCCCCATTTCAAATATTAGCACTTTAGTTTCCAAAAAAAAAAAAAAAAAAAAAAAAAGGTGAGGAAATGTGTAATAAAAATGTTGGAGCTCTTCCAGGTTCACCTTTCAAATTGGTGAGAAAAAAAAAACTTGTTGGTGGTGGCCTGAGAGTTTGTCTTACGAAAATTGATTTATTAAATTTTAAAAATAAGTGATCTGGTTTTATTATCGTATTAAATGAGTGAGTAATGAGATAAGTTTATATTTATTTTTTTTTTTTTTATTGAGTGAATGAAAGAAAAAGTTAAGTGAGTTTTACTCAGGTGTAAAGGAGCCAGGAGGAGGAATGCGTTGCCCCCTGATTTTCATGCCCCCCCGTATTCCCTTGTTTTGGCTAGGCCTGGAGTAGTGCATAAACGACAGGAGATTGACATTTCCTGCCTCAAGAGCCCTGAACTTAGTCAAAGTTCCATTTAGGCCCGTAAAATTAAGATAATTTTTTTAAAAAATGGTTAAGGAAACTCTCGCTTGAAAAGCACCACAAAATAAAAACTATTTCACTTTTTTTTGAAATCTTTTTTTAAAACTCATACTTTTCTTAATCATATTAAAAAGTGGGAGTTTTTTTAGTCACTTCTTGAATTTGAACTTAAATAATTAAAATATTCGTTAAGCACCTTTTCATTCCTTGGACTGAAAAGTAGACCATAAAATGTGTTTTCCTCGGAATAAAAAATATTTTTCTTTGCAGGTATCGAAGGTAAATTTCAAGACTCGACCAATTACGGCCCTCGGCTTCGCCTCGAGCCGTAAACTTGGTCTCGTACTTGAAATATTTACCTTTGACAACTGTAAAGAAAAATACTATTTTGAATATTCACAAAATTCTAGGAACCCAACAAAATTAAAGAATCTTGCAATTTCTCGTCAAGCCCAATTTCACCAAAAAGTGAAGTAATCGTTATTTTGTGGTGCTTTCAAGTGATAGTTTTCTTAGCCATTTTTTAAAAAGTTTTTTACCTGCTATTAATAAAACTTTGTGAAATATCAAAAATTCTTATTTAACCCCGTAAGATGTTTCACGTCTTCTTTACGCTATATATACACATAAAGAGTATTCTTTTTTAGATCGTCCAAATCATGTTCATGTAAAATTTTCGCAACCTCTTTCAACTTTAAAATAGGTAGGGGTTGTTTGTGCTTCGTGCTCGAGATTTCGGAGGATGATCCAGTTTGGCTACTGGCTTGATCTTTTCCGATTCCTTTTGTAACACCCTGCTTGGTAGTTCAAACAGACACTTTTGCTGCTTTTCCACTTCAAAATTAATTTTCTAAAATTAATTTTCAAAATTTTCGGAAGTACTGTGCTTTTATTATTCAAACATAGACTACGATTTAAAAAAACGCAATGTACCAAAACTGACCAACTTCTTTTTTAAAGCTTGGTTCCGAAATCCATAGAATAAAGCCCAGTACTTCCGGAATTTTTGAAAATTAATTTTAGAAAATTAATTTTGAGCCATAATGGTGAAGCGTCATTTGAATCAAATCCCTCCAACAATTATCTGAATCGGGTATTAAATCTTCTGGAAAAATCCAACCTTTATAGATCTTGCCGCGATGACCTACTAAAATTATATTTTGTTCAGAAGCAACTTGATTTTGATATTCCCGATGAATATTCTTTATTATTTTTAAAGAAATATGTGTACGTGCATATGAAAACCTCCCACTTGTACAATCCGGATAGTTTGTTTTGATTCGAAAACTTATTTGTTTACAAAAGGTTGAAAAACAAAACAAATTATGCGGATTGTATTAGTGAAAGGTTTTCATATTTACGCACACATAATTCCTTTCTAATTCCAAAACGATTTTAATTTCTCTGTGCATAATTCTGTTGTGAAATGAAAAATTAATTTTCAAGTCTTCAAATTCAATATTTTTTATTCTTTCAAAGTCTGTTTTAATTTTTGCAAATGAATTTAATAAGGTTTAAATGTAAGGGTGCAAATTCACTATGGAATGTTCTGCCGTGAAAAGGGAAATGGACCTATCGCACATCTCTGGGTTGGTCATGTTTGTTGATAAGCTAAACATAAACAAACATGGCCAACCCAGATATGTGCGATAGGTCGATTCCCCTTTTCACGGAAGTGTTGGACCAACATATTGGTACAAGAAGTTGGACAAACATGATATATCAACTTGTTGGAATATTGGACGAACTTGTTATACCAACATGTTTGGGTGCAATTTCACTATCGAATGTTGGACCAATATGTTGGTAAAACAAGTTGGACCAACATGTTGTACCAACTTGTTGGACCATCATTTTATTCTAATTTTGGCGTAGGAGTAATAGTAATAGTCGATTCGTTCGTTCGTCAAACATGGTGGTCCAACATGTTGGTACAACATGTTGGTCCAACTTGATGTATCAACATGTTGGTACATGTTTGGTATCGTAGGAGCCCGATACCAAAAACTCGTCCCTACCTCCTAATCAACTTCTTACTCCTACGATCCAGGTAAAGTCTTATTCCTTTTTGGAATCTCCATCTACATTTCTGCCCCTGTAAGCGATTTCAGCGTATCTCCATTTTGTAAACAATAGCTTCTTTCTGATGTTTAGCTTTTGTCAACAATGGTTCTATTCGAGTTGTTTTCAAAATGAAGTTACGCTGAAGTCGCTTACAGGGGCAGATTTTTGGCAGATAAGCTTACTGGAGCTCAAAATTCACTGATTAAAAAGGGTATGTTAACTTTACACGTTCCTATAAATTCAAAAGTAATTTTTACGCTGTCAGGAATCGCACATTCCGAATCTTTTCGGTTTTTGGGTCAAGCGATAATTATAAACAGCATATATTCCCCAAACTTTTGAACACGGAGAAAAAAATTCGGTTCCTGCAACTGAAAGTTTAGTAGCGTCCTGTGACAACCAAAAATTTGAGTTGATAATACTGAAAATTCAGTAATTCTTACTAAGTGTTAGTAATCATTACTGAATTTTCAGTATTATCAACTCAAATTTTTGGTTGTCACAGGACGCTACTAAACTTTCAGTTACAGGAACCGAACTTTTTTTCCCGTGAAGTCATTCCTGTTGACTTTCCGCTTAAATGTCCAGGAATCTTAGGAGCCGATTTTCGCAAAGAAAATAAATAAAATTAAATTAAGGTTACAATATCATAAATAAATCAATCTCGCATATTAATCAAACGAAAATTGTACGAGGGTTCTTCCTATCTGTTTATAACATAACCACGGTTTTTTGGGATAACAGATCATGGTTTTTGGTTATGTTTTAATTTCATAATAACGGTCTGATTCAAGTATTTCAGCTATGGCTTTGACTCAATCCCGACGAAATAATTTGAAATTAAGGGTGATTCAGCAGGGCTCTGGTTTTTTAAACAAAAAAATTAAATACCAACTGAAAAAAATCGATTTACTTCGTTTCGATTTCCCTACTTTGGCTTTCCTTCCCTCATCGGAAAATGCTAATATGTTGCTTGGGTGTATTAAATACAGAGCAGAGCCCAACACCAAACAAATTATAATTCTCCTCCACATTGTTTAAATACTTCAGAAAAAAATCTCTTTGATAGTTAATGTCTCAGAAAAAAAAAAAAAAAAAAAAAAAAAAAAGAATCAAGTTCGCCCAAACAAACTTTTTAGGCATTGATAAATGAATTAGCCATCGACGTTTTAATTCTTTCTGATTGATTTACAACGTGATTAAATTTTCTTAATTTTTGGTCGAAAAAAAAAAGAAATTTCAGTTATTTTATTATTGAATCAACTTCACTTTTCGCCTTCGGACAATTAGATTTTCAAGAATTTCCGCGCCCGTGCCAAAATTTGAACCAGGAAAAAAAATCCGTCTAGCTTTTGAAAAAATAAATTATTTACACGAAAATTAATCACGTAAATGATGTCATTAAATTTGTAGTGTTGTTGATAAATGAGCTCCTTATAAATTTTTAAAAGAGAAAAAAAAAAAATTAGGTTTTTCTTAAATGCTTTTTTATTTATTTTTAGCGAAATGAATTTTTTTCACCTTTTCCCTTCAGGTTTCGATTTTTTTTTCTTATTTATATTTTTTTTTTCGGGAAAACCATTTTCTTTTGAAAATGCTTGGCAGCTCTCTTTGCGATAAGGAAACAATACGGCGGTGAACATTATGACGTGCTGAGGGAGTTGAAGTTGTTTTCTGTTATCTTGTATTTTAAATTCATTGCTTCATTTCCCACATTATCAATTTCATTTTTTAACATGTTTCCTTGTCAGACAAGATACACGGGGAAATATATATCTCTTTTTCTTCTTTCTTTTTTCCTTTTTTTTTACAACAGGTGTTACTTTCGTATCAGGCACACGAACGACTTTTTTTTTATTTTTTATTTTATTTTATTTCTCTTCCTTTTTTTTCGTGAAAAAATAAATAAATGAAAAAAAAAGGTCGTTTTGGAATCCTTGCCAGTTATGTTTGGCCAGAAAAAGTGGAAAGGGGGAAACGCTTTTCCACAAACGTTTTTCATTTTTTTTTCTTCTGCGAAGGAAAGCTATTTTTTTTTCTTCTTATTTTCCGCTCTTTTTTTTGTGTAAAACAGTATGTTTTTCAAAATAAATAAAAATAAAGGACGTTGGTATCGGTGAATGGAAAAGTGCCCATTTTTTTTTATGGGGTGTAGGGGTGTCACCGAATCCCGAATCTCAGATGCTATGACGTCTTTAAAATAAGTTGACATGTACTTTTTTGGATTTAAAAGCGCTGACTGGGAGAGGAGGACGGCAGGGCGAGTTGACTACCCCCGCATTTTAACCCACTTCCTTCTCCCTCAAAAATATAAATAAATACTGACATATAGAAAATTAACGTGGGCTTGCCGATCCTCACTTGTAGGAGCCCAAAGAGACTTACGGGGAGGGAGTGGAGGGGCACATGAATATTTGACCCCCCTTTGCCCCTCCCAGAAAAAGCATAAGCTAAGTATGAACAATTTGGCGTAGGAAAAAGTGGCATGACCTCCCCCCAATTATTTAATACCTACGCTCCTACCTGGGCCCATAACCTGCTCGTTATAACGGTGGCGCCATATATAGTGCAAACCAAAATGCTATCTGTGACTTTCGTTATCCGTCTAATAACTCGTCGATATTTCCCCCCAATAAATTTACGATTAAAATTACAATAATCGATCAAGAGGGTTTTAACAGCGTTTCGGAGCAAAAGAAAAGGGAAAAAGGGAAAGGAGGAAAAGAAATTACCGCTTTTAATACCGTATAATAACTTTTAAAGTTAGAGAACAAACCGTTAATGACGGTTCTTTTATGTACGTTTACTGAATTGATATGTGCTGATTAAATCTATTGATGGGATTTTGATATCGAATGACGTTTACGAATATTATGGAGTTATTATGTGGATCTGATCGTGGGTTATTAAAAAAAAAAAAGCGATTATAGTGAACTGTAATTATTTATTTAGGGGGAAAAATGTAGGAACAAGCACGCCTTTTTCAAACTGGATTTCCTTAGAATTTTGCATAATTTAAAAAAAAGTTAAGAGAAATGGACAGTATTCGTAATATTAAGCTCCTTATAAAGGGGCTTAACTTTGTCAAGTAGGAAATATGACGTTGGAGAATGCATTTTTAACCACTTTCAGTCGGAAGCCTTTTTTCCCTTGCACCCGTGTCGGACGGAATATTTTTTTGCCCTTATTGATGAGGATGTAATATCAGAAGTCAAATAGAAGCCGTTAAGAGAAGGCTTCAGATATTTATTTAAATATACCAAAATAAATTTCCATGGCTTAGAACTTTTTTTTGGAGATAAAAATTAGAAATCTGGCTTCGTAGCGAACTTCATAGTGGTACTGGCATCTTTTCTTCAAAATTTCAGATTGTCAGGTTGTAAAGAAACTCCGGAAAAAGCTTTGGAAAATATATTTTCGACATTTATTTTTGAAAACGTTTTCCGGAGTTTCTTTACAACCTGAGAATCTGAAATTTTGAAAGAAAGATGCCAGTATGAATATAAAGTTCGCTACGAAGTCAGATTTTTAATTTGTATCTCCAAAAAAAAGTTTTAGGCCAGGGAAATTTATTTTGGTATATTTAAATAAATATCTGAAGCCTCCTCTTAAATCATTTTCTATCCTATTCGTCTTAAGACAAAGTTCTTCTCGTTCATACGCAGCAATATACAGTCTGCGCTTATTGTATCTCCACTCCGTGTTTCCTTTTTGAGAAGTGATCAAAGCCTGAAAAAAGAGGCGAAATTCAAATGATCAAATAAAAAAAAATTGATTTATGGACGGCGGACTACGGATTTTACAAGGATTTTAAATTAAAATTCCATACAACCGCTGAACCGCTGCCTGAACCGGTTTTGAGCTGCAACGGTTCAAAAGACTATATCTCCATGCACGATTGTGATGGACATAGCTTAGTTGACCTGCCTAGTACAGCATTGTGTATCTTATTTATGGGTAGCGGGAGGTGGCAAAAATCTTAGTTCTGGACCCGATGCTGGTCTCAGGATCCTAATGGTGACCCTAAGTATCCTGAGTCTGATCTGAAGAACCTGGATCCTAAAACTAATCCTTGGGACTTGGGTATTGGTTTGATGATCCTGATGTTGATCAGAGAACCCTAACCGGCGGATAACAGAGCACTTTGCATAAAATCCTCAATGTTAAATTTCTCAATCAATCCTTCGTCTTGTAACGCTTGCACAGCACACAAAGAAAAAAGTGCTTGGAATTTGCTCTTAATTTTAAGTCATTGACTTTGCTCTAGCCCAATGTAACAGTAAGGAGGTCAGGAAGGGGGGGGGAGTGAATAAAAAAAAAGAATAAAATAAAATAAACAAAAATATATATTAAAAAAAATAGGGCTAACTCAGGGATTCAGGGAAGGGTTATACCCGATCTTAGTACATAAATAAAGAACCACAGAACAAACTAACTTTGTTTCTCACTTAAATTCTGCCGAAGCCCTGCTTCGGTTTTTCTAGAGGTCGGTGTACACAAAAACTTACTAGCTATACGTTAAAGAAAAGAAAAAAAATACAACAAAAAAAAACAGCAACGTCATCCTTTTCAAAACTAAATATAAAAAAAAAATATTCTAAAAGTCCCCTATTAGAATAAATAACAAGATAATGATAAGGATTTTGGCTCCATTAAAAAAAAAAAGGGGGGGGCAAAAGGTTAAGAAAAGAAATCAAAATAAAATAAATAGCTAACAATTAAGGGGGGGAGCCTAGGGCCGGCGCGCCGTTACCCTTTTCGATACAAAATACAAAATAAACGCGGAGGTGAGAAGGGAAAAAAAAGAAAAAAATAACAATAACGATAATCTAAAAACCGTTAGCGTAGCTCGCCAGCATTTAACCTTAATCTTTAAAAAAAGGAAAAATCTCCTTAAATCTTCTCAGATTTCATAGGTGCTCCCGCGGCGGAATGGCAAAACCAAAGCATGAACCATTCAGGACTAAAATCTCGACAGCTATTCTCAGGATCAATGCGACGAAGTCTGCGACTGGCCAGGGTCCTGCACCACAGCAACCATCATCCTTCAGCGCTGTTTTAAATTTATTTCAAAATAGCGATTAGAACTTGTCCATACAAGAAAGGAAAAATAAACCTACTTCGTCTTATTTTCCGAGGGGTATTCTTTTTAAGCATAACGGGTTTCCACGCAAACTTGACGGTTCAGTTTATTTTCCCATATATAATTTCCAACAGAAATGTTTAAAAAAAAAATTTGACCCGAAAAAATTTTAAATGTGACCAGACAACATGGCCGACATCACGAGCAACATGGCGTCGGTTCCGGTCCTAGCGTATAAAACACGCTCAAATAAAATAATAAAAAAAACGATTTTCCATTTAAAATACTAAATACACTTACAGAAATTCCACAGTTACACTAAATTATTTAATCCGAGAGTTGCAGCAAAACTACGCCAACCAGGAATGATGAACTCAACCTAATGGATCATATCGGACCTCATGGCAATCTGGTCTTCACCAAACCTAATAAAATCGAATAAAACAATTTTTCTCAACTTCACGATTTACAAATTTGCCTTTCCTTCTCCTCCTAGAGAGTCAACATAGCAATTAAAATAAAAAATAAAAAAAAAGGAACGAAACGGCCACGTGGGTTTGCGAAAAAATCACTTCCGGTCTGGTTAAGCAAAAATTAAAGGAAAATCTTTGGCCGTAAATCGAGATCACCAACACTCAAAAATTTAATCACAAGAACAGTTTTAAAATTTAATGGAAATTTACCTTTTTATCCCTTTTTTTTAAAATCGACGGAAAAAAAAAATGAAAAAAAAAACTTTCTTTTTTTTTTTTCGGTGTACGACGCAGCACAAGTCACGTCCTTCCAAGTGAACGGCCGCTGTATAACAAGGTGCACAACGATATGTGACGTCACTTAAAATTAAAACGAACCTTACTCATTTACTGTTTTCCGAATCCCGTCATGTTTTGCTTATCAATAAAGAAATTTCATTTTTGAATTAACGTAAGCTAAGAATAGTAAATCCGAAAGAAAGAAGGAAATAATTCTTTTTAAGAAAATGAAGGAGAAAAAAAAAAGAGAAATTGAAAAAAAAAAAAATTCGTCCTGACGGTTACGATGGTCGTCACCGTCACACCAAACGCCAAAGATGTTAAAAATAACTCAAATTGCTTAAAATTTTAAAGCATAGACGTAAAGTTTTAAATTATTTAAGTAAGATTTTAAGCAATTTGAGCTATTTTTAACATCTTTGACATTTGGGCTAGAGCAAAGTCAATGACTTAAAATTAAGAGCAAATTCCAAGCACTTTTTTCTCGGTGCATCCTGGAACCCGTTGCACAATTTCCTTGTGGCGGTACAGGCATATTAACGATTGCCAATCTGTTACTAATTCTTTCGAAGTCGCAAGACGTCGGACGGAATTTTTCCCAAAAGAAATTTGCACAGTTGTGTTCTGCAATGATTTGGGCACACATTCCGTCGGTCTTTATAAAAAAATAGTAAGTGGCCGTTGTCGTCTCTCGCCGTCGTATTAGTTACTTCGAACGACCAACAATTGCGCTTCTCATCATCCCTCTTCTTAGGTTCGCATAAGATGCCCCAATGAAAGGCTGTTAAATCATTTGCTATCCTGTTCCTCTTAAGAGAAAGTTCTTCTCGTTCATACGCAGCAATATGTGTACGTGCATATGAAAACCTCCCACTTATACATTCCGCATAGTATGTTTTGTTTTTTAAACCTTTGTAAACAAATAAGTTTTCGAATCAAAACAAACTATCCGAATTGTACAAGTGGGAGGTTTTCATATGCACGTACACATGCGGACTACGGTCAATGAATATTTACAAGGATTTTAAATTAAAATTCCATAATTATGCCGTAAAATAATTTATTTACTACAGCATAAGGCCTTTCGCAACTAGAGTTCCATCCTCAGTGCTAAAAACATCACTGATAGCACTGAGGATGGAACTCTAGTTCCGAATAGGCCTTATGCTGTAGTAAATAAATTATTTTACGGCCTAATTCTGGAATTTTAATTTTATTGCTAAAAAAAAAGGCTACACATTTTTTATGTTAATAAAAATAGAATGTTATTGTCCATAAGACGTTCTTTTGTTTTTAGTGTTTTGTTCCAGGCTACAGGCAAATTATGTTATTTTGAACACAAAATGTTTTACCATGCATTAACTGTGTTTAGCTTATGAAAGATAAAATTATTTTGAAAAAACTCTTTTGAAAATTGTTTAATTAATTCCTATTTTAATTTTAAAACGACTTTAAGGGTAGGTTACATGCTATGAGATTATGGTAACAATTATGCTTAGCTTATGTAAGTAAAAAAAAAAATATTCGCTTATTTTTTATGAAAGTTATCAGAGATTTTTTATTTTTCTTAAAATCTCCATAAGCTAAGCATAAGTTAAATGTTCATAAGCTAAATACAAGAAGTCATACCTCTTGGTTATTATGGTAATACACTTAAATTATCTTAGTTGTTCAGCAATATATTGTCTCAGAGTGAACAATTTTATTAATAAATTTCCCTAAGTAACTAATATTGATTTTAAATCTTTCTATCTTTAAAAACAGTTTCCAACCCTCTTTGGATTTTTTGGTGTATACATCGGGTTTCCCTATATATGCCAAGGTATTTGCTATTAGAAAAATATATATTCAGCATTGCCATCGGGTCGTAATTACAACACCGGTGCAGCAAGTTAAAAATAAATTATCCAGCACTGGCACCAGCTTCGGCACCGGCCTATTTGATTAAAAAACGACTGAAAAAATTCCGAAAAATTTGAATCTCAGGAATCGGGATTGAAAATTTTTTCCGGAAAATCCCAGGTCAGAATCTCTACACCTAGAGGATTTAGTTTTTGCCTGAAAAATCCTGATTCGGCACCTGTATCGAAAGAGTTATTAGTTGGTTTGACATTCGTGTTTTTGTTTTGAATTCAAAAGGAAAAACAAGCAAAACCGTTTTGTTAGTTGCTGGAAAAAATAACCATGCACATCTGTCAGGTCTTTCATTATTAAAATATTCAATGCATATCATTTATGTAGCGTATTATAATAATCATTACCAGATAATTATGCTTTACAAATTATACACGTTCGTATTTATTTAGAAAGTTATTATTTACCATGTAGAATATTCATAACCTCTAATAAGCGTTTTTTTTTACCTCCGTAATTATTCCATTATGAAATCAAATATCTTCATTCATCACTTTTTTTTTCCTTTTTAAATTTATTATTCCGTTTTCAATAAGATAACTATTTTCCTTTCATTTGAAATATGTTTATGATTATTCTTTTTTTTTTTTTTTTACCGACGTTTATCCCCCCGCAAAGTAAATGGGAAAAAGAGGAGGGAGGGTTAAGGAAGAGAGAAAACTTTGGTTTTAAGCGAAGGAATTCGAAAACAATTGGAAGGTTTTTTTTTTCTCTTTAATATCGGATTTTGGGAAAGAGATAAGGTAAACATTACTTTGAAAAAGGAGTAAGAAAAGGAAGGAGAGAGATTATTCTTTTCTTTTCTTTTTTTTTTTTTTCTTTTTTTTTCCTCCAAAGTCTCGAAGTCGGGGTTTTCTCTCTTGATTTATGTTCAGAAGTTGCAAGATTTTCCGAAAGTTGTTCGTTAGTCCCGGGGTTTATCTGGCGAACAAAGATTTTCTTTGACACTAATGTTCAATCTATACCGCAGTCATTTATTTCTGGATTCGTGATTAATCATTGTGGAATTTAAGGGACGGCCAATTTTTTTTTTTTTTTTTTTTTTTTTCGGAAAGCAATTTTCCTCGACAATACCCGTTTTGATTGAGTTAAAAGCGTTAAACTATTTCCTCTTTACTCTCTCTCGCGAAATCAATTTTTATATATCTAAAAATAAGTGAAAAAAAATAAAAAAAGAAGGAAACGACGAGGTTTTTAGAAGCGTCGTCTGTTGACCACAAATCAGAACGTGATTGTCGAGATTTCTTTTTTTTTTTTTTTTTTTTTTCCTTTCGTCCCTCGGGAAAACGTTGGCCTATCCCTTGGATCTTCTTTTTTTCCTTTCCTTCTTTTTTATTTCATTTTTTTTTTTTTTTTTCCATGTTGAATTTTTATTTCTTCATCTCGGTTTCTTTGTATTTGCTATAAAAATTTCTCTCTCGTTTTTTTTTTTTCCGCTCGTCCCCACCTCTTTTTTTTTTTCTTTATTGCTGTTATGCTTTTCCATTTTCTCTCCGGTTGTTCGTCATGGTTACTGTCTCTAATTCCGTCTTTATAAGGAAATGATGAAAGGTCTTGAGTCTTCTCGGTTTGTCTTCCCTTTTTCCTCCTTACAAGATTATTAACGATTCTGTTCCGTTATTTTCATTCAAAGGATTTTGAATTGTTGCAGCGGAAAAAAGTCTTTTTCGTGTCTAATGTATTTTACAAGGGGGGGATCCCCTCCTTTCCCCTTTCCCCGTACTTCCTTTCTTTTTTTTTTTTTTTTTTTTTATTCTTTCCTTTCTTTCTTGACATCTTTATTTTTTCCTTTTCTCTGGAGAGTTTTTTTTATCGCTGTTATTAATATGCTTAACTTCCGCGAGAAAAAGAATGAGAGTTGGTTTTTAATTTTTTTGTGTTTGGGGTTTTATGAAGGGAAAAAAAGGCAGTTTAGAAATGGGAAAATATTACGGGGGAAAGTTAATGCTTATCTCCCTCGATTGGAAATTAAGTGAGAAAAAATTCAACAGCTGAGGACAGCGTCAGTTGGGAATGGCACACCTGATCCCTCACTTGAGAAAAAGGTCGGAGGTAAATAACGTATCTCCCATTTGAAACTAGGACTCCGAAGCCGGTGAAAATTGGTTGGAGCCGACGCCGGCATCTGCGCCGAAATATCAAAAGCGCTAGGGATGACGCCAGCGCCGGCACCGGAATAGCGAACTTTTTGCCGCTGCTGCTGGTGCCGGAGTCGATTCCAGAATCGGTGCTAGCACCAGCTTCGGCACTGACCTGAGTTTTTAAGCCGGCTGCGGCTGGCATCAGCGTCGGCGTCGGCTCCGGACCCTGTTAGTTGGTCTCTGACGCACGGCATTGCATTTGATTATTCCCAATAAATAATTCCATTAAAAAAATAACTAGAAAACTTTTTCGGATGTTAAAATACTTGGAGTAGATCTGCATTGGATGAGATAGGCAGATGGGATATCATCTGATTAAAGGATTTTGTGTCTTCTCATGTGAGCTTTGATGTGGATCCCTCCACCCCCACAGCGGCCGCTACATGTCGTCAGGTCATGAGATTGGATAGAGAGGGAGAAATAACACGTGACCTTAAATAGCTTCTGTTTTTAAGCTGCTGTAAAGCTCTTTTTATTTTTAAAAAAAGAAAATTTTACGGACTTAGTCGAGTTCTTCCCTACACGGTAAAAAATTTTATGTTAACTTGCTATAAAAGGGCTACACATTAATTATGTTAAAAAAAATAGAATGTCATTGCCCAAAAGACATTCTTTTGTTTTTAGTGTTTTGTTCGATGCTACAGGCAAATTAAGTTACTTTTAACATAAAATGTTTTACCGTGTAGCATACAGAACTGATGTTCAAAATTTACACTACTTTTTACGGAAGTTATTCTGCTTTCCTTAGCCAAAATAACGTATGGTTTAGGTTTTTGCTGCCTTACCTCTGTCAAAATTTCCTGGATCATCTTTACACTTTATACAAAATTTACACGGAATTTGCAAACAGAATTTAACCCCATATCTGTATACACTTTGTAAACTTTCATAAAATCCAGGCAATTTTTTTGTCGTACGGGAAAAACGTCAAAAGTTCTCATAAATAAAAAATTCCTTTGCTCGTGAGAAAATTCTTGGAAATCCTTTTTTATTCCTTCCAAAATATAAAGAAAATTCTATGCCGTTTGTCAACAAAACTACATGAATATTTGATATATAGGAAATCTAGGATTTTGTAGCGTGGAAAACTCCAAAACAGCAAGGAAACAAAAGTATCCACTTTTCTTTTCTTTTTTTTATCCTTGAAAAAAAAAAAAAAACGAGATATCCTTTACATCTGGCTGTCGGGGGAAAGGAGATAAAATTGTAAAGCTCTGGTGTTTGACGGTACCAAATCCAGCATCTCTATCAAACAAGTCAAGAAAAGCTTCAGACGTAAGGGAGAGGAAAGAGATAGTCCGCGACGTCTCCAACCGTCTTGGTATTGATTTCACGAGTCTGCCGCCCCTCGTAAGCAACCCCCTTTTTTTCTGAAGCGCTTCTTTTATTTTATTCACCGCCCACCACCCCTATCTTCCTTTTATTTCCTTTTTTTTTCAGACTTAAATTTCCAACCTAAAGATTTTTTTTTCTCTTTCCTCTCACAAGGGAAAAAAAAAAAAAAAAAAAAAAAAAAAAGGAATGAAAAGTTTCTACACTGGAAATTCATGTTGTGAAAAATGATATTTTAATTTTTTTGCTGTTATTTGGATTTTTTTTTTCTTTCGTCTTCGGGTTATTTATTGCGCTTTCCTTTCAACTTTAGCTCAAAAATGAATTTTTTTTTTTTTATCATCGATGTTAACCATTTTTTTCTTTTTGTTTCAGGGTTCAGATGCTGGATCTTTATTCGCTGCAACTCCAACCTCCACACCTCGAAAACGTAAGTTTTATTTTTGTTTTTTTACTTTATTTTGCTTGTTCCCCCTGACTTCTTTTTCCCTTCAAAATTTTATGACGGTAATCTTGTTAAGTTAGATGATTCTCACAATAACCGCATTCCTTTTCTTTTCTTTTTCTTTTTCTTTTCCTTTTTTTTCTCTCCGAGGAAAATCAAAACGATCGTTTCGATGCAAATTGACCGTAATTCTATTTTTTTTTCTTTCCTTTTCCCCCCTGTTATCTTCGCTTTTTTTTAGTCAGTTTTTTTTTTCTTTTTATTTTCCCCAAATCGATTTAACCCTTAAGGGTTGAGACGTTGTGTAGGGACTTTTTTTTCCTGTGGAGTGGGTAATTAAAAAAAAAAAAAAAAAAAAAGATTCTTTTGTGTAATTTATAATGCTCTTAATCAGGGATGTGCAGTTACCTAGAATGCCTTGTTTCTTTCTTTCTTTTTTTTTCTTTTTAAATACGTTTGGAAAACATTAAATTAGCATTTCTTTTTTTTTCCGATTCCAAGTGTCTTTTCGAAAATAAAATTATCAACCTTTGACCTCCTCCTGAGTATGAGATGCTTAAAAAAATATATATAAATTGTGCAAAAAAATTGGACGTATAGTACATAAAAAGAAACTTAACTTTTTTTCGGAAAATTTTTTTCATACTCCAATATAATTATGCATAAAATGGAAAATAAATGTTGCACACGGTAAAAAAATTTATGTTAAAAGTAACACAATTTACTAGCAAACAAAAGGCTACATATATTTTCGGGTAAATATTATTTGATCAGTTTTTTAATTTAATGATCAGTTTTTTTTCCTTTATTTTTGACCAGTAGAAAATATGAAAATTGATCAGTAAAAAAATTGTTTTTCAGTTAATTAATTATTTTTAGAGGTAAAACGTTATTACTTGATCAGTAAAAAATACAGAAACGATCGGTAATTTTTAGAATTTTGATTGGTGAAATGCGATCAGTTTTCAAAAATGATCAGTTTATAACCAAAGTAAAATTAAAAATTGTAAGAAAAGATTGTGCAATACACCATATTAATCTACTAAAAGAGCTTTCCTGGCGGTCTTTGGCCTGCCTATTTTTCTCTTCAGTCCGATAGGCACATCTTTGGCTTCTGCAGGTACTTTGACTTTTTTTGATCTTATAGCAACACCGAGTATATGTTTCCACACATAATTTTTAAAAAAATTTGGGCACGTACAAATAAATGCCTTCTGAAATCTGCCTTCTGAATGGTAAAATGATAAATTACCATTTTTTTCTTCAAGGAACTGAACGATCCAATTTTTAAAGGCTTGGAGTCGAAACTGTTCGAAGGTGTTGTATTTCATTTCCTTAACATTTTTAATGTCGTCGTTATTAATTTTGCCCTCTCTGGATAGGATAGAATATAATAAAATACAGCATTGTCAGACGAGACTTTGACGACTTTTACATTTGACTTCCCCCAATGATAAGCTTTTACCGATTCTTTATTCCAAAAAAAAAAAAAAAAAAAAAAAAAATCAAAAACATAAAAAAACTGATCAATTAAATGCCACCCTATATTTTCTATGTCAATTTTACATTATGTTGCATCAATATGATTGTTGATCAACCAATAAACAATCGTCATTCGTCAACATAAAAATGTTTACATTCAACTTTTAACATAAAAAGTGTTCCGTATGGAATATGTAGCCCTTTTTTAGGTTGTTAATAGTGATGGACGACAAGCGAGAACAAGACAAGACAAGCCAAGACAAGTCCTCGGTCAAGCTCTTGTCTTGTTTACACAAGCGAACTATTATGTAAACAATACAAACAATTGAAAAACGCAAGATGCAATGTGCAAGCTCTTGTCTTGTCGTCCATCACTAGTTGTTAACATAAAATTTTTTACCGTGCATAAGGTCAATATTTACAAATTTCCCTGCTTTACGATTTTTAAAAAAATTATTTGCAAAAATTATGCATATTCAAATTTTTGTACTTAAAAAAAATGATGCGTAAATGTTGTGAAAATGATGCATGTTCAAATATTGGTGCTTAAAAAAAATACACGGTAAAAAATTTTATGCTAACTTGCTAAAAAAAGGCTACAAATTTTTTATGTTAAAAAAAATAGAATGTTATTGTCCAAAAGACATTTTTTGTTTTTAGTGTTTTGTTCAAGGCTACAGGCAAATTATGTTTCTTTTAACAAAAATTTTTTTACCGTGTATGCATAAATTTGCAAAATTGATGCTTGTCCAAATTTTTGTACAAATCATTCAAAAATGATACATTTTTTATTTAAATTTTTTGCATTTATTTTGCAAAAATTTTATGCACTATTTGCATCGCTAATGAATTTGCATACACTATGAAAAAATCATAAAGATGTGGTGGAGTGGAGATAAAATGATTCTCCACATTTGGCCCTGTGAAAAAATGGACTTCCATAATGAAAATGAAACATGACCATAGCTAACTTAACATCATTAGCGAGCCCAATAGGTTAGGGACGGTAAAATGAATAAGAAAGGCTCCTGAAGAACCCCTTATTACGTGAGGATTAAAAAAAAAAATAATTAGGGATTAAAAATTTCAAGGCGAAGGGGGAGAAGGAGAGCCATTAACCCCTTCTGCCACGGGCCTGCTTAACAATTAATTGATATAAGCAATTCGAATTCGGATTTTAAAAAGCTCCTTGAGTTTGACTTGGTTTTCAGAAAACAAATCAGTGATTTAGAATAAGATCAATTTTTTAAAAAACTCTTAGCCGTTTTCAAGCACTTTTAAAAAATAAGCGTCTAAAGTAGCCCCCTGGTACGGCACAGGAATTATTCCATCTCTTGCCCCCATGTATCAACAAATAAATCTTCCCTAAAGGCTTACTATCTTTATTTTTTTCAGAATCTATTTATTTTTTCTTGTCAACAAAAAGTATATTTCATTTTTTTTAAATAAACATTTTTTTCCTCGTATGAAAATGCAGTATCACCCGCAAGGCATCCTAAATGATAAAGTTAGAAAAACTAAAAAAGAAAAAAAATAGAAACATTTATAACGTAAGCTTAATTTTAAAGTCAGTACATAAAAAGCAAAATTATTGCCAGATACCGCTTCGATCTTGTTCGAAGTAAAAAAAATTAAATTCATGATTTTTTTTATTTGTTTTCATTTGAAATCATAAAAAATTAATTTATTTTATTTATTTTTTCAGATGATTTGCTGGAAACGGGTGCACCTCAATCGACACCGCTCACGAACGGCATCGGATCGCCTCCCGGCAGCGGGGTCCGGCCAAGTCCGAGCCCGGCGGCTACGGCCCCCGCTCCAGTCCACCAACCGAACGGCCTTACAGCCAACACGAGAAACCCAGCGGCCACCACGTTGCCTCATTTTCAAGCTCCGCATTTGGACAAAAAATTAGAAGGGGATAGGAATTCGAAGCAAACGAGGCTCGATCTCCTACCTCCGAGACTGGAATCAAATACGAGGCTTGAACCGAATCCGAATGATAAGTCTCGACCGGAAGCCAATTCGAGATTAGAAACAAATTCTCAAGTCCTCGACAAGAGACTGGAAAGTAATACTCATTTAGAAAGCAAAAGACTCGACCCCAATACTCATCAGCATTTGGTCAATAATCTCGATAAGAGACTGGACGGTCATTTGAATCATTTGGAAAAGGGGATGCACATAGACAGCAAAAGGATCGACGGGATTAACCTCCATCTCGACAAAAATCGCCTTGATAGTGTTCATTTAGATAAACGAATCGATGTTTTGCCGGTGCATTTGCTAGATAAAGGGAGAATGGAAAACCCAGTGGTGCCAAGTCATATAGATAAAAGGACGTTAGAAAATGCTCCCGGTCAAATAGATAAACGTTTGGAAAACAGTGTTCACGCGCCTAGTAGTTTAGACAAAAGAATGGACGCTCACGCTCCCGGTATAATGGATAAGGGGAGGATGGAAAGGGACGTGTCGATAGCTCACGCGCCCGTGAGCAGCCCCGCTCACGGTCCCGCGATACCGAATTCCGCTCCTCCCGGTTCCCACAGTCACAGCCCTGCCCTCCCGAACAATCCTCCGCATCAGCCTGCGGTCCATCCCGGGAGCAATTCCATCTCGCATAAGACTCATCCGAATTCTCTCCATCCGAATCACTTGTATCAGAACCCGATGAGGACTCACACGTCCATACACAATCCCGGTCTGCCTTCTCACAACATAAATTCCCTTCACAATTCCCAGGTTCCTCCGAAAAAACCTTTAGTCTTACATAATCCCGGTTTACCGAATTCTATAAGGCCTCCGTCTAATCCGTCTACGACGTCTTCTGTACCTTTATCCACAACCAGTGCTTCTCTTGTGATCTCAAACTCGAATTCTTCGACTGCCGTGAATAGCCTTGCAATGTCGAGTTCGAGTATTAATAGCGTAACCACTACCCTCGGTCTTTCAAATTCCGGCGCCGGGACCGCTCCCCAGCACCCGTCGCTCCATTCAATTAGTCACTTATCGAATCCATCTCGACCGCCCAGCAATTCGGGGGCGCCTCCGAGACCCGGAAGCAACCCTCAAATAAGCGGTTCGAGGCCGGGGACCGACCCGAATCAACCGGGACCACGGACCAACACTCCAGTCGCTCCGCATCCGGGGCTTCCGAATCATCCTCCTAGTCATTCGATATCCCAGAGGTTATCCCCTATGCCGGCGGCGACGACGGCGACTTCGACGACTCCGACGAGTTCTTCGGTACCGAGTTCGACGTCGATGATACCTCCTCATCCGGGAATGCCTTCGTCTTCGAGCTCCTCGACTCAAGGACATCCGTCGTTGGCCATGCATCCGGGGCTACCGCCCGGGAACATACCCGGTGCGGGTAGTCCCGGGATTCATTCCGGGTATCCGCTTCCGCTTTCTGGAGCTCCCCCGTATCCGCCATATCCACTGTACGCTCCGTATTCCTCGACGCTACAGCATAGTCCGTATCTTCCACCTCGGATAGATCCACCGGTAAGTAATTTTTGGTCAGGATTTAACTTGTTGAAAAGGGCCTCTTGATCGTTCATTAATGAACCGGATAAGTGGTAATTGGTTGCCGTGGCGACAGCCGTGGTACATTATCGTCTCTTTGGATAATCTCTTGTTAATCTCTATCCGACTAATTATCAGATGTAGCTCTTGAATCGAAGGCAATTAATTCGTGAAAGGGAAATGCTTTAACGTTTATTACGTAGAAACGAGATAAGATTTCATTATTATAATATTAATTTAATTTGATGTTGTTTAATGACTGCCTGTCAATTATCGGAATTTTTTTTTTTTTTAATGATAAGTACATGTAGTTAAATGTCCATTTATGTCGCATTCTTGCGTATCGGATATTAAACTTTATGATGGCTCTTTGACTTTTACTCATTTATGAGGAGAATCGTTATATTCGAGCAACACAATCCAATTTTTTTTTTTTTTTTTTCTTTTTTTTTTTTGGAAACTTTGTGTAGATCAGTAGTACTACTTTGAAGACATGAAAAGCTGTTTTCTATCACGGTAAAAAATTTTATGTTAAAAGTAACATAATTCACTAGTAAAATTAGATGTTACATTTCTGCTAAATTTGTTCTACGTAAATTTTACGTAAAACGATTAAGTCGCATTAATATGACTGTTGATCAACCAATAAGCTACCTTCATTTGCCAACATAAAAACGTTTACATTCAAATTTTAACATAACAAAGTGTTACATGCGGAATGTGTAGCCCTTTTTCAGGTTGTTAAACATAAAAATTTTTACCCTGCATATATTAACCTTATAGGGTCCGAATTCTGGAAAATATTTTCATTACTCATAAATAGAAAGAGCCACTTTTCGCACATGCAATCAGAACAGAAAATGAATTTTCCGCATAGGGCAAAACACTGTTAAACCTGTTTACATAGAAGACTTTATTTACAATTTAACAAATCATTTGTGTACGTGCATATGAAAACCTCCCACTCGTACAATCCGAATAGTTTGTTTTGATTCGAAACTTATTTGTTACAAAACGTTTAAAAAACAAAACACACTATGCGGATTGTATAAGTGGGAGGTCTTCATATGCACGTACACATTTTCTCTAGTTTTCCTGAATAATTAAAATTAAGCATTGATTCTAATGAAAACGATTTCGTTTAACAAATAAATTTACCATTTCGGTCTTTTTAAACCTCAAATGGGAAAATTTCCTCCCTAGGTTAACAATATACTATTTCCAAATGTTTATTTTTTAATAATTTTCGGCAGAAAAACAACCTTCTGCTCATTCAGATAATCGCACTATGCATCAAAACCGGTTATTTGATAGTGTTGCCGATAAATCGATAAAAGTTATCGATATTAGTATAAAAAGACACCGACCTATCGATATATCGATTGAAAAGCTATCGATAAGTATATTGTCGATAAATTGAACCCGATATTTCAGAAAAGGAAGAAAAAAAGGTTCTTGGCCCAAAAAGATTTTGAAAAGATTGTTAAAACTACCTTTATCCTAGATATTTTAAAAATTTAGTCTCCGAAATTCCCGAAAAAAGACAGATTTTTTCCGAAAATATCGTTCAAATTTTCGTTCAACTTCAAAATTTTCAAAACGTTCAAATTTTCGAGACATTTCTTATGTTAAAAGAAGGCTCCTCGGTTGTTTTGTCTAATACTAGATTTAAGGTAAAAAAAAAAAAAAAACAGATTTTTGGTATTAAACGAACTCTCCTAGTGCATCCTGGAGTTTTTAGTGCAAGTTTCAACTTGTCTGAAATGTATGAGCGGCGGGAAAATAACATCGAAAAAAATTGCGGTCTGGAAACTTTGATTTACTTGGAACAATTTGAAACTTGTACCAAAAACACAAGAAAAAGTCGAAGGAATCCATTAAACTTAAAATTTGAATTTTTCCCCCGTAAATCGAGTATTGGGAAAACATTCATTCCTTCCGGTATTCCCTTTTAACAATCATCAGTTTATAAAATAAAAATTTTAAATTGTGGAGCTTTGGGTATTGGGTTTGCCTAAATTAAACTAAACATCTGAGGCGAAATTTTTTGCCCAATTCTCCTTCCTTTTCTGTAAATTCAGACTGCGGCATTTTCTGACCCTCATGTAAAATTTAACAACTGCTAAGAGCATCTAATGCCTTAGAATCAGTTCATCAACCAATCTTATCCCCCCCCCTTTCTTTTTTTCCGAAGAAAGGTAGAAAAAAAAATAAGTAAATAAATAAATAAATCAGGCAGTAAAAAATTCAACAAGTAAATGAAAAGCTGATTGCCTCACACAATGGAAATAGGTTAGGTTTACTCATCAGACAGCTTGACAGGATGGGAGTATACAAAACCCACAAGCCCGAGCACAAAAGGGAAGCAAAATGGTAGAAAAAGGGAGAGAAGAGGAGGAAAAAAAAAACGCTTTCATTTTTCCAGTTTTTGAATTCTTTCGGGTCGTTTTTTTTTTTTTTTTTTTTTTTTTTTTTTTTTTTATTCTTTTTTCCCGCTTTTTGTCAGCGAAGCGGAACAAAAGACGAGGAATCGTTTCGACCGAAACCCATTCACACTTTTGAAAAAAAAATTCAGATGCAGAATAATTTTTTCCCTCTTTTTTTTTTTTTTATAAAGCCACAATCAAGACAACGTTAAAAACTTTTTTTTTCTCAGTTTAAGATGTTCATTTGTTACCGTCGAGAATCCAATTAATGTACATTCCCTTTACTCGGGCTTTTTTTATCCACCTCCCCCCCTCCCCAACCTTTCCTTTCCTTTCCTTTCCCTTCCACACACCCACTTTCCCGATCCCCCCCTTTTTTTCCCGGTCGCAACTTATTATGTAAAGTAAATTATTATTTTATCAAAGGTTATGCTTTTTCATTCTCGACAACTAAACAAATATACCTTGAGCGAAAAAAATCTTTTCCGCATTTTTCCCTCTCTTTAAAAAAAAAAAAACGAGAGGGAAAAAAATAAAATTAAAAACATTTAATGAATTCCGCAGCACACATATTGGTCTAACTTTTTAAACCCGGTAACATGGCGGCGGATGCTTTGTTCTAAAGGGAACGGGGGATGGGAAAGACTACAAGGTGTGACACAAAAAAAAAAAAAAAAAAAAAAAAGTCGGGTTATTCAAACAGAGAATTCAAGTTTATGGGTTTCGGAAAAAAAAAGAGGAAGCAAAAAACACTTTGCTAAGAGGGATGAGGCTTAAAAAAAAAAAAAAAAAAAAATTAACTTTTTGGAAAAAGATTAAAAACTGTTGGCTGCTCGGAAGTTTTTATAGAGATTACCCGGTTTTGTAAATTTAAATTAAAAAATATTTTTCGAGGAGACTTGAAATGAGTTTTTTTTTTTTTTAATGAAAGGAAAAAGCTAATATTTGTCCACAAAAAGTTGAAAATGTATTAAAAGTAATTTTCGGGGACGTATTTAGATAGTTGCTTTATTTTATGCGGAAGGGAAGTCAAAATTTATTTCTAAAATGATGACGGTTTATTATCCTGAAATTTTTTTCGTAGATTATTTTTGAAAAAAATATGTGGATGTCGGGTTTTTTTAAAGCTGTCGGAAAACTGGGAAAGCCATTTTATTGTTAATTTATTGCGATTCATTTTTAGTGGATTGTGTCCTTATGAACTTATTATTTGCTTTGTTACTTGTTGTTACTTATTATCTCCTTACTAGAGAGCCTGAAAGGAGAAAGGCGACATCTATTACAAAAAAAAGCTAGTTCGTGATTGGTTGTGTCACGTGGTAGCGAAAGGTCGGTTTTCTTATGCGTTACAAATCTCAACAGGACTTGGTAACGTCCTGCATTTCAGGCCATATAAAACCAACATCATGTACCATGGTGACTCGACCAATCAGAGAGCTCTTAAGTTAGTGTTGACTCGGATAGGATTGTATGTGTTCAAAGAAATGATTCCTATGTTTAGCTTATGGGAGAAGTCTTTTCAAAATCTCGTATTAATTAACGATTTAAAATTATATTCTCAGTATTATTGTAAATAATTGTAAATAATTACTTAAAATACAATGTAACATGGCTTAAATTAAAGGTTACAAGCCGCCATGTTTAGCTGGTGAAAATTTTTCCTCCCATGCTTAGCTTATGGAGATTTGATATATTCCATTTTTATGAAGGTTTTATAAGCTAAACGTTACTAAAACCGTCCGTAAGCTAAGCAAGGAAGTCATTTAATGGTTCTGGCAGTTGTAAACTTTATTGCGGTTCATTGTTTAAGAACATTTAAGTTTATTATAAGTTTACAAAAATTAAAAATTTTTTGTAAGCTAAACATAGACCACCAAAATTGTTTTTGACAATGCCAAAATATTATTAAAAACAATTGAACAGTATTGCCGCCCCTTTGATTTTAAAAGGGAATTAGGCTTCCGACTGCAGTGAATGAATTAGCCGTGTCCAGCTGAATGAATGTCCAAAAAAAATAATGCGCCAGTTCTATTAAGCTTTTGCCTAAAATTAAAAATTATGGGATAATTCTTTTCAAGGATACCAAATGCAATTCAAACAAAATTTTTATTATGGTCCAAAAATATTTTTTCAGGCAGCTCTTTCTTACCTCTCAATTTTTTCAGAGTAAATAATTTTGTGACCTTCGCCTTTAAATTAGTATTATTTTTAATTTTATTTTTGAAAATCAAAGTTAAAGTTCTAAAGAGCAAACTTTTTTGCCCTTGAGGTAAACTTGAATTTCCTTCTTTTTTTTAAAAGTTACTTTAATGTAATTTTTTTTTTTTTTTGAGTTTTTCCTGTTTTTTTAATAAATAAAAAAAGTTTGTTATATGCCTCTTATCGCAATAGGTAATTTTTTTTTAAATTAATTAATGGGGTGGAATGAATTTTTATGAGGCTGTTAAAGTTTTCAAGCCTGTGTTCTTTGCTTAGATTTTATTTTTTTTCTCTTTTGTTATTGAAATCTTTTTTTTAACGGGTTGGAAGAAAAATAAATTTTACGCCGGTGCTACTATCAATTTTAATAAAATAATTTTATTTTTATTTGTCGGTATCAGGCGAGATTAATCGAAGTTTTTTTTTTTTTTTATTCGTAGTGCGCTTTAAAAAAAGGTTAGGCGATTTTGTTAAGTGAATAGGTCTGTAGCCAGGCCAAGAGGACCAAGGGAGCCCAAAGTTGTCTAAGCCCAGCTCCAAATGGCTACTTTACATTGGAGTTCAAACCTGTCTCAAGGGGCTGACCCCACTTGGCCCATTCCCTGGCTATAGGCCTGGTTGTTGTGAGAGAGAAAAAAAAATTGAATAAAAAATTAACGTTCCAAAAGGAACAAAAAATAAAAAGAGAGAGGAAAAAAAAAAAAAACTTCCGTGATAATTACTTTCTTGGAAAAAAACATTTTCATATTTTAATTATTATTTAATGAACGGAGCTCATTTCAATTTTTTTTTCTTTCTCATTCTCTCTCTTTAAAGCAGTGAAGTACGTGGCAAATTAGTTTTGCTTTCGAGTGCTTTTTTTTTTTTTTTTTTTTTTTTTTTTTTTTTGTTAAAGGGAGTCTAACGATTTTTTTTCCTCTTTTGCAGATTTCCAGCGTCGGATCACCCGTTTCGAAACAGCAATCCGTGGTAACCGGTGGACCTATGGTGACGACAGCAAGTGCTGTAGTCACGACGAGTACTACCACAAGCCATCGTGACATAGTCCCAACGCCTGTCGTAGGTAGAAGTCATTCCCCTCGAGGGCATAGCCCTAATAGAGAACGTGATAGTTACAGGTGAGATTTTTTTTCCTCTTTGCAATTAATGGATGATTGATTGTGGTAATTAATGGATTGATATTTTTTTTTTTCACAGTAGTAACGTTAGTAGCTTGAGTAGAGGAAGCGTGACACCGGTGAGCGGAGCACCAACTGCGTCTCCGTTTAGTTCCACGGCCCCATCATCTAGTCTGGCTAATCCGTCGCCGTTCGTTAAGAATCCCGTATGGGTTAGCGCACCTGGGCCGGGACCTACCAGACCCTCCCTTCATCCTCCGAATTTCCCCCCTCCGATGTTTGCACCTCCTTTGCCTCCTCCCGGCGGGCCTCCGGCTCCCGCGCCTTTTTCAGCCGAATCTCTGTTCCAGTCAAGTATTTCGTCAAGTAAGTATCTGAAATAAATAAATTGGCAGATGCTGCCGAACGAATTGGTCCGTATAATATTTTTCATGGGTTGCCACTTTATGGTTCTGTTTTTTTATTATAAAAATAAAAATTGTTAGAAATTCTCGAAAAGGCAATTCTGTGGTTTAGAAACTGTCAAAATTGGCAATGTATTTTCCGGCCGAATTTTTTATTAAGCTTGGTTAGGGTAAAGAATCTGTTTTTTTTAAATGTCAGATTTATAAAAGTTTTATAAAACAAGTTTTATAAAATTTGTTAAAACAAATTTTACAAAATTCTTTAAAACAAATTTTACAGAATTTTCAAAAAAATTTTTATGAAATAATTTTTTTATAAAATTTTGTAAAAAAAAAAGTTTCAATATCGAACCGATTTATTGTTGAAACGCCAGTCTTAGGTTTTATTGCCTCTTATTCAATGATGGCCCTCTTTGGGCCTTTTTTCTTTTAAAGTTGTATAAAAATATTATTTAAAACTTGAAAATATTCGTTTTTCACCGGAGAAAAAAAAATTGAGCTTTACATTTTCTTTCAAGAAAATTAAATTTTTTTTATGTTTTCTATTTTTTTTCCCCAGCTGATATGATACGACGAGATCTAGACGCACGGTTTTTAGCATCGCAGGAAAGGTCGTTAGGCGTAGCCCCGGCATTCCTACGGACTGAAATGCATCATCATCAGCACCAACACACGCACGTTCATCAACATCAAGCTCCTTCCTTATTCCCGCCTCCTCTTTTTAAGGATATACCGAAATTAGGAGGCGTGGATTCCCCGTTTTACAGAGGAAATTTGGGCCTAGCGAGTTATCCCGGTTTTTCCCCCGGCTTACTTGGGCCTGGTCTTCCTTCGACACCTTTTGCACCTCCTTCGCATTTGCCAACATTCACACCAAAGGTAAATTTTACAATATTTTTTTTGCTTTTGTTTGTTTGGTTTTTTTTTTTTTTTTTATATTTTATATATATTTTACAGTTTTTAACTCAAGCAATGATTTTTTTTATTATTTGCTGGTGTTCATAAAAAAAAACTGCTAATAAATTTTTAGTGCGAAGTCAGTTTTTTTTTCCTTTTGGTTTACGATTTGAGATAAAGCTTGAATCGTAAAAAATTAACGATAAACCAAGATTATAATTTTTTCCTTAATTGCGAATTAAGGATTTTTATTTTTTTTTAAATTTGAAGTTATGTCGCACGTGCATTTCTTTTATTTGTAACCTGTTCCCTAGCAAGAGACCTGTATAAGCTAAACAAAAGCGCCAAGGTAACCAGTGAGTTTTGCTGGACTGGGCCCAATCTATATGACTTATACAGGAGTATTGCAGGATATGTGCCCCAAAACTTCCCTGAAAACGGTGTTAGCCTTTATTAAATTTTTTCGTTCGTCATTTTGTTTTACTTAATTTTTTTTAAGTTTAAGCATTCATTAATACTTATCATCATCCATTTTTTTTTTTTTTTTTTTTTTTTTTTTAAGAATGAAAAGAATTTTTTTGTTACATTTTTTGCACTATTTTTCATTCCCATATGCTGCTTTTTATTTATTTATTTTTTGCTTATGTGTTTTGTTTTATTTTTTTCATTTGCAGCAAGTTGGCGATACTTCCAAACCCCGAATTGTGGTACGTGTCATGCATGTTTTTTTTTTCTTTTTCTTTCCATCTTCATATGCTTATTAATTTTTTTTTTTTTTTTGCTCTGTATTTAATTTTTTTTTATTTACTTATTTTTTCTTTTAATTGTTTGTTACAGAAAAGCGGCAAATGGAACGCGATGCACGTTAGAGTGGCTTGGGAAATATACCATCACCAACAGAAACAGACTGCAGAGGGTAAATCCGGGTTGGGGGCTTCTGGAGCGAAAGACGCGTTGCTTCGGCCTCCTGGGCATTTATTCCCTCCGCCTCCCGGCCCTCGGCACGATCTTGCTGGGTATCCGCCTGGTTCTTACCACCGCCTCATCTCGGTAAATTCTTGAAAAATTGTAGTTTTGAATTTGGTTTTAAATTTTGAACTTTGTCGCTAAATTTATTTTTTTCTTTTTTTAAAGGTACGACTGTGTCCCCGTTCGGACGCTATCCCCCTGTAGGAGGCTTCGGTACGCCTCCTTCGGGTTTCCCCGGCATGGCAGGGTTTCCTTCCAGGGAAATGCCAACTTTGGGCTCGTTACCACAAGTTCATGATCCTTGGAGGTTAGTATGGAGATATAAAAATGCTATGAGGTAATTATTAGGTAATCGCTTCAGGGACTAGGAGTAAATTTCGAGTAAATTGATTTTTTAATAAATTTTTAATGGTGGCATGAAACTGGAAACATGAAAAGTTTTTGCTTTTAAAGAAAAGCTTTAGGAATTAAAGTTTTTTTTTTTTTTCAAAAAAAAATTAAATAAACTTCTAGGTGTCGAAAAGACCGACGCTCTTAAAAATTTTTCCCAAAATATGTTTTCGATGCACGTCTTTTGGCAAGCAAAATTCCCATCATCAGCTGAAAAACAAATTTAGAAACTTTTAATTTTTTTATTTGGGCAAAAATATGCCTACCAATTTTTAAATTTCTGAACTATGTAATAATTTTATTTCCTTTTTGTTTAGGTTAAGAGGGCCGGGTGCTTTTCCTGTTGGGCCTTCCCCTTGGTCACTAAAGCCTGAACCGACAGCCATGGATAGGAGAGAAATAGAGGAAAGAGAACGAGCAGAACGTGAGAGGGAGAGGGAAAAAGAAAGATTAAGAAGAGAGAGGGAAGAAAGGTATGTATTTAGTCATTTTTTTCACTTATTGCTTAAAGATGTAATTTTTCCATCGCTAACCGAAATGCAGCATTCGATCTTGAAAATTTTCCGTGAATTTATTTGCTGTGTTTTCCCAGCAATTGCTATTTGGACTGTTCTTGGGCCCTAGCTTATTAATCTTTCTCATCGTTTTAAATTGACTTTCCCTCAAAAATTCTGGAAGCAACCAATTTATCTCTTAAAATTTTTATTTTATTCATTTTTTTTCTTGCTAATTTAAAAAATTTTACCTCTTTCAGGGAGCGAGAACGAGAAAGAAGAGAACGAGAAGAAAAACGAAAATTAGAAGCCGAAAGGGAACGGAGAGAAAAAGAAAGGAGAGAAATGGAAAGGAGGGACTTAGAAAGGCTAAGCAAAGTAAGAGAGAGATCGCCGATTAGGAATGGAGAAGTTAAGAAGAACCAAGACCAGGTAAGACCAATTTAGAATTTTTTTTCAAAATAAATTTCATTTTAATTCCCTTTTTCTAAAATAACACTTTTATTTTATTTTGTTACAGTGAAAGACGAAGACGTAGTGATGTTAGGCCGGACGGGACCTACGGGGCCTTACCCACCCCACCCATACAGTTTAGGAAGACATCCAGGATTGAGACCACCACCGTTAGCTCCTCATTTTGCACCTCCTGGTTGGCCCCCTCCACCTGGAGGAGATCCGTACGCTTATCGGTATGTGGTAATCGCGAAAGAGCCAAAAAAATTATTTTTAATTTTTTGATTATAATTTTATTTTATTTTTTTAATTTTCAGTTTGGATCCCTTGCTAAGGTACAATCCATTGGTACCTTATAGAACGGAAGAGGACGAACAAAGAGCAAAGCTTTACGGAGTCGGAGGATACCTACCTCCTCCTTCTCATCATCCCCCCTCGTCTCCAGCTCTCCTTAAAAAGGAAGAGTCCCAGTCTCGATGACCTAGCACTTAAACCCTAACGTAAAAAAGAAAAATTTCGCGGAGGTATTTTTTCATTATTTATTTTTTTAATTAAAAAAAAAAAAAAGCGTAACCAGTGTGAACGGTGGAGTCTTTAATTTTTAATTTTTTTTTAAATTTGTTGATTGTTCTTGTAAAAAAAATTCTTTTTTTACATTTTTTTGTTGTTTTTTAGAATTTTAAGGTAATGTAAATATTAATAATAGTAATAATAATATTAATAAAATTCGAAACGCGGCAATATTTTGCTAAAGTATAAAAGAAAAACAATTTTTTTTAAAAGCATCACATAACGATCCACTCACACTGTTTACGTGAAAAAATTCGAAGGAGAGTGATTGAAACGAAATAAAATTAAAATTTTTAAAATAAAAAAAGCGCACTCGATTATTTTGTATAAATAAAAAAAGAATTATTATTAAAAATATAATATTTCGCTGTACAAATTGTAAATTTCGTCTTATTGTAGACTGGTAGATAGCCTTGTAGTTTTTGAAAAATATTTCGAATTTGAAAAAAAAAAAAAAGATCGCGTTTCAATTTTTTTTTCTCACTCTCCTCCGTAGAATAAAAAAAAGGCTTTGAAAAGGCTAGAAATTAGATCAAAAATAAAACTTTTTTTTTTTTTAAACACATCACCGAGGAATCACAACCACTAAAAAAAAAAAGAAATTCCTGCTTTCAAATTTTTATAGTGCCTGAGTCTTTTTTTTTTCTTTTTTTTTAATTTAATTTTGAAGCAGGCAAAAAGTTCCTTCCTAAAAAAATTTGTAAAGTAAAAAAATAAAAACATCACATTTTAAAATTTTTTTTAAAAAAAAGTTGTGATCCTAAATGTCAATTTTTTTCGCAATAATTTTCTTTCGGACAAAATTTTGTAACAATTTTTTTTTTGCTTTTATAAATCGAGATACTCGTGATTTTTTTTAAATAAGCACCGCCTTGGGAGAAAAAATTAGTCTGACAACCGTTTTTGTAAATTTTTTTTTTTTTTTAAATCCCCCCCTCTTCCCTGTTTTTCTTTAAAGGGAGTATCTCGGATGTAAAATACCCGGTATACAATTGATGTACAGAGCTCCCCGGCTGGAAAATCTCAAAGTCGGGCTGTCTCTTAGTGCTTTTGTGCTTGATATAGCCCTCGCGTCCTTTCAATGTCTAAATTATAAATAAAACTATAAATAAATCGATTTAAAAAAAATGAAAAAAAAAAAAAGCTTTTCATCTCATAAGTTTAAGTATGGATGTTGTATTTGTACGATTTAATTTTTAGCGTGTTCAATATTGTAACGATTATTTATTTTATTTTATAGAGACTTAAACAAATTATAATAAACAATAGTTAAATGGAAATAGTAGATTGCTTTTGTTTTTTTTTCATCGTGATTTTTTTTGCAAAATTTTTAAAAGTTTGTTTTGTTTTTAGGCGGAGCGGTTTCTCAAGAATTTTAAGTTAAATCGAAGAAAATTTGAAGATCGATTCGCGATTTTGTGCGGTGGACCTGTTCCGATGTGCCGTTTGTCCGTTCGAGATTTTAACGATTTTACGTGATGACAAGTGTGACCTTTGGACTGTTCGGTATGGACTCTTGGATGATTTCAGTTGCCGGATTGAATGGGATAAAAAGGTTAGTAGCGATTTTCATTTACTAATGGTGAGCAGAAAATTATGCAAGGCGGTTGGCCGTTCGTAGTTTAGAAGCGAAATATTAGTGGTGTCTCCACCGGTCTCCTTGTTATTGGTGTCTCCACCCGCGATTCAAATAGCAGGATTATAATCCGAGAATACGACTAATGGGAATGAATATAAATTCTAAAATTCGGGAAACCATTTTAGACTCTTAATGGCAAAAAAAAAAAAAAAATTAATTAATTAATTAATTGGACCTCAAATGACGTTTTACCTTATCTTCGGATTAATCCTATTGTTGGATTAATCTGCTGCTTGAGAAAATATTGTTGTGAAAAATAGGAGCGGATTTAGTGAAAAAAACAAATGGAGACAAATTTAAAAAATCAAAAATGAATTGAAAAAATTTGAAATTAACAACATAAGAACCTAGAAAATTCAGCAAAGCCGAAATTTCACGGTAAAACAGGTTCCAGTAAAATGTTGACAGAACATGTTGCTCAACTTGTTGCAGCGTTAGAAACAGGCTGCGCAACATTAAAAAATGAAAAATAAACATTTTTATTTTTTTTTATTATTTTAATGGGATGTATGTCTCAATTTTTAGGAAAATCTCGATTATATGTTCGTGAGCTATATAAGATAACCATACGAAATCAAAAGTTGAAAAGTTACATCGAAGTGGCGATTCGACTGATTTCACTTTTGATTTTTTAAATTTGCCTACATTTGTTTTTTTCACTAAATCCGCTCCTTTTTTACGAACATATAATCGTGATTTTCTTAAAAATTGAGATCCACATCCCATTAAAATAATAAAGAAATGTATATAAATAATCAGGATCGAAAATGTCTTCTGAAAAAACTTTTATTTTATATTTTAAGTTAATAATTAATTTTATTAATTTTATATTTAAATTTTTTTTTTTTTTACATTTTAAAGGCAAAGAGTTAATAACATTTTCAATTAAAAATTGTAGTAAAGCAGTAACTTATCGGAATTAGCCTCGAGTTTTTCCGAATCGTACTGGATTCGTAGTGATCGGTTTTCCGTCAAGGCCATAAAGAAAAAAAAGTTTTTTTTTTTTTTTTTTTTTTTTTTTTTTTTTTTTTTTTAGGAAAAAAAAACTATCTTACTAGGATCGAAAATAATTATCAGGATAATTATTATATTAATCAGGATCGAAAATAATGTCTTCTTAAAATTATCTTACTTCTACATAAAAAGAATACTGAACAAATAGAAATCTACAAATGAATAAAAATTAGGCGACTATAATAAATGGGACAGTAAAAAAATATGGGTAGGGCAGTTTTTTTTCCATAAAATTGGCAGTAAAATTAGTAAATTTAAATATGGGGCAGTTTTTTAAATAAATTGGCAATGGATCAATTTTTTTTGAGGCAGTATTTTTTTATGAAGCTAATTTTTTTATGCTTTTATTTATTTGCACAAATATTGCTTAAAGAAAGCAGGACATTATTCACCTGCAGAACAAACATTATTTAGTCGCTGGAACAGGCAAAATTTTGATCACTTTAAAAACTGAAAAAAAACATACAGAACATATATTGTGAGTCACTTTATCTTAACATTTTTTTTTTAAATGCCAAAATCCCTTTTTATGCCAAATTATTCATTATACTGCCAAAATATTTTTTAATGCCAAATTATTTATTTTAATATTTTTTTTTTACTGCCAAAATAATTTTTCTACTGCCCAAAATTGTACTGGCAATAAAAAAACTGCCATGTTAAATTTATGGCCAATCCATTTAAAAAACGGTCATTTTATGAAACAGGACTGCCCTACTATTAATAAATTATTGCCCTTTTAAATAGACGCCTAAAAATTACACTTTGGAATTTCTCAATTCCGTTAGCGAAATGTCTTTGGTAAAAAAAAGTTCATCGGGATATTTACCCGAAATTTTATTCGCATTTATGGAAGTTTTGAGAACTCTGCACTGAAATTCAAACGTATATTTCACTTCAACTGAGTGAATTTCGTAAAAATCGTTTTCGAGAACATCTTCAAATTTACCACAAAGTTCTTCAATAATCTGGGTATCGTCGGTGTTACTTTTTATTAAGACCAAGTCGAATGTTTTGCTCGGGTGAAAACTTGAAAAGCGACGCTCCATACTGTTTGAAGGTGTATCCGGGTTATAAAAATTTAAATTTATTACTCTCGGGGAAGAAGAATTCGGGGAGGAGATTGAGTTCAATATTGGTCTTCTACAAAAATATTTCGCTTCAACACGAACTCTACGAAAGTATTTGCTGGGCTCAATCAAAATCTTATGGGATTTAATGTTAAAAACCATAGTACTTTTAGGATGTCCCCAGATCGGAGGCTTAAAAAAAATGGTTTCATGCAGCGTTGATCCGTTGGTCAATTTTGACCAACGGATCAACGCTAACGGACCAACTTGAGCCGACTCGAAATGAGCTAAAGAAATTTTTTGAGTTATACCGTTAATAAGCGCAAGGTCCGTATGTGATATATTTCCTTTTTTGACATAATTTTCTTCCCACTGATGCACACATGTCCAAAGCAACGAATTCAACTCCGTATTTTTAACAAGTTCAGACACGGCCGACGGCTCCAATAACTTATGATTTTTTTCCAAAAAGTTAATGACGCCGCATTTGCATTTAATAAAATCAACCACGTAATTTGTAAGTTTTTTGTTGTTGTAGAACGTTGACAAGTTTAAAACAAGCGGCAAATTTTCATCTACGACCTTAGGCATTAAAATCGTTTGGCACTTCTGCAGGGAATCGCTTACACCAAATTGATGGGCGATGGGATAAATTATCAAAGCATTAGACATCGTGTATTCCTTTAACCCAAAGAGGCAATCCAAAAATGTTTTGAAGGAGTCCTTACTGAATTCCTTGATTTTTACTTGCTTCGAAGTTTTTTGGCCGAAAAAGGCTTCCATAAAGTAAGTGCTGTGTACAGCCATCATTGCTTTACAAATTCGAATTGTTTGTCCGTCATTGAACAGAAGAGTCGCATCAGCTGCTACTTCGTATATTATTTTCTCCTTTTTTGCTAAAGGTTCGGTCTCGATGTCGACTACAATAGGATCCTTAAAAAAAAAAAAAAAAAAAAAAAAAAATGCAATTTTAAATTCACAACACTTTAATATTAGCGTGGCTCATTTTGAAGGTCAAGTTTTTAATTTTCCCTCTTTAGGCAAAAAATTATTTATTTACATGTAAAAAGAAGCTTGAATTTTTTTCAGGTCGAAAAAAAGTTTTTGGCCCAGTCCCAGGGGTTTAAATTTTTTAGGGCCGAAATGCATTTCGGTGGTGTACTTAATGGTACTTCTGCAAGGTATTTAATTTGGACGAATTTCAAAAATTCGCCCGTTTAACACCTTTTAATATAAAAAATTGCCCTTTATAGGGTATGTTAGGTACATATTGAGTTTCGTAAAAAAAAAAAATTAGGTTCGAAAATATTGACCCGTTCGCGGCCCTGGCAGGGTTAAAGTAGAAAAACGGGGATGGATGCAACAGGGTAAGGGCAGAAAATTTTGAAAATTCAAAAATAGCCAAAATGTACCCAAAATATGTAGAAATAATGCCTCCAAATGTACAAGTTTCAATGCGAAACATTTTTTATCCTATATTAATCCCATTTTTTCTTGTTTTTGGCTCTTTTTTTTTTTTCTTGTTTTTGGCTCTTTTTTTTTTTCTAAAAAATTGCATTTTTAAAGCCAAAAAGTGAATTTTTAACGCACGTAAGTACCCAAATTAACAAAACATGATTAGTTCTCCAAAATAAAAAATGTAAATTTCAAAATTTTGGTTTTTTCCAATTTTTTTAAAAATTTTCATTCAATTTTTAATATTTTTGCACCTTATTTGGAAAAAAATAAAAAAGGGTGAAAGTTTTTTAAAAAAATGAAAATGCCAAAAGTTTGAAATTTAAATTTTTTATTTTGGAGAACTTATCATGTTTTGTTAATTTGGGTACTTGCATGCGATGAAAATTCCCTTTTTGGCTTTAAAAATGCAATTTTTAGAAAAGAAAAAAAAAAGAGCCGAAAATAAGAAAAATGGGGTTAAAATAGGGTAAAAAATGTTTGGCATCGAAACTACTTTTGAAGCATTATTTCTATATGTTTTGGGCACATTTTGACTATTTTTGAATTTTTAAAATTTTCTGCCCTTACCCTGTTTTAACCATTCCCGTTTTTCCACTTTAACCCTACCTGGGCGGCGAACGGGTCAATATTTTCGAACCTAATATTTTTTTTTAGAAAGCTTAATACGTACCTAATATACCCTATAAAGCACAATTTTTTAATTAAAAGATGTTAATTGGGCGAATTTTTGAAACTCGTCCAAATTAAATACCATTTTGGCCCTAAAAACTTCACACCCCGGGGCCTGGGCCAAAAACTTTTTTTTCGACCTAAAAAAAATTCCAGCTTCTATTTACATGTAAATAAATAATTTTTTGCCCAAAGAGCGAAAATTAAAAACTTGACCTTCAAAATGAGTCACCCTATAATATGAATAATTAATTTTCAAAACAATACCATGTCTCCAATGCTAATTCCGGATAGAAGTTTAGTTATTATCACTGAGCCACTTTTTTTAAAGACTTTTTTAGCTTCTTTAGCTCTGAACTGAACTGAACTGAACTGAACTGAACTATAGTCTGTCCCAGTTTCACTTGTCAGGGATCTAGAATATCCCGGTTGACACCATAAATTAAAACCAAAACCAATGGACAGGGGTAGGATCAGTCTTAACTTTAGTAAGTGGGCAGGTCACATTTAAAACTGAAACATATTACTCACACTTTCCAGTTCTTACATTTTAGTTGGATTCTTCATATTATTAGAGTGGGTCGAAAAAAGGGAATTTTTGAATTTGAAAACGCCTGATATGGAAATCGATGCGTTATTATAAAACTATTAACCTTAATTTTTTTTTAAGATTTTTCGAAAGTCATCTTGACCTTGAAGTTTTTGAAAAGCCCATATAAGGGCAAAAAATAAGAATTTTTTTTTTGCTGAAAAAGGTACCGTTTCCTATCGGAAGTTTCTCACACAATATCAAGTCCAAAATTAATTTTTGTGTAAAGTTTTTAAGCTAAAAGAAGAAGCAGCCTACAAGTATTTCAGTGTTTAGAAAATAAGTGTAAAGCTTAAATAAAATGATTTTGGACTCTGATTCGTAATCTATGCAGAATTTTTGATAGGAAGCGATACTTATTTCAGCAAAAAAAAAAAAAATTCTTATTTTTTGCCCTTATATGGGCTTTTCGAAAACTTCAAGGTCATTGCGCGACCTCAAGGTGACCTTCAAAACATCTAAAAAAAAATTAGGGTTAATAGTATTATAATAAGGTATTGATTTCCATATCAGGCATTTTCAAATTCAAAAATTTGCGTCTTTCGACCCTCCCTACTTCTGATAATTCTGCGTCAAATCTGTTTTAAAAATGCATTAGCTGTTGCATTTAAACGGAATCTTAAGATAAATAATCTGAAAGTGTTGTTGTCAACACACCATATAATCGTTGTAGGAGGGTTGCAGACTTTTTTTTTTTTTATGAAGGTTTTCAGGTTTCAAATAAAAAGCGCTGTTACTTTTTACTGGTGGTCCAATATATTTGGTTTAAATGTTGAACCGGGAGAGATGACTGGGACAAACTATAACATTTATCTTCAGTGCCGTATTGAGGCCCTTCATGTTAGGGAATTTTCAACACAGGGTTTTAATATTACTCTGTTAATTCTCTAATTTTTTTCATTAAAAAAAAGACTTGTAAAAGATATGAAAATGACTAAACAATTGGGTGGACAGACAGACGCGAATTTTTGAATTTGAAAACGCCTGATCAAGGGAATCGATGCCTTATTGTTAGAATACTAGTATTCTAATAATACATAGCTATTAACCCTAATTTTTTTTCAGATTTCTTAAACGACATCTTGAGGTGCTCAAATGACCTTAAAGATTTTGAAACGCCTATGTAGTTAATATAGCGCCCATATAAAAAAATGAAGCTTAATTTTTTTTTTTTTTTTTTTTTGCTGAAAAAAGTATCGCTTCCTATCGTAAATTCTGCGTAGATTTCTAATGTGAAGTTCAAAATTATTTTAAGTGTACGGTTTTTGAGGTTTAGTCCTTTTTTTAAAGACTAAAATTATTTAGGCTTTTTTCCCGTTTAGTGCTGGTTCTCCATTATGGCTCCAAATTAATTTTCTAGAATTAATTTTCAAAATTTCCGGAAGTACTGTGCTATAGTTATTCTATGAATTTTCGACCATGGATTAAGAATGCAAAAAATGCAATGTAGTAAAAATGGCCGACTCCATTTTTAAATCTTTTTAAATCATTTGGAAATCCATAGAATAACAAAAGCACAGTAGTTCCGGAAATGTTGAAAATTAATTCTAGAAAATTAATTTTGAGCCATATTGGAGAAGCGGCATAGGTTAAAAACTGCACACAAAAAAGAATTTTGGACTTCATATTCATAATCTGCACAAAATTTCCGATATGAAATGAAACCTTTTTCAGCAAAAAAAATTCTTTCTTTTTTTGCCCTTATATGGGCTTTTCAAAATCTTCCAAGGTCATTGCGGCACCTCAAGATGTTTAAGAGATCCGAAAAAAATTAGGGTTAGTAATATTTTAAAAAGGAACCGATTTCCACATCAGACGTTTTTAAATTTAAAAATTCTTGTTTTTCAACCCAACCTGCTTAACAATGCCTCAGGCCAGCCAACCTTAGCCTGGCCTTTAGCCAGCTGTCAGCTAAATTCTTAAAATTAATTTGAGATGTTATAGCTCCTGTTTGTTTGATTATAAAGATTCGAACTTTGTATACATATTTGGGAACGTTCAAGTATTACGTAAGATTTTTAAGGGGGGTCCGCATTAACCACCTTCGCCATAAGCTAAGTATGGTGAAATATCTTACAACCGGGAGGGGGGGGGTTCAAATTCACCAAAATCATGTACATAATACTTGGATGGCCCCTTTAGAGGGAAAAAAATCAAGGCGAACATGAAATAGTATATTGTTATACTAGGGAGGGAATAGTAGATTTCCAGGCTGGACCCGAAAAATGAGATTTTTTACGAGGCCGTTGCCGATCCGAGCCGAAGGCGAGGATCAGCAAGAGGGCCGAGTAAAAAATCGAAATTTTTCGGTCCAGCCTTGGAAATGTAGTTTTCAGGGCGAGAATAACGAAATTTGTTTTGTTTACATGATCTCGAAAGTATACTTTTCGGGTCAAGCCCTGAAAATGAATTTTTCCGTTGAGACCTCAACAAAAAATTCATTTACCTTCCTAGTATTGCAAGATACTTTTCATAACGAATGAAAATAACTTTTTTAAATGATTTTTCTCGGGAAAAAAAACTCATTTCTTTGTTTACGGACACTAAGAACATGGCAAGTTCCATAACAGGAAACAGGCCTTCCCTCCCGGTTTACTCCGATGGGAAGTGGCTCTTCCTATTGATGAGTTATGAAAAATCTTCTCTTTTTTCCAGAAAAATCCCAAATCGTCCGTTTTTAATTTTGAAGAATCGATCTTGCACGTTGAACCCACAAACAAACTTAAAAATTTTCTAAATGTTTTCTTTTTATCATTTATATATTTAAATCGTTACTTAAAAAATAAAATAAATTTGTTGTAACTATTACAAAAAAAATTCACAAGACATACTACATCACAAAACAGATTCGGCGAAGTCAAAACAAACTTGGCAACAACACTTTTTTCGCGTTAAAATTTAAATCGCGGCCCTCCTGTCCAAGATTCTTTCCACGGAATCCGGATAATGTTTCTCGAAATCATTTCAACAACAAATTCCTCCTTTGATTTTCCAACATTTGCTCCAAATGCGAACATCTTTCCAACGCAGCACGATGCTGATCTCTTAATATTTCCAAGGCTTCTTCCTTTTTGCTCACAGTCATTTTAACCCTACGAAAAAGATTTTCATTTTTTTTTCATATATATATATATTTTTGATATTATTAATAATAAAAATACAAGAAAAATGTAAAAGTCACGTACCGGTTGTAAACTTGATTAAGTTCCTTTTGCGCTTCTGCCTTTGCTTGTATCGCTAATTGATCCCGCCTTGCGAGTTCTAATACGTGATTCGTTTTCATTATAGACATCTCGTTTTTAACCGCTTCTATTTCCTTTGCCGCTTCCGATAATTGATTTTCGAATTCTTTACGGATTATTTCCCGCAGGTCTGACCTCTCTGCTGACATTTCCTCGCAAAGCTAAAAATTGAAAATCAGTTTTTTTTAAAAAAAAAAGTGGGAATCTCATGATTTTGTATTTCACATTCCACAGCAGTAATTCTTAGGGCTTACAGTTTGGACGGGAAAGGGAGGAAAAAATCAAATTTAAAAGCCCGTACCTTTTTTAATTGGCTCATTTCTGTGTGTAAATGCCGTATTTGAGATTTGAGCTCCACGATTTGATCCTCTTTTTCGGTGAGTTGAGATTTGGTTTCGGAAAGCTTGGTTTTTAGAGCTGCTTCGCTTGCTTCCACCTCTTTCAGTTCGCTTTCTAATTTTTCTCGTAGTCGCCGAAGTTTGTTTTCGGCGGCTTGATTTAATTCCAGCCGAGCCTGTACGAGAATAAGGCAAGTAAAACGTTTGGTATCAGGATCAGGATCCATAGCAGTAAATTCAGTATCATATAAAATTTAAAAAAATAAATAAATACGAATACTATTACTTTAGGGTGGTTCTTATTTTGTGAAGTTCGGATTTTCGGAGGTGCCCACCCCTAACTTTTTTTATTCGTATGAGATCAGTTGCCCTGAGTTTTTCCAAATTTTTTACTTGACGGGAAAGCGTGCCCCATCGAGCTTTTAGTTCGAAAAAACCCTAAAAGGACCAAAAAATTGATTTTTTTTTTTTTTTTTTTTTTTTTGTAAAAAAAGTTTAGTTTTCTATCGGAAATTTTGCGTAATTTTGAATCCAAAAACAGTTTTTTTTGTATCTGGTCCGGTTTATGAGATAGAAGCCAAAAAACAATGAAAACTGTGGACTGGCGTTTTGTCACTTTTCTCGATTTTTTTCGTCTTATTTTGACTGTTGGTCGAAAACCAAAAAATTGATTTTTTTTTTTTTTTTTTTTTTGTAAAAAAAGTTTAGTTTTCTATCGGAAATTTTGCGTAAATTTTGAATCCAAAAACAGTTTTTTTTGTATCTGGTCCGGTTTATGAGATAGAAGCCAAAAAACAATGAAAACTGTGGACTGGCGTTTTGTCACTTTTCTCGATTTTTTTCGTCTTATTTTGACTGTTGGTCGAAAACCAAAAAATTGATTTTCAGATTCGAAATCTACGCAAAATGTCCGACAGGAAACGAGGGTTTTTTTTTTACTTAAAAAAAAAAAAAAAAAAATGATCAATTTTTTGGTTCAAATGGGATTTTTCCGAATCAAAAGCTCGATGAGGCACGCTTTCCCGTCGAGTAAAAAATTTGAAAAAATTCAGGGAAACTTATCACTTACAAATAAAAAAAGTTAAGGGTTGGCGCCTCCGAAAATCCAAACTTTGCAAAGTAAGAACCACCCTAAGTTACCTGTGTGGCTTCATTTTCTAACCGTTCGATTACTAATTCTATATCCCTATCTCTATCCCTTTTGTACTGGTGATGCAATTCGGCTTCCCTTTCGAGGAATTTGGTCGTCTGCTGTTTTTTGTAATTATTCATCCAAGCTTCTTTCTCTATTTCCAAAGTGTCTCTTAAACTTTTAAGTTCATTCTGAAAAGAAAAAAAAAAAAACTCCAAATACAATTCTCTTGTTTTTATAACCTCATTTCGAACTATTGCTTTTTTGCTCCCCCCCCCCCCCCCCCCCCAAGCTTTTCGAAAAAAATCTTATTTACTCTAACTAAATAAAAGTCCAATTTGTTTTGATAAAAATTTGCAAAGTCAAAAATAAAAAATAAAAACTCAAAATAATGCCAATGGTAATTTCGTACTTGATGCCTCCTTTGAGCGGCTTCCGTCTTCTCTTGAAATTCCTGAATCATCCTTTGAGTTTCCCTTTCTTTCTCCCTTTCAAATGCTTTCTTCGCTTCCATCAAAGAATCTTGCATTTGAACCTCTTGTAAGGCGATCCTTTCTTTTTCACGCCTCAGCTCGTCTTTCATTTTTTTAATTTGGTGTTGCATGTTGCTTTGTTCGTCTTCCATTTGCTTTTCTAATCTAAAAAATAGGACAAAAAAATTAATTAATTTTTCAGAAAAAAAAAAAATTCGAATATGTTCCACGCTGACTTAATTTTTTCAAGCTTCTTTAGCATGTTAAAACAGGCATTTACTAGCAACCGAACTTACTTAGCTCTTAAAGCAGCGCATTCTCTTTGAATCGCCTCTTCTTTATCTTTTGCTAACTCTCCCCTGAGCTGATCGAGTAGCTCAGTCGTTCGCCTTGTTGCTCTTAATTCCACAGCCTCAAGCTCTGCCCTGTGTAAATTTCTTAGTTCTGTCATCTCTTGCTGCTGACGAGCTGCCATTCTTGCTAATTCAGGCTCCAATCCTTTTACCGTCATTTCCTACGGAAATATTCAATCAATCAATTAGGCAAAATTTTTCTGAAAAAAAACCGAAAGTTAATCCTACTTTAATTTTTTGCGTTTTGGTGTCGATCCACTTTTCCCTTTTCAATTTTTCGGCGGCGGCTTGGGTTTCCTTCACCCTCTGAATTTCGATCGAGTGCCTTTCTTCCACAGCTTTCAAATTTCTTTGGTACCTTTCTTCGTTTGATTTTAACTCTTCGACTAAACCCGATACTTTTTCGTTGAGGCATTTCTTTTCGTTTAACAACTGTTTGATGAATTTCTGATGCCGCTGGAGGGCCGCTTCCGCGTCCGAGTTAGCCTTGCACAATGCGTCCTGATGCTCCATGTTGGTTCTTTTCGCGGCTTCTTTCATTTCGGCTATGGTTTGTTGTAAAAGTTTTATGCCGCTGCCTTGATCTTCGATTTGGAGTCTTAATGAAAGAACTTCGTGGGCTAGCTCTACTGTGTTTTTGTTCAACAGCTCTTCTAATCTTTAAGGAGAAAATCATGTTTATTAATTTTAACTAGTAACTGAGACCAAAAATATTAAAACGTTTTTAGGGCCCTGGAAATATTTTACAAAATTGAAGTATTACTTTATTCCTACAAAAAAGAGAAAAAGAGATGCAAAAGTCATGTACAATTTATACAAAAAATTTGACATACATAAAAATGGATTCATAAATTATGCATAAAAAAAAAAAGTTTTACCGGAATTTTTTTTTTTCCATTCTTCAATATAATTATGCATAAATAAATATGCATAAAATGGAAAAAATTTAAATACTGGTTAGCATAATATTTCTATTTCCCTGTTTTACGATTTAAAAAAATTATATGTACAATTTATGCATTATTTCATGCTCCAAAAAATTATGCATGTCCAAATTTTTGTATAAATCACAGAAAAGTAATACATTTAAACGAAAACCTTCGTTATTCCGGACTCGTTGGATAAATGTACAAGATTTTGTTACGCCTTTATCGTATTTTCTTAATTTTCATAAATAATCTTCATTATCGTAATTTTTAAAACAGGATTATAACTAATCTTCTTAATAACAATTTTTAAAAAGTAACAATGAAAATTAGTCGAGATGTCCGAAATAGGAGACTTAGCGGTTTTGTTGAAATGAGGGCTCTTGAGAAAAAAAATCGTTTTTCATTAATAATTACTTAAAAATTTTAAAAGTTAAAACATTTTCATTGCTTTTTCTTTTTAAAATTTGGAAAAAAGGAAGCACTTTTAGAGTGTGTGCTACCTAGGTAGGAAGCACCCCTAGAGTGTGTGGTGCCTAGGCAGGAAGCACTCTAGAGTGTGTGGTGCCTAGGCAGGAAGCACTCTAGAGTGTGCGCTACCTAGGTAGGAAGCACTCTAGAGTGTGTGGTGCCTAGGCAGGAAGCACTCTAGAGTGTGTGGTGCCTAGGCAGGAAACACTCTAGAGTGTGTGGTGCCTAGGCAGGAAAGACTTTAGAGTGTGTGGTGCCTAGGCAGGAAGCACTCTAGAGTGTTATGGTGCCTAGGCAGGAAGCACTCTAGAGTGTGCGCTACCTAGGTAGGAAGCACTCTAGAGTGTGTGGTGCCTAGGCAGGAAACACTCTAGAGTGTGTGGTGCCTAGGCAGGAAGCACTCTAGAGTGTGCGCTACCTAGGTAGGAAGCACTCTAGAGTGTGTGGTGCCTAGGCAGGAAGCACTCTAGAGTGTGTGGTGCCTAGGCAGGAAACACTCTAGAGTGTGTGGTGCCTAGGCAGGAAAGACTTTAGAGTGTGTGGTGCCTAGGCAGGAAGCACTCTAGAGTGTTATGGTGCCTAGGCAGGAAGCACTCTAGAGTGTGCGCTACCTAGGTAGGAAGCACTCTAGAGTGTGTGGTGCCTAGGCAGGAAACACTCTAGAGTGTGTAGTGCCTAGGCAGGAAGCACTCTAGAGTGTGTGGTGCCTAGGCAGGAAGCACTCTAGAGTGTGTGGTGCCTAGGCAGGAAGCACTCTAGAGTGTGCGCTACCTAGGTAGGAAGCACTCTAGAGTGTGTGGTGCCTAGGCAGGAAGCACTCTAGAGTGTGTGGTGCCTAGGCAGGAAACACTCTAGAGTGTGTGGTGCCTAGGCAGGAAAGACTTTAGAGTGTGTGGTGCCTAGGCAGGAAGCACTCTAGAGTGTGTGGTGCCTAGGCAGGAAGCACTCTAGAGTGTGCGCTACCTAGGTAGGAAGCACTCTAGAGTGTGTGGTGCCTAGGCAGGAAACACTCTAGAGTGTGTGGTGCCTAGGCAGGAAGCACTCTAGAGTGTGTGGTGCCTAGGCAGGAAGCACTCTAGAGTGTGCGCTACCTAGGTAGGAAGCACTCTAGAGTGTGTGGTGCCTAGGCAGGAAGCACTCTAGAGTGTGCGCTACCTAGGCAGGAAACACTCTAGAGTGTGTGGTGCCTAGGTAGGAAGCACTCTAGAGTGTGTGGTGCCTAGGTAGGAAGCACTCTAGAGTGTGCGCTACCTAGGTAGGAAGCACTCTAGAGTGTGTGGTGCCTAGGCAGGAAGCACTAGAGTGTGTGGTGCCTAGGCAGGAAAGACTTTAGAGTGTGTGGTGCCTAGGCAGGAAGCACTCTAGATGTGTATGGTGCCTAGGCAGAAGCACTCTAGAGTGTGCGCTACCTAGTAGGAAGCACTCTAGAGTGTGTGGTGCCTAGGCAGGAAGCACTCTAGAGTGTGCGCTACCTAGGCAGGAACACTCTAGAGTGTGTGGTGCCTAGGAAGCACTCTAGAGTGTGTGGTGCCTAGGCAGGAAGCACTCTAGAGTGTGCGCTACCTAGGTAGAAGCACTCTAGAGTGTGTGGTGCCTAGGCAGGAAACACTCTAGAGTGTGTAGTGCCTAGGCAGAAGCACTCTAGAGTGTGTGGTGCCTAGGCAGGAAGCACTCTAGAGTGTGTGGTGCCTAGGCAGGAAGCACTCTAGAGTGTGCGCTACCTAGGTAGGAAGCACTCTAGAGTGTGTGGTGCCTAGGCAGGAAGCACTCTAGAGTGTGTGTGCCTAGGCAGAAACACTCTAGAGTGTGTGGTGCCTAGGCAGGAAACCTTTAGAGTGTGTGGTGCCTAGGCAGGAAGCACTCTAGAGTGTGTGGTGCCTAGGCAGGAAGCACTCTAGAGTGTGCGCTACCTAGGTAGGAAGCACTCTAGAGTGTGTGGTGCCTAGGCAGGAAACACTCTAGAGTGTGTGGTGCCTAGGCAGGAAGCACTCTAGAGTGTGTGGTGCCTAGGCAGGAAGCACTCTAGAGTGTGCGCTACCTAGGTAGGAAGCACTCTAGAGTGTGTGGTGCCTAGGCAGGAAGCACTCTAGAGTGTGCGCTACCTAGGCAGGAAACACTCTAGAGTGTGTGGTGCCTAGGTAGGAAGCACTCTAGAGTGTGTGGTGCCTAGGTAGGAAGCACTCTAGAGTGTGTGGTGCCTAGGCAGGAAACACTCTAGAGTGTGCGCTACCTAGGTAGGAAGCACTCTAGAGTGTTTGGTGCCTAGGCAGGAAGCACTCTAGAGTGTTATGGTGCCTAGGCAGGAAGCACTCTAGAGTGTGCGCTACCTAGGCAGGAAACACTCTAGAGTGTGTGGTGCCTAGGTAGGAAGCACTCTAGAGTGTGTGGTGCCTAGGTAGGAAGCACTCTAGAGTGTGTGGTGCCTAGGCAGGAAACACTCTAGAGTGTGCGCTACCTAGGTAGGAAGCACTCTAGAGTGTTTGGTGCCTAGGCAGGAAACACTCTAGAGTGTTTGGTGCCTAGGCAGGAAACACTCTAGAGTGTGTGGTGCCTAGGCAGGAAACACTCTAGAGTGTGCGCTACCTAGGTAGGAAGCACTCTAGAGTGTTTGGTGCCTAGGCAGGAAGCACTCTAGAGTGTTATGGTGCCTAGGCAGGAAGCACTCTAGAGTGTGCGCTACCTAGGCAGGAAACACTCTAGAGTGTGTGGTGCCTAGGTAGGAAGCACTCTAGAGTGTGTGGTGCCTAGGTAGGAAGCACTCTAGAGTGTGGTGGTGGCAGGAAACACTCTAGAGTGTGCGCTACCTAGGTAGGAAGCACTCTAGAGTGTTTGGTGCCTAGGCAGGAAACACTCTAGAGTGTTTGGTGCCTAGGCAGGAAACACTCTAGAGTGTGTGGTGCCTAGGCAGGAAACACTCTAGAGTGTGCGCTACCTAGGTAGGAAGCACTCTAGAGTGTGTGGTGCCTAGGCAGGAAACACTCTAGAGTGTGTGGTGCCTAGGCAGGAAACACTCTAGAGTGTGTGGTGCCTAGGCAGGAAAGACTTTAGAGTGTGTGGTGCCTAGGCAGGAAGCACTCTAGAGTGTTATGGTGCCTAGGCAGGAAGCACTCTAGAGTGTGCGCTACCTAGGTAGGAAGCACTCTAGAGTGTGTGGTGCCTAGGCAGGAAGCACTCTAGAGTGTGTTGTGCCTAGGCAGGAAACACTCTAGACCGAGGTGCCTAGCAGGAAACAGCTCAATCCGACACCTTTCCTCAGAAAAAAAAAATGGCTGAAGCGAAAGCAAAAATGCCTTGTCGAAAAAACCTTTTTCTTCAACATCATGCGAAAATAATAAAAATATCTTGTCAAGAAACAACCTGTCCGTTGTCGTGAAACATTTTTGTTTTGCTATGAAACATTTCGGTTTTGTTGCATGACAAGACTTGTTCAAAACATTTCTTTTTCTTGAGTGTTGTCTTTTATTTTTTGCTGAAAGCTAAAGGACCGTGCAAGGTGCATTTAGAGACTACTTTTACTAGTTGCATTAATAAAAAGTAATAAGAGATCCTTTATAACCAGAGATGACGACGTATTCCGTCAGTCGCCATATTTAGTATTTATTTGATTTCGTAGGAGTGAGAGAGATAGAAAATGAATAGATACCAAATATGGCGGCGCTCCCCTGTGTTTAACTTCTGGGAAATTTTAGTCAATAGGAACGCGAGTGGAAACGTCACATTTCGGGTTATACAGTAGGATTACTATTGAAAAGTATTTTTTTTTTTCTTTTAATAAAAAGGTGGGAGAGGGGGATGAAAATTGAGGAAAAAATGATGTAATATTTGAATGTCTGATAGGGATCAGAATGTGGACAAAAGAAGTGTAACCTATAATTTACCTAGGAATGGAAGAAAAACTCATGAAGTTCGATCTTGTTGTCGTTTTTGTACTACTATCGAAATTCGTCGTTTTGGCTGTGTCGATCACTAGCTCCGAACATTTTTCTACTTCATCCAAATAAGAATAAATGTCCTTTAACTGCTCATCTTTTTTATCTAAAATAACAGGTTCTTGTTCCCTTTCGATATCGAATTTATCATCCAATACTGGAAAGAAAAAAATATCCAAATTTTTATTATCTTGCACCAGAATTCTGTCTTATAGGAAAAAAAAAAAAAAAAAAATATGGCGGAGGCAAAAGTCAAAACTATTCCGCTAGAGGGCTTCAGTTCATCATAATTTTAACAAATCAAAACGAAACAGAATTTGTTGTTGTTGCTGACCAGGGGGTTGTGCTGACATAATACTTGAATGGACCTTAAAAATTATTTCAATCATTTTTAGCCCCTGCTTAGGCTTCTGTTTCGGACATTTTTTTTTGGGGGGGGGGGGGAGGCTATTATTACTGACCAAATAATTGAAGAAAAATATATATATTCTTAAGTACAGCCTTTTTGAAGTAAAAATTTTCTAAAACTGATTTTAAATTTTGTGACTCTTCTCCATCAATGTTTTGGAGCAGGCACACCAGTTTTCGGAACCCTTTAAGCTCCACAACCCCAAAAAACACTTACGAGATTCTACTTCTTCTTGCTCCAAAACATGAAGTATGCTAACTATATCTTCATACGTAGAATCTCTTGGAGTAGCCACTGACAAATCGGTATTTTGTATTCCCTGATCCCTCTTTTCCGATTTCTTAAAATCTTCCCCGATTTCGGGTTTTCTATCGTTCTGGCAACAGGAAAACGGGCACGACGCGGTACAAATTTTCTCGGGCTTTTCATCCGTCAAATCTATCAGCACAGGAGTTTTGGGGGATTCTTTATTTTTAACTTCATCCCTCTCCGCATCCTCTTTTCGATAATAATGACAAATATCCGAACTTTTCGGTTCGAAACCCGTTAAAATTTCGTACTGAATTTCAGGGCTGACCATTTCCTTCTCCGAGTTTTGACAAAAATAACTGTGATTTTTCCCCGGGATTTGAAAATCGTCCTGGAAGCTCGAAACCGTTCGCTCGTTTTTAGTTTTCCTATCAAAATCGAGATTCGGTAAACTTTGCGCGGACAATTCTTTTTTGTCAAAAATTTCATCCGATAATTTTTTGTTCTCATCGCATCTTCTGCGGAACCGGAAATCGATTAAATCATCCTCGTCGCTGTTCGAATCGTTATCTAATAATTTCTGCATTTGGACGTCTTTTTTCTGCTCGGAAAAACGAACGGTTTTCTCGTCGAGTTTTTCATCCCTTCCGGAGTGAGGGAACCATCTTTGAAATTTCATGTCTAGGATTTCCTCTTTTTCTATTTCTTTTTTATCGTCTTTCGGGCTGCTGACGGCTTTCACGGGAGGTTTCATTATCCCCTTGCTAAGATCTTGCACGCAAACGGTACTTTCCGTTCGGCTAGAATTTTGTGATTTTGTTACGTCGGAATCTGTGTCTTTCGATTCGTTGGTTATGGTTTTGTTTAAGGAATTTTGTTCTTTTTCGTCGACGGACGTTTCGTCCGAATTGGCCTGAGCCATTTCTTGAATTCGTTTTCCTAAACTTTTTTCTGAGGTGCTTGTTTCGGAGCTTGTTTCGCTGCATGCACTATTCCAGGATTCGCCTAACAGGCTTCGGAGGAGGCGGGAGGAAGAAACAGTGTAACTGGATCTTAAGTTGGAGACTTTTTCTGAAATTAGAACAAAAATAATAAATTAATTCTGATGAACCCAAAAAAATGCTATTCCGTTCTTATTTCAAAAGGTACATTTTTTTTTTTTTTTTTTTCAAACAAATTCCAAGAGTTCTTTAAAGCTTATAAATGAAACAGAAAAAAAACTGTATCAACATTTTACGATTTAACTTAAATGCCTTAATTATTAATAAAATGACAATATTTTCGACATGAAATGTAATTAGAAAATTCTGCCTTCCAGTGTCTGCATGACAATCATACCTGCTAGTTTTTCATCATCCAAGTCATCCTCCAGTTCCACCCCTGATCTCAATCTGCTCAAAGAAGATATGGCATACCTCGGCTTTAAATTATCATTATCAGCTGACATAGGCCTTTTCCAGTTCGATTTGAAATCAAGTAAGCTTTCATAGCTAGGAAGAGCTGAACTAGGTCTGGATCTTCTATGCGGTGATCTAAGGTTAATCTGAGTCCGAGATACCAAATTAACCTACACAACAGACCACATAATTATAATCAATAAAGGATAATCCTCATGCATGACACTCATTTTAATTAATGAAATTACCTGCGATCCAGTTAGTTTTAACTGTCCATCAGAAATTACAGACCTCGTCGGAGATGTTTGACGTTTAAAATGAATATTAACGTTTCTTATAGGACTTTTATCCATGTTTCACCATTACAGTTTACACTTTAAATTGTTGCTTGGTTACGATTTTTCCAATGTTGCCGCGTAACAGCTCGTTAATTGTGGAATTAAATTCCGATTACATATAGTTACCAAATAAGTTTATAACGTATGAAGCATAATATAAAATTAGTAACAGAAATCCGATAAGAAATTGTTTTTAAAATTAAAAAAAAAAAATAAACAAACATTTGGGATCAAAATGGCGGTAACGGACTGCTGTATTTTAAACTATGCGTATATTTATACGGTAAAAATACCTGTTTAGCTTATGAGTTGGTATAAATATCTATTTTGAACTCCATTTTTACTTTTCCATATGGAGAAATGTCAGACTTGGCGGTATCATGTTCCTTAGAGGTTAGTTTTTGAATATAGACTGTGATACCGTTTTATTTATTGTTTATTTTTCATTAAAGTGCTTAACAGCTGCTGAAACAAATATAATTGTAGTTATAATTTAATTTTACGTGTTTGTGATGTAATAACAATGCCGAGTACGCTTTTGTTTGCTATAAATCACGAAGGACGTGTATTTGGTTTGTCGACCAGTGGAACGGAATGGAGGCAATTCGTTTATCAAGGGTTATCATTCAAGCAATTGTCAGCAGTTCCTAACTTTTTATATGCGGTAGGAGGAGACGGACGTATTTACGTGAACGTGCACGGATTAGATCTACCCATTAGAGTGAAGGAAGTAGCTTATGAAAATGAGAGGTGGAATCCTTTGGAGGGCTTTAGTGGAAGGCTCTTACCCATTGACAGATATCATTTTTCAAATGCAGATGGAAATAAGGACAGAACTTTGGATAATGTCCAACTGCCTTCCATGGCTTGGCAATGGGAAGAGGACTGGCATTTGCAATTGACACTTTGTGGGCAACCTTTGGATCTTGATGTATGATATTTGAAAAAAATATTTTTTAATTTGGGAAATTTAACTTTTAAATTTTTTTCAGGGTTGGACTTATGCTAACGAATTCCTTGCAACATACTATACCAAGAAATGTTGGT